>CABFNO020001394.1:100198-700198 GCA_902006505.2 Clonostachys byssicola | reverse complement strand
ACAACTTTAGCTCCCCTCCCTCTTATCCACCTCCCCCTTACAGTCCATTTGCGACAGAGGGCGAAGGCTCGCGTGCAGGTTCTGCTTTGCCAACTGTCGTTGAGCAAGTCGATGAACCGCCTGCCACTCCAGTACCATCAGTTGCTTCGCCTACTCGTGAGCAAATACTTTCTTCTGGCTTGGAGATATTACATCGAATGTATTGCCACGGCACATCCATCTTTCACAACTGCCTCGCCATCAAATCACAGCTATACCAGCTTCTCGGGTTTACCGAAGCCATATCATCATATGCCTTTGAGTGGAGAACCACAAACCCAATGGAAGAACTCGTTTCAATCTTCCGCGAGGGGTGGCCTCTTTTCTGGCTCTTCAACAAGCTTGACTCCCGCTTCAAGGTGGTCGCCCCAAAACCCGGGGGTGTTCCGTACACCGTGCCGATGTTCTTTAAGCTATGTAAAGAGTTTGGCTTTGACATATACGAGTTCTTCACCCTTGACGATTTGATGGGGGATGATTATCTTGGTTATCTTAGAGTAAGTCAGTTGCTTTCTAAACGACCCATCTTGTAGTCTGGCCGCGAAAGGTTCTAGTCTGACTTGGTATAGTTTCTCTCGGGGATTGAGTTAGTATTATCTCAACTGATGTCTCGAGGATTGGTTCGCCCCGTCGTCCGCAGAGAATTCAATTTACCCGAAATAACAGAAATGACACCATTGCAAGCCCACCTTGAGACATTCGTCATTCAACAGAGGAGGTACTTTCTCGACTTGGGAGATTTGCTGGAGATCAAAGATGTGCTGCAGGAGGCCGAACCACTCTCTCACAAGCTCCTCACCGCATTCGAAACGCTAAAAATTATCATCCACTTCGAGGCTCGCTTCTTACTTGACATTGAAGCACAAATCACCAAGCCGCGCCAGTCACAGGAGTGGGGTACTCCATTCCTGACGTGGTCTGAGGGCAGCGATACTTACGCCGAGTTCATTTCCCTGGAGGATGACAATGCTAGAGAGTTGAGGCAGCGCTCCCATAGGCTGGACAGTTCAGAGCAGCAAAGCGAGAGGAGCGCCGTGATGAAGTGCGTCCGGCGTATTATGACGCTTCATGATCAACTTCGCAAGTACCAAGATTTCTTCCGCGTACGTTTAGTTCTGCCGTGTTCTCTCAAGTCTTTTCAAAAGCTAATTCATGACTGTTGTTTTTAGGAGTTTGATCTACTTTCTAACGAGGAGTTCCAACCTTGGCAGGTGGAAAACATCGCGAACGGGAAAGCTGCGGTCAAGAACGTTTTAGAGAAGGCATATGAGGCGACAGAAAAGGCCGACATGCGTGATGCCCTGGCTGATCTGAACTCCCGCATGGAGGATTGGAGGGGTTATCGCATTGCTAATTTCGGCGAACTGATTGCTCACGACTCGCTCAGAGGGCGATCTGACAACAGAGCGAAAGATACAACTAAGACCGTATGTGATCAACTGACTTTGCCTTTGATTGGTTTCATAGCTGACAGATCTCTTCTCTACAGTATAAGGTGTACCTGTTCGAGAAGATTTTCTTATGTGTAAGAGAAGTTGATGGTCCTGCTGGAAAACGCGTGCTGGCACTGCGTGGACGGATCTGGGCTAGAGATATTAAAAAGATTGATAGCAGCACAGATGGTAAGTGAAGCTCAGAGGAGGTTGCTAAGACCAAACGAAATAAAGCATATACTGATATTTGGCTGTTGGTAGGCCCGCTTGCTTTTAGGATCCACTGGAGCGGCGATGAGGGAACTGATATTCTGACTCTTCGGTTTCGGTCACGAGGTCAGAAAGAAAGCTGGTGCTCGAAGATCCTGCGTGTCCAGGAAATGTCGCCAAACATCCGTAAGGCGAAAATTTCATCATGAATGATGTTTTGGAATGAAAGTAAGATGAATGGCACATAAGAGAAAAGAACCAAATGGACAAGCAATTGCCGATCTATATCTGAACTTCCCAAGAAGCTGAATCGGACCTTGAATCAATGCCATTTCTGACCCTGTTTTGTTATGCAATTCTATGATCTATCACTTCTCGCTTGCCAAGTGTTAAGTATGGGAAGTGAAGCTGATAGCTGAGACGGTTGCATCACATCACCAATATCATCACATATCCCAATTCAAATGCCTGAGCTCCCAGTAGAGTCACCGGAGCTTCTGATAATACCCCTGACTTAGGTGGGGAGACGAGTTCAACATACACACCTCGCCACGGTACACTCTCTAGGTGTAACTGACTCTCTGGCATTTCTGACATGCAATTCGTGGCTAATGGAGAATAATGAATTTAATTCAACTCATAGAGGCACATGTAAGAGTGGATTGAATAGTAAGTGAGAGTTGCTCCCAACAATTCAAAGCTGAGATAGCCCAAGCTTGGTTTGCTGGCGTCACAATAACAGGTACTGCAAAGGTGTCTTAGCCTAATAATCTAATACATGCCACCACATTGAGACAATGTTTAATGATAATAATAACAACAAATTATTGAACAATTATTAGGCAATATTATCGGCTTAATATTACAAAATAGGAAATAATAGGAAGCATTATAATAAAACCTACAGCCATAATAATTCTGTCGAACTTGTTTTAATGGCAGTCAGCCGGGTTAAAGCCCCATTCTACGGAACGGATATTCATTTTTCCGCTACACATGACTTCTGTTTCATCTCCTTCCCTGGAATACCTTGTAAACTAACCTTCAATTCAATTATTTTACCCATACGTTTGCTTGAACACAACCAACACAAAACCGAGCCACTAGACTAAGCTTCTTAGTCCTACGAAGAACGAACACATCTCCTCTGCGTCAGGCAATGTCACCCTATTACATTTCGATTTCTGGACATGAATCATTTCCTTATTTAGGCATGGTTTGACGAAGTAGAAACCTCACCCATTGACAGCACATCGAAAGCCGATTCATTACTCCAAAATACGCATCTGCGTGATGGAGTCGTTTTTGATGATCCGGCAACACAGGGCGCGACTTTAACACGTTCGACGTCCTCTTTCACAGCGGTTCAACAAGCTCCGACAGACTCCTCTGACACCACGCGATCACGCACTCCATCTCCTACGAAGCGATTTTATAAGAGGGCTAGTCTCTTGAACTTGGTGCGACCTGTTCGTTTCACGAAGGAGCGCGACCTTGGAAGTGTTCTCCTAGACGACGCTCAAATGCTATTTGAGGCTCTGTGCGGTCAGGCAAAAGCAGAGATCCTGCCAGCGGCTCTTCGAGATCATGAGGGTTTTCGAGATACGAGGATACGCGGGTTCGCGTGAAAACTAGACAAGTCTCTGGCCAAGATGGCGTGGAAGACGCGTCAACGCTTCTTGAAAATCACGGAGACCTCCGAGGCATTGTGGACGCTTCTATTACCTCATCTAACCTTGATCGATCTGAAGCCGCTTGGAATTGTCTCGTGTACGCACCAGTTCAAGAGCGTGTAATCTCTCGCTCTCGAATTGCTTCTCTTGAAGTCGAGCCCATTTCCTCAGCTCAGATCTTGCCCGTGTTTCGTCCTTTGCCAAAGACTGGTGATCAGATTCCTTCCTGACTGTCTAACGCAAGTGCGTTGAGTGCAAGTGGAGTATCTGGACAGGGTTTGGGAACGTCAAACACTCCGCCGAGTGCGTCTACATTGTCAGTCCATAAAATGGTCGACTTTGCCGTAGTCCTTCGTCCCAAAGTGGAGCTTCAAGATCTCATCGACACCTTTTTGGACAAGCAGCCACATACGATGCCTACGGTCAAATTATATTTGAGCCTCTCCCCCAGACGGCCGGCTCCTATCTTCATCAAGACTAAAACTTCATTAGGAAGCATGGACACTTCCTCCCACAATATTCTCTTGGGCTGTGTCTTAAGGGCTAATAAGCATTTCTATTGAGGCTATCTTCTTTCAAGTCCTGATCCTTTCCACTTCCTTTCCTCGCGGCCTTGGTAGAGGATGGCCTCAATAGAAATGCTTTGAGCCCTTAAAACACAGTGCAGGACAATACAGTGGGAGGAACAGAGTCGGAGCTCTGATTATCACATCAGGTTTGTTGATATCAGAAAAGGGGGGCTGCAAAGTCAACACAGCAACATTGCTGTCGCAGTCAATTGTCTAATAATGGCTTCTATCGCGTAATAGGAAGTAGACAATATCACTCAATAGTTGCTCTATGATTTATTATTACTATTATTACTGTGATCATTATTGTTACTGTTATTGTTATTGCTATAATAAACCATTGTCTATCAATATCATGGCGTGTATTGGAAAGTTAGGATTAATAAACCACCTTTGCAGTGCCCGTCATTCTGACTCCCACTTGCCAGGCTTCTGTGAGATTATTTTAAAGGATAGCGTTCAGCTATTAGGCATCCTTCAGTTGTGTGGAGTTGGCTTGCATCGCCTCACTTAGGCAGACATTTAATGCCTCTACTTAAATGCCAAATCGTCTAATTCCATCAGAAGCCCTCAACCATACTTTGCAAATCAAACAAGTGAGGGGAATATTTGCGCTTTCCGACACATCAGACAAATGGCCGAACCAGTCCCATCTCCCTCGACGCCGCTGGACTATCAATTCACGTTCGGTGACGACTTGGCAGAATACGCCAAGCCCCTGGTCGAGTGGCATCGACTTCACAACAACAAATATAGCGGGCTCGTCGCCGGCGCTATCGTCTTTGATGGACAGGGGCGTGTGCTCATCCTACGCCGCGCGGCGCACGATTACCTCCCTGGACTCTGGGAGCCCCCCGGTGGATCAGTCGACCCAACAGACCAGAGCCTGTTACACGCATGCGTCCGCGAGCTCTGGGAGGAGGCGGGCTTAAGGGCTCGACGGATCATGTGCACCGTGGGCCAGGGGAACGAGTGGAATGCCGGCTCCAAACTCTTTCACCGTTACACTCTGTTAATCGAGGCGGATGAAGGAGAGGTTCGAACGGATCCAGAGGAGCACTCTGAATGGAAATGGGCGACACGGGAAGAGATAATTGCAGAAAAAATGGAGGACGGAACGCTCATACCGATGACCTTTCCTATCACTAGAGAAACCTTGCTTGAGGGTGTAAGACTGTACCAGGCGCATAAAGGAGCGACGGCAGTGATTCAGGATCGATAGTTTGATCTATTCAGCAGTGCAACTATCGCGACTTCAACATGAAAGACTTTAGGCGTCGGGATCTTGACACGGTTCTTTCTATCAATTTATTCTCAAGAAATGATATGCATGCAATTCGGAGACTTTGGTAAAAAAAAACTTCATGTAGATGTGTATATAATTCTCATATGCTAACCAAATGCTTTGACTCCTAGCTTCTGTGCCAGAATAGTAGATATCATTGGACGTAGATGTTCAGAGCCCGGCTCTCGACTAGGAAATGGTGCTGCTCGAGGAGCTGCCAGAGCTGCTGGAGCTGTAAATGGACGAATCATCGTCGCTGCGTCTCTTCCGCCAGAATGCCAACTTTTTCATCCACGAGAACTTAGAAAGTATTGAGCGCCTTCTGGTCTTCCTCTTGCGGCTGGGTGTTGCGTTAACAACAGTCACCCCTGGAGGGAGGCCCTTTCCGAATGGTGGTGGTATTGGCATAGGCGAACTCATGGGTTGCTTGATTGCCGGCCCATTCTCAACGGAGAGGACGGCCAGTAAGCCATAGATATCAGCCCGAGTAGCCGGAATCGCAACAAGTCGGACTTGCTTAGACTTTCCAGCGTAGTAGCAGCAGATTTGACTGTACACGCCGAGTTCATGGGAAGGATTGGCAAGGAGAGACTTGGTCCAGTTGTAACTTCTATACCCAAGGTCGGAGCAAAGAGTTTGGAGAGTTTCGGAAGACACATTGCTGGGATCTGGAACGAGCTCCAGAAAGTGCTTCGATGTAAACATGCCACCAGTCATCGGCGGAGGAAAGGTTCTGTAGGCTTTGATGAGACGGAAGATGCGGTACGCAAGTGTGTCCCACGCGGGTGTCTGGCATGCCGGGGGCAGTGCGACGTTGTAAAACTCTTCCACTCTTCTCAGACGTATATCGAGAGCGCCTAGAGTGCTGGCACTTATGATATCACCAGGGAGCTCCAACGATGCTCGTCCCTCTAGGAGGGCAATAGAGCTAGCACACTTGAAATGGGCCCTGTCGTCTGCCATCATTACTAGTGGAAAGGAAGCTGAAGAAAGAAAGAAAATGATAGTAATGACGGGGAATGTCTATCTCATGCGTCCGGCCGGCTGGTGTGGCGGTTTTAATAGAAGCCCTGAGAGAGGGGGAAAGCAAGGCAGAAATGCCATGGAGCCCGACAGGTAGAGTAGTATTCGCGGAGGCCAATGAGTATCCTGCTCACTGCATTTAGATATGCAAAGTGCGCTGTTCATCTCAGCGGGTGTGGAGCAAAATATTGTAGACACATCGCGATTGGCGGTCTGCCTGGAGTGAGGCGGTAGGAGTGGGTGGACTGGTTCGCATTGGTCTCACGATGCAGCTGACCGGTCCGGAGCACTTGGACCTTCACTCACTTCTAGCCAATGGCTGCTTAGATTCTGTGAATGTTGCAACACAACTTGGTTTGAGACTTCACGGCTGCTACGTAGGGGTGGTGCTATAATGTTGTCATGTCTTGGCCCGCTATTTGATATGTCCAGACTCCTTATCAAGCCACACCTCATGCAGCTGTATCGTTCACAGTCGAACTAGTGGCAGCATATTAACGGTCACGTTCGACATACGTGAGTGTGGCATTTCGCTATTCGATGGCCATTATCAGAACTTGTCGGCCAGGAGGAATACTCTACAACTTGCGCCTTCGTTATCACTGAGAATGGCTAAAGGCACTCATACATGCATACACTTTGTTATTTCAACTCCATTACTACCCTAGGTTGCTATTGATATGATATTCATAGCATCGCAGTTCTTGACGTTTAATGTGCATTTCCATGTTCCCCCTCCAATAGAGGGTCGATCTTGGTCTTCATATCCCATCAGAGACGCACCAGCTGTCGTGTTGGTGAACGCATGTTTCTATACAAATGATAATGAGGAGACTTTTGCAAAATTGCTTTTAATTGTAAGCTTTAAGCGAGCTTTCTGAAATTATATTGGGTTGGCACCAAAGAACCATGGACCATATTTCTTCTCACACCTCCCCTGAGACCTTGAGTATAACTTTACCTCTCGGGTGACCTGTCTCAGTCTTCTCGAAGGCATCTGAAAATTGGTCAAACTCGAAGACGGAGTCGATGTTGACCTTGAGTTTACCGGCTTCAATCATCTCCGTAATAATGTCCAGATCTTTGCCTAGTGGCGTGATAACGAACCACAAACTCTGCACAGTCTTCTTGACATCCTGGGGACGGCTATCCTCTGGGACTCCGCAAACACTGACGAACTTACCACCGTCCTTGACGGCGTACCACGAAGCTGCGAGTGATGATCCACCAGCGCAGTCGAGGACCAGATCAACCTCACGCCCATTTTGGTCCTCCTTAACCCAGTCACCGATGCTTTGCTTTGTGTATACAACCGCTGCAGAGGCGCCAAGCTCCTTGACATATTCAACGTTTCGCTCTCCGACCACAGCAATGATGTTTTTCACACCAGCCTCCCGAGCCAGCTGCACCGCCCAGCTGCCAACCCCGCCACTAGCTCCAGTAATGAGAACTCGTTGCTTTGCATTCTCATCTAGGGCAGCTTTGTCGCCCTTGAGGGCCAGCTTGTCCAACGTGCCCTGGGTAAATAAGCCCTGGAAGCCAGTCAAGGCGCTAATGGGCGCGGCTGCCGTCTCTACCCAGTTTAGGTTCTTGGGCTTGATGGCCAGCTCAGACTCCCGGGCGAGCACGTATTCGGCCGCACAACCAGGGCGGTTGGCGTTGATCCTTGCATACACACGGTCGCCGGGCTTGAAGTTACTCGTGGACGGAGCTGAGACGACGGTACCCGCGAGGTCCTGGCCCGGAATAGGTGTCTTGTCAGGGCCGATGAATTCTGGGGCCCAGAGGGCCCAGTCCAGCTCGCCTTTGCAAGGTGATGTAGCATGAACCCTGACGAGAACATCTTCGGGGTGGGTAATAACTGGAACGGCAATCTCGGATGAGATGAGGTTGTGGGAGTTTTTGTCGGGCTGCAGAACAGCCTTCATCTTGGGAGGTATGGTTGCTTGGTTGGCCATTTTATCGCACAGTATGTACTTAAATACCAGGAGTTTGGTGAGGTATTATAGCCAGAGATTCGTGTCTTCTAAGAGAGTTGTATGAACTGTAGGAACTTGGACTGATTGCTCTGGAGACCAAAACTTTGCATTTATATCATGATCTATCTTCCGCCACCCATCACTTCCGACTGACCCAGAATCCGGAACTCGCCCTAGTGAGTGTGCGGCTGTAGCTGCAACGAGTACCCGCATTGCAGATACCCGTGCCGGATCTAGGCAAGCTGAGTCCGGCAATTCACGCAGTACCTTTCACGGGGGAACCGGCCAGCAACAGTGGAGGCATGCTCGTCAGAATGATGAATGACTCCAAGTGACATCATGTGGTGCATTAAAGTTTCGATAATAGGATACTCGGTCCTGCCGTGTGAAGACATGTATCTTCAAGGAAGGTTAGTCAGGTTGGAGTAGCCGCCTAGTCAACGGATTCACGTCACTTTGGTCAAATCACCATTATCAATCATGCGATAGTGAATAACCCCAACACTAGATGGGTCTAATGTTTCTTGTCGATTGAGGGTAGAGTAGGCTAACTAAGTTTGTCGTATCCAAACTGCCTTCACCATTGTCTGGGGACGATCATTTTCCAGAGCGAACAGCCCAGAACACATCGTGCATGCGGGTCTTTTGCCCTGGAGTAAATTTCTCTCTGCATGGATCTGCGGTGTAGTCCATGAAGTTGTTTACCATGTCAGTGCCAGGCAGGTCCGGGCATGTGTCCTTCGTGCCAAGAGGGCATGTCCCGTCGGCAGAGGTAACAGTCGAGGCTGGGGTGTCATCTATGTAATCACCCTCTCCTTCGCATCCGCCCTGAAAGACATGATACAGCCCAAACCAATGGCCTACTTCGTCTGTTTAACACATAGGTTAGTGATAGGGCCTTGTTCAGCTTGACACATGGTATTCCAAAACCTCTACATCGACTGATTGGAATGATCACTAGGTGAAAAGGGTCCACTTACGAATGAGGCTGGTTCCATATTCGCGATAAGGCGCGTTCTTTTCGCCTAGGAGCACATTCTTTCGAAGGTGGCATCCGTCGAGGAAGTAATCAGACTTTGGACGATCAGGTATGACGATGTTGCAAAAGGCTGCAGTGCCGATGAGATCCTCATAGTAGTAAACATGCAGAGTTTCATAGGAACCCGTTCTGGTCCGCTTCCAGTAATCCTCGGTTTCGGGTGAGGAGCCAGTAATCCACGTGTCGGTTGGATCCAGATTCCAGACCGAAAGAACAGCGATGGTGTCGTTGACCTCGCGAGCGATACCTCCTAGACTGAGATTGATCCCGTAGAGGGCATCTAGCGAAGTGAACTGAGTTAGTTCTGGTCCGGAAGAAATTCCAGGGACAAAATATGGCAATCGTGTGCTGCCGACTTACATGTATCTTTCAGTAACTCGAATTGGGCCGTGATCATTTCGTTGGTAGCAGTATCTTCGGTAGAGTTGGCAAAAACAGCAACATGGAAGTATGCGGTGACTTCAATCTCAGCGGCTTGCCCCTCGACGGATTGAGATGAGACGACGCCATTTTTGTGCTGCTCGAGGGCCTTGACAAGAGAGCTAGATGTCCCCGTTATAGCACACTCAGAGTCTGATGATCGTTCCTGAAGAGTTTGGGGCAAATAAGAGGCGACTGCCATGAAAGGCAATGCCGCAAAAAAGAGACCTCGATACAGAAACATAGTCGATAATGTCCAATGTCCTGTGTGTCTTTCTTGCGTTACACTATAACTTCTTAAATTTTGCGCTCTGGCCTTCGGCCTTTATATATTCCTCAAACCAGCTACACATCAACGGCAATTTGTTCGCATAATAGTGCTTACAGGGATAATCGCACCGACCAGTCGGAGTTTGCACCAACTACGACCTGAGCTATGAAGCTTGGGACAAGCAGGGATCGCTGTCACCGTACCCTCCACCCATCACCAACGCAACCACGAGGCGATTAGTGGGTTGACGAAGGATTCTATTCACGCTAGTCATGCTGGTATCGGATGCTCTGGTGGCTCTGGCGTAAAGATTTGGCCACAAGACTAATAGTCCCTGGGGATGGGCTCAATGGTGTCGCCGGGTATCGGCTCGCTTCTATGAAGCTTGTGGCAACGGTATGCGAGAGTTAGGATCCATGTCAAGGCATTGTTTTACATCGGCGCAGTTCCCATCTTATCCATTGCTCTTATCCATTGTTCTGTGTTGAGATGGACTCCATACTCTGGGAGCTCTCGCCTAACCACCCGAAATTTCAAGCCAAAATGCAACAGGTACTACTATTACGCCATCTTCAAGTGACATAGTTGCCGTGGCTAGAGTCTCATGTCCCTCCTTGCCACGTAATCGGTGTTTGGCATGGACATGTTGCCAAACGGACCAAGCAAGCGAGTGAACGAAACACGCTACAAGACAAGGATATTGGCCGAAACCTCCGCCGGCTAATATCCCATGACTCAACCACCCTTCATAAGACTTGGGTCGCTCTTCCACCGTTTCTACAAAGCTCTATTTTTGCAGCGCCACCAGAAAGGCCGTAAGACATGGTTCGCGGTCGTGTTAGGTGGTTAAGCCATTCTTGGGGCTGTGAAAACGCGACCCCTACCTGACTAAAGTATTCCCGCCAATCACTGCTACGCTCACCGTAACAGATGAAATCAAACGTCGGCAGATTTGGGGGTTTCGGCATGTTCCATCGGCAATGTATACTACACGAGGTTGTTGATCCTTGTTACCAAGAAGCCTGGCCAGGGATCTGTTCATCAAAGTCAAGCTTTACCCCATAAAACCAACCATAATCATTGGAAGGTTGTACTGGGCAGACTTCGGCGCAATGCACGAGAGAATATGGATGGAGAAGAGGACGAAAAAAAATTCACATACCGCCTAGGCTTTCAATCCGTCTTCTGCCGAATAGGTGGGTTTCCGTTTTGCTCAAATGGCCGTGCGAGTGCCTTATGAGTTCATAAGAGCCTGTTTCGCAGTGTTTTTTTTTCTCAGGATACAATGGATTATTTTGCCCCCATTGACATGGCGCAGCTTAACATAGCTCTCGAAAATCACTGGACACTCACTAATCCTGTTTTGTTACCGTGTCATCAAATTATTTGAGCAATTCAGAAGAAGAAAAATGTATTAGAATATGAAGCCCCGGCATGCCACTCTGTTTATCGCTGCCTTGCTTGAGCAAGCTAATTTAGAAGCTTGATGGCTGCAAAAGCCTCAGCTGTCCCGACCAGTCCCTTGATACCTAGATCATCCTTCGTCACAACCTGTTCTACGGTGCTGGTGAATGCCTGGCCCCCAAGCGCGTTCATGTAGCGGTGGTTGATGTTAAGAAGCTCCCCCCAAATAGGATAGATCTTCGCATAGTCCTCTTCTGATATCTGCAAGCAATGGGCCCGGATCTTGTGAACCGACGCAAAAGTGGACACAAGCTCACTGATTGACCACTGCTCAACAAGACTTCGAACGATCCTTCCAGGAAGGGTCTTCTCTGGTTGGTCCAGAATTGCTTTGACAAACAGACCCACATTCGTCCTCTCGTCTCCCATCAGGGGCAACAAGGTTGTAGTCGGCGAGGCTCCAACGAGCTGGACGTACAGCTTCTCCCCATCCATTGAGTTGATGGGGCTCGGCTGGTATAGAGGGTAGTTCATGTTTCCCGCGTACCACGAAAACCAAGCAAATGTTGTCTTGCTCAAGAGATGAGGAATAGATTTGATGTGGCGATCCACCCGGTTTTTGCTCTCGTAGTAAGGGACTACGATCTTCCCACCGCTGTTTTCATGGGAGTTTGGCAACGATGACCATATGTAGTGCTTCAGGGAATCAGTTGCAGCCGCAGCATTTGCAAGGTTGATGCCCTTTTCGCTTTCGATGTCCATTGACTTGTAGATGCCCTCGGTCACAAGAGGTCCGAAATAATCGGTCACGGCGAAGATCGCATAGCTCCCCGCGAACGCAGAGAGAAGGGTGTCCGGCTTGTTTATATCGGCCTCAACGACTTCAACGCCCTTTTCAGCAAGTGCCTTGGCCGCATCACTCTTGGAGTCTCGAGTGATGGCTCGGATAGAGTAGGAGGGCTCGTTAAGTAAGGCTCGAACAACTGAGCCCCCTTGGATGCCAGTAGCACCAACGACGGTAACAATCTTGGCCATGTTTGTTGTTTAATGTGTAAAGATCTAACGACGTTGCTGTTGGTCTGCGGTGGGTGAAATCGGATGCTGCTTCTCTGCCTTGTCTTGAGGGCCCCAACTGGGTTTTAAACGCAACTTGAGCGAAGCCCCGCCGCGCAATGTTTCTTCCATGGAACCACCGATTACCAATTCATATCCTTGCAAGCCGCTCCGGCTCTATGTGATCTCTCTCAGCTTAGAAATACAATGCCGATAACCTCCACAAATGACCGTCTTCAAATGCCGGCGGTGGTCCGTGATGTGCGGCGGTCAAAAGTGGATCCCCGCACATCTTGGCAACCGGTATGACTCTCACTATTGTATGAATTATCTTAAATAGTCCCAGATCTTTAAAGAAAACAAACTACTATACTAAGTTCTCATCTTCATTAATTGAGAAGACCTAAAAAGACTACCAGCAAAACAGCTAGCCAACATGGTCGTGACCGAACTCATTCTCGTGTCCTACAATCAGGACCCCAAGCTGCAGGCGGAACTCAAGCAGAAAGCACCCGAGTTATTCACCCACTTTCTCGGTGTCAAAGGCCTCCAGTCCTTGACACGCGGAAAAGTCGTGGCTGATAATGGAACATCTGTAGACGCTGGAAGCGGTCGTAGTGCTCTTATTTTGGGTTCGTTGAGATCAACCAGGGAGGAATGACATCTGATGGAGCGTGCTAACTGGGTTATTGATAGAGTGGGATCATCAATCCTCTTTCCACGATTTCTACCCCAAGTCTCCGGCCTTCCAGGCATTCGCTGGCACGATGAAACCATTTCTTGCTTCTTCTGTCCTGCCTGAGCTTTACGAATCACCCGATTCCTCAACCTCGTGCGCTTTGGCAAATATTACTCAAATTATCAAGGTTGCACAAGGAAGCAACACAGAGAAAGTATGGGGCCAAATAAAAGAGACTATTTCTCAGTCACAGACAGAGACCCCTCAGTTTTTCCATGGAAGCGGAATAGAGGAGCAGCAAGGTAATTTTCTCGGCCTCATTGGCTGGCCTAGCCTGAAGGTAAGTACAATATTTCCGAGAGCAGCATCTTGAAATTGTAGCTAAATATTGCGTATAGAGCTATGAGGAAGCTAGAAAAGATACGGCTCTGGTCAAATTAATTGATGATTTGAGTGCCGGAGGCAAGATCTACGATATTGCCCTAGACCTTGCGCCTATTCCAATCTCAAAGTAAATAGTTGGATTCTGTTTGGAAGCATGGGGAGTGATATAACGTGTAGCTGTTGCAGTAGCTAGGAAATCTCGCCTCCTTCATAGATATGTTATTACATAAATTCCTGTAATATTATAGAGTAATTGCTCAAATATGCCTTTAATAGCACACTTGATGTCCCAGAAACAACCTGTGAGGAGAATTCTAGGGATGTATCGCCAATATGATCTATCTCCACTTGATCGAGCATACATTTTGATTTGCAAGTCTGTATTTCCTCCGTCTGCGTCGATCCTGCGTTCTCTCTGAAAATGCTGAACAAGACCGAATCCTTAAATCCTGCCTTGAATGTTCTGACGTAGGCGGCTTCGAGGTTAATGGGTCAAGGTTGGATGTAGTAGCCTGAGAATCGAGGGAATATTAAAATGGTTGTGTCGTCTCGCCGCATTACCCTCTAGGACTAACTGCCAACTTACCATGTGATATATAGCGCCCCTATCTCAACAGCATATTCGAACAAACTATTTAATGTTTGAATTCTTGGTAGAGTAGTCGAACTTACTCTACGGTCTACTCAACCAACCTTTGTAACCAGGCACTTACCCGAAGTCACTTTACATACAGCAACAGACCTCAGCGCTGTTTCCGTGCTAAAATCCTCACACTGGGGGTCTATCAGAGAGAAAGAAGCACTCATCCTTCGCACACTCAATTGGACTTGGCTCCCCCGACTTGACTGGTCATCATGGACTCTGCATTTCCTTGTATCAGTGAAGATCTGTAGAGCTTGTTCAAATCCACCCATCTACATGCATAGGTTCCAGCATGTATGAGTTCCCATATATAGATGAATCAAATCAGACCATGATTTGATTCATCCTTGGCTACAAAAGACCAGAGCTAGAAACGAAGGAAACCGCGGAGTTCATCCAGCCGCCAAAGCGTTCCTTGCATGATTCAGATGAAACCAGCCTGAGGATCACTACCAAGTCTAGAAACAGCGGGATGTTAGATATTCTATTGGTAGTCAAACAAAATAACGCGACAAAACAGATTATTCAGAATTCTTACTCCTGACGCCTCATCACCCTTGCCTCACAATGGTTGTATTACTACGTAATTGACGCCAAGTCTATTAATAGACAAATATGTACGTGGTGCATGCAGGCGGTTCAAAGACAGGATTTCAGCGCCCCCATCTGAGGATGCAGCGGCTATCTGATAAGCAAACTGTCAGAAACAAGGTCTGGAGCATCACATGGCAGACATGCGTTACATCGTTTCGACTAATGCAGCCCCTTCAGTCCTAAGTTGGAGTTGGGGGAGTCAGCCCAACTGGCTGACCAAAGACTCCACCAGAATGCAGCGCATAGATTCCTGCTGACAATATTGATTTTCCACCTTCATTTCTTGTTTTGCAATTTCCAAGGCCACCTTTCAATGGCATAGAGCTACTTTGTTACCTCTGGTTTACTCCCGAGCTGGGATGTAGGCTCCTAGTTGGTTTATGAGGCAAATGATGCCAAATAACGTGGCACTACACTTTGATTTGCCGCTATGCCTACACACGGCGAGGCAACTGATGGAAAATGGTGGAAGAAAATCACGACACGGCTGATGGCCCAAGCCACGAAAGTCAAACACGATGGCGAGAGCGACAAGCGACAGCAACGCGCCTCGCAGCAGGATCAAACACTTCAGCCGGCGACAACGATGGATACTAACAAAGTCACATCTTGTAGCCCTATTGTAGATCCAGAAACGCCACATCCCCTTCCGTCGCAATCTACTCAGAACAACCCTTATGGCAAGAGAGTAGATTCGCTTCGAAATCGACGAGCGCGCAACCCGGCCGCCACATGCGAAGCTGAAACCCTGGGACCAAGTACTTCCGTTGAAGAGCAAACAAGGTTATATGCTGCCCTCGCCCATGCAACCCACGAAGGAGACGAAGAATTAGTGCGGACGCTATTAGTTGATTCGGGGGCGCGAGTGCTTCCAGGCCCATCTGAGCCAACCAGAGATTGCGGTAGCTTTCGTTGCACAATTCAGCCCAGCCCTTTGCACGAAGCTATCTCCATGGGACATACCAATCTTGCGAGCCTTTTACTTGATAGATTCGTGCTCAATGGCGGCCAGCACGGCGGGCCAGCCAGTGGATCCGAGAAGAGGAAGTTGGCCGAGATGAGGGATGTGAAAGGGAGGACACTTCTGGCTACCGCTTGCGTAGCAGGGAATGCAGAAGTGGTTAAGAAATTATTGGATATAGGCGCCAAAACCGAAATTCGCGACAGAAATGGCCTCACCGCACTCCATTTAGCTGCCCGGTCTCCCACGCCCTCTCCCTCTGTCGTCAAGTTATTGATTGACTATGGGGCTGACAAGAGTGCCAGAGATGACAGTTGGATAACACTTTTGCAAGATGCCGAGAACAACTTGCTGCCCGAAGAAGTGGCCATTCTTCTAAGGCCAGCCGCCTTGCCTCCTCAACCAAAGCAGCGCAGGAAAAGGCCACGGGTTCCTCTTCCCAAGGCCAATATGGACCACCAATCAGTGGATTCGAATGATGGGAAACAGGACAAACAAGACACATCGTGGTTAGACGGGGTGGTGATACGCCACAGCGAGCGAGAGGTCTAACCTTCGCACTAGCAAGTCATTTGGGATACACTTCATTATCGTGTATTTTACAGGTGTATCTGCTTGAAAATGCTATCGCTGAAGGAATATATTAGGGTTAGGGATGTTCTTTTTCTACATTGAAATTCGCAACGCACGTTCTGGCGCATAACTAGACTCTCAAAGTTTTCCTTCGGAGATAGGTGTGATCAGAAGGCCACAAAGCTGAAGTTTAAGCGGAAATATTGAATACCCTCAATTTGATCAGGTACTACGTGGTGGGTTGATCGCGGCCGAAGTTGAACTAAGTATTTGATTATGTGTTAAAGGTATCTAGATGCTTGAAACTTGGGATGGTTCGTAACCCAAGTGTAGACGCAAAAATTGACGGGTAGCGGTTAGTTCCTTGATCTACGGGAACATGAGCCTTGGGCATTTATGATAATACTGATTGGAAATTAAACATGTCTTTATGCGACCTCCTTACAAAAGGGAGTAGAATACTTCAAGAGTAGAAGAATCAATCAATCAATCAGATGAGGTTCACCTGATGTATTCTGATCGTGTTGTTCTTTTGACTTGGGCCATTGTTCGTGTGTACCTTTCTCGTACCGGCCTTCCTGACCAACTCAGGTCCAAGTTTAAATGACGATATGCATCTACAATCAGATTTCGATGTAGATATTCCGTTGTAGGAAATCGCTCGGGCATATCCATCAGCGGCTTAATAACTTAGCGATGAGTTAAGACTTGGTGGGAAATACACAAGCCACGAGCTCGCAACTACGGAGTTGCTTTCAAAGACACCACGTGTACCAGCAACAGGATCGCGTCTATGGGAATTCACAGGAAAAATAAAACAAGGGAAAAAAGAATACAACTATCAAACTTTCATCAGCGAGCTGGTTCTCAGCCCCGTCCCGGCTTCGGAGTGGATTAAATACGAGGTGCAACCGAGCATAGCTTTGATCCGGTCCAAATTGCCAGCTTTTTTTGGGCGACGTCGCTGCCTTCTAACTGGGTCAAGTTCAGGAAACTGCCACCTCTTTACTAGTCTCAAACTATTTCCATCTTCGTGATTAACTGTGATAAGCTGGCAATAAATGCAGAAAGTCGATACACTAGTCTCCTCAAGGCAATTCTACAAATATATCTAGCCTCAACGTCCGTCCCTCAACAATGGTGTGATAGCAGGGTAAATGGTGCAATGCAGCGCATAAACCCCACACCAAGGTCCAAGCCAAACAGAACAACGCGGGGTCTTAACAGTTGTGGCAGAGACCGATTACGGCGTCGATCACGACATCGATATGTAAACTGACGTCTCAGTCTCAGATCCCTATGTCCGATCAACCTGACTAATGAGACGACTAAACTGGAGAACCCCTTCCTATACAATATGGAGCGAGCCAACTCAAGATATCGCTCAACAATACATCCTATTAACTTCATCAGGATTCGGAGAGCAAATTGGGGAAAATGCCTTCTGCAGTTCCTGTGATTGAGCCATATACTCATGTTCCTGAAACAAAGGAAAAGCTCGACTGGGCATCATGTAAGGAGCAAGAAATTCAACCTTCCGACTGCGGTGGCGATTAATGTGACTAACAATTCCCCCCCTCATAGTGACTACCATTGATCTATCGAAGTATGGGTCATCAGAAGGCAATGCAGAACTATCTGAGACCCTTATTCAAGCAATCAAGACCAAAGGGTTCTTCTATGTGACCAACTTTGGCATATCCCAGGACGATGTAGATCAGCAATTTGCCCTCGGCCAGGCGTTCTATAATCTGCCTCTTGAACAAAGGCTACAGTATACCGCCGACCTGGACGCAGGAAATTATACCGGCTATCGGCCTGCAGGGAGGCGACGATTAAATGGTGGCCTTCCGGAAAAGACAGAAATGTGGAATATGTCTAGTAGGTTGCCTTGAATCTTTGCCCTTTGCCCATCGTATCAAGGCAGCAAGATTCGGATATCATGATCTGTTAACACATATATAGCCGAAGACGGTCAGGTCAGACAACCTCTTCCGTATCCCCTTGATGGATACCGAGACGAGATCGAACAGTTTTCCAAGGTTAAATGCACCCAATAATCAGGTCGAATTATCAACAGCCTAACATCCTTTATCTAGAACTTACATGACAAGATCCTGGACCCTTTGAACCATTTGATTGCTCTGGCACTGGGAGTACCTGAAGACACTTTTCAAAACTTCCATAAATGGAACCTAAATGATGAATCGCACTTGAGATATATGAGATATTCTAAGTTTACGCCCGAAGAGGTTGATTCTTTGAAGGACAACCTTTGGATTCATGGACATACTGATTTGGGATCTTGGACCTTGCTCTTCCGCCAGCCTGTTGCGGGTCTTCAAATCCGCGATCCCGAGTCGAATGAATGGAAGTGGGCAAAGCCACTTAATGCTAGCTTGACTGTCAATACTGGCGATGCCCTCAGTTATTTGACCGGAGGCTACATCAAGTCTACCGTTCACAGGGTAAGTTATATTTCTCCAACAGATTGTGAACGAGGAAATTCTAAACCACCATTGGCAGGTCAAAGTGCCGCCAAAGGATCAGCGAGACGTTGATCGTTTGGGTCTAATGTACTTCAGCCGTCCTAGGAACGATCTGCCACTCAAGACAATTGATTCACCCGTTCTTCAAGAAGCAGGAGCGAAGAATGATTTTGAGTTGGGCGGACACAAGATACCAACAATGGAGGAATTTACCAAGCTGAAACAAAAATGGAATCAACGTCCTGGATTCAGTGAGGACCAAGTCGAGGGAAAGGAAATTCTCCCTGGTGTTGTTCAAAAACGCCTGGTTTAGTTACAGTTCATGCTTTGTAAGAGACTTCAGGGTTCTGAGTAGTTGAAACAGGAACAACTTGCTATTTATAATTTCCCGGGATTCCGATGGTAAATATTGAAGCTATTTCATTGGAACAGTTCTTGTTTAACTCAGTTCATTGGCCTATTCTGAAGGGCACAATGATCTAGAACCAATAGTGGCTGTAACTAAGTGAAGGGTTGGATAGATACTCAGGGCATTAGACAATGAGACACGATGGAAAAGTAAAACTGAATCTTTCACAGTCATTAGACCTCCTGCAAAGTTGTAGCTCCGATTGCCGCCCCAGAGGTGGGAATCAAGAAATTGCTTCCTTGCACCTTTCCATTTGATCCACGGGAACCTTTGAGTGTGCCAGCATCAACACTCTTAAATGAGCTATTGGACCACGAAGTGGATGAATCCCAAGAGTTTCCGGACGAGGAAACCGAACTGATAAGGCTGACCTGGCTGTTGGTGTTGACAGCAGCAATGTTCGCTTTCATCGTGGAAGAGGAGCTTCGCATGACGTAGCCAGTGTCGCCGTTGTTCCACGCCGTGTTGCGCTCAAAGGTGATTGATCCGGGGTTTCCATTGTCGATGAACCCCTTCTTGAAGTTCGCAAAGGCGATCGAATTGCGCACAATATGGTTGGCCGCGGGGTTGCCAGTGATACCCAGCTTGAAACCGTTTCCGTCTCCTTCAAATGGAGAAAAGCCCCAACGGTTGTAGCCATTCCCCCAAGCATATACCTCTTCAAGGGTGACGGGGGATCCAAACATGTAAAGGTCCAATCCGTCGTCGACGTTATCCCAGAGACGAGCATTGCGGAGAACATTGCCCTCTCCCGTTCCGTCCTTGCAAGCAAAACCATCAGCACTTTCGCCGTTCTTGCGGGGATCCCGATTGCGGTATGAGTCGAGATTCAATACGGTGTTGTTGGCAGATGCACCCTCAAGCTGAAATCCAGTCTCGTAATTATCGTGAGTCGAGAGTCCCTCGTAATAATTGTGTGAAGCATCACGGGCATAAATTCCGTAAGGCCCATTGATCAACCTAATTCGGTTAATATTTCATCGATTCCATGAAAATTCGATCAGATTAAGGCATACTCCAGATTATAGAACGCCCAATAGTTGGCATTTTGAATGTGAAAAATACCGCGTTCCTTGTTCGGGAGACTCTCACCGACGCCATATGGCGTTCTAAATGTAACAGCGAGTGAGCACGGTGCTGTTCCATAACTTATCCAGGTGATGTCCAACTTACCCTGGCATGTTCTCTCCGTTAATGATAACCTTTTCACTCTGGTATGGCTTAACAGAGATGGGCGACGTTCTGGTGCCGCTCTTGGCGACCTGGATATTTGCCGATGGGCTATAAGTTCCAGCCCGCAAGTAAATGGTGTCGCCCGCCGCCGCAGCGTTCACAGCTGACTGGATAGAGCCATAAGGAGAGGTCGCCGAGCCATCGCCTGAGCCGGTGGGAGAAACGTAAATTTCGCGACCGAGCACGAGGGAGCTGATGCCGAGCACCAGGCTTGTTTTGATTGTGAACATGATGTCTTCCACACTCAATTGAAGTATCTACAGAAGAGGCCTCAGTTTCTACAAGAATTGATTTCAGACGGACATTGGCTCTTTATCAATCGTATGAGTCCGGGATCGACATAAATAATTGTCGGTGTATCTGGCCCACACATCGGACGGCGAAACAGGTCCAACGAGTTTCCCAAACAGATCTCGGAGATTGGACTCCGAGAATATAAGATGATATCAGGGTCAACGTCCACCACTTATTTTTTCCAGAACACGCTTTATTGGTGGATTATGGAGAACCGCCATGCATTCACCCGTAGAAAATTGGTTTCGCGATATGTGGAACGAATGCCCTTATCATTCCCGGTTGTTCCTGATGGGCTTCTCCCACTTCCCGACAGCCACCCGCCCTTCCACAGCCAAATCATCTCAGCGTTACACTTGAATCATTTCTCTCGTCTGATAAATGGCGATTCCAGCTGATGTTACCCTGCCACACGGCGAATCTTGCATTGACGCAAAATCAATCCTCCGTCCTGATCAATAGGCAAGTGGTCTCTTCTGGGTCATCACCCTGGCGCGTTCAATTATAATGTCATCGAGTTTCAGGTCATTCCACTAGCAATGTATCCTGGTGGATAATTGGAAGGTAAGCTTCCGAATAAGCTTCATTTTATAATTATCGGGCTCTAAGATACCTCAAGGGGTAGGATCATCTCTTGCCAACGTCTTGCGTGCGACCATTATACGTTGATTAAGATTCTTTATGGCGACGAGAGAAAACTTGCCTTCGTTTGCCACATTTCACTATTCGTCGATCATGCACTTTGTATAATCATAAGGGGGGATATCCCAGATAATCTTTCCATGTGCTTTTTCGTTATTCTCACAAGTCGTGCAGCTTGTTAAACCTACTCTGACTCTACACAATTTTCCTGCCTCACATGAAGATCAGCTCGCTAGTAGAAACATACGATCATTGCGGGTGGCTTTCTTCCTTTCAGTTCTTGTATGTGTTCAAGGGAACATTTGTAGAAAACCCCGACAATACTAGACTTATGTAAACAAATACAATCAATTTTCGACAGTCTCTCAATCATGAAGGGTGTAATTTGTTTTTATTTGGCTTGAAAGGTATTTCCAAACTAAAATGATGTGCTCTGGTCAAATACAGGGCGGCAAGTCGAATCATGACATGCTGAGAACATGAATACTGAAACGCACCTTCGAGATTCCCTTGACTTAGCAAATGATTGGATCGAGACGTCTTGAATTCCCAGAGCCAAATGATATCGGACTCATAAGTCATATAGCCATACTTGGCGTCGTTTGCACAGGTCATAGCTCCATGTAGGCTTCGTGTGAAATGTACGTGACACGGGATAGAATGCAATGTAGCTGGGCTATGTGGTTAGTCAGTTGACTTCTTACTGGAATCCAGGGTGTTTCGAATGAGTCATGTTGCACGCTCACCAATAGGTGTCTAGCAATTAAGAACTTGCTACAAAAACTACATCAAAGTAATAGGAGCCATTTCCCCGTAAGCACCCAATAACTAAACCTGGCATATCCAGACTAGGACTGCGAGATAAACCTAAATTGACACCATCATGAGAATATCATCTAATGAAAGATTAGCTGGACCGGAGTGGGCTATGTATAAGGAGACATCAGAAAGGTTCATGTATTTGACAGATATCACCTCGGACAGCGTCGAGAAGTTGTCAATGAAGGAGGCCTTAACAGGCTCAATACGACAAGCCCAGACCAAGGGGGCAATAGCGTGGGGCAATATGTAGTCAAATCAAGGCAGGCATCTCTTGCTCTTCTACTATCGCAGCCTTTTTATCTTATGTATAGGTTTTGTTTCATTGTGTAAATTGGCAAACTGATGCCTAGGTCTTGCGGCTAGCTACCGTGTGGCTCGTCATCATACAGTACTCATCTAATATTATCTTACATCGTCCCTTTTGTTTATGGATCGGGACCATAGCAAAATCCCGATCGTGTATACTAAGTCTTGGTGCGTGCATCAACAATCCCGTGGGGTTGTTGCATTTAACGTTAATGCCAATCATTTAAAACAACTTCTCAGTGTCTTTCTTAGTAGCAGCTGGTATCATAAAGTGCATCATGATTCTAGGGTTTCCCCAAATTCGAGAATTATGAGGGCTATATTCAAATGAACCATTCGGCTATCAAGCTTGAACAATATTCTACTTACGCCTAGATGCCTGCCTACGGAGAGGAAACTCAATCTAATACAACCATGCAAACAGCCAGATACGATAATATTTACCACATAGTTTGTTTAATTCAAAGCAAAAGTGTGCAAATCAAATTCTCGGCCTGCTGCGTGGTAGATCCAGCATCAAGGTTTCTAGCGGGCGAAGTTAGATTCGGTATGACCCCCTCCCGAAAGTCTAACGCCTCTCCCTTCCTCAATTATGAGCCGTAAAACTAAGCGAATGCATGAGATTTCCAAAAGAGTGGCTCGGTGAGGGACGCTGAGAGACAAGGCAACCGATGCAGTTGAGGTGAGGCGCTGTAACCTCAATGCTGACTTGTCAAGGCAGGGCACTGGGGCCGGGCATGAGCCGTTTTCTAAGGTGATCCATTCCATTGGAAGCACAAGACCTTGTTTGTTGCATGATCGGCTTACACTCGCGCCCGTGCCCAGCCTCTTGTGCAGCGCTGCTGTTGGCCGCCGGCAGCACTGCCACGTCACTCGAGCAGCGCCTAGCAGCAGGCAGACACGGCCAGTGACTAATGAAATAAAAGTAAAGGCGTCCATTGTGATTAGGTATGACCATGAATGAGTCGTGCCCCGCTGTGGAACGCGCCGGGCTCAGCTTCTGCAAGGATATTGTAGGCATTAACCACCGTCATCTGGTTCGCGCGCATCCCCGAACAACCATCCTCCATGCTCCCCGCGAGCTGATCGACAGTGCGCGTTGGTCTCTTCAGACGCCCCGGATCGCTTTTACGTCCTGCTGCCATCTCTCAACCCGGCGACAGTGCCATGGATGCAGACAGCCCCGTCGTCCCTGCGCCGGACTGGTTCCTCAGGAACTGCGTCAAGACCGCGCCCGAAATCAACCACCTCGCAGCGCAAATCACCCTCCGTGGGGAGGAGACCAGTAAAGAGCCTGTCGCGAAGGATCTAAAACCCGGCGCAAGGTCGCGCAGTGAAAAGGACGGCTCGGCCAAGAAAGCCACCAGCAACCGGTACGAGGTCGAGCCGTGTATCTACGATGAGCTCCTGGGACTTGTCGCGCCAAAGTCGAAGGAGGGCGATGCCGCATCCTTTACAGATGACGCGGTTCTTCTGAGACTTCCGGACAATGACTATCCAGGGCGCGACTTCCTGGTATCCATGGTGGCCAAGTTAGCCAGTGATGTCGAGGCCGATATGATTGTCCTGGATATTGACGACCTGCACGACCTTGCAGAGTACTTCTACCTGCGCCAGACCCCCAAGCCCCAGGCAGGAAACAGGGCATCTCTTCACTGGTTTTTGAAGCCTTTGCCGAAAAAGCCTAAGAAGCCCAAGAAGAAACCGAAGACGGATTCAGGCTTGAATCCTCCAAACGATTCCACCCCGGCATCGGATGCCGATTCAGGCTCCGACTCGGGCTCAGATTCAGGCTCAGATTCAGATCCAAGCCCAGACTCAGGTTCAAAATCCGACGCGGATACAGATTCGGAATCCGTTGCCGAGTCTATTCTGTCGTTAGATTCTACGTCAGAGCCACGCAAACCCGCCAGCAATCCTCCTCCGCCTCCGGCACCCACATACAAAACGACGTATCTACTAAGCCATAGAAGTGATAAGATGGCGGCTATATACTCCGGGCAGGCTTTCACCCAAAGAAAGTCCATGCCATCGCGCCATGCGCTTCCATCTCTTTCTCGGGCACTTTCTCGCACCGTATCCGAGTTCCGGACGATCTCGTCCATGTTCTTATGGCTGGTGGATCTTAGGAAGGGCCGCATCCGACCGCCGGAGCCAGCGGATGAATTGAAGTTGCCCCCAGTCAAGAATCAGATTAAAGAGAATGCCGCTACCTTCTACCGCGCTATCTTGACCTCGCCACATGCCCGAGCGGCTCTAGACGAGAAAGACGCAGAGGCCAAGAAGAAGGAAGATGATACGAAACAAGTTGAGGTTACTAAGGCTGATGATACCAAGACTGAATTCAAGGCGAACGGAGCCAATGAGGCTGAGACTGCGGAGGCCAAAGCCATGATGAATGGGATCAAGGAGAGTCAAGTCGAGGAGCACGAAGCCAACGTGAACGGAGTGAAGAAGATTGAGGTTCAGGAGAATGGGGTGGAGAACCCAGTCAAAGAGAACCGGGTCAAGGTGAATGGCGTGAACGAGAAAGATATCAAAGATGATGACATGGAAACAAGGGAGGTCAAGGAAAATGGTTTCAAGATCAACGGAGTACGCAAGGAGGAGGAAAAGAAGAAGATGGAAGTGGAGCTCAATGGAGTGAAGGAGGATGAAGTGAAGGAGAATGGATTAAGTGCGGATGAGGAGAAGAAGGCTGGAGAGAAAGACGATGAAAAGAAGAATAGAGAGGAGGATAGTAAGAGTAAGGAGAAAAGTGGCATCGATGAAAAGAGCGCGAAAGTCGAAGAGGATGAAGCAGGCAACAGCAGTGACAGTCCCCCAACACAACCGCCTCAACCCCGAGGCCATTTCACTTTCCAGGACCCCAAAGGCAAAAGCGCTCGACCCATCATTCTTGTCATCCCTCAACTTGAAAAATTCAGCCATGTGACCAACTTCGCTTTCCGAGGCCTCAAAGCGCTGAAGGCATCATCACCACACCTCAAGAAAAGAATGATCACGATCACAACAACCTCACGATCTGACAAGCCGCCACCCAGCTCAGGGAAACGGTCGGTAAGCCTGTTTCCCGAATCGCCTTCTCCACCAGACCTCCCCAGAGTCAGCGTGTTCAGCGTGCGTCATTTTGGGCTGAGGCCCAATCTGTTCGAACTACTCATTTTCCCTGTCAGATCGTTGGCACAAATTGCCTCCTTTTCTCGCGATAAAGATCTTGTCTCCCAGAGACACAGCATCAGGAGACTCCAGAGAGAGATGAGGGTACAAGAGAAGGACAGAAGCTTGCCCCATCTACAGCCATATGCGGAATGGAATGTCCCCGATTCCGACACCAACCCCATCGCCAAATATCTCAGAAGCGGCAAACTCCACGCTATACCTGAGTCGATGAAGGTAGGGGAATTGTTGGTGAAGACAAAGAAAGCAGCCAAGCTTGAGGATATCCATGCAGTCCTCAAGCAAAGGTCAGAGGGATCTGAGGCGTTGAGTAAATGGAACGAGAGAGACGCAAAGGGGGGCTCTTCGGCCGACTTACCTCCACGCGTGGTTCGTGTCATCAACAGGGTCACAGAGGAAGCTGAGCAGTCCTACAGCGAGTTCAATGCGGATCTAGAGATTATGAAGACTCTAGTACATCCAAGTAAGCATTCCCAACCCCATGCACCCCCAAACCAATCCCCCTCCCGCTGGCGTTTACTAAACATGACTCTGCAGGTGAACTCTCCCAAGGCTGGTCAGATATCGAGGTCGAGCCCGCCATCAAATCTCGTGTGCAGCGCATGATCTCTCTCCTCAACCGCCGAGCAGAACTTACCGGAATTCTCAAGAAGAGCGCCATGGGAGGCGTGATCCTCTACGGTCCCCCCGGCACGGGCAAGACACACCTCGCCCGCGTCATCGCCAAGGAGACCTCCTCCGTCATGCTGCGAATCTCGGCCGCCGAGATCGAGCGCACGTGGGCCGGCGAGGCCGAGAAGGTCATCCAAGCCCTCTTCAAGCTGGCGCGCGAGATCTACCCTTGCATCGTCTTCATCGATGAGGCGGACAGCATCTTCGGCCGGCGCAAGGACTCGGACAAGAACTGGGAGCGCAAGATCACCAACCAGCTGCTGGGCGAGTTTGGCGGGTTCGAGAACGACATCACCTCCCCGCTGCTGCTCCTGGCGACCAACTTCCCCAACGACCTAGACCCGGCTGTGCTGCGGCGTGCGCCGAATCGACTGTACATGGGCCTGCCTTCGACGCCGTCCCGGCAGAATATCTTCAAGATTTGTCTGCGCGAGGAGAAGATTGACAAGTCTGTCGATCTGGAGGAGCTGGCGGAGAAGACGAGCGGGTATACAGGCTCGGATATTGAGTACATCTGCCAGCAGGCGGCCATGGCGGCTCTGGAGGATTTCGAAAACGGCGGCGCGGAAGACAGTGATTCTGGAGGAATCTGTCTGAGAATGTCACACTTTTCCCAGACCTTGACGGGAGCGAGTCCCTCGGTTTCGGGACCTTCCATGACGGGAATTGAATCATTCGCGAGAGAGTATGATCGCTCTGCCGTGGACATGATCAAGAGGACGACTGATGATTTCGGCGGCTTCAGCTCATACTTGTACATCTAGAATAAAATTGTAACGGGGAATCACAAAATCATGATAGATTTGTTACTTGGGTCCTTTTCCCAGGCTACATTGTACCACTTAGCTCAAATAAACCACAGCGATATAAACTACAAACAACACTGCCATCACTCTATCAAAGGCGCTACTGGGCCTATATCGTGATCCAGCACTGTCGTCATTGCCCGAGCTCCCAGTATTAGTTGAATTACCACCACGTTCCAGTACAAATATCTCTCCCGTGCTATCAGACGTGAGCCACAGGCGCTTCTTGGAGTCGAACGCAAGGCCAACTGGGCGGAAGCAGCTGCCTGGACACTTGGACAGGTCCGGATTTGTCAACAAGTCAACGGCCGCATCTTGGCTGTCGTTGGCTGCCGTGGGCTGGCCGTCCTTGAAGGCGATACTGGCAACACGGTACCCAGCTGGCTCATCTCGGTTCCCTAGATTGGTCATTAATCTGTCAGACTATGTTTCTTCAAGACCAATCGCATTTTATACTCTGATGGAGCAGGTATTACTTACAGCTGCCGTGGAAAGAGACGTATGCGGTGGAACCATCGTCTGTGAACTTGATATCAAGAGGCGTTGTGTGTGGAGGAAGGGCAAGGCGCGGTGAGATAAAATCCGCGTTGCAGGTGGTATCGTTCACCGAATTTTCTGCATCATCAACGGCGAAGCTATTACCGGTCTTGAGAGAGCCGATGTTGGGGAAATCGTCAGTCCTCCAGACCGTGAAGCACGAAGGGTATCCGTAATTACGACCGTCAGGCTTCTCTGCAGTACCGTGATAGTTCAACTCCTCTCCAGGGTTGTCGTTGTGAATATCCTCGCCTTGGCGTTGGAGCTGGTCAACAGAGTTCTCGACAGACCAGATGCCACCGGTGGAAGGATGCTCGGCGACACCGACAGAATTGCGCAGACCCCAGCCAACGACGTCGCCGTCTGTGTAATTGATCCCGTCACTGTTTTGGCCGAGGAGGGAAATATTGAAGCTGCGGATTTGAGAACGGCCTGAGTTAATGTCAAGCGTGCCCATATCCATGTTCCCATCGCTCCCGCGGGAGACGAGAAGGAGGCCGGGTTGTTTTTGGGACACAAGAAGTGTACGAGTGGTATGTCCACCGCTGGCCATATCTTTGACCAGTGTGCGAGAGGTGCCAGTCACCTTGACGGATGTGCTATTGTATCCCCATGATAACACCTTGTCAGATGTAGAAACGTAAATAGCGCTACCATCAGAAGATAGAGCGACGCCATGGTTGAGCTAGAATTCAAAAAATTATGTGTCAGTAGGCAGATACGACCGAGCTCGAAACACTCTCATCTGGCCCTACAATCTCCCTTCAGTAAAATGATGAACGTACGTTTCGATTGCCTATCAGCGTCGTCTTCTCGCTGACTGACAAACATGTCCCCCCGTCATCCTTCAGCGTGAGATGGATCAAGCCTACACCGGAATCAACCACAAGCAAACCGCCATCGTTGTCGAAAACCAGGCCGCGGGGCCTGGTGAAGCCATTGGCAACCAGGCGGAACGCCCAGCCGTCGGCCACAGCGGGCGTGGGATAGCCGACGGTCAGCGTATTGGCGCAGTCAGCAGCGAGGACCACGCTGGGCAGTCCTGCCAGGGCAAGGAATGGCAATGTGCGCTTCACCATCGCGTTAGACGGTCGACACAGGCTGGATAGGAATTCAGATCCGGGGGATGGGAAGACATGCAAGGGGCAAGAATGATTCATGATTGCTCATGATTAGTTAATGCACGCGGAAAGACTCCACGTGACGCCTCGTCATAGAACTTATGCGTATGTTTCAGGATTCGTACCTGTTAAGTAATTGAACTAGAGGCGGGCTGGCGTGGATCAATCCTTTAAGCTTAATTGATTCAGAATTGATTCGTTTTCATCCCCAGAAAGGGTCACACATCGTTTGTTGATTCCCAGATGTCCCCCGGGGCATCCCGGATGGTTGTTTGAGTAAGACAACGCGTCATCTGGCTGAGTGCCAAGCGGATGATCGCCAAGAGCTGAATTGCAGCGGGTCTTGCAACAGCTGAGCCCACTGATACGGTCCTGTGCCATAAGGTAAATCTCATTTCCTCCTCATGTGCCATGGCTATAAAGAAACATGCTGGCAGAAGCATCATCCGTTATCCAGACTATAGACCGCCTCTAAGCCAATGAGTACATGTAGTACCGCCCCTGAGCGGCAAAATGTTCACATAGTTTACTGTACAACATAGTTCACAGATCATTGTGGTCATTCCCAGTGCTTCTCAATTACAATGCATAATACCTATATCCTATACGTTTACATCATGAGTTCATATCTACGCAGACTTGCCCAAGCTCTTCTTTATCTCGGCCACAACAGCGGCGGTAACCTGCTTCGTCGTGGCGTTACCGCCCAAGTCGGCAGAGAGGACGCCCGCCTCGCACACATTCTCGACGACCTGCATCAGCTTCTGCGCAGCCTCGCCCTCGCCGAGCCACTCCAGCATCTCCGCGGCGGTCCAGAAGGTGGCGACGGGGTTGGCGACGCCCTTTCCGGTGATGTCAAAGGCAGAACCGTGGATGGGCTCGAACATGGACGGGTTCTCACGCGTAGGGTCCAGGTTGCTTGTAGGGGCAATGCCGATGGAGCCAGCCAGAGCGGCAGCCAAGTCGGATAGAATATCAGCGTGCTAGAGAAATCCATGTTAGTCCAAAAAATCCATGTATCATGAGTTGCCTCTTCACGGCACCCGAAGTGCACTTACAAGGTTGGTAGCGACAATGGTGTCCAGGGTCTCGGGCTTGAGAACCATGCGGGTAGTCATGGCATCGACCAGCATCTTGTCGACAGTAACATCAGGGAAGTCCTTGGCGACATCAGCGGCGACCTCGTCCCACAGGACCAAGCCGTTTCGCTGGGCATTGCTCTTGGTCACAACGGTAAGGAGCTTGCGAGGGCGCTTCTGTGCAATCTCAAAAGCGAATCGGATGATGCGCTCGACGCTGTGGCGGGTGAAGATGGACACCTCGGTGGCCGTCTCCCAGGGGCGACCGCGGTGGGATCGGCCACCGTGGCCGGCGTATTCACCCTCGCTGTTCTCGCGGATAATGACCCAGTCAAGATCTCCGGTGTTGCAGTTGCGGAGGGGAGACTGGGTGCCCTTCAGCACCCTCGTAGGGCGGACATTGGCATACTGCTGGAAAGGCTGGCAGATGGCCAGGCGAAGACCCCACAGAGAGATGTGGTCGGGAACGTCTGGTTCATTTGATTAGTTGCCAAACTTGAGATTCTATGTGACCATCGTTCAAATATAAGACTCACCAGGGGCACCGACAGCACCAAAGAGAATGGCATCGTGCTTCTTCAATTGCTCGAGACCACCATCGGGAATGTACTTTCCAGTCTTCTTGTACGTGTCTGAACTCCAATCATAGTGGGTGAAGTCCAAATCAAAGGACTGGAGAGTTCCGGACAATGCCTGGAGAACCTCAATGCCAGCTTCAACAACCTCTGGGCCAATGCCATCGGCGGGGATGGAGGCAATGCTGTAGGCCTTCTTGACGGGGTTGGCGCTGGGAGACATGATGAAGATGATGTGACGGAGACTTGCTCTTATTGAGGCCGGCCTAGATATGGAGAAGAGGTGAGGAAGCAAATCAAAATATGCACGACATCAACTTCCACCAACTCTTTTTTATGGCTGCAGGCTCGCTGCCGAGCCCGGAATTGCAATGGCAAATCCGTCGCATGTCTCCTCCTTGTGGGGATTCGGGTAACGTGTTGACTTGGCGGGTGGAGGATGAACTGACTGCGGACATTTCTTTGTCCGCCTGGCGGCATTTCTGGACCTTGGTTTTGTTTTAGTCATCTTTCATTATCGCAGGGATTACCAGATACATCTTCGGGCATACAATTATCCGCTATTCAGGGTATCTAATTACAGGCATTCGTGGTTGGTACCAGACCTACTTACCCTACATCTTGATGCTCCCTACCTACGCAATACAATTTAAATGCTTGGTTGTCTATGGATTAGACCATTGTCTAGAATGTAATTGTAATCTTTGTTATCATGAATTCATTTGGTATTTTATTAAATCGGACATTGGTTAGTTTGGCTGTCTCCTTGTCACAATCAATACATTGGCACAGGGCCAACTTACTTCTTATTTTCTGTCAAGTTTAATCTACATTTTTGTTATGTACACTGTTGTAAACTCAATTCCAAAGAACTCCATTGTAATATACATTAAAAATCCGATGCCACCAAGAATGGGTTATCAATAGCATTAAAAGAGCTGGCAAACAGCTGATCATACCAGATCAGAGAGTCTTGCCCTTCAAGAGGGCCGGTAGCGGCAGAGCCTCCCAACGTGTCGGTAATCCCCGGATTAAAGACGTCAAAACGATTGGAAGTAGGAGTGTTAATGTTGTAATTGACGCTCGAAGCTATTTGTGGCCGCGGCTGTAGTGATCCGTGAGATTCAGGAGGACCTGGCTGCGGCGGCGAAATACTCGGCTCTGACAATGCGACGGTGCCGTGGTTTCGCTCGTGAGTCTCACCGGTGCCTTGACTCTCGTGGAAACTGTGTCGCGTACCGCTGCCGTCTGGTACGCCGCTTGACATGTTCCATCTGGCGCCCGAAGCAGGTCGTTTACTTCGCGGACCAAGAGATGTGGACTGGGAGGTGCCTTTGTCGACGTGTCCCTGGTGCGAGGGAACTGTGGGCGGTAGATCTCCGATCGCTGGGGGATGAGGGTGAGACATTTCCTGCACTGCCGAGAGCAGCTCGTCAATAGCCTCGAGGCAGTATTCTGGCCAGGCTGTTTGTCGCATCGCTAAGTGGCTGAGAGTCTCCTTTCCCGCCATCGCATGCCTTGAAGAAGAAGTTAAGAATCTTTCCAAAAGAAAAAAAAAAAAAAAACCAATAGAATAGAATGTTACCTCATCGCCCTGCTCAGTGGAACCTGATTCTCAAAGGTCGCGTGCAGGAGAACAAAAGCGCTGATCCATATCGACCAGGTGAATGAAGGCCAAAGTAAAGGCAGGCTGAGCCGCTTTCCAGACTCGCCGTTTGCCAATTTATACTTCCTTTTGTGGCGATTGAAAATACTACAGATGGACTTTGCCGCGGAAATGCAAGACTGGAAAGCAGAGGAGTATGAGGGCAGAGAGGGCTCAGAGGCCAGCGCGGGGCGGTTCAAGCATATCGTGGACTCGTGCTTCAGAACCAAGAGCATGAGGCGATGGCTGGGGGATAATTTGGGGCGATGGCCCGGCTTATCGGATTCCTCCACGGCATCAAGTTCCTCTTCTTCCTCCTCCTCGACGTCTTGGATCTCGTTGGCCCATCTAGCCAACTCAATTTGAACAACGGCTGTTTTGTCCGCAGTGTCTTGTCGCTGCTGAACAGACTTGTTCCGCAGTTCCAATATCAAACCGCGTATTCGAGCGTGTTTTGCTAGAAGCGTAAGAAGCTGGAGCCTTTCAACTCCATCATTGTTTGCTCCTGGGGCGCCGTGGCGCTCCTCTCCTGGGTAGCAGACGTCGAGGTCGTCGTCTCGGATGTCTAATGGGAGTCCCAGAGACTGACAGAGAAACCTTTCCAGTATGTAGATGCACCACAATACCCGGCGCCTGATGGACGCGTCCTCTGGACCGAAGAAGCCAAAGCGTGCCGGGCATCGATGGAGCCCGAGGTGGAACGCCATTCGAACAATCAAGCCGCCTAGTCGGGAAGCGGCGTTGAGGTATAGCATGGATGTAAGAAAGAGCTGGATGGAGAGGGCTGCCTGTGTTGCTCGGATTGATGCTGGTTGGCTGAGAGCGAATTGAGAGCTGGTCACAGCTTCTTCGACACTTTGGAAGACGAGATGGGAGGGGATGGGTGTTGATAAGGGCGTTCCTTGGCGGCTGTCTGCTAGCGAAATAGACAGTACCGATCTCAGGATGTTATAGTCCAATACAGATAGAGACGCCACCCCTTTGGAAGAGGCCTCTTCGAATATGTGGAGGACATCTGGGCCATGGAGGAATGGCAAGACGGGGTGCCAGGATTCGAAAAAGCTCTTGGACCAGTCAATCAAGGATTCGAAGCTAGGTGAATGGGAGTCGGCCAATGGGATAGATGAAACCTCGTTGGGCTTCCAGATCGGCTTCCTAGTATCGAAGTTGTCTGAAGGAGATTGCCTGAGCTGATCGTCTTCTCCTGGGACCAAGGTGTTCACGGCAGCCGTGTTGGTTTGGGTAGTCCTGGAAGCCGACTTGCGGGCAAGCCGCAGATACACCGCGCGTATATAGTGAATGCCGCTGCCGCTGCCTACGAAACGAGCAACGCCATGCTCGCCAGAGTCTCGCATCAATCCATATTCACGAGGGGGCTGGGAGCCAGCTAGAGACCGCTTCCGTTTCCGGGAGTCTGCGGGATACGGCGTGAAGCAGGAGGTAGTGTCGGAGGTGCTCAGGGGTGACTGATTAGCATCCATTGCAGCCAGCCTCGAGATGGAGCCGGTGCATTGGTGCATATGGATCCAACCGTTCCAACGGTAGGGAGGGACGTTGTTCGGATCGTCTACGGCCGTTGACCCGTGACGTTGAGTCACGAGGAAGAATGTTAGGGTCCGGATGGGGTAGTGATTTCCGGACAATGAAAAGTCCGGGCGGCGGGGTTTTATTTGTCTATGAGGGCCATGGGTTCGCCCTTGTTCTCTGGCTGTTCTTCAGTTCAACCGTGGGGCTTTTCTCGCCTCCAAGCGCCAGTTCGCATGGCCGAAAATGAATTAGTGGTACGAGAGGATTCTGGTCCGACCCAGAATCCAATTGCTTGTACCAATTGTCGGCAGAGAAAACGCAAGGTACGGATACACTCACGTCCAGGTCCCCCACAGTCAAGTCTCTTGGCAGTGGAGGAGGGTCTCCCCAATGCCGAGCATCTCGGGTTGATACTGATGATTGATATTTTTTAATAGTGCGATCGTCAGCTGTATGAACCCACTGTAGATCTTGGCCAAGGATTGGTGTTCTGGAATCTGATGCTCTTCCCAGACCAAATTGCCAACAGTGCAGCAATGACCCGGCAAACTGCCACTATCCCGAGCAGAGCAGACGGTGATTGAGCAATCCCAGCCTCCAACTTGGCTCATCCGTGCTGATTATCAAATAAATCACAGGGGAATCCCAATTGGTTTCATTAACAGACTAGAAGCTCGCCTAGCAGAAACAGAGCATGCTCTACATCGCCTTCTCCAATATATTGACGAAGGCACATTCTATCCTTCGAACCTCGCACACACCCCTGACCAAAGTAAAGCCGACAGGGTCAAGGAATGGGACAGCTTTCCCTTGGAATCTATGATGGACATCAGGAGATGGCATGAGCAGCATGTTGGAACAGCAACCCCAGCAAGTGGTACTCATAGCTCGCAGCAAAACCTGTCACCCCATGATGTGGCCTGGCAGCCCGGCCACTATAGTCAGAGTCAGGGCCCTGACCTGAGCCCAGCTTCATCCTTCAATCACGCGCCAAACCTGGCCTCTCAAAGTGAAGTAATAGGGCCACCTGTTGACTTGAATCCAGCCCCCGCGACACTAATCGACCCATCGTGGGGAAACACTCCGCAGGCTTCGGAGGGCAAGGCGAAAGAACTGAGCAAAAATCGACCCAATTTGTACTTTTAGTTCAGTAGGTCTATCTTCAAATAATTGAAGAAAAATTACATGAAACTTAGCGACGCTTCTATGATTGTGCGGGATTGTATATCGAGCACCTCAAGGATTCTTTTTGCCATCTTGCTCTACCTGTTGATTAATCAATGAATATTTAAAATAAGTTGTCTTTCGGGAACAAATATTAGTTCAGGAAGAATCATGAGAGCCACTATCAAATTTCTCTGACGTGCAATAAGGGAGCGCTCAAACCAGGACTGATAAATACCATGAAGGCTCTGAGGCCCTTCAGTGGTGTTCTCCGGCTGGGGAACCCCGCATTTGGTCCTTCCAGGCCCTAAATCGAGTGGAGTTTGACTTTTTTTGACCAACAAATGGATTCCAACGAAGAATATCAATGACGTCCGTTTTGTTGATGGAGATATCATTCCAGTTGTGATAACATAAATAATGAGAGTGAGATTCACGTATTTGAATAGGCAGACGGCGAATTCCGAACAGGGGAGCTCCGGAATAGCGACTCGGGATATAAAAGGAACGAGCACATGTGAGGTCTGACAGGGGGGATCCTAAGATGCCCGACTGTCACCCTGCTATCAAAGCCTATCGCCTCTTTGACGTGCGGAGAGCCAGCTGCCATGCATGCGAGATAAGGAAGACAAAAGGTAAGACATGGCCATATCAGCTCTCTCACTGTGGCGTGCCCCTCCCTCGTGTAACCGAGACAAGCCGTTGATTTCTGTCGTCCCCCTCACGTCACTCTCCTCAAACCAACCATCATGCCCAGAGCCAGATTGACGACGCCATTTGTCCGTCTGAGGAGCTTTGCGCCGCGATCGCAGATATCCAGGTATTCTACAATCATTTCCCAGCGCGCCTCGCCATTGCCATTAGCGACAACCAGTGGCTGCTCGAAGCGCCCGAGGACCGGACCAAGCGTGCCCTCTGTCGCGCCTGAGAGACGACAAATCGCCAGGATGGGCGGCGCAGCGGTCGAGAAGGAGGGCCTTGTCATTCCTGTAGGTCGGAGAAGGGTTGCGCACTGTCTCTATAGCTAACAACAGCCGGCATAGCTCATCGACTTCTCGGAATTCCTCTACGGAACGCCCGACGAGCGCAAGGAGACGGCCGGCGAGATCCTACGCGGCTTCCAGAATGCCGGCTTCATCTACCTCAAGAACCACCCGATCCCGCTCGACGTGGTCCAGCACACGTTCTCCATGTCTGCCAACTTCTTCCGCCAGTCGGACGAGGCCAAGATGGACGTCGCGTGGACAACCCCCGAGGCCAATCGCGGGTATTCTGCCCCCGGCAAAGAAAAGGTATCGGAGCAGATGGACATTGGCGATATTACAAAGGAGCGGGACGCCGCGCCGGATTTGAAGGAGAGCTACGAGATCGGACGCGAAGGTGAGGAGAAGCATCCGAATCAGTGGCCGCAGCGGGAGGAGGGACCGATGGCTGGATTCAAAAAGGACATGTTGAGCTTCCATGACCTCTGCAAGGGGTTGCACTTCCAGGTGATGAGCGCAATCGCTGTCGGCATGGGCCTGGATGATGGCTTCTTTGACAAGCATCTCGACGTCGGAGATAATACCCTGCGACTTCTGCATTATCCAGCAGTGGACTCGAGCGTGTTCGCAAATAATGCAAATGCCGTGAGAGCCGGCGCGCACAGCGTAGGCCATCATATATACCAGCAGGTCGAGACCAATTTGCTCCATGAAGCTGACCAGAGGGTAGGATTATGGTTCCATCACGTTGTTATTCCAAGACGCACGAGGTGGTTTACAGGTAAGAAGCCCGACAGGCACGTTTGTTGATGCCACGCCCATCGAGGGAACCATTGTTGTCAACGCAGGCGACCTCCTCGCCCGTTGGAGCAACGATACCATCCGAAGTACGATTCATCGCGTCGTTGAGCCGCCCTTCAAGCAGGGCCCAACACATCCAGCCCGGTACAGTATTGCGTGAGTAGATGCCATTCCACCAACACGCCATCGGGAAAGCTGATTGAAATCACAAGATACTTTTGCAATCCCAACTTCTCCAGTTTCATTGAGGCGCTCCCAGGAACATATGCCGCAGAAGGAGAAAAGAAATATCCAGGCATTACGAGTGGAGATTATCTTGTACAGCGCTTGACAGCAACTTATTGATTGCTCTTGTGATGTTTCTTCTTTGGTTATGTATATTGGGTAAATTACAATATCTATCAAGTTGAGTATATATATCTCTAGATGCATTAGTATATATTCGAATATTCCAGAAGCCGTTGATCAATGCCATATCTAATAGTAGTATCGCCGTCATTATATCATCGCCAGCATTCGTTAAGGATAATGAAGATGTCGCGTCGAGCTGCTCTGGCTGGAACCATCCGGATCCCTCTCGCTGGCTGCGAAAGTGGCAACCGTCGTTTCCACCGTCTTGACAATACCGGGTCCCGTATTCTGCAATTCGATGTCTTCATCGTCGGCTTCTATTTGCGTAATATTGGTCGTATTCGGGTTTCCTTGGTATATAGAGTTGCCACGCCCCATGTCGGTGACCTTGGATCTTGATTTTCCTCCCGTTGGAGCACTCTTGCCTTTCTTCCCGTTGGTCGAGGTATGTCGGTAATAAATATCGTCGCTTGCGGCGTGGTTACCGGTCGATCGAACGATCTTGGTGATGAGCTCGGACATCTTCAGCTCGATTTGCAGTTTTAGAAGGTAACAAACAGGATGGAAAGACAGATAGCTGGACGAGTTGATTAGATCATTGTTGGCGGGTATCATAGTTTCATTATGAGTGTGATGTGGACAATACTTACACCATGCTGTTTTTCAGCGACATCGTTCCGACGAGAACAACCTGGAAAACTATCAGCTTTGCCATTCACCTGGCTGGGGCCGAAGAACTAACATCAAGAGAAAGCGAAAGAAAAATGAGGAACAGGTTCAACCTGAACAACGGAACGTATTTGGTCAATCCATTCTGGATGAGGCGTGTTCGGACGAGGTAGATGAAGTAGCCGTTCAAAACACCATCCACAAGGGCGAAGATCACCTTCTCACATCGATCCCAAATCAAGTTCAGGTGAATCCAGCTATCGTTGATCTGAAGGCGAGCTGGCATCCAGATGATAAACACACTGATGTTCACCGCAAGAATGATGGCGAAAACAATCCACTTGAGCCTGGTCGCTTTTCCCGGCACCACGATGAGGAGTCCAAGCCGATTGAGAATGATCTGAAGAAGGAATTGGATCTGAAATGCCCAAAACAGCGCTGCGCAATCAGGTTAGCTCAAACCTCACGGTGCCAACGACAATCCACAGACAACCTACCGACGCAAAAGTAAAAGCCGAAGCTAGGAGGAATGTAGCCCCTCTGGAAACCCCAAGCCAACACTCCCAAGACCTGAGACGAAAGCCAGACAGCCCAGATCATAAAAACATATGCCGTTATCCTGTGCGTGCGCCTCCATGACCGATACGTCTGTTTGCCTGCTTTGGTGGCGGAGAAGATCGCGATTCCGAGAGAGAGACCCCAGAAGATGCTCGTCGTGTTCATGTCCACATCGTCTGGGACCTCGAGCTCGTAGGTATCCGGGATGAGGAGGCCATATTTGGCGCCCATGATGAGTGGTTAGAAGGCGTCCCTCCACCTACGGTCAATCGACAAGTCTCCAGCAACGCAGCATATCAACACGGGGAACAAGGAAAAGGAAAAAGGGACGCATAGAGGGGACATTTGAGGATAAGCGAAAGCGCATGCCAGATATGACTACAGAAGAGCTAGGCTACCATGGATCTTGACTCGAGATGCACGAAACCCCCAAAGAGGCACATCATCCACCCGGACCTTTGTTAATGAACTTCTTTAGGTCTAGTAATGGCTATGACTGCTGTCTCTACCAGTGAGAAGGAGGGATAGCGTAGGTGAGTGAAGCCGATCCCACGTGGGGTTCGACTGCTAGAGCATGCTGCGGTGGACTAAGACTGACAAAACCATCCGATGCAGACATAGTTGCGAGACGGTGGCCTTTGCCACGTTTGTTTGGCCGCTAGAACTTCTGGAATCGGCCTTCGGCTCGCTTGGCAAAATACGAAAGGCTACGTATGTAAACGTTTCGTAATGCGTTTATGCGAGCTTCATCGCAAGGGATGATCCTAATTTCCCCGAGTTCCCCAACTCTCTCCCACAGCCGTGGTGCACCCAATCGGCTTGGATCAGGGGTCAGCCTCCAGATTCACCACTCCCCGGAAACCCTCGGATGGGGGTGTGATCACTGCAGATCAATAGTGGGTTAACTCAGTTCAGTTAGCAAACGTCAGCCTTCATCCATAGTCACTCAGCTTAATATTAGCCAGCGCCTAGCTCGAAGCCAGAGACCCGCTGATACGAATGCCATGAAACCAACACCTTTCCCATCTTCTGTAGTATCTCGATCTTATGAGTTTTTGGAGTTTGGAAACAAGCACTGAAGGGAGGAGTTGGATCTGGCTTGTCTGATTCCCGACTCTAGATGGCTTTTGATATATCGAACTGAATTCTGCGGCAAGTTGAACAGGCATGCAAGGCCCCTGCATTACCGGCAATGTTTACGCGTCGCAAGACCAAGAAACCAAGCTAGCTAGTGGCAGTTGCATGCATATCACTAATCCTCAGTATCACGTAGTGCCACTGGGGCAACGTTGTCTAGTGTACCGGGGAAGAATCAGGAGAAGCAGCCAGCACAGATGGGGAATGACGCCAAGCAGCCTGTCTGAGAACGGGCGGCAAAGAATTACCAATGTTTCATCAATGATTTTTGAAGGCCGCTACTCACCGCTAAGATGACCGGTCTCGCCACTAGCAAGGTGATGCGGTGGCATTCTCATTGCTTGTTCCTCTTTCAAGCCTGGCGTCTTCGAGATTTGGCTGGATGTGCCGACTTCGATGGCCAACCATTGACGAAAGGGGACAATGAGGTGTTCAGGCGAGATGTTTTCTTGCGCAGAGACCAGTTCCCGCCCCGCCCCCTCCAGTATCCCCTGGATCGATCACCCAGTCATATCGGCATCGTTTCAAGGATGAACTCAGCTTGCGGTGAGGTCTCGGGTCCCCGGCGAACTTGATAGGTCATGATCGACAAACCATGCTATTTTGCAAGGACCCCGATGGTGATCATCGCATATCAGAAATTTCATGGCGATTCATGTAGTAAAACTTGTTGACTGGTCAGGGACACATGCCAGAGTGAGATCATGCACCCTGGCACCCTGATCAGTTTTGCGTCTTGGCGGCAGCAGGAAGCTAACCAAGTAGCACAAGCCTATGGCAAATATTATTTCCCCTGGATTTACTGCATGGTACTGACTCGCAACGTGTTGAGAATCGTAAGAGCTTGCATGATTGGCTCTGGGGTGAGAGAGGGGAAGCCTGTGTATTCGGGTTGTAAAATGCATGAACCCTAGCACATTAGCTTGTCAACATTGAGATGGAAGACTGACTATTATGTTAAGGATAGTTATTCATTCTGGTCCCTCCCAAGATTCTACACGAACTTAGTACCTAGTTATAACGAGCATAAGACGATATCTCATAGAACCATGGTCCATCTCACAGGCTTGCCTCTCAAAGCGGCAAGCACTCCTAGCAGTAGGTACCTGTGCTCAATCAGACTGAGCTGTCCGTAATCTCGCTTGAGAGACTCGCGATGCATCTGCAGCGCCCACTCGACCTCGCTCTTGTTTACCACCTGTGCCCCTTGTCGCGAACTGCTGGATGCAGTTCTAACCGCCTTGTTGACATCGGAATCTAGCCGCGGGTTACAACGATCCGGCGCACTGCGCAAACGCTTGTACGCATCCACAAATTCAAAACCGTACCTAGCCCTCCACTTGATGAATTCCTCCATGCTGAAGAATGTCTCCAGCTCTTCCTCGGTGAGAAGGCGAGTGAGTGTTGATGCTGACAGCGCAAAGTGCCTGGTGCAACGGGAAACACGCCGCTCAGCGCTCTCTATTGCGTAGAACTCCCTTTTGGCTTCTTTGTAAGCCTCTTGCTCTTTTCTCAACATTTCTTCAATGATTTTCTGGGGAGTTTCTCCCTCTAACTCCCTGTTGATCTGAAGCATTTTGATGAAGGGGTTTCGCAGACCGAGTCCCCCAAGTTGCTCAGGCAAATAGAAGAACGCATCTGGCAGATTGATCACACCAAATCGGGTCTCAATCATCTTCCTCAGATGACTGACGACACTTGTGTTACTTTCCCTATCATTCTCTCGGCCCTCCGCAAATAAGAATCGCTGCATCGATTGATAAGTTTCAAGGATACTCCTCACATGTTCGCCGCCAAAACAGTACGCTGGCTGGCCAAAGCTGTCACCGAAGAAGCGGCCCATGACACTGTTCCAGGTCTGGACCCATTGCAGCACGCTCTTGCATTCATCCAACTGTTTCTTGAACTGTTTCAAGTGGGCGTCCACCTGGTCCTGGTTGATCTTCCACTTTTCAGTCTCCGGGTCCAGGATTAAATGCCCAAAGCGAACGGCTCCCTCTGGCAAAACTTGGGAAATTTCCGCGTCTCTCTTCCCTTCTTTGAAATAAACCGAGCCAGTTTTCTTCTCGTTGAACTCCAAGCCAAGAATTCCAGCTAAATGTTTGAGAGTCTTCCAGGCGCGACCGCAATGCTCAGGCTCACCGACGAACCAGAGGTCATCGTGCTGGCGGTAGAGAAGCATACCATCTTGCTGGTTCACGGCAACATCTAGAATGAATAGAACAAGTTCGCCAATCAGCTTCTCGGGGGCATGTGCCATTGGCATCCCGCGACGACGAACTCGGGCACCCTTTCCGTTCGGAAATTCTGGCGAGTGAATATTCAAGGGAGCCTCCAAGAACTTCTTAAAGAAGGACACAGCCGCGTCGGTGAAGCCAAAGAAACGGAGGACGGCAAGGATTGTGGAGTGGGACAAACCCGCGCCAAACCATTGCAGATCGGTCTGAACCATGGCAACTTCACCGTTTAGCGAACGGTGAAGCAACAGCTCAGTAGCCAATGTCTCAAGCAATCTTTGTTTCGTACTTTTAGAACCTTGATCGTCCCCATCATCTGAACGATCTTCATCGTCACCGTCGTCGTCATCGTACGCCCCTGGAATTGAATCCACATCATCAGGCAACGCTGACAAGAAGAAGTGGTTTCTGTACTGTTCCATTCGGACAGCATCAGCACTTTTCGGGGGGATCGCCCTGTAGGCCATGTAGTACTTGCGTCTTGTCTCCTGATCAGAATCAGGCTGGGATCCGGTGCTTGTTTTCCACAAAGAATTGCTAGAAAATACGAGGGTTTCAAGCTCATTCTTGAGAAGAATAGAGAGCGTGGTGCCAAAATAGTAAATAAAAATGGCCTGCAGCACGTCTTCGTCCATCCAAATTCTATACTTTCCATTCAACTGTTGTCTTGGTAGAACGGGAACTAGACAGGAATGTGGTGAGTTGACGGATTGAAACATGCAATAGAGGGAACTGGGTGGACTTACTTCCATCTGGGCCGGCATTCCAATCCCAATTCTCGAAGTCAGAGACTCTCATGTTGAGGACATCCGCAATCTCATCCAACACGACATCGTCATCGAGAAACTCTCGTAGAATGACCTGCTTTTCCTCACTTAATAGATCCTCTTTCAGCAACCCCTTGATACACCACCTCAGCGTAACAAGGTCGAATGCCCGGTTATTACGCTCGAAAAGTATTCTGCATCGGCCTGCTATTTTTTGTTTCAGTTGCCCAAAATTCTTTGTCGCCTTTTCGTTATGGTCTGGTTCAAATAGATTTTGGAGATAGACTTGAATCTCCTTCTCGTCTGTTTCGAGCGGTTCAAAGACCACCTGTTCAAAATGGTCACATAGCTCCTGCAAGCGCTGCTTCTGGCGGTCGAGCACCTCGAAGGAGTCTTCCTCAGCCGCCGTGGCTTCTCCGTCACCAGCCGACGAGTCCATCCACTCGGTCACCAAGCGAGCGTATAGGTGCCCCAAGCTGAGCTTTCTTGTTGGTACCTCGAGTTTGGAGCGTAGGCTGTGCTCATATTGGTCGACGAGCTCTTGCGGAACTGAGTTGTCGTACTTTGCCTGATTCAACCAGTGATGGATATTCTCAATGCTGTCGTCTCTTTGATCTGGGCATATTTTAACCACTCCGTGAAGCAGTTTCCTGATCCGCACCAGTTGATCGGCGTAAGAATCTGCATCTTGAAGCAATTGATTTTTTTGAGCTTCGTATCTCTCGCGCTGCTTTTCCAGCTCCCGAATTTTTGTCAACGTAATGCTCTGAAGAGTCTTAGAGCGGGCTGAGGTTGATGAAGCCATAATGAACAAAGGCTCCAGGGAAAGATGCGCAAGTATCAAATGTTTGGTTGATGGAAAATGGAGTGGAGGGAGTGTGGTGTGGAAGGGAATGAAGGATGCGGGAAACAACTGCTGCTCAAGGTTGTTCTTTACTTAATTTATGCTTTCAATCTCGCATTGTCTAAGTTTTTTCAAGTCCTAATCAATGATTCACAGGGCATTTGTGTTTGGCTGTCGTAGGTAGAGTTTGCCGTGACTTTCGAGGTGAATGGAACACAGTGGAACTTACTTCGGCGTTTACCTACTATTCAGGCAATTTTTTAGCGATGCAAATGTCTTTTTACGCCCTGCAATCGTCGAAAAATATCCACAATAATGACTGATTCACTGACAGGGACAATAAGGGCGTGTTGCGTGTTGGCTGAGCCCCACCCACTGCTGCCTGTTTGCGAGGAAATGGATGATTCCAGAAGAACAGCGAGGTGAACGGTCCCAGCCTCCCTCTTCCTCTTTCCCTCTCATCTGGCCTTCTGATTTATTTTCTTGAACAGTTCTGGCAATTTGAGGCGTAACGGTGGCTGGACTCTAATCAATCACGGAAGTCATCACTTCGGGGAGAAGCCACTCCCTGGGTCCAAGTATGATATTAGGTTACTGGAAGGAGTTATGTTGAGCGCAGCCTTTTTTGCGCAGAACTTTATTGAAGTTGGGCTTTCGTATCCACTGCGTTGAAATGTCCGGGCCCTGGCAGCTTCATTGTTGTTAAACTTTATCTTCTTTCCCCTACGTATTGACGTCGGGCAATAGGCGTCAATCTTGATCGAGGCGCTCTTGAGTTTGACGCTGTTGAGTTTGGTTCTCTTGAGTTTGGCGCTCTTCAGTATGACGCTCGTGACTTTGAAGTTGCGATTGTGCTGTGATGCTACTGTAATATAAATACGTCGACTCTTGCATGGCTAGACTCTCCCCATTCTCTTCTTCACCTCATGCGTATGATATACAAGCTGAGAGAGCTTCGACCTCCCAAGGCCCCATATTCGAGAAAATATAAGTTTAAAATGACAGGACAGGACGGCCCCGTCTTGGCCGTGCTGCTTTGCACAGCAGTCCACGCTATCGGGAAGATCATCAATCATGAGATGTATCGCAATTGGAATAAGCAAAGCATTTGGAATGACCCAAATTGGCAAAACTTCACAGCTACCTTCAATGAACGAACCGCTTCTTTGTTCACTCACACCTTTTCCCCTTGGACTATCGCCAACAATACTCTGACTCTTGATAACGAAGGCGGCGCACCAAAGAGCTACTACTGGAACACCTTGCCAAGAGAATTACTTGTCTTCACATTCCTTGCAGGACTGATGTATCTTTGGGATATATATCTGGAGAACATTCTACCTACGCGACCACGAGCCGTGGGAGCAGACACGAAACCCGAAAAGGCCGTTGACCCAAATGAGCCTAAGGAGGAGACTCTGGGCCGCTTCAGCTGGCGCAACACATTACTGAAGTGGCTGATGGACGCTATCCTCGGAACAATGTGGAAGACTGTTGTCTCTCTGGTGATCAAAGGTGAGGGACTAACGATTGACTCCTTGATTGTAAGTACGGGCCTTCGATATAAATATGACCCAAGAGGATGCGCTCTAAAAGAAGCAAGCTAACCACAAGATCTGTCTCATACAGGAAACTTCTATCATTGGGGCAACTGGGTTCATACACTTTGGTTATATTGTTTCTTTCATTCTGTTTATTGCCATACCTGCACCGGAACGCCCGCTGTTTAGGACCTTTGCCGCTTCATATTGTGTACTTCTCTGTCTAAAATGGCAATGGTTCAGTTCTTGAAATCCGCGTTTGGGCAAAGGTGCATGATGTGAGCGACCGAGTCCCTGCGGTTACTCCTGGTGGAGCAGTGGAAGACTGGACAGGCGCATTTTGTGGATGAGTTGTAAGACTCAGGGAAAAGACAGACCCCTTCTATTCAATGTAAAGACACTTCGATAGGGATGCGGTCATCAATGTTGAGATAGAAAAGGAGAAGTTACAAAGTGTCTAGCCCTGGATAACTAGTCGAGTATGGTACTCTGTGCATGGAAGGATTTAAAAGGGTTCGCAAGCTTTGAATCCTGGCACTGACAGACGTCTCACAATTTAATTGATATGGTATACCAAATTACTCAATCGTCCAGTCACCATTTTTCTTCAGTCCGGAGGGAATCTTGAGTTTCTGGCGCTTCAACTCCTGCTCCATGGTGAAATCCTCAAACACATGACCGGGAGGCAAGTTGGTGTTCTCAAACGTCTTTCCAGCCTGGATCGCCGTCAGAGCATCCCAATAGTGATCCGCCGCGTATTGTTCCGGCAGATGCGACCACATCCAACGACCCCAGCGGACCTTGAAGTCGGGGCCACGCCTGAGCGCTTCGTTGACGTCGACGCCATCTAGATCGTCCTGGTTGACAAATGCAGTCCGTTGAATAGTGGTGACACGTTGGTATCTATGATGAGCAAGTGTGAGAGCTTGTCGCTGATGGATCGCTGGGATTGGGCACCTACCTAAGCACATTGTGCACCTGTGTTGACCAGCCAACATTCTCCTTGCCGCCTTGCCGAAGGCATTCGGCAATAGAGATGGCATCCTCCATAGCCTGGACGGCTCCGTTACCGGAGGTCGGGAGGAACGTATGAGCAGCGTCGCCAAGTTGGACCACGCGACCGCCAGGTGATGTCCAATAGCGGTGCGGGTTGCGAAAATTGAGGCTCCAGTTGACGATTGATCCAGGGGAATGCCTGATGAGCTTAAGGACGGCGGGATCCCAGCCGTCACCCATTACTGCAATAACATCCTCGGGCGTTAGATTAGCTGAAGTTCCCTCCGAGGGATCCTCTTTCTAAAGCGCTTCGTTAGTTCCAAACTGAAACCATAAACCAAATACGATCAAGACCGAATACTTGCCTTGCTGTTAATAACCCAGGCAACGTAGTCCTTCGAAGTAGAAACAACGTGATGTGAACTCTTCCCGATATAGACGCGGTTGATATCTGCCTCACCATCTTTAGGAAACAGGTGCTGACATTCGGGACCCAAATCAGGGAGATCTGAGCGAGGAAAGCCGGTACGAGCAGCATAGTATCCAGTACGTTGAACTGGTGGAACATTCCCTTTGACAATCTCCCTCGAAGCCGAGTGAACGCCATCTGCAGCAATAACGACGTCTGCCTCAAAGCGTTCGCCATCCTCCGTCTCAGCGAATGCTGGGCCGTCCTTGGGGGCCTCCCCATATTTGACCACCTTCTTGCCCCAGACAATGGGAATCCCGAGCTGTCTGATTTGAGCGAGCATCACTTCAGCATGGTTGGGTCGAGTGATGATCTGTCCGACCTTGCCGAGTCCACTGTTAGCCTCAACGTCGGAACCCCTCCATTCAGGCATGGCAGAGTTGATGAACTCGCCGTGATACGAGTGGTACGAGATGGGACAGTCGTGGAACTTGAGGGGCATGTTCTCCTTGAGGTAGGGGTACTTCTGTATGGTTGAAAGCGCCGCTGGGTTCAGCCCAACAACATCACCGACGATGGACATTTTTGGCTCACGCTCGAGAACGGTCACACTGTGGCCCTTGCGGTAGCACTCAAGCGCTGCGAGCAGTCCGCCAACACCAGCACCACAGATGACAACGTTGATACGGGTCGGAGCATATCTCTCGACGCCGTTGCGTTCGACAGTAACACCTGCGTCGTGTAAACCCATGGCTGAAATTTGGGATTCGGGACTTGATTAGTTCAAGTTTTAGTTGAAAACTGTGTGTTTGTAGTTGTTGAACAGAGACTTTTGTGTATCGGATGAGGTTGGATTTGTTCCTGACTCGCTGTGTGGCAGGGCGGCTATACCTACTTATAGTTCAACCTCTCAAGATGTCCAATTTGCATCGTCGCGAGATTGATGCACTCGGCGTCCCGCAGAATAGCTGCAATACGGTGACTTTCAAAGCCCCGTTTCACCGGTGCAAGGTTTCTGCATTGCATCGGTAGTGACTATGATAGTTGGCATGGAATTCCAATATTGAATTCCAGAGATCGGCGTGACAGGGGTCCAATTCGGACTCTTGCAGTGGGTTGTCGCCAGATAACCACAAATCTGGTTCCGTCCGCAACCCTCCATCGGCGAATTTATCAACCTACCACCACTCCCCATCTCACGATTCGGCAATGAAGGATCTTGTGCGTGTCCACATTAATGACTTTCTGGTATACCTAGCAGACTTCGGCGTCGTTATCTGCCGGCAGTGCCGACATGCCATCCAGCCCAACGCCCTGGACAGCCACCTCCTGAGGCACCGGATCTACCGGCATCGGCGGCGAGCGTTGGTCGAACGTCTCAACAAGCTTGATCTCAGACAGCCGGACGATGTCCCTGTCCCGAATCGGGCTTGGCAACTTCCCGAGCTTCCCACGCATGAAGGACTTCGTTGTGACGCCGATGGCTGTCGATATCTGTGTGCAACGGACAAGGGTATGCAGATGCACTGGGCATCAAAGCACAGTGTCCATACCAAGAGCAACGTTCGAGCCAGTTCCGTAGCTCTACAGACTTTCTTCCGTGGGATTAAGTTACGTTACTTTGAGGTCAGTACGGATCCAGGACCAACCCTGTCTGTAGATACAACCACACGTACGGAAAGCATCGGTGACCGAGAGTTGGAAGCGGTCAGAAGCTCTCGTCAATCGATTCCTCAGGGAATTCAGCTCAACTATATTGACGCCAGAGCAATGATGTATCTACACCACTTCACCTTGCATACAGCGCCAACTCTCGTCAGAAGGTGCCAACCTTTGAAACTATGGCAAGACGACGTGCCACAGCTCGCCTTCGAATATCCGTTCCTTCTCCATGCGGTTCTCGGCCTATCCGCATATCATATCTCTATCAAAAACCCAAAGACAGGCCATGAACATCGATTTGCCGCAGCACGTTACTCGTCTCTAGGTGCGACAGAGTACGCGAAACATCTGCTCGAACCCAATTCCGACAATACCACAGCAATTCTAGCTTGTGCCAATTGCCTGACTGTAGAGCAAAACTCGAGACTCTTCTCGGACCCCGAAGATTCCAACGAGCTGGAATATGTAGCCTTTTTCCTCTCCGGGATTCTAACTCTCCCACACGCCCTTGCGCATCTTTTACCAAGAGGTTCGTACTTTATGCAGTATGTTCGCGAGACTCAGGCGATCGTTGAAGAAGCAAATGATCTGCTCAAGAACAACAAGGGCGACAATATCTACCTACCGAAGCACATCCCGCCATCAAAGTCTCGTTTTCTCTCTTCTCTGCCTGATGAGGTTGCAAGGCTAAGCCGATATTGTCCCAAGATACTGGTACAGATACAACAAGGACAGTTCACACTACGTGCTCTCCTGTACTCGATAAATCGAAGCTACGCTTCAGACGACTTGGCAAATCTCTATGATTCCGCTGCCTGCTGGGTCCGGTGTCTGGATGAACATGCAAAGCAGGCTATCCGCGACGGAGAGGCATTCTTCCTCGTCATGTACGCCTGTTGGTGTATCGTAATACACCGGATCGGGCAATACGCCTGGTTCACGCACGGGATTGCTGAGATCCAAATTACGGTCGTGCGAGCCCGGCTTGCGCCTGAGTACCATGTTCTGATCGACACTTTGCTTTCCTTGTTGTAATACTCCTTGAGTTTGGGTGCAATGTTATAGACTTCGTATTAAAGAACGCAAATAGAGATGCAATGTATACAATAAAAAAATATACATTTTTGAGTAGCTGCGAATCTAGCATTACAGTACTAAAGGGCGTGCTCGGGTCTTGGACCTTGAATGCATTGTTGTTTACCACCCATAAATCGAATGAGCGACAGAAAATCGTGAGTGATGGCAAAGGCCGGCCCTGGAGTTACAAATGCCGTGCTGAACAGGCTTCGGACCGTCTCCGGAATGGTCGATCACCTGGTCAAGCCGCGGGTTGGAGAGCGGCAGGGCGCAAGAATGCCACCCTTCACACAAGCATAGCCCCTGAGACTAAGCACCTATACCTAGAGGGGTTTAATACAAGGAACCGAGGACCTAGTGATCTCAGTTTTCCTCAAGACGAATGGGAAGCTGTCGGTCTTGGTCCGGAACCCCTTGTGCAGGCGAGTCTCCGCAGCGGTCCGATGTCCGCAACTCCTCCAAACCGCTTCGGGTAACAAAACCACACATCCCGGGCGAATGACAATGGCTGGCTTATAATGAAATCGACGAGTCGGGATACGTCTGGAGCTTCTGTCAGTGTCATTTTCCCTTGCCAGCTTTGTCAAGAGCTACGACTGCCACGCCTCCATCATGAGCCCTGTCTCTGAATCCAGCTTGCAGCGAGCACCTCACAATGAACGCTTATCCATCTTGCAGGGCCCTTCGCAACCAGAATTATGGGAAATAACCGTTGGCAATCTCGCCGATGCTCAGGCGGCAAAGTATCCTGACCGAATTGCCGTGGTCAGCTCGTGGCAGTCGGCTCGTCTTACTTATCGAGATCTCTCCAGCCGAAGTAAGCTTGTAGCGAGAGCGATTCTCGGAGCAGGATTGCAGAAGGGGGACTGCATAGGCGTTCTTTCTGGTAACTCATATCAGTACCTTGAGATCTTTCTCGGAGGGGCTCGCATTGGCTGCCCTGTTGTCACTTTCAACAACACATACTCTCCCCAGGAATTACATGCCGCAGTTCGTCAGAGCGGTAGGCTTTATTGGACCCCACTAATGTACTCAGGCAAATAGATTGACTCTTAATCACTCATTTAGATTGCAAATTGCTATTCATCGCCCACAGCATCGGCGGCAGGCCGATGAGAAAATATGTCGAGAAATTACTCCAAACACAGTCGGAGACGGTTCTTCAACGCATCACAATCATAGGAAAATCCGAATTCTCAAGTAATGAGAATGGTATTCGGATCAGTTCATATGAGCCATTCCTGAAAGAATTGGCACAAGATGTTGACAACACGGCTTTGACCAAGGCGCAGCAGGATGTTCATCCATCCGACATTCTGAATCTTCAATTTACATCAGGTACGTTCCAATGTCCAGGTTTAGATTTGAAAAGCAGTATTATCGGTCTGCTTTCAGTGTCATAGAATGCTCTTCTAATAGGGTCGTGTTTTCAGGCACGACTGGTCTGCCAAAAGCTGCTTCCCTCACACATCTGTTAGTTTGACATACCATTTCCCCTGCCTTGAGAAGAACTGGCGTAACTGATATGCCGTTTTCCCAAGGAACTTGATCAATAATGCCAGATTTACGGGCCATTCCATGCTTTTGACGCCAGACGACGTCGTGTGCTGTCCTCCGCCTCTCTTCCACTGCTTTGGCCTGGTCATGGGCTTCTTGTCATCATTCTGCCACGGCAGCGTCTTAGTCTTCCCATCTGATAGTTTCAACGCTCTTAAAACTCTCGACGCCTTGGTGAAAGAAAAGGCCACTGCTTTACTTGGAGTCCCTACCATGTTCATCGCCGAACTAGAAGCCTTGGAACAATCAAGACACCGAGTCACCACTGTTAGGACAGGCTTGGCTGCCGGCTCACATGTGGCTCCATCATTGATGGCCCAGCTCCGAGAGAAGATGCAGGTGAAGGGAATGCTTATTGCCTATGGCATGACGGAAACGAGCCCTGTGACATTCATTACCTTGCTCAACGACACAGAGGACAGGATGTTCCACAGCATTGGGAAGCTATTTCCTCACACCGGCGCCAAGATCGTTGACCATGAGGGGAAGATTGTCCCCATAGGCACCAAGGGCGAAATCTGCACGAGCGGTTTTGCCTTGCAGAAGGGCTACTGGAAGAATGAGGAGAAGACGCGAGAAGTGATGAAGTATGACGACCACGGCGTTCGGTGGATGTACACGGGCGACGAGGGCTTCATAGATGCAGATGGATACGGTCACATCACCGGCAGGATCAAAGACACTATCATTCGTGGTAAGTTTTCTGCCAACTGGGAGACTCTTCCACTTCCAAACTTCCAACCCAGTTCCTCTTCCAGATTATAATCAGGTTTCTAATCTTATCCAAGGTGGCGAAAACATTTCTCCGGAGGAGATTGAAGACTGTCTACTTGAGCATCCTGATATTCGGGAATGTTGTGTTGTTGGGCTTGCGGACAAAAAGTACGGTGAAGTTGTAGGGTGTTTTTTGAGGAAGGCCCACGACAACGCACCAAGCCTTCCTGACGCAGCTGTTCGTGCCTGGGTAGGGAAACGGCTAGGACGAATCAAGGAGCCCAAGCATATTTTCTGGCTCGGTGAACAAGAGGTGGGTTCAGATTTGCCTAAGACAGGAAGTGGCAAATATCAGAAACACTTGATCCGTGCCAAGGGGAACGAACTTTTGAAAAAATCAACCTTGGCGAGAGTATGGAAGCTTTGAAGGGTTAATAGATAGCTTAGAAGCATAAATAAGATGATAGGGAGACTATTTATAACACATATATGCTTTAGAAATAAGTCATTTGATAGGCCAATGAAGGTCTAGTAATATCGAGGAGTTATAACAACGCTTTTCTAATCCTCTGATGCTCCCGGAATTGCTGCTTGTATCTACCATGAATCAAAGGCCTTGTAGAAAAGTACACGAAACACATACTTGAGATATCTTGTGCATCTCAGTAATGTGCTTGATAGTATAGTAGCCTGCTCAAACTTTATATTTATAGAGTCTTGGTCGAATAATAATCACCTTAAGCTTTCATTTACAATCATAAAAGGTCTATACTATAATACGAATGGCATTGTTAGAGAATCCATTCATTTTATCGTGTGGACAGTAATGATTATTAAAGCAACACGCCGAGCTCGGCTACGAGATACGAATTGGTACACCAATGTCACAGAGGTTCTATCTCAATAGACTGCAATGTTTTGAATACAATGAATTGTTAATCAATTTTTATTTCAGAAAGATTTTAATGAAAGTCTCTGCTTATCCAGTCTCTGTGTTATGTGATTGACCTTTCTTTCATCAATAGAACTTCAATGAGTAAGTCGTCATAAGATACACCAGCTAAACTTGTCCTTCATTCGTACTGATCCCACTTCATGTTTTCGTCATAACTTTCAATTCCCTTCTTAAACAACCGGAGCAAGAATGATTTGGGTACGTCCATTGATCTTTGCCTTGTAAGTTGCCCTTCCAGCCTTGTCCGCAGTGATAAAATCGCCAGTACTGAGATTGTACTTGCGGTGGGGGAGCAGCCTGTCAAAGCCAAGTTCAAAAACACCGGGCTCATTTCCGTTGTAGAGGACAAGGTCAAGATTATTTCCGTCGTGGCTGTACGCCTTGGCAACAAGAACGTCTGGGAATGGTGCTTCTTCCAGCAGAGGTCCTTCAAGGGCCTCCTTGCTTGGCCCATGGAGGGTGGAATTGGCCAAGTCTCGGTTCCGGACTAAGCGGGCCATCAGAGCAATGTGCTGCGACGTCGCAGACAAGCCCTTGTTGTACTGAGCGCCTGTCTTGGTAGTCTCGACAGGGAAGTAGACATGGTCAAGCTGGTCCAGTGCTTCCTTCCGGATCTTTTCGTCACCAAACTCGGCAGCAGCACCAGCAATGAAGGCTCGGAGGGGGCCCTCGCCCGCACGATAACTTCCAGGGTCCATCTTGTCCGCACCCTTGAGATTGAGGACCTGGAGTTGGCCGTTCTTGTCGTATTTGATGAACTCCTTGCGGATGATTGCCCAATTACGGTGCGCAAGATGAGGCAGATACGCGGTGAGGAGCATAGCGTTGATACAATCGGTCAGTGTACCACAGAGACCGGGGAGCTGATAGACACCAAAAGAATTAGTCGGGGAATTTCATCACGTATGGGGGGGGTTGCAGCTTACCGTGAGACCAGTGAATTCGCTGCGGATAGGGAGGATTCTTCCATCGCATTCTGTAAACTCCTCTTCGAGAGACTTCTCAAACCGGTTCCTCAGCTTATGGCCAAGGTCGCGGCCAAGAATCCGATCGGAAATAACAAGACCGGCCATTCCAGTAAGGCTATTCGATTTGTCATTAGACTTACATCATCTTCACGATCTAAATCATCAGGAATGAAGAAACATACTTGCACAGAGAATAGGTCCAGTTTGGCTCACAGGGGTAGAGGCAGTATGGGTTTTCCGTCATGTTCTCGTTAAGGGCATCCGCAAGACCCTCGTAGTTCGTTTTGTAATGCTTTCCGTCGTCAACGACGAATTCCAGCGCATTCTTGTCGTTGTACCGTCTGTCGCCTGATGCCTGAGCGTAGAGACCTATGGCAGAGCTGAGATATCCAGTAACCATCTTTAAAAGTCAATATCAGTATGGTAAGAAAGATAGCGTGCGCATGCAGATGTAACTCACGATATTATCCTTCTTGATGGGGTCGAAATCACTCAGGGTGAACTTTCCAAAGATAGACTCCCATTTCCAGTATCTGCACGAAGAAGTGTTAACGAAGGATCTATTGTCATAACATATAGTGTGGAAGGACTTACGACATGATGGTCTTTTGCAAACTCTTCTCAATGGCATTCTGCGAAGCCTTGGACAGATAACCGTGGAATCCAGGAGTGTAGTGGCACTGGTACAGGCTCAAAACGTCAACAACGCCGTAGAGTTGATAGCGAACAGCACCCGTCTGAAACTGGTCAATAACGTCGTGGTAGCTGAAATCGTCGCGAGCACTCAGACCACGCTCAATGACATGCTGCACGTGGCGTAAAGTATCCAAGGACAGCTCTCGGGAGCCGGGAGGGGGGGCAGGGGTGCCGTTCTCGATCTGTTCCTCCACGGCTTTCACAAGGTACTTGTTGCGCTCTTGGGCCTTCGAGTACCCAGCTGCATTGAGTGAGCGAGCATTGCTCATAAGCCACATGATGCCGCCGTAGCAGAAGACTGCCCAAATCACGGCGGATTGGTCGAAAAGTTTGTCACCAGCCATGAAGCCTGCCGCGATACTGCTGCCGAACCAAAGAGCAAGAGGGAAGAAGATGCCTCCCATGGCAAACCAAACAAAGATGGACACCGGAATGAGCACCAGGGTGACCAAGAAGGTGAGCACAGATGGAATCGTGGCGACAGCAGTAAACCCAGCACCAGGAAACAGCAGTCCTAGAGCGGCTGCCCTATAGGCGGTGTTTTGCACATTATGAAACGTCCACAGGCCTCCAACGGAAAGCGCTATGTACTGATACAATGTACGGCGTTGATGATATTTCTTGATAAGGCCACGACCGGCATTGGGAGGAATGAGAACATCTTGATCATGGTCAGCGTTCTATCGATTCAATTTGCCTCATCGAATCCATTGATTAATGCAACATACCTTTGATAGTCCATGGTCCCCAGCCAAAGTCACCCACGGTCTCATTGCTGTACTTGCTAGTCTCCAAGGTCGTCGCGCCGTTTATGTTCGATCCACGGTTCTTGACCTTGGTAAGGGCAAGCGAATCATCATCATCGTGTGTGCCATTAGACACTTGGATGGTCTTAGTGAGCTGTGTTTGAATTCAATCCATTAGTGTCCGATTCTAAAAGGTCAGTGGCCATAGGATTTTGGAGTTGGGCACTCACAGTAAGCGACATGGTGATTGCGATTCAGGGAGCAGCGATGATTCGAATACTTGGAACTGTATTGAAAGCTGTGAGGTGTAAGAGTCGTCTAATGTTCACAAAGTTTATTTGTAACTTTATAATCATCTAATGTTGGCATGAAAGTTTGTGCGGTCCGCGGCGGATAGCTGGCGATATTCCCCAGGGTCTGTTGCCACCCGCCTCTCAGAAACCACACAGCTCGGAACTCAATGCGGGGAGATTCCAACGGAACATGAGGTTACATCAGTGTGTGGAGTAGTCCGGGGAAATCCACTTTACAAACCTGTCTAGTCGAGGTGCTTTGCTTGTTTCCACACCCTTACGCGTCCTTGAAGGATGTACATTTCCATGGAGGGCGGTGCGGTGCGGGGAGGTTAGGTCCGTCATCAACAGACTAACGACAACGCCGGTCCGGAGTCTAGTGAGCTAGCTCTACTATTGCCATGAAATCGTTTTAGATGTCAGTGCTGCCAGTTCGTGGCTGGAGGTTTATCAGCGGCCCGTCTCTGCCATCAGTTTCTGTACAGCCATTATCTACCGTTTCTATTATCGATATCAAGCAAAATGCCACACAACACAAGCATTCCACAGTCTTTCACAGAAGCCATTGTCTCTCATCCTCCAGTCGATGGAGAACGGCAATGGCGTCTCGAGGAAATCAAGATTGGGAAACCTGCTGAATATGAGGCTGTCGTGGAGATTGTAGCATCGGGAATCTGCCATACCGATCTTGGTTGTGGGACTGCACCGGACGGAACTCCAGGGTTTCCAGTTCCACCTTACCCCAGGGTGCTAGGCCATGAAGGTACGTCTCCAAGAGTCCTGTCCTCATGCTCTATATTTAACGTAAAGCAGGTGCTGGTATCGTGAGAGAAGTTGGCTCCCGCGTCAGCAAAGTCCAGCCTGGCGATAAAGTCCTCTTGTCCTTTGCATTCTGTACCCAATGCCACAATTGCCAGTTCGGCGCACCAGGATATTGTTCCCAGTTTTCCCCCATCAACTTTACGGGCAACAAGGAAGCCTTTACAACAATCAAAGAGGGCAAGCCGATTGGTGGCTCATTCTTTGGTCAATCAAGCTTCTCACGACTGACCAAAGTCCAAGAGGTTTCTATGGTCAAGGTTAACAGCCTGGTTACAAATGATGAAGAGTTCAAATTGTTTGCACCTCTGGGTTGCGGGATCCAAGTGAGTTGTTTTTGCGAGGCTGTTTCCTGTTCGAAGAATGATTGATTAACATTCTCCGTCTTGCAGACTGGGGCTGGTACAGTAACGCAGCTGGCGAAAGCTACAGCAGATGACACAATTGCAGTCATTGGACTCGGCGGAGTAGGGCTATCTGCCATCATGGTCAGTACAACGATGCCCAGCTATTTCTTTGTGGGCATGATTGATAAGTGAACCACAATAGGCTGCAAAACTCCAAGGATGCAGGACCATTATTGGAATAGATCGTGTACCAGAACGTATCGAACTCGCAAAGAGCTTGGGTGCTACCCACGGGATAAACACCGCCAAGATGCCCGGCTCATTGACAGAGGAGGTGCGAAAGCTCACTAAAGACGTCGGCACCACCATCACTATCGATGCTACTGGGGTGGTACCCTTGATCCAGCAAAGCGTAGAGTTCACCGCCAATCAGGGCCAAGTAGTCTTACTTGGGGTGGCTCCAATGGACGCGGGTCTACAGGTTCAGGTCGTCCCTTTCATGGTGGTATGTCTCATTTATAGGCTAACCTCTTCTTACTCGCGTGACAAGCTAACGAGGATGGCAACATAGACTGGCAAAAAGCTACTGGGTAGTATGGAGGGTGGCGTTTATCCTGAAGAGGTAAGACAAATCCTAGTCCTCGGAGTCTTGATTGGTATGGCTAAGTCAATCATCAGTATATACCCCAAATGATTCGGTGGTATCAGTCTGGGCGTTTCCCTGTTGACAGACTTGTCAAGTTTTACAAGGTAAGGCGATCTATTGTCCTTTTATCTGGCAGATATTAATGATTTTTTACGTAAAAGGTTGAAGACTATCAACAGGCTATTCGGGATATGGAGGACGGATCTACCATCAAGCCCGTGCTTTTGTGGTAAAATGCCGACGGAAGTACTATTGAATGTTGGCACACATAATCGGAGCTGGTTGAATTACATTTGACTGAGGTATCAAGAAACAGAATGAAGAATTGAACTCTTTTGGTAACATAGGACATGAGTATATAGTAAAAGAAGTTTCCTAAAGTTCCTCAACAGCCATCCACACCTGGGTCTTCGTCCAAATATTGAAATTAAAAACGGAACGCTTAAACAACATGATAGAGTCTGATTGAGGCGATTGATAGGGATAAACATAATACGAAGCGAATAAATACACGGATATTCCAAGTTCGTTATCATGTGAAGTTCTTTACTAGGCCTGTGCATAGCATCACTGATTTTTTCATATGTAGGTAGCTGTTATCCGAGTGTATAGGGTAACCTAACAGGACGAGTGATGAGAGGACCGTGTGAGAACTTCTTATTTCACACAGTTCGGTCCGCCTCGCGGACCGAACATGCATTAGCGTCGTTGCTCCGTGCGGGGAAATTACTTTTCTCCACTGGCATGAGGAATATAGTTAAGACTTGCAGCGAGTGACGGGGCCAAGAGGCCAATCTATTCCTTTTCTAGCTTCAATACCTCTGACTGGGGAGTTGTATGTCACTAGAGGCCGTTGGTGAATGACCATGTGGAAATGAATTTAGTCTCGATGGAGCTGAGGTCCGCTTGGTTCGAGTCATGGTCGTTGACTCGTTGTAATGGCCTGCACTTCTTCTCCGGCAGCACAATCCTTGGTCGTTGTAGTAATGGCACATCTCCTTATTGGAAATACTAAGAAATGCTAAATAAAGGACCATCTATTCAACTAGCTGACGATTTGCTTGTTACAGAACAGGGTCTGTACATTACAAAAGGCCTTGAGGCCATTGGCTCCCCACTCAGTACCGATGCCACTCTCCTTGTGTCCGCCAAATGGAGCCATGGGAGAAAGATCAAAGTGGGTGTTGATCCAGATGTTGCCAGCTTGGATGGACTTGCCAATTCTTGTCGCTTTCTTGATGTCGTTGCTCCACACCGAGGCTCCCAGTCCCATTGAAGTGTTGTTTGCACGTGCAATGACTTCTTCCTCCGTCTTCCAGCTCAAGAGAGGCACGATAGGACCTGTAAAACTGTAAGTAGTTGGACAACCCGTACAAGCATTGTCAAGTAATCACATACCAAAAGGCTCCTCAACAACAATCCTTGAATCTTCGTCGGGCCTATCAATGATGGTGGGCGTGACAAAATATCCTTGGGATGGCTCAATCTTTCCGCCAGTGGCCACCTTCCATCCTTGCTTCTCGATATCATCAAAGAAAGTCTTGACACGTTCGTACTGCATCGAGTTCTGTAGTGGCCCGTGAGTGACACCTTCCTTGGAACCATCGCCAACGACATAATCTTTGACGTGCCGAACGACCGCATCCCGGAACTCCTCATATATAGACTCGTGCACGTAAATTCTCTTCAAGTTGAGGCAAATCTGCGAACAAATAATTGAGCCAATGTCCATATCTTATAAATCAAGAAGAATATTACCTGACCAGAGTTTAAGAATGCATAAAAAGCAACCTTGAGAACAGTTAGTTGTCTAGGTAGTTAAACTATCACACGCCGAGATCTTACCTGTTGGGCAACTTTGTCGACGTTGATATCAGGAAGAATGATGGCAGGATCGTTCCCTCCGCTGAGTCATCTGTCAGTCGTGGTAGTTTAAAAGTGCTCGATGGTTAGAACTCACAGTTCCAGAACCACGCGCTTGAGCGTCTTACTGGCACTTTGAAGGACAAGCTTGCCAGTTGTCGTAGAGCCGGTAAAGCTAATCTTGTCAATACCAGGATGGCTGGTAATCCATGGACCAAGTTTATCATCTCCGCTCAGGGACTGCACAACGCCAGGAGGGAAGAACTGCTGGGCGAGCTCCACAAGCTTGAGCCCACCGTATGGGGTAAATGGACTGTGGTTAGGGCCATGTTAGTAGCCATCCGTTTGGTAGAGAAGAAAAAGAAAAGAGAAGATCTTACGATGGCTTCACAATGATGACGTTGCCCGTCAACAAGGCCGGGGCGATCTTGCCCGTGGCGAGCAGCAGGGGAAAGTTCCATGGAACAATGGCGGCGACAACACCGAGCGGGAGATATCGGGTGGTGACTGTATGCCTCTCGTTGTCCTCGATGACATCTTCTGGAAGACTGATATTTGCCATCCCACGAATCCATTCAATGGCTGAGTCAGTCTCGTAATCTGCTTGCGGAAGCTTCAAAATGGTTAGATGAAAATGTAACCCGTGTCATGAGAGGAGGGAATCTGCTTACTGGCTTTCCCTGCTCTGCGACGAGGAGATCTCTAAATTGAGTCCTCAATTGGTCAATAGCGTCGGCGAATGCCAGAACGGCACTGCGACGTTCCTCATAAGGTACCTGGGACCAGCTTTTGAATGCCTCCTTGGCAGAAGATACGGCACGGTCCAAGTCTTCCTCTGTCGCGAGCGGAACATCGGCTTTGGGCTCCAGGTTGGCAGGATTGACGCCATGTCTACTTTGCTTTGTAGGACTTGGTTTGCCTCCAATGATGTGAACAAATGAACCTTCAAAATCCAGGTTAGGGGTCGGTCGCTTTGTCTGGTGCGTCAGACTCGGGGTAGCTGATGGAGCCATGATAATTCTTCAGGCGAATCAATTAATGACGATAGAAAATATCGCGTACGAAACAGACGGTGTTGGAAGCTTGAGGACTGCTTTCCTGTTACCTCAAGACTGTGCACATGGCGCTGGACAAGATTTAAGAAGGGTTGAAACCACCCAGGATCGGATGAAGGCGACGGTCCGAATCCGAGCGCTGTGTGAAAAGGCACCAATATTCACCGTTTCCCAATGCTAACTTGACTGGTGGCGGGGTAAATGACATGCTAGACAATCGTCAGCCCCCCATCAAGCGAAATAGTATGGATCTTGATTGGTGTGCGGAGCTCCCCTCATTGCAGGTTCCCCTCGGCTTGTCGGGGCTGTGGGACGGCTTGGTGACGGTCCGAACGCATATGTATTCCCGAAGCATTCCAAACCACTATTGCCCACACTCAGAGTTGTAGAAGACACTCTGAGGGAGAATTCGGGGAATCTCTATTGCACTGGCAGTTGACGAAAGTTTGAATGTGAAGGCATCGGTGATTTTCAACACCGTGTTTTAACATAGGTACAAAGTTGACAAAGTGTTACCTGGCTGTTTGTCGAGGACGGATATCATTGTCGATATGCGAGATCATAATCTTAAAATCTTAGACCCTTTTGATACGAAGACTATGGACTTTAAGTTTCTTACATCACCAAGAATATACGAAGGCCATAATGGATGCCGACTGCAAAGAAGGAAGTCAAGCGATTATACTCGGAAATGCTGATGCTTGCAAAAATGATATTTCTCAGCTAATAAGAAGCCAACATGTATCATTTTGAAAACCTTCCTCGCTGTTTCCAGCATGCCAAATATAAACCACTCTCCCTCGGCTGAATCAATTTTGTAGTCCCCAATGCCCTGCGATATCTTCACGCGTCACTTGAAGAGAATGGGTCAAGTCTTAGTGCATGGACCTTCGCCCCTTGAACACGGAGGACAGGTCTCCCACCGGTAGCTGGATAGGAAAGTCCACAATTTCAAACAGAATAGCCACTAACATGTACCATCCAGCAGCACACGTGACAATAAGAGATGCCCCGGCTCCCTTGATATGCCATTAGTGTCAGATACTGAGAATATGGAACAATGAACGAGACTGATTGTATCAGAGACAACTCACCACAAACATTCGGTTTGCCTTTGCCGCGTTCCCCTCAAAATCCTCTGCTTGGAGCCAGAATGCAGCCGTAAGCATGCTAAAGGCAGGCAGTAGACTGAGGAATATGGTAACAAAGACAATGTTCGTTCTTAGCGCGCAAATCAGGTAGACAAAGGCCAGGATCCCCATGACTACTAGCCAGAAACCTAGCGAAGCAAAGTACAAGTCATCGGTTAGTTGACGGATAAAGTTCCTTATAGGAACTGGACTTTGGTAACCTACCTAGACTTGCGTTGAACTTTGCATTGGCCAGTCCTGTAGTTGGTTTCTGCGGATCGGTGGCGTAGAAACTGTAGGCACCGAAACTGGGGTTAAGTATCCCTCCAAATGAGAACCAGAAGCCACCAAAGCTGCAGAATACAGTTGCTGGGAAGCTGTTTCCAAGGACCCATTCAAAGATCCCGCTGAGAAACATCAAGAGGCCGCCCATGAAAAAGTAGACGGAACTAGAAATCATCAGCTTAAAGGTACATTATCGCACGCGTGCCTGGCGTTGCCATACATTTGAGCAACACCAAAGTCGCCAGCCCCCCTCCATCCCATCAGATCGCATGCGAGTGGCATAAGGGATAGGAGAAACCCGACGAGAGCCCTAGGTGTCATCAGTGTTGGGAGGCATGCCGAGAATAGGGATGGATCTTGCCATACATTGGAGTCGGATTACCAAACGTGCGTCTAAGGTTCCCCTCGACCTTGTTGGGCGGAGAGAGATAGAGCTTTTCGAAAAGCTCAGGGGTCATGGTTATGCTCTGTGCAGAGCGAAGCTCCCTGAGTCCTTCGGTTTTCCCAGACTCAAGATCGTTGGGGCTCACGCCATTGGTGACGAATTCATTGTGTGTGGCAGACATGATGAAACAAATGATAGACAAATTGATAGGCCAGATGGTTTTTACTTTGAGTCGATATGAAAGAGCCAAGGCTGATATCGTTAGATATCGAAGATATAAAAATAAATCATAACGTGAACCTATTGTATTTGTGCACGGAACCCGGCAATACACGGACTACTAATGCCAGGCGGACCGCCTACGTCGAAAAGAAGATATCCACATGGCATAGATATTCATTATTATCAACTTGAAGATCTTTAGTTCCAGTTTAACCAAGAACCAGATCTGGCATTTGCGGGCCTTGTCATTACCCCAGATTTTGGGGTAAGAGATCCAGGGGTGGAGGTGTGTGGCCATACCCCCTGACCGGTCCGAAGCGGCAGTTGATGACAATGGCTGCGAGCAGACTTGAAGGTAGTCGAAAAGAGGGCACGGCGTACACGGCAGTTGAAGAGACCAATCGAAGTAGGCCTAGCAGGCCCTACAGTCTGCCTTAGTGGTTCCGAACGGTCCGCACATTAGTGGTGGGAGGAGTCTTGTATAACTCCTAGCTGACTACCTAAGATGCTGCTATACTCTGCGTTCATTAAATAGACTATATAAGCCGTCAAAGGATACCTCGGGTCTTAGAAAATCTCATATTGGAGTATTGGTTAAGAAGCATAGTGAACATACAAATTGGATACTACGTATAGCCATCATATGGCGCAATATTTGGTGTTAACAACACCGAACAATGTAGAAAAAGATTCATTGCAAAACAGCTAATTATTGTCATATTATGTATTCCAAGTTAGACATAGAGAACTCAGATCCCATGAGGTGATCTGTTCCAGTACCAGGACCCATAAAACCTTCGATTGGCTGGATATCCTCGTTTAAGTCTATGGTTGGAAAACAGTTGGCATCGTCATCGAATAGAGACTGCTGTAATGGCTTTGCACTTGATTTTTGTCCCGCTAAGCTACCACACATGAGGCCATAGTCGACAATCGGCCATAACACTTCTTCCAACCCAGGGTTGAGGTCAGCCGTTGCATTTGCATCCAAGTTAATGGCAGATGCCACGTCACTTGCATCGAATAATAAAAGCTGGATGTGCTGTTTTAAATAAAAGTAAGTCATCTGATCTGAACTTGAATTCAACCGTGTCAGGGGGCCAAAAATAAAGGGTAAGGAAGTGACGTGAAGGAAAAAGTGCAAGAAACGGAAGTATTACCATTTTAGAAGCATGTTCCCAAACACGGCCCATCTCCTCGAGTATCATCAAAGCCTGTTGATTCTTTTCCTGAAGTTCAGATGCCATCTGTATACTAGGCTGTTCCCCGGATCGGACGGCCATCATGATGATGCTGCCTGCCACAGTGGTCGCATATGCGTAAAAAGAAGGTCGGATGGGAAAACCAGCGGCTGTTGCTTTGTGGACAAGATCGATGACATTGCTTGCGTGTTCACAGCTTGTGTGCAGGGACCGCCGCAAAAAGTTGGGGGGAACTCTGTAGCTCATTTTCTGGACTCGAAGACGGAGCAGGATGGGGTGGTTTAATAGACAGTAGCACAAGTGGAAGACGGCAAAGGCGAACACTACATGTGCCGCATCCTGGTAGTCGAGAGAGCCATCTGGCTTCGTGTGTGCCTGGGCAATATCGTCGACGGATGTGCTTTCGACGCGTAAATGATGACTGACGAGGAGAAGGTAGGTGTTGATGGATGCGAACTCGGATCTTTGGTCCCAGGGGGCGAGCTCATCAGCGTCCCGCTGGTGCAAGACATATCGAGCGCACCGTCCCAAAGCCGACGCGGCCAGTATGGTCAGAGCAAAGTTGCCGCCAATCCGGTCCGAGTCGGCAGTCCAGTTTGAAACTTGATACAAGGTCGCCGTTTTCTGGATGGTCCCTTGACGAAATGCTTCCTCGTCACAAGGCAAGCTCAGCCGGCAGTCCTCATCAGCGATGGCTGGCGGCCGGCTCCTGCCACAAGACACGAGCTTGTCGAGAAGATATATAGACCAAAAGGTCCTCCTACGCTCCTCCTGCTCGACAATGGAAAATGTGCTAGAGGGTTCTTCCATCAGCTCCAAGTCCTGGGCAATCCGTACAGAGAGGCCAATTTTGAGCCATCCTGAACTGGTTCGCCCGGCTTATCCTCCGGCATCCGAGTCAGTCAAAACTCCCCAATTATCCTATGAATGGCTGGAAACTGACCTGTGAAATCGATGATGGCTAGTATATTGGTGGTCTGGGCCACGTGCACATTGGGACAGTTCTCTGCCGTCATATGATCATTGAGGACAGAGAGCCAGGCTTCGCGTGCGTAGGCTTCCGTGGCTTGCTGCTTGGCCCATTTGAAATATGGATTGTCGGAGAACCTGAGTGCCGAAGCCAGGACGGCAAAGATAAGGCACTTTGGCAAAAGGCCGTAGGCAAGCTTTTCTCGAAAGCTCTCCTCTTGAAAATACGAATATGGTTGGTTGTAAGCGTGTTGGAAATATGTGTCAACGAGGGACTGCACCACGGAATGTGGTGGCAGCGTTGAGAAGCGCCTGTTTCGTGTCAGAGATGCACCTTTGGTCCTACAGATAAGCGAAACACCACGTACACTGCATCGGGGGAGTTTGAATTTGGCTCGGGTTTATATGTCGCGCCCTGCGATAAACGACGCCGAGGGGACGAGGAAGACGCTCGCCGAGGACCTGGTACCACATTTATGCTTGGATTCTCGGGATTGAGGGTCGGCGGAGACTGCGACATTCGATCGAGGGTCACATAATTCATACTAGAGCGAAGAGTTAGAGTTAGAAGCGGTTCTTCATTTTCAACAGAAATCAGGGGAGGGATCCGTAACAAACCTTAAGTTAGCCGATCCTTGGTCGCTCAGCAAGGCCAGCTGGTTCTCAATTTGATTGATTCTCTTCAGTAGCTCAGGCTAATGATTGTCAGCTGGTGGATGCTCAAACACGATCTGCCGTTGAATGGGATTATGAGCTCACATGCAACTCCGAACTGGGTAACTTTGCCGAATTGAATGCCGTAGTCTGTGATGTACTAGAGGTCGAGGAAGGCTGAGTATGCGAGTATGGCTCGTAGTGACAGTTGCGACCGACGCGCTGACAATTCTTGCATCTCGGCTTCTCCCCAGAACATTTCGTCTTGCGATGGCTGTGTGTGCCCGTCGTTAGCTACCTATACCCATTGGCTGCCACCAGACCCAGCTCGCGATTCCCGCATTTGCCTGGCCATTCGCTGAGCTGTACGCGACACTGATGATCTGACTTACCGACAATGTGTGCAGGCCTGTCGTATGCGACGGATGGCGCCCGACATGCTACCTCTGCGCGCGGTTGACTCGGTCCATTCGCTGGTTGGCGAGGCCGCCCTTACATGGACCTCGCCCTGGGGGCTGGTGGCCATCATGCTGCCGAGACGAGATCAATGATCCCACCAAGAGTTCTGAGGCAAAAATTGATGACTTTTCGTGCCGTGATCGAAGAGTGTCTAGGGAGTGTTCGATGTCCTCGGTTCGAAGTCGCGGGGAAGCAAGTGGGGTATGACTTGATTCATGTTGGAAGTTGGAGCTCGATAGCCGTCCTGGTTGAAATTCAAAGCTGGGCTAGAGAGAGCCAGTCTCTTACCTAAGCTTCTCGCGTGGTATGGCATAGCTGGGCGAGCGGATCAAGTGGAAGTGGGTGTTGCTTGGGGATAGGCACTTGGCTAAGCCAGGCAAGGTGTGACGACACATTGGATGGGGAAGCCAGGCTAAAGAAGACGAAGGAAGCATCGAAATCGGGGTACCCCGTGGGGCTGCGAGCACACTACCAATCTCCGGTGAATATGGGAGCACTGCCCCCTCGAATGGGATCCTCAGCTTTGCCATGTTGCCATGAGCTAGTCTACAGTTGAATGTCGATGCTGCTCAAGGCAAGGAGACACCTCCGGGGGCCCCTCAAGCCCCTCAAACGTGGCAGTTGGCAGGCCAGACTAGTCTAACATGGAAGGGCATGGCCTCATATGGCACCTAAAGCACTGTGTGGAGACGGCGTGGGGACGGCTATTCGAGCTCCAGACCCCCGTGCCTCATTTCGAATGATGACATTCCAGATTCTGTTTGTCGGGCATGCTCATGGCCACGATTTTGCAGCGGTCCGCCCCACGGAACGACCCCCGCACAGAGGTTCCCATGCTGTCTTTGCCAACGGGATATGATCCATAGTGTCTGATCATGGGATCTAGATACTACTTACGTGAAAGAAGAACTTGTATACTTGGGATTAGTTGTTATGCATCGAAATACTGTGATACTTGATCCCATCTCACAATGGCATGTTGCTATATTGCTGCATTCTGCATAGGCCAGTTGGTTAAAGCCTGCCACTTCCTAGATGTCGGCAACGGCATCAAGTACAACGAAGAGAAGGAAGAATCGGGGATCGATTTGCCTTCAAAATCGTTGAAAGGAAAAACAGAGACCGCCCCGAGCTCTCCATCGTCACTTGTCCTCTCACTCGGGGGCCTCACCTGCTCCTCTTGCACTCAAGCCGTCGAAGATGCTCTGGCAGCAGTTCCTGGGGTCAGCAAAGTCAGGGTTTCATTAACCCTTCAACAGGCGGTTGTAATTGCAATAGAGAACACGGCGCTCGACGAGGAGCTGATGCTTTCCACAGTTCGCGACATTGGTTACGAAGCCCAGGCTGGACCTAGATCTCCCCAAAAGATGATCGAACTTCTTCAATACCGAGAGTCCACAGATCGTCTCGGTTTCACGTTCTCTCACCTAGGGCGTTGTGCTACGATCCTTCAAGGGTTGTCGTTATTGCTCTACTTTATACCAGGCCGATTTTCTCCCTTCCGAAGTTTGAAGTGGTGTCTTCATATAATGTCCATGGCTGTCATGGTCTATGTCCAATGTAAGCCAGTTGCCTGGATCCATAAGAGTGGTTGGACATGGCTACGCGGAGGGCGATTGAATATGAATACCCTGACATCCTTGTCGATGAGTCTTGCTTCCCTTCTACCACTTCTAGACTGGGTAGTTACGGGTCGGTTCAACTCAACTTCCTTTTACCCCATGGCGACCGGACTCGGCCTTGTGGTAGTGGCTGGCAAGTACGTGGACAGCTTGTCCCGGCGATCTGCGGCTCAGGATCTTGTTCGTGTTTACAAGCCCATCCTCGATGCGGATTCTATTACACTGTATCCAGGAATGGAGGTGAGTAAAGTATATACAATTGGCCTGATAATGAAAGAGAAAAAAAGACTGACTTGATGTTAATCATTCAGAGAGTGCCGGCTTCATATCTAAGGAGAGGTGATAAAATCGTTGTGGAACCTCATACAACTATTCCATGCGACTGCTACGTCTTAGAAGGTTCTTCGCTCATCGGGCAGGCTATTGTAACAGGAGAGTCTCTTCCTGCAAGGAAGTCTACCGGCGATTTCGTTCTAGGAGGGACGCGGAACCTCAGCAGTCGATTGATTTGCGCTGTTCAGAGAGAGAAAAGCTACTCTTTTTACACCAAGCTTGTGCAGAGCGCAGTAGAGTCAAGCTCGACATCCTCGAACGACCATGAGTTTATCGACACCATTACGAGACATTTCGTGGCGGCTGTGATGGGCTTGTCTTTCTTCGCGCCCTGCTACAGTCTATATCCTCTCATCGGCAAGGCCCCTCCGTATCAAATCGTCCATGATTGGATTACACATACCATCACAATCCTCACTTGCGCGTGCCCATGCGCCATCAGCCTAGCGATTCCCTCTGCTGTAGTTGCTGCTATTGGTACGTGATGAAAGTTACCATATCTTTACCTTGATACAAATTGGTAACCTAACCCGCCACTCTTAGTCACTGCATGTGGGCAGGGAATTATCATCACTGGCGGCATAAACACACTCGAAAAGTTGGAAAAGTCAAAGACCGTAGTTTTTGATAAGACAGGCACACTTACGCATGCGAAGCTCGATGTCGAGGATCTTGACCTTGTCCCGAAGTGGGAAATGGACAAGGATATGATCTGGGAATATGTCTGCACCATCGAAACCCAAGCGATCGATGACCATCCGATCGCTAGGGCAATTCTCGGTGCTGGGCTGCGGGAGCTTGGTGTCAGGTGGGCAGAGAGGCAGGGCCTTCGGAACAGTCGCAATGTTGTATCCGACCCGGGAAAAGGAGTCAAGGGCGAGGTTCAGTTAGAAAACCAGCCTTGGCGCCACATCGCTGTTGGGAGCCATCGATATTTCAAAGAGATGAACATCACCGGAACGCCGGAGAGTATCCCAGACGGCACAAACGGTAGGATTATTGTGCTTGTGGCGATCGATAAAAAGTATGCTGCCTCATTTTTTGTCGCGGTAAGAACCAAGAGACTCAACCCACTCCAGTGTAGCCAAGCTTACCAAGGTTTAGGACGCTATCAAGGAAGACGCACCGGGTGTATTGAGACAGTTGATGCAGACTGGCTACCACTGCGGCATGGTACGTGTATTCGTCGACGTAAAGATTATACGAATTTCTAGCATGCTAACTTTGAACTACTACCATAGCTCACAGGAGACACTCGAGAGTCCGCTGAACGTGTCTCGCAACAACTGAGACTTCCCATAATACAATCTGGGGCACTACCTGACGAAAAGCAAAAACATATCCAATCCCTCCAGGACTCTGACAATATGGTAACGATGGTGAGGCTCATCCATAGCGCCTTTGTTGATATTAAACTAGGAATTAACAAAAAGACAGGTCGGGGATGGTCTCAACGATGCTCCCTCTCTCGCCGCAGCAGGTGTTGGCGTCGGCCTACAGAAGGACTCAACTACTGCCATTGCCGGCGGTGCAGTTGTTATAGTCAACACTAGACTCGGATCCCTCATCGACCTCTTCAAAATTGCGAAGATGACCATGGATCAAGTGAGGTTCAACCTTTACTGGATCTTGGCTTACAATGCCTTCACATTGGGTCTAGCGATGAAACTCTTCAACCCTTTCAGTATTTCTTTAACTCCGTAAGTGGACCTGGATCCAAAAAGATAATTGTGTGATATACGCTCTCTAGATGCTGACTGAAAGAAAATCAGGTCCATTGCGGCGTTACTCATGTCAATATCATCAGTCTTCTTGACCATGCAGAGTTTTTGGCTTCGGAAGCGACTGGAAAGAATCACTAGAACTCCCGACAACTAGAATATTAGCAGTGGAGAACATTCGATGCCTCAAAGAGGCATCGGGGAACATATGCGCGGTTGATCATGGTCGGCGTTACTTGGGCCTTTTTTTTTTAACCATGACATAAGAGACGCGGGAGAGCTCATACAACACTCATGCAACATAAAACATCCGTGTCTTATCATCTACGTTCACAGAAGTCATAATCTAGGTAGTGAAGTGATTCAAGCATAGAGCGACAACACGTGGAGGACTTTCTAGAACATCCCTTAATTAATTCCCTCTTCAATGCCACAAAAAGTGTGAGACAGTTTGAGTGAAAAGTCAAATCCAACAATTAAGGATCCCAGAGAGCTCAGCACAATGACTAGAAGGCCACAAAACATCCGTTATAGCGCTGGGAACAGGACATCCGGCAATTATGTAACTATCAAGGAAGTCTACATCGAGTTTTCAAAATTATGAAATGCATCAAGCGGGCCAGTCATCCACCGCTCAGTAGTTTGTAGCTCAGGAGACAAACTCTCAACGTCGGCCATGTTGCACGTAGATACAGCTTGTGATGTTACCGACTGGCTGATATCAAACTCCCAGGAGATAGGTTCAGGGAGTCTCCCGGTTTTCTCTGTATATCCTTCTCTCTCAACTTGGCTGCAATGACTGGCGCTAGGGGAGGAAGGAGATGGCCGCAAGTGCCGCGACTGACTTGGAACAAAGTAGGCCTCCTGCATCAGTTCAACGACGCGCGCACATTGATTGTGCTTAGCCTGAGCCACTATATCAAGTTTGTTTAGCCGCTCGAGATGGACTTCGGAAGCAGATATTGCGAAATGCATCGCTCCGGGATGGAGACAGAACTCCAGACCGTTGGCTTCAATGTTCCCCATAATGTGTGAAATACGCCCTGCAGCATGATTCATCAACACCTCACAAGCTTCCGTCTCATAGGATGTCCCGATATCCTGCTCTGGTAACAGTCCGAGCCGTGATTGGTACGCGTTGAGCATCGCCATGTTGAACGTCAGGTGTAGAAATGAACGATTGACCGCTGCTGCTGCAGTTCCCTTTCGTCCCAAATCATCTTGAACTATAGGACGGTATCGTGCTTTCGATGGCAAGGCACTGTACCATTCAGAGAGATGATGTTCAAGCCGTCGGAATGGCCAGTTGGCATTGTGTGATCCCCCAATGGCCCAATCTAGGCCTTGCCAGGTGCAGGGCAAGTTCCGAGACGAGCATTCATTTCCATCTAGGAGCCTACAGAGACGGGTTTGCTCAATGAATAACAGTGCCAAGTCCGAATATCCTTGATCACTCCCGTCACAAGAACATACTGTACTGTGAGCCGTAGCATCACCGCGCACATGCTGGAATGGTTCAAAATCTGAAACATCCGGCATTGAAACATTGAAATCGTCTTCCGAAATCATCCTGGTTCGGCCTGTTCCCAAGCTGACTAGACGATCAAGATTATAACAGCACCACCATAGGCGTCGGCGGATCCTCAAAGTCTGTATAGGCAGTGCTAATCCGAGCATGCTCGGGTCGTAATGAAGTTTACTGGCAAAAGCCTGGGAGATGGCTGTGTCGAGCCAATAAAAACTGCTTCGGCGCCCGACTGGCTCCTCATAAGCCAGGGACATGAGTAGCAAGACCTGTACAACGATTTGCTGGTCGAGTTCGCAGTTAAAGTCATAGAGTAGCTGGGTTGTGTTAGCGAGCCCGTCTTCAAGATTCGTCACTCGAAGGAAGAATCTGACTTACCCTCACTTTGTCCAAGAATATTCTGCGAGCACTCTTTCTTGTTTGAAACCCCGCTTCTTTCAGGTCTTCGATCCTTACACAGGCTGTTCCAGCCGCAAGAATGGCCTGGTAGAGAAGCAAACTGACTCGGGGTGCAACTTGATCAGTTGCCGTGATGCATTCCAGAAAGTGAGAAAGATCAATAATCGGGATATGCGAGTAAATGTTGTCCACGTATGCGCGGACAAGGGCCAACTGAAGAGCATGGCTCGGGAGGGACAACGCTCCTTTCGATAGTAAGAAGTCCAGGTCACCCGTATCAATACCCCAATGCAGTGGCCTAATGAACCATGGCAACGACATAACCGGCGAGAAAGGGTCTGATATGGAGACTTGATCTGAGCGCGACTGTTTTGGCATATATTCTTTGTTTGGTTTCGAGCATGATCGGGATTTTGTGGTGACTGCCGAGTTCGAATCAGAACAGTGAGAACTCAAGCTTTGTGAGCATGGAGAATCCCCCTCTGCGTAGTTGTCGTTGCGCGGAGATTGCTCACACTGCTCGTCCTCTGCCACGTTGTAAAGATCGTACAGCCGGAATGTGCTACTTCTAAGCTTCTAGTCAGTTATGTCATTTTGGACCGATAGACAAAGTGGAACCCTTGACTAGTGGTGAGATGGGCGATACATACTTTCGCGGGCGGCGGTCCCTCACAATGCAGGCTCGGTCAGTCCATTTGCAGTTACCACACGGCCATCTTCGTGTCACATCACATCGGACTTTGCGAGACCTGCATCCCAAACAAGCTCGGGTTGCTCTCCCTGACACTGGTTTCGCCAATGGTCCAGTCCGATGGCTATCGGGCTTTGGAGCTAAATTTGAAATTGGTGATGTGGAAAGTACAAGACTGGGGCTGGGACAGTCGACACCCAAGGATTCTGGTGTTGGGAGAGCACAGCTCTCATTCTCAGCAAGGCAGCCACTGCTTGGAGTGATATGGTCGGGACAGTCATTCGCCATACCGGCAGCACTCCACAAAAGCTCTCTTTAGATACAGGCGTAGGAATAGAAATCGGCCGAAGTAAGGTCGTTGAATAAAATATGGCCTTCTATTGGTATACTGTAAGACACGGTATATCCCGGGAGTTGCTCCCGAGCCTAGACATCAGATCAATACGGTACAACTATTACATCACCTCGCGGATTTTCTTCGGCATTGAATAAGGTATCAGGTCCGATAAGTTACTGAATAGCACCAAGGAAGGGCGTGCAAAGTACCAGTGTTCCATAGTTCATTCTTCACTCGCATGTTGCTGGGAAAATCCGGTCCGATCGGACCGACGCTAGGGATATGTTCATTTAATGACAGATGAGTCGGGATGGCATTAACCGGTAAAGGGTACTTTTCATACTTCAATTTTATTATGGGAGCACTTTTGGTAAACGCAACGGAAGGTACAAGATTGACACACCACGCACAATCCGCCATCACCCTAAAATGAGAGAACATAAGGCTTAGTTTAGAGATGAATCACTTTTATAGATTGTTTACACTATCCAAAATTGATGCCTTGCACTGTTAACCGATCCTTGATTAGACTTAGAATTGGCTTTTACTTCCATGTTAAAATTTACAATGTCGAACAGCCCAATCTAGCCGAAACCGTAACATGTCAAGGATCTATCAATGAAACCATTCTATAAATTACTTGTCTCAAGAACACAGCGACGTTGTGGTGCAGACCGTACAGTACCTTACACTCTACACTACCCGGCAAAGCACCTTCTCTTCCGCTACTGCATCTCCAACCTTCCATGATGTCTCGAAGCGGCCGTCCACGTTAGCTTTCAAGCTCACTTCCATTTTCATACTCTCAATCACCATGATGGTTTCCCCTTTCTTGACCTCCTCACCTTGAGACTTCGGAATAGATAGCACTTTACACGGCATTGGAGCTTTGATATCTCCCTGCGTAGCGCTTTGATCTTCTACCGAGGTGCGATATCCCTCCATATATGAGAGCAAGGTATCTTTTTGAAACCGTATAAACGTCCCAAGAACTGGGAAGTGGCAGAGAATAAACCTTGAGCGTCCCTTAGCTTGGTCACTGCTCTCTGATGCCCTGGGCTCGATACAATATGCCACCACTTTGGTTCCGTCAAGTGACACTTCCAAGATTCCTGGAGTAGCGTCTTGGCCAGCTGCACTAGGGGAGTTCCAGCTCAAGACCTTGACAGTTATTGGTTGAGGGAACTGGGAAGACGCTTGTCGGACATGGTTGCTGATTTGATTATACAGAATTGCCATCTGCTTCGTGCTCGAAGTGGAAGTGGCATTGTCTTCTACTGCCTTTGAGTCTCTCTTAGACGCTGAGTTGAGGATGTCAGCAAAAGGTATCACAGCAGCCTCGTATTCTTTCGCCTGGGCACTGTCATGCGCCGCCATCTTCCAAAGTAACAAACTCGATTGAGGCGCTGGGGCGTCTGTGGAGGCCCCCAGTCCTTGCCAATCAGTAGTGACAACATCAGATCGGATACTTCCCGGGTCGAAGCGCTGATTGCGGAAATGGGAGCGCACATTCTGAAACGGCCGCTCAACCTGGGAGCCACTCTCTTTCCCGCCGGCTTGAAGTCGCATGAACAGGGATGGAACAACTATGAGTTCTTCTCTAAACCTTTTTTGCTTATCGGTGAGGGAAGGACGAAGAAGCTGGTTTAGATTTTGTGGGATGAAGGATGTGTTGTACTTCAGGTCTCGGAACTTGGGGTGGAGAAGACACCGTTGAAGGAAAAGCTGGTTCGTTCTCACACCCATACAGAGTGTGTTAGCCAAAAGGTCTGCCATCTTTTGTATGGCAATGTCTCTCGTAGGGGCCCATACAACCAATTTGGCGATCATGGAGTCGAAATAGATGGAGATCGAGGAGCCTGACTGGATGGCCGTCTCATACCTGATGTCTCTGCCTGGGCCAAGCAATCCCACTGCTGGTTTCCAGAGAGATATGAGTCCATTCTCGGGGAAGAAGTCTTTTTCAGGACTCTCAGCACACAACCGACACTCAATTGCGTGACCGTTTTGCGTGAGTTGCTTCGTAGCTGAGAGCGAACCCAAATCTCCTCCGCATGCAACGTAGAGCTGGACCGACACGAGGTCTACTCCCGTGACCTCTTCCGTGATTGGATGCTCTACTTGCAACCTTGTGTTGACTTCGAGAAAGAAATACTGAGATGTTTCAACGTCGACTACAAACTCGACGGTGCCGGCGTTTTCATACCCGATCAACTTGGCAATGCGCGTTGCTGTCTGTCCCATACTAGAGCGAAGCTCATCACTCAAGAAGGGACAGGGGCTCTCCTCGATGACCTTTTGATGCCGACGCTGCACAGAGCAGTCTCTCTCGAAAAAGCTCAGGACATTTCCATGCTTATCACCGACAATCTGGATCTCCACGTGCTTGCTGCTCTCAATGTACTTTTCCAATATGACATCGGTCGATCCGAAAGACCTCGCCGCCTCGGACTGGACCCTTGTGAGTTCCTCGCTGAGCTGCGATGCTTGGCGAACGATTCGCATACCCTTGCCTCCGCCTCCCGCCGAGGCTTTGAGCATGATTGGATATCCAATAGCTGCGGCCGCCTTCTCAAGATCATGGACTTGTGTGCTAGACCCCGAGAAACCGGGGATCAAGGGTACATCCGGCGCCTTGTCACTAAGGTATTGCTTCGAGCTCCGCTTGTCGCCCAGTGTTGACATGGCAGCAGCACTAGGTCCGATGAATATGAGCCCAGCATTTCCGACTCGCTCAGCAAAATCGGCGTTCTCGCTCAGATAGCCATATCCCGGGTGAATGGCTTGCGCGCCAGAGTCCAGTGCCATCTTGATAAGCAGATCCACGTTTAGGAACGGGTTGGTCGTATGGCTCTCCATACTCCCCAGCAGTATCGCTTCATCCGCCTCGGACACGTGTCTGGACATTTCATCTCTATAGCGGCAGGTTAGTCCAACTATCGCTATTTAGGGATTCTGGTTGCTCTTACTCTGTCACGTAGATGGCCACGGTGTGAACCTGGAGCTTCTTGCAGGTGGAAATGACACGACAGGCAATTTCTCCCCGGTTGGCAATGAACAGCTTCCGTATATACGGAGCGCCTGTGTCAGGGTCGAGTGGGATAGGTGCCACCGCAAGAGGTGGTCGTTGTGACAGGGCCTGTCCATCTTGTGTGTGATCCATTTCCAGTCAAGTCTATGTAAGGGCAACAAACTCCTAGCCTCTATGAATGGCGAAATACAAGTAGAGCTAAACGAATTCAAGAAAGCGATACTAGCCGAGATATTCTTAACAGGTTCACGGCAATGCTAATGCCGTCCAGGTGACAAAGCAGGGTTTCTTGATTTGCTCCGCGGATCCAGAGACCCGCATCGGTCCGCGACAACCAGCTTCAACCGAGCCGGACCGGGAAGTGGCATATTCTCCAGACATGATACTTGGAACCGATTTTTATGCATCTGGTTCGGAGCATGAGCTGTGGCCGATCTTCCTCTGTGGTGGAAGAGCTTAATATTCCAATTATTGGTCAGGCTTCATCCTCTCAACTACCTCCGAGACTTGCACGAGGGACAAGTAATAACACAAGTATTCAGTTTTGAACGTTGACTTCTTAAGAGTAAATAATTACTTAGGATATTAAATTAAATAAAAAATATATACGAGAAGCCTCAAGTTCATTTTCTAAATTTAGAAATTTAGATTTTTCTCTTAATAAAAATAAATACATATGGAACAGCTGTAGCTCATTTCAAACAAAGAAGGCTTTCCGGACTTTGACACTTCAGATTCGTGCCAAAAACCGACTCCCATGCGCACGAGAATCGTTTGTCGAGCCCACAATTTCCAAACACATTCCCAAGATATCACGAGTATCACGAGGGTCGATGATGCCGTCATCAATGAGCATACCGCTTGTCGCGTAGCTTTCGGAATCCTTCCGCGCCTGGGTTTTGAAAGCGTTCACCTTCTCATTTGTCTGCTCTTCATTCAAAGACTTGCCTCGCTCAATCTGTTCCATGACACCAGCGAGCTGATCAGGTCCCATCACACCGCACTTGCCAATCGGCCAAGTGAACAAGAACCGAGGCTTGTATGACCTGCCGCACATGGCGTAGTTGCCAGCACCGTAGGACGCACCGAGGATGATGGAAATGTGAGGGACCTGTGAGCAAGACACAGCCGAGACGAGCTGTGCGCCAAACTTGATGATGCTCGAGTGCTCAGCTTTGGTACCGACCATGAAGCCTGTCACGTTATGCAGGAAGATGATGGGAGTTTGCCTGCACGAGTCCAAGTTAGAAGTAGAGCAGAGTAGAGGACATTGCCAATAACTGACTCTTGATTGCACAGGCGAATGAACTGTGCTGCCTTGGTCGCTTCATTGGCATTTATGATCGAAATCTGATTTGCCACAATCCCAACACGAATCCCTGTTGAGAAGTAAGCACTTTTTGCCATTGAGTTTGGAGGTTGAAGTGTTTTACAAACCCATAATGTGAGCCCAGCAGGTCAGCATATTTATGCCATATTTAGGCTTGAAGATTGACAGCCTTGACTCATCTACAAGACGAAGGACAACTTCCTTCATGTCAAAAGGCTTTCGGATATCAGGGTTGACCAGAGAAAGAACATCTTCAATGGGATATCGTGGAGCCAAGGGGTCTTTGAGGCGAAGCGGGCCGGGTCGAGGCTTGAGAGTACTTGCCCATTCGCGTGCCTTTTGAATTGCGTCAAACCTTAAGTTCTCGGTCAGTTAAGCGCAGAGGACTCCCAGAGAACAACACCTACTCGTCGGTTGCTATCTGGTCAGCAAGACCAGTGAGTGTGGCATGCACGTGTGCACCACCCAACTCTTCGGCATTGACCACTTCTCCAGTGGCCATCTTCACCAACGGCGGACCTCCGAGAAAGGCTTGGGCTTGCTTTTCTACAAAAATGGTATAATCAGACAGCGCAGGATGGTACGCTCCTCCGGCTGTCGAGGACCCGAACACAACAGCACATGATGGTTTACCGTTCAACGTTCGTACAGCAAGATCATGAAAAAGCTGGCCGCCTTTGTGGAAGACACGGAACTGCTGCGGAAGGAATACTCCTGCCTAGATGAAAGATGAGCACGATATTTCATCAGTATGGACAGTGGACGCGGGAGTTGGGCTCACGGATTGAACCAAAGATATCAACGGCAAATCGTTATCGGATGCGATCTCAAGTATGCGGTTTACTTTGAGAACTGGTCAAGCGGTTCAGTGGGTAATCCTAGCAATTTGGCACTGTTGCTGCCTCACCTGTCATCTCATTCCACGCTCCACCCTTTTGTGTCGGTATATGGGACATGATCAAGCAACGTTGCCCGCTACAGCCTGTCAGTCACAAAGCAGATGTCCTTGGTACCCCCAGACACAGATACATACCTCACACTGCCGACCCCGGCGATCAGGTTTGCGCAGGGCGTGGAGTCGGCATTTCCAAATCCAGCAAAAGCACATAGCTCCAGGAAAGGCGAGTCGTCGTCCAAGAGGAGGGAGATCCTATCACGGGCTGGATGGATAAGCAGTTAGTTTCTCTCCGACTTAACCTTGTCCTACCCTCGGCGTCGACAAAGGATCCCAGATTACTAACGAAGAAGTTGGCCCCTGCCCTGGTGCCGGTCAATCGAGCTTTGATTGCCCTCATCACTAACAGTTTTGAGGGCCTTGTCTAGTTTGTCTAGGACTGGCTCCCAATTCTTTTTGTTCTCTTGGAAGTCAGCCTCACGAAGATCCAATTTCGCTTGTTGGACTGGGAAGGAGTTCGACATGGCGTTTGCGTGAGAGGTACAACGAGTGACGCTTGGGTGAAGATAGGTTGGTGTTCAGAGAAACTCTTGTAGACAAACGTGTGTGATTCGGGAAATATCAGAAATCTGTCTGCAATAACCTCGGGCCCAGTAATTACCGTCGATCAGGGCAGATGGTCGCTGGTCAGTGAATCGCGGAGGTTCGGCATCGGTCCGTCAAGATCCACCTCGGTCCGTGTACAAAAACTGCCTCATTTGGGGCCATGTGAAGAGCAGACAAGGTAGATTAGCAAACCCGACAGCAAATTCAAAAAAAAATATTTGCGTGTTTAGACATATCACCGAAGCATTTATCCCTCTTTTGATGCGCTGCGCCTGTTGCCGACCATTCAAATGGATCGGAAAGTAACCATCGTCGAAGTTGGTCCTCGCGACGGGCTGCAAAACATCAAAAACCAGGTACCTACAGAGGTAAAAACTGAGCTCATACGAAGGCTCTACGACTCTGGTCTGCGGACCATAGAAGTTACGTCGGTTGTCTCTCCCAAGGCTGTGCCACAGCTGAAAGACTGCCATGAGGTCCTCCAGAGCAAAACCATCAAGCAACTGGCCCAGGCCCATTCTATCCGCCTACCAGTCTTGGTTCCAAACATCAAAGGTGTTAAGATTGCGGATGGTTATGGTGTCTCTGAGGTGGCGGTTTTTCTCTCCGCCTCCGAGGGTTTCAGCAGAGCAAATATCAACTGCACCGTAGACCAGGGGATCGCAAGAGCTCGAGAGGTCACTTCAGAAGCCAAGAAACTCGGCATGATTGTCAGAGGGTACGTACCTTATTGAGCCACTTCAAATTTGCAACATGTTAATCGTATGCAACAGATACGTTTCCTGCATATTCGCTGATCCCTTCGACGGGCCGACTCCCGAATCTGCCGTCCTGAGAGTCGTGAAAGAGCTGTTAGGCATGGGCTGTTACCAAGTCAGTCTTGGCGACACACTCGGAGTTGGATCACCATCCGATGTTCGTAAACTTATTCAGACCCTCGACAAGAATGGCATCCCACTCCGTCAGTTGGCCGGTCATTTCCACGACACCTACGGCCAGGCACTTGCAAACGTTTGGGAAGCATATCAATGCGGTATCCGAGTATTTGATAGCAGTGTCGCTGGCCTCGGCGGATGTCCCTTTGCGCCAGGAGCTACGGGGAACGTTGCGACTGAAGACTTAGTTTACATGTTTAACCGTGCCCGCGTCGCGACTGATGTTGATTTGCAAAAATTAGTCGCAACAGGGCGATGGATAAGCAACAAACTAGGGATTCCTTCAGCAAGCCGTGCTTCGGCAGCTATATCAGCCAAAAGTCAGAAAGCTGAAGCTTCACGACCTGGTCCTAGCACCAATAATCATGCGATTGCCTTGGAGTGGAAAGAGACATCAAAGTCGGAAGGTTTATTAACACATCGATCTGGTGCCAACCTAAGAATCACAATGAACCGTCCGAGGAATGGCAATACATTGACCACCAAGATGATTGAAGACTTAGTCTCAATCTTCTCTTCATCAGCCAATGACCCGACGATCAGTCGAATTGCTCTTATCGGGAGTGGTAAATTCTTTTGCACTGGCATGGATCTTGGCAAAAGCACCACCCCGGTGGGCACTGACGAGAACTCGGCTAACGAGCAATACGAAAGACTTCACCGTCTGTTCGAGACGATTGACCAGTCCCCCAAAGTGACGATAGCCTGTCTGAATGGTCCTGCTTTCGGTGGGGGCGTAGGGTTAGCATTTGCGTGCGATCTACGGCTTGCCACAAAGGATGCCAGCGTTACTTTGAGCGAGGCAAGGCTAGGACTCAGTCCCGCGACTATTTCCAAGTATGTGGTTCGAGAATTCGGCGTGCCCTTTGCCAGGGAGGCAATGCTGTCTGCTCGTCGCATCCCGGCCAAGGAGCTAGAGGCCAGGGGTATCATCAAGGCCGTTGCAAGTGACGTAGCTCAGTTACAGTCAGCCCTGGACACCCTTGTCACAGAACTGAGATTCGTATCGCCGGATGCTTTGAAGATGTGCAAGGAGCTTGTGCGGGTGAGCTGGAGCCATGGGGGACAACAGACTCAGGAGACGGCCATCAAGCAGATATTCGAGCAAATGATGAAGCCTGATAGCGCAGGATCTTATGGGGTGAAGGAATTCCAAGCTGGACGAAAGGTAGACTGGGACTTGTATCAACGAGGTAAAGTTCAAAGTAAGCTATAGATGGGGCTTATTTGCTCTTGAGACCTTATATCTTGAGAGGAGTGAGAAAATGGAGGTTCGAGTAGGTTGAGATATAAGACTTGTTTACGTCGGTTGCAAAGTCAGCTCTGCCCCAAGTTAACTGTCTAGACCTATAAGCCTAACTTGTAGTTGAAATGGATCAATTATGACAAGGAAAAATGTTTCTTGTAAGTATTAACAGCCGAATATTATTGCTAAATAATGTTGATAAGTGTGTTCAACTCCTAGTTTTCCTGGATACCAAAAGGATCAAAACTTGGGTCGAGATGCCTATTATATTCCATCCATGTAGCAATGTCCTGTGCAATTTTCCCGCCATACGTAGCTCCAACAAAAGCAAACACGAGATCAATTCCCGACGATACTCCAGAAGAAGTCCAAATGTTCCCATCCACGACCCATCGAGCGCTCGGTACCCACCTAACTTGGGGGCGCCATGGCGGAATGACCTTCCAGGCTCCCTTGTATCCAGTTGCCTTCTTGCCATCCAGTAGACCGGTCAAAGAAGTGATCCCAGAGCCAGTGCAGACAGTAAGAAGATACTGGAGCTTAGGGTATTGCCTGAGGATAAATTGAATCACTGGGTTGAGGATCGTTAGATTAGGATTGCCGGCGTCATTGGGGTCGAAGCAGCCCATCCCGCCCGGAATAATAAGCACATCAAACTGCGGAGCGGTCTCAAAGGTGTGATCAGGTATGAGGACCTGAGAAGTCGCAAATGGCTTCATTCCCATATTTTCTGGGAAACATTTTGGAGAAGTTGCTTGAGGCTGTAGAGTCTCGGCAACAAGAGACAGTGAGATGCCGTCAACATGAGTTGAAAGCAAATTTAGGACGTCAAGAGGGCCTGTAACATCAAGCAACTGGAAGCCTTCATAAAGGACCATTCCATATTTTTTGGGTGTGGGAGTCATGTTGAATTAAGGAGAACACGCGACAAGTTGCTTGCGAATTGTATGTGTCAAATAGACTTTAATATATGTTCTCAAGGGAAGCGCTTAGACCTTGTAAACAAATCCAGTACTTCAATAACAAGTATAATGGGTGAATGACAGTATGATATAGGAACTTAACTTTACCCCAGCTTCTAGAATCTCGATTACCAAAGCGTGTATCTGCCTAATCTCTCCCGCATCCCTCAACCCGTCATTGATCTCCTGGAGAAGTATTTCATTTGCGGACCCGCACCACGCGGGCACTTGAATGGTAGTTGTACCTGCCTATTTTCTCCAGGATTTCGTTTCATCGAGCGGAACCGCGACGGAGCCGCAACTACTCGGCGAAATGGAGTCCCCCAGGTCCATTACTAGTTTATTCACTGCCCCAGGGAGCACATATAACAATCGGAACTAGTATCCATGCTGGCGAGTGTTTTAATGGGCTGGTGTGTGGGACCATGTTGTTGAAAAGCAAATGCAGTCACGGGTGGTGACAAAGAAGACGCGTCAGGTGACAGAGTTGTTGAGAGGGCAATAGAGTTAGAACCGTAAAGGCCTGCTTATATCTAATCATACGAAAACCTCTTCAGCCTTTTATTTAATACTGAAGGATAGAGCAGTCTAGTCTCCCACTTATCAACGCCCTAAGCCTCCTCTTTTGCGGGAAAGTCCACGAGAATAGCACAATGAGAATAAATAGTTTCGGCGGTGGCTTGATTTCCGTACTACATCTCTTATTAGCCTCGCTCGTAGTTCTTCGAAATTGGACTACTACTTGCCGCCGCATATGCAATCTGCAGCTCCGAGTGCGATGCTGGTGTCGTGAGCCATTGTGTCTTCTCGTCCAAGTAGCGGCCCCATGACGTGAATATTTCGTGGAGACGTTCACTTTCTGATATTTCCTGGTAATACTGTTCGATAAACACATTGAACTGCTTGCCGGCCACTAGTTTCGTTGGCACCGAGGACGCCCATAGTTTATGAGCTTCAACGTCGGCTTTAGAGGGCTCAAGATCTGCCCAATCCTTGAGCCAATGCCATTGATCTTCCAACTCAATGACGGGCGATACGGTGGGGTTAAGATTAAGTTTCTGGAATACTTCCCAAATTGCTGCGTCAACACCCTTAAGGGTATCCGGCAGCGGCGTTTCTATCGGATCGTTGAATGGGTAAGCGTGGGAGCACCAAAACCCCAATGTGCCGCCTGTCATGGGTGTTAGTATTGGCAATCAGTTCTATTCATTTTATGCCTGATCTCGTGCTCATAGTAGCAACTCACCTTTTCCGCCAAAAGGGTCCCGGCTCAGGGTAGTTGAAACAGCTTGATACAGTGGTAGATGTGTAATATCAAGTGTCTGAGACGAGCCAGTCAAGCGTCCTGTACCACGCACTGCGTACAGGTTATATGTCAAGGTGAGGCGGTGACCACTTGTGACCTCGAGAATCTCATGTTCACAATCGCTGTAGAACGCCGTCCAACGAATAGTCGCAAAGTCGGGCATAGTAGAGCTAGTGCCCCAGTCGTACGTAATCTCCCTGCCCTCGTGACGAACCTTGAGCTGGCCACCTTCGTGCTCAAGAGGCAGGCAAACAACTAGGGACCCAAACTGTGATGAAGATCGTGGCGTGTCGACGTGTTTCTTGAATTTTCCTGATGGGCTGGTGTAGAGCTGGAAGCCTCGTTAGCCATGTTGAACAAGCAATTTCTCGCCGCTGAATTAAGATGCGGACATACATTAAGTTTATAAAGCTCAGCTCGTACAGATCGGTGAGTGGATGAATCAACGATACTTGGTAGAAGAACTTGAGCAATTGTGTCAACGATACCAAGTGAATAAGGGTCAAATGTCGAGCAGAATGCGGTCGTGTCCATTTTCAGAGCCTTGCGATACGTCTCGTCATAGACATCCTCGCGTCCACGACCAAAAGGGGCTGGCTGGGTGCCATCCAAGAGCCGCTGAATGTCATTCTCAGATCCCGGAGCGAGCGGAAGGGTGATCTTATCACATGGATTCCCACGCTGCCCTGTCTCTCCCTCTATACTAGCAACGTCCCAGCGAATGGTGATAGGGTCAGAAGTTCTGGGCTCATCAGCAGTGAGCGGATTGCTCGGCCGACCCCGGGTGAGAGCCCTGCGTGTTTTAGTAGTTTCTCGTTTTTCAACAATTGGTATAGATCCGCCACAAGTGAACAGGTGGCTTTGGTTCTCCAGGAAAGCCCTGAGTTGGTCAAGAGGGGGCTTCTCTGAAGGGGGTTGTTCCGAAGGGGGGTCGGTATCTTCTGCAGCCTCGTGCGTTGGCTCTACTGGCTTGGCCTTTGGGCGAGGCCCAAAAAGGAGTCTGGCGACCGGTTTGTCACCTCGGTCACTGGAGTCCGCCATCTGATTATTGAACGTTTTGAGTCTTGATAACTTAGTTGTTTCGCGTTAAGTGGGGGGTTGTCGAGAGGATGTCGCGACATTTAAATGAAAAAGACACTTATCTCTTATGTCTGAGCCCGAATGCACAGCTGCGTGAATTTTTGAACGAAAATATATATAGACACAGTTCAATCCCGCTTACTTCTCGTTATGAGGGTTAATGCACACCGCTCCCTCCCCCTGTATGTAAGACTTGTTCGCGGAAGAATATGCTTACAATCATAGCTATTGACCCACGAGTATCTATGGTACCCTCTAAATCTAATCAATATATTCTATACTCTACACTTTCATATAAGTGCCATGCATTTAGTGAAGAAATGATACCAAACCCAGCATCCTCAACCGTCACTACTGTAACTAAGCATTGCAACGGCCAAGAACTGTTTACTCATTGGATTGTTATTGGCCTGATGACTCAATTCCCTTAGACCTCTCCCCCATCTCACATTTCTGCGCCTTCAGAGCAATGCAAAATTTAGATCTTGCTCTAATACGCTCGCCTTTCCATATGAAGACGAATGGAATGAAGCACATGATGCCGCTCAGACCGCCCAAGAGACTACAGGCGCCCGCAATGCCCAGCCTCCCGAACATCGGCAAGGTAGCAAATGGAAGAACCACCGCAAGAATGGATCTAGTGCCACTAGAGGCCGCGTTGGCGCTGGCAGAGTAGATCTCGTAGGCGTCGGTGAGATAGTTGAGCATTGCTATAAAGATGAGCGTGAAGCCACACCCAAATGGAACGCCAGCGAGCATCGGAACGACAAAGGATACATCTTTGCGGGCGCTCCACCCAAGCCAGAAGAGTGAGATGGCAAACATTGGGCCACCAGCAATAGAAAGAGGGAGGCGGTAATTCTCTTGTTTCTTAGTCCATGGGTCCCCTCTGGCTTTCGAGGATGAGAGGTAATCATCCCATAAAAAGGCTATAGGTAGCGCCATGATACACCCAGCCCCGACTGGCAGGAAGCATAGGCCGGTTACTCCAGGGCTCAATCCATACAAATCTCGAAATATAAGCGGAAAGGCTTGAAAGGTCATATAGAATATAGCATAGCACAATGCTAAATATGCGCACGTGCTGGATACGATGAGCTCCGAAACAAGCATATTGATGGGTCTCGTGAGAACGCGGGTAACAAGCTGCTTTGAATCGCGAGGCTCTAGCTCTGCCCTAGAAAATATCTGGGCAGTGGGATCAGCCTCACGAATTTTCTTGGCTCGCCGAGTCAGAAGAGCAGGTCCAAAAGTCTCTGGGACCCAGAGAATTGCTGGGAGGCAAGCGCTCCCATAGATGAGAGCGATCCAGAATGTCCTGTAGCAAGTCAGTAACTCCTATTCCTCACATAGTCCACCAGCCGCTGAAAGGATGCAATACTAGTACTAGAGTTGAGGGACTATAAGACCTACCACCGCCAGCCTATTGTCGTGGAACAATACCCTGAGATCACAGGAGCAAGCAAAGGCCCAAAGAGATTCGGCTGCCAGAGATTGGGGTCTTAGTAATGGTTGTAGGTTAATCGAAGTAATGATATTCCTACCAACATGAACAGAGCCATTGAAGTTCCGCGTTCTCTTGGGTCACTGTAGATATCACACATGATACCTACGGTAACAGCAATCGGAGCACCACCGACCGCACCAGCGAGGAAACGAAATATGAGGAAAGAGGGCCAACTAGGAGCTAGCGGAGCGGCCATAGTCCATATCAAGAAAAGTACAAAGGTCGTTATAGTAATGTTACGACGCCCTATGTGTTCGCTCAATGGCCCCCCTGCTGCAATTAGTGGCAGAAATGGTAGAGTAAAAGAGAAGTGTATACTCACAGATGATTGGTCCAAGCACGTATCCGATCAGATAGACTGAGATAGATAGGATAACCTGCTCCTGAGTTGTAACACTCCATTCGTGGAGAATGTAGGGAATAGCGTTACTGGGAAGCGAACTGCCCATCGTACTATTGACAAGAAGGCATATGGCTGAGACCAAAATCGCCGACTTTTTTGTCTTTTATTTGTAACAGGGTCAGCATAAATGCAATCATGTGATACAGTATGCGCCATCCTACCTTTGAGAAGTTGTAAGGATTTTCAGGGTCGCCGTGTTTCCACTTAATGACTGTTCTCGTGCATGGCTCATCCACAGAGCTTTGGTTTTCAAAAACACCCAGAGGTGTCTTGGGATCCCGCTTCTCATCTTGGCTAGGAGATTGCCCTCTAGCTGCTTGTGTCTGATCCATGTGCTGGTTTGCAGAACTCGTTTGGTTCCCGAGTTCTACGCTGCCCATGGCCATTTACCAAAGGAATAGGAATTAAATGAAAGATCCGTAGTGCTTTTTGAAAGGAGAAGTTTAAAGCAAGGCCACAATCTTGCGCTGGTAGGACGGCGTTCCTTGCACTAGCCTGAGATTCATTGGCATTCGGAAGGGCTCCGGATTTCCGCGCAGCAACGAAGCCCGAGTTATTCGTGATCCACCATCCGCTATCGTGGACACTTTATTCGCTCTTGTAGCATTTCGAAAATCTCTCAAGGTCCATCTTAGATTCCAGGACGTCCACTGAATTCCGCGCTACTCACGCGAGTGTGAAACTCGTGATACGCTGTAGCGCCGCAAGTGCATAGACATCTACCCAATCTTACCAAGTAGCGTTAGATACAACCTACCAAGTCCAACTCGAACCTTCATCGCTGCTTCTCGTCTATCAGTCGTATTTGGTAGTAATCTAAACACTGAGCTGCAAGGCAAATTGTTTATATCTGGCGCTCGGAATCATCCATCGTGCCGTATCTTGCCAACATGGGACATTCTGCGAGAGATACTTGTATGTGCTTTCTTATCAAACACAATTCCCGGTCACATACTTCAAATAGGTCTATTTAGACTGGTTACCACTGCCTTTGAGATTACTAGAATTTCTCGACTATGAACAACCATCGTAAGCCCTGAGTCTCGTTAAGCTGGCCGATCCCGGGCGGCCTGTCGTTACGGACTGCATAACGTGAAATAATGCGGGCTATGGGACACGAATGATTTACTAATAGGAGATAATGGCATTTTTAGCAAAGAGGTCGTCAGCGTTCCATTTCTCTCTTCTTATATATTGTATTCATCTTAGCAAAGCCAGCCAGTAAGCAGGGCGCTTATACTGGCCAAGTCATTCAACACGCTAGTAAATGCCAGCAACCCATCAGTTGCCGAACGAATGACTGGAGCATGCCCCTGCGTTTACTGAGCAATCACATGCCCATGCTAGCGAATTGTACATGTTCATCTCAAACCGTTGAAGGAATTAACGGGGCCGGTTACAGCCCTGGTGGTAATTCTCTACAACACATCCTCTGATTCAAAATACATTAGTAACATGGGTACTTGGTAAAGTTGCTGGGGGATCAAGAGCCGCGGCCATAGCTTCAAACATGATGTGAACAAGACTCTTTGGTTGGCGAAGTAGGACTAGGAAGTCGACCCTTGAGCGGTTTCAGTTTCAGTGGTCCACCAAACATGTTGACTTCTTCTCTAAAAAACGAGGGCAATGTGCGCAATCTCGACAGAAAAATATTGCACATTGGCTTTGAGATACTACAAATGTTATACTAAAATGACATGTCAATTCCTATTCTCTTCTCTCTGACAAGCTAACGGCACGACAAGGCCGGGCAAAGGATTCAACCCTGCCATTTGGTCGCCTGAGAGCTCGCGATGTGACACAATGGGCTATGATTAACCCTGACTAGCCCATACAGGCTCTTACACCGAATCCTTGCAAGCCACGGTGAGAACTATTATGTCACCAGGAAGCAATGCCACAGCTATCCTGGCCTCTGAAGCGAAGGATGTGCTAGCAAGGGTCAGCACCCGCTCCGCTAGCCCATGGGAGCAATAGCAGAACGGCAGAAGGCCATATTGCATCGTACAGGGGAGCACGAGCCTGATCCAAAATTAGACATTCAAATAGGCAGCCTCACTTCTTGACGATTCACCAGAATGCTCGGTGAATGTTTCCATCACACAACGTTGTGAACGATCCCCAGCAGTCCCCAAGGGACTTGGGAAATAAGATGCGCGAAGGCTACGTGAAGCTCGACCTTGCAGTGTCTATCCCGACATTTATCGGCTCTTCGCTCTCGTTTCTAGCGGCGTCAACAGTTCTCTTGCTGCAATTAATCTACCCGCCTGGTCGGCATTTTCGCCACGCGCTCATCGTCAACCTTCTGATCTCAGGTGAGCGCTCCCTGCAGACAAGGAGGGAAACGCCAACCAGGGTTGTTTTATACTGATCTTCGTTAGATTTGATGAATAGTCTAGGCAACACAATCTCGGGAGCCTACTTTCTTTCGCAGCGCAGCACTCCAGCTACGAATGCCAACCCCAGCGCTGCTTGTATGGTCAATGCTTGGGTCAACCAGCTTAGCGTCCAGACCATTGATTTCAACATTCTCACCATTTCCGTCATTGTTCTCATATCAGTAGTCAGAGCGCACTGGATATCAAACTTATCAACCCGGGCTCAGATATTCTTCTGTGTCGGCGCCTGGATTCCGGGTTTAATAACCAGTACGTTTGACACTCTTCCAGTTATGACCCAAGCTCGACAGGGGGCAAAATGAGTCGCAACTAACTCTTCCTTCCTAGGTAATGTTGCTCTCGGCTTGAATAGCTACGGCTTCGTCAGCGGGAATTGGTGCTGGATACGGACGGATCGTCTCGATCTTCGCTACGGTCTCACACACGGATGGCGGCTTGCCATCTTCTTCGCCACGATAGCCATCTACACGTGCATCTACGTGCAAATCAGACGCATATACGGAAAGGTCCGGGCTATTGGGGGCACTTTCGATGTCTCAATCGAAAGCCAAACACGGGACGCCGAACTTGGGCTTCCATACACATCTGATACGCATCAGAATCTGCCCTCGGGCCCGGCGTCTCTGTCCCAAGGGAATGGACACCAGCAACAGGTCAACTCTAGAGGTTTAGAGAATGCAGTAGGAAATTTCCATCCTTCAGTCTCGGGACAAACAAGCACTTCGGGCCCAAGATCAGTGGCACCTCTCAGTTCTCAACCATCATTCACACCGACCCTAAAGTCACAGGAATTCATGCCTCCTCCGCCGAATATCCAGAAAATGCTGTTGATGAACGGATATCCAATAGCTTACATCATTCTATGGATACCGGGCATAGCAAATCGTCTCGTTGAATCAACGCATGGATCGTCTCCCCAATGGCTCAGTATTTTACAAGCATCAACACAGTTTATTGGCTTGATCAATGCGTTGACGTATGGCTTAAGCGAGCAAATGAAACGTCGTGCTTGGGAAAGCTGGAAACACCGACACGACTTTAAAAGAGCAGGTGGTTAGGTTCGCTAAAGGTATTTGTCTTAGGACTGGAGTTAGGTTATTGCATCGGCGGCGCCTGTTTTTTCATATCCCCTTTTCTTCTTCATTTTGGTAGCATTAGCAAGCGGGTTTGGCTTGATGATCATTTTTAACGAAATTTTTCACGTTTCGGCAATAGAAAAATTCTATTTCGCTCTTCATTCTATACTTTTGGATCTATGATGAACAACAAACTGAACTATGGGATTAAATGCTGTTTGAAGAACCTCTTCATCCGCCCTAGGGCAGGTCCATTCATACCTTCGCAGTGAGTCCCATCGGGGATGAACACTAACTCGTGGTCTTTGTCCTCCTTGATGAGCTTGGATACGAGTCGCATCGTCGCTGCAGGATCTACATTTGTATCCATTCCACCTACCACCAACATCAACTTTCCCCTTAGCTTGCCAGCGTGGGTGATGTTCGAGTTCTCCTCATATGATTCGTCCACCGGATACCCCATCCACTGCTCATTCCACCAGATTTTGTCCAACCGGTTATCGTGACATCCTGAATCTGCGACTGCCGCTTTGTAAAAGTCGCCGTGATGGAGCAATGCCGATACGGCGTTCTGCCCTCCAGCAGAACCCCCTATGACTCCTACACGCGATAAATCCATCCACGGTCTTGCTTTTGCTGCTTCTCGCATCCAGATTATTCGATCTGGGAGTCCACCATCTTTGAGATTCTTATAAGCAACATCATGGAACTTTTTAGATCTCCAGTTTGTTCCCATTCCGTCCAAAATGACAACAATATAGCCCTGCGAGGCCCATTCACGGAGCCTTGACATTGATTCAAATCGCTTTGGGGTAGAGAAATCATGTGGACCAGAATAGAGGTTCTCTAGTACTGGGTACATTTTGGTATTGTCAAATTGTGGCGGTCGGATAATAATACCGTAGATCAGGGTCTCCCCATCTCGACCGACTGCCGAGAATCTCTCCGGGGGATCCCACCCATTTTCCTTCAAGTCATCCGCCGTTCTTTCATGCAAAATTAGCTGGAGACTTCCTGTTTCTGAACTTCTCACGGCAGTGCGTGGAGGTAGGTCGACTCTAGACCATGTGTCAATGAAGAATCGGCTGTTGGGAGACCACTTCCAAACGTGAGTCCCATCACCCTCGGTCAGTGCCTGACAGCCGGTGCCGTCGAAGTTGATCCGGACTAAATTCAGGTGGTATGGGTCCTCGTCATTCCTGAAACCATACGCAGATACCCATATTTGCTGGTTCGTCTCATCAATATGCTCAACATCGCGGACATTCCATTGGCCCTGTGTGATTTGGTTCTTCACCTCTCCCTTTTCCAGATCAACAAGGTAGATGTGATTGTAACCGTCTCTCTCACTTGCCCATATCATCATGTTGGACCGTTTGAGGACTTCATATGACATTTTGTTAGCGTAGTTTATGAAGGTGTCGCTCTTCTCTTCGATCAACACTCGCACCGTCCCATCAACTCCCATCGCCAGTACGCGAATGAGCTGATGGCCCCGCTCGTTGAAGATGAATCGATACTCAGGTTGCCCATCCTTTGCACCCCAGCCCAGGCTTATCATTTGGTATGGGTTTGTGAAAAGTGCATCACTTGTTTCAATTTCTTTCTTAGTACCCAAATCAAACAATCGTGGGCGGTCAACCCTCACACGATCGCCTGGTTTCAAATATTGCTTCTTCGTCAGCCTTGGTTGAAGTTGGTCGTCCGGTGCGTAGTTGAGTAGGAGAAGGGAATTCTTCTGTTCTGGCGTGAATTCCCAAGCGATCGCAAATTTGTCGTCTGGTGATTTGAAGACCATAATCTTATCATATGGCTGCTCTTCCGTGCCATTCTTGGAGATCTGTGTGCGCACAGTCCCATCTGTTCCTGTTTCACTCATCCATAAATTATACTCTTGTATATCAAGTTTGATATTTGATGTTTGTCCATCCTGCATTTTCTCTGCAGCCTCTCGGCCAGGGACTTTAGCTTCATCGCCAGATTCCAGGTCGTCTCGTGGAGAAGATTCATTCACGACGACAACATCATGCCCAGTGTCTGGGACGCGATAAATGGCTTTTATCTTGCTGCTCGACGCATCCTCTAGCCTCCAACAATGGCCGGAGTATGTCTCCTGACTCCTTGCTTCGTCGGGCTGTATTGCGCCGTAATGTTTTGGCTCCCCTTCGAAGTTGATCCAGATGAGATTCAGCGATCCCTCTGTCTGATTCATAAAGCGGACTCTGACCGGGGAAGTGCTCAATGGATCTGACGGTTCCTCGACCTGCATCAGAGAATCATTCTCTTGCTTGAATGACCCATCCCACTCGACCAATTCCGTCACGTATTCCCATTTCTTCCCCTTTGCTAGAAAGCGAGCCGTACCACCATCTGGTGTAATTTCGATCCAAAGGAAAGGAAGCTGGTGGGGGTCCAAATCTGTTCCCGTCTTCTCGCCCAACTCCTTTGCAAGTTTCTCATGATCAAATGCAGGCCTGACAATCTTATCTGCCGCATGAACAAACATGAACTGATATTTTTCATCGTCGAGCTTCTGGCGGTACCAAAAAGAATCGCCGCCAGGGGTCCAGTGAGGTGTAACAGCCGTCTCCTGGAGACAGCGATCCTCGATTGAAAGCATGCTGTCGCTCGAAGATGAAACGTGAGTCTTACGATGATCTATGGAGGAGAGGGATAAATGTCACTCCAGGTCGACCAACGACCAACAGGAAGCATTTATCAGTATCGCCTATCATTTGAGGAGCTAACGCACAGCCCCTTTAGGGCGGGGGTCATGTAGTGTTGCGGGCAGAGAGGCCACGTTGGGACGCAATACGCGCCCAGGCAGCAGTCATCATAAGCTGACCAACTTGCCTGAAAGTTCACTACATGAAGACTAGAATTCAACATCACACACTTTCTAGAGTTCCAAGGGAAAATTGAGTTTAGTATTGGAGTTTTATTAGGTATATTATTTACAGTAAAGCAACACTATTGTTGATAATTCAGCGAGTGTTCGAATGTAGTCGTGAACCCAGTCGTTGTTTAAGCCAATCCCTCCACAAAAATGATTACACAAAAACTCAATAATCAGATTAGCGCCAAATATTATTATGTTTATAATTCTCGGGTGTTTTTTATTTAGTTGATTGCGATGCGTCGCGTTTCAGGCTTCTTCGCCTTCGGGACATCAATAGTCAAGATGCCATCACTCAGACTGGCAGTCACAGCGTCCCGGTCGATACGAGCAGGGAAGTTGAAGTGGCGCGAGAATTCTCCAATGCTGCGCTCGGTGATCCAGTACTTCGCCTTATCGGCCGGAGCTGCAGGCTCATCCTTTGGGGTTGGATCGGCGGCGTTTTCGTCCTCGACCGTGGCCTGTTGCGATTTTGGAGACTCGCCAGCCTCTGTGATGGCCGCTGGATTGCCCGCAGACTCGAGCAAGCCGGTGGGTGAATTGCCAGTGTATGTCCGCTCGGTCTTTCCGCGAATAACCAGGCTCTGCGGCTCAGGGAACTCGATGGAAACTTGGTCCTTGGTCAGGCCGGGCAGCTCGCCGTGGAGGTGGTATGCGTCCGATGTCTCCCGAACGTCAAACTTGGGTTGCCAGTGAGAGATGCGTGAGGCTCGGCCGCCTGAGGTGTTTCCGCTGCTTCCGCTGCGAGAGTATTTGTCAAAGTCATCGAGAAGACGGAAGAGGGGTGTGAAGGAGGCATCGGTGTTGTAGAAGCTTTGGGGGAAGAGAGCCATTTTGAGGATTTGATGAGGGTTGTTCTGGAGTTGGGATTGGTGCTGTGGACTAGGAATTGTGGTAGCTGTAGATTTTGGTGCTTTTTGAAGATGCAGAGGCCCGATGAAGGAGCCCGGCTGCAGCCTTCATTTTATAATTGATTGATCGCATGGTCTTGACAGACAAGTAGATGAGGGTTGTTGTGTCCACCAGAATCGAAATCTCTCGAAGGCGCTGGTGATGTTCGACAGCGCCCAAGTTACAGTGATGAAGTACCTAGAAGGCGGTGGATGGTGCTGGAAAGTCCCCGAATGCCCCACTAAATTGGCAGTTAGAGCTGTTGGTGAAAGTGACACGTTGAAGTTCGTCCTACCCTATACTCAACGACGGCCAACACCATTTCATCATCAGGTAGACAGAGATAACGCTTAAAATGATTGAAAACAAGTTCCGACATCGAAAAATTACTTATTTATTGACATATGAACTAATTTAGCTAAAGATGTTTATAAAATTCTGTCAGTTATTTTAATTTTTCATAGAAGTAATACCACATCTGATAGTGCATTCATGGAGGCTTCACTCTCACAGCTCTCTCCCTTCAACAACAACGGCGCAATAGTCGGCCCGCTCCAAGACGCGTTCTTGGACTAGGCTAATTTTTTCGCGTCACTAGATTATGTCTAAAAATAAAATAGTGCGTGATTGTGCAAAGAAAAAAAAAAAATTAAAATAATCGAGACAAAGTGAATTTACTTGGCCATTTTCATCTTTTCATCACACTTACACACAGTGAGGATTGTGAAACATTGATCTCTGTATCCACTCACAATGCCTATCAGCAAAAAGGACAGAGTAGGTCTCTTTTAATTTCTCGGCTTGCCTCCATGGCTTGGTGATGTCTCTTCTTTATCCCTTGGTGCTCATTATCCTGTTTGCGCAGCGTAACCGGGAGCAGAAGAAGGCCGACGCTGCTGGCACTCGTGCCCCCGTGAAGCGAAATGGACTCCCCGTTAAGGCACCCAAGCCTACCTCGATCGTCAGTATTAATCTTTGTGTGAATCTGTTACTTGATGCTCATGGGCGGTGAACGCGGGTGGCTAAACTTTTTCTCCCCTAAAATAGTGCCAAAACTGTCGTAAGGAGATTGTGAACACCAACAAGATTCAGTTGGAGGTTCATGCCAGTACTCACGATGAGAAGCTCTGGCCCAAGGAGAAGTGCTGGCCAAATGATTTCCCTGGAACTGAAGCAGAGGCCTGATCCTGGCGACGTTATGGGACAAACTATGCAAATATTGAACATAATTGTGATGAAAGCTATGTGAGCGGCTTGTTTCTAAAAAATAAAAACTAGAGATCCTTCTAATTCTAAATGAATGACATCTCATCCTTTGATCTTCAACACAGCAAGTCCTCCAATTCTAAACGAATGGCATCTCGTCCTTACATTATCAACCTAGGAGGAAGCCCGCAGTGCTTCCAAGTTGTAACTAACGCAGTCCTCCAAGCTTGTCCATCCCGGGAGCCCGAGTTCCTTGAGCAACTGCTCCGCCTTGTGTCGAGGCGGGATCTCATGGGGATCCTCGCCGCCCAAGAAATTGTCAGGTATTTTGCGGTTAGGCTCTTGTTTCCTCATGATTTCCAGGATCTTGTCCCAGGAAAAGCGGTCGGCGAAGCCGAAAAGTCTCTGGTCCTTGACTTTCTCGAACAGAGCGCCGATGACGTGAAGGCGGCCAACATCTTGCACGTCGACGAAGTACTCTGAATTGGGCGTCAGTAACCACGATTGAGAGAGCAGTATCAACAGACTTGGGCTTTAACTTACGCGGATTCTGCGCCTTGTGGAATGGGAGGACCTGTCCTTGCCAAAGCGCCGGGATAAGGCCACCGCTGCTCAAGTAACCCTGGCGAACGGGGTCAAGCGACCTGCCAAACACCAAGTTGGGGAGTACTTGTGAAAGAGTTAGTTTTCGGGACTGACCAAACCAGTTCCTCTATTCTCACCTGTATTGACAACTAGGTCAGGCCTCTTGCTACGGTTCTCTCGGTGAAACTTCCACAGTTCTTGCTCAGCCTGGGTTTTGCTGGCCTCGTACACCCGAGCGCCGTGATCAGCCGGGTAAGGGGGTTCCGACCAGGCATGCTTGACAGCCCACTCGTTCTCGGTATCATCGGTAGCGACGATTGGAGGAACATCGGGATGAGAAGTTACTACAGCAGAGGAGGAAGACGTGAAGACAAATCGCTTCACGCTCGGCTCGGCGTAGGCCGCCTTGAGAGCATTGAGCACACCAGCAATGACCGTTGGGATCACATTCTTCGGGTCGGGGTCGAATGTCATGACAGAAGCTGTATGAACGAAGATTTTGACACCTGGAGTTGATTGTCAGTTCAAACTGCGGAAAGCCCATTCTGCTCTAAGTAGTTAGGACTTTAGAACACAGACCTTTGATTGCCTCGTTGAAAGCACCGTCCTTGGACATGTCGTCAACTTGGACGAGCTCGAACCTGTCCTTGCCATACTTCTTCTCAAACAAGTCGGCATACCAAGCATGCTTCACAGTGTCTCGAACAGTTGCCCGAACGTTGTATCCATAATGGAGGAACTGGTCCGCGACGTGCGAGCCCAAGAAGCCATTGGCTCCTGTCACAAGAACGAGGGAGCCTTTGGGGAGAGCTGGATTTTGCAGGGGAGACATTTTGAAGGTGTTTGAGCTTTCCTGATTGGTGTTATGCGTTTGAAGTGCTTGAAAGTGGTGCGATGGTGAAGAAAATCGATCGGGAGCAGCCAGGACGTCGACATTCTTAAATACTTAGCATCTACTTTATTGGATCCCATTATGAGAATATTAAATTGCTTGCGATGACAAATTTTCGGAGCGAGCATCGTGATTGACAAATATTATAGAGCGAGCGTCGTGATTTGTTGCTGTACGTGCAGGTCGCATCGCAAAAAGTTGCATGGTCGGATGACAAATTCATTATCTCCAGGGACGAACGCCGAGTGCCCACAGCCGCACATAGCCTATGCAGTCATTAACGTCAGCCGGGTCGGGTCGACTCGAAGAATGTCATTTTTCCTTTTTGGGGATGGAATTCCGATGCAACAATGAAATGGATTTTACCTACTCAAGATGCCACATGTCGATAAAGACTGAAGTACCTAATTATGATGGGGAGTAGCTGATCTACTGAGGAATTCTTGATTCAATATCATTCTATCTGGTCTATGTATTATTGTTTCTTTATATGATGATGCGGACGACAGACTTTGAGTACAGATTGAAAAAAATAGCAATGGATGATGCCAGACTCGACATCTCAACACCATGAATATTTCCTATTCTTATTCTTAAATGGGTTCCAGCTCATTCTCTTGCTAAGTCGCCGCAGGATAGTCGGATTATCTCTCTGGGCTACAGTTTGTAGCATGTTTTCGTAATAGTCGCAAGGGTCATCGACGCGAGCGCCGTGCCTAAGCAGAAGCTGCACAATTTCGTCGTTGCCTCGAGAAGCCGCAACAGTCAGTGCGGTCCCGTTAAGAGGCGAGATCTGGTTGACGGAAGCTCCATTCTGAAGAAGCAGTTTGGCGATCTCGACTCGATTCAAGGCTGCAGCAATATGCAACAGTGTAGCTCCAGACGGATCAAAGGCGTTCACATCAACGCCACTTTGTATGATACGCCGAGTTGTCTCTTGCTCGTCATTGACAATCGCATTGCGTAGATTTTTAAAGTCTGCTTCTCGAGTGTTGCGTCTGAAAGGTCGGATAGACGCCTTTATTTTATCGAGGTCGGATTTCATCTTGCGACTGAATGTCGCCCTCGCCCCCGATCGTTGTTCTGAACATCCGGGGAACTTATCGGAACGTTTGCCTTTGCGAGTATATGTATCTATCACCCGCACGATCGGGTAGAAGAGAATTTCGATAGGAGAATTCCATGTCTCTTTCATTTCCATGAACTCAATGCCCAGCTGGAGGGCGTGGTTGGCTCCTTGCTCTTTGGACACCATTCTGGGAACGTTTGATCCGGAGTCGATTCCGACAAGGAGAAGTGGCATTGGGGGCACACGATGGCATTCGCAACTCTTCCGCCGCGTGTATTCCACACTGCGCACACGCTCAATCTTGTCGTACTGAGCTGTTACTTGGCGAAGAGCGTTCTCATTGGTGACGCTGTATGCCAACAGTATACCATCAGCCTCGCGGATGAATTTGTCGGCTAGAATTGCGTATCGCTTAGACAATGAGGTGAAAACTTCGGTCATGAACGGTTTCTCTCTGGTTCCAAGCCGAAGACCGGTTTCAGTTTGTCTATAACGGGCAGAGTCCGTGTTCATTGTGTTGAAATGTCGGGTCTGGGATCTTCTATTGTTGTTTAACTTTATACTCGGACTCTCTTTCGTATAACTGGAAGAGTCTTCTATCCTTGCGAAATGGTGGTACGAGTATTGGGTTATTGGGGCGACTTTGTCGATTCCGCTCACCACAATGAGTAGTATCTTCAGTGGGTTGATGGTTGAATCATGCGTATCGGTTGAATCGCGACTATTGGTTGAAATGCGTACATTGGTTGAATTTGGGTTGACATGGATAGACCCATACGCATTGGTTGAACCGTACGCATTGGTTGAAACGCGCACATTGCTGAGTCCAGGTGGATAGCCACAGTTGGTTGAACCGTACATATTGGTTGAACCGTACATATTGGTTGAATCGTACGTATTGGTTGAATCGTACGCATTGGTTGAATCGTGCGCATTGGTTGAAACGCGCGCATTGCTGAGTCCAGGTGGATAGCCACAGTTGGTTGAACCGTACATATTGGCTGCACCGTACATGTTGGTTGAATTGTAGATATTGATTGATTTGCGAATGAGGCTATGAAGATGGAGATGGTGGCCTGGGATGCTGTCTCAGTACATTATTTATCGCGAACTCATGCTCATTCTCCTGCTTGCCGCCTGGCCGCCATGTTGCCGGCCACGGAGGCTTAGATTCTTTCTGCCTCGAACCTGCGAAAGGACAAAGCCCCCGTTGGCCGCTCTGGAGGCCGGGCTCACACATTGCTTTCCTTGCCTGCATGAGCCCCGCCAGACTGATGGGCAGGGGTCGATTGGACATCCAACGCTGTAATTGATTGATGGGTAACAGCGGGCGCAGTATTGCAGGGCTGACAGCGCCAAAATGAGGTCGCATTGGCGGTTGTCTCGGTCTCAAAACTGATATGCAGTGCCTCAGTCCCCTCGGCCTAGGACATAGGCCCGGCGCGTCTCAAGGCACTTCCACCAATGCGATGATTTGGAATCAGGTGCTTATCGCAGAGTAGCATGCCATCCCATTGAGACGCCGACTTGCTTTGCAGAGCATAGCTTGGCCATGCGTTTCTACAGTGAAGGGCCATTCATTTGCCCAAGTTTGTGGTCTACACAATTGCGGCAAATGCTTGGGCCAAACCGATGGCTTACCAATTTAGTAAAGTAGATCGAGCGAAACCTGATATCTCATGTACTAGACATTTGGCCGGTACCGAATCAACCTCTTCCGCGATTAATGATTAGCCTATGGTACGCGTGGGATTTTGAAGATCTTGTGAAGTTCCTCCTGAACAACAAGAGCTGTGGGCATCAACCACAGACAAAAAGTCTTTGCATTAAGAAAAAGGCACGGAATATTGATATGCCACCATTTTTAATGTCCTACGATATTGCCCCGTCTCACCTAGTTTATCGTGCATTCTGTGTTATGCCGTGCTAAATTGAACCTACCCATCCCTTTCACATGTTGTGCGGGCAGTTCGTGAGGGCTGTCCCACCGACTTTAATTGATATTTCCGGCGTCATTTGTCTTGGCTCCCATCTTTGGGCTCTGCTGTCCAGTACAATGCCTGTCTTTGCCGCTTTACGATGCCGCTGTTCGGAGGGTCGAGTCTCGGGAGAAAATGTATGACTCGGGGCGCTGAAGCCATGCAGTCGACTGTCGAGCTGCTCCTCTTCCATCATGCAGCTCTGAAGAATCATCATAGCTGTTGAGTTTTTCTTGCCGCTCTCAAACAGACCTCAAATATCCCCGTTGTATCTGATCGTTCGTTGTACGGCCGCGCCATATTTTCGGTCGGGTTCGTGGGGATTCGCACATTTGGTTGGCGAATCTTGAAGCCAGCGGTTCGAGCAAAATGTTGTTGGCGATTGGGGAATGGACATCAGACCGCACTCATCATCCACAACCTCAACACCCTTGCCGCCTGGCTTCGTGTTAGGGTGTGTTGGTTGGTTCCATGTTGGTTGGATGCAGCAGTGGTCAAATTTCGGAGCAAGTGAACGCTGCTACGCGACTCCACCTTCTTATCTTATCGCGGCAAGGTCTGCTTAGTAATAGAACTCACGGCATCTCGGAGCCTCCAAGCTTCAATCAAGAAGTTTCAATTCTCGAGAAACTCTGCCATCATCTGTTTTTTTTTTGGGGGCGGTATATGTCATAGATCCCTTCTATTAAGCCATGCCTTCAAATGCTGTAGCTCAACCTCGATTTACGGCGAATATGCACTTCATCTCAAGTCAGCGAGAAAATGAATGTAGCATATATCACAACAGTGGTAACACCAGCCGTGGGAGCAAGCGAAGCAAGATGGATTTTGATTCGCTGTTTCTTTGATTCTGCATACCTTAGTCTATGAGTCTAGGCATCAACATCCACGAAAGGAAGCTCCCCAAGACTGGTTCCAGCACGCCGAGGCTCACCATTTGGTTGGAAAACAGTCATCGTGATGAAAATGAATAATGTAAGTTCTGTCCAAAAATTGTGGCTGGAATTCACCCCATTCCTGGGCTGGTTGCTGCTGCTGCTCTTGCTGTATCACCCCGACCGTTGATCACAGCTGTTCAGTGTACAACTGGCAGTATACCCGGAATAGATACATATTAGACCTCGAAATAGACGGTTTTGCTAGCTCCCGAAGGAAGCCTCTAAGCTAGATACCGATACACGAGTCATAGGAGTTTTCGGGAGGGCTCAGACAAGTGCAAGAGCTAGCAGACGACGTCGATGTTATCATGACCCATTGATTGGCAATTTACGGATAAAATGCCCGAGTTAGCCCTCTGGCATTAGTATCGCCATTTGGTCTAGTCCAAGAGCTCTTCGGTCTCCTAGAAATGTAGGATTTTGTCCATTTGAGAAGCACATGGGGAGGAGATGCCCTATGAAACACCGGGTGGGCCATCAAAGCTGCTTCTGAGATGCACGAAGGTCTCCGAAACCTTGGCAAGGCCTGCTTCTTCAATATTGTGTGTTCGGATACATAATTGTGAATAATAGGACTTGTCGGAGGACTTCTTTGCTTGCCCTTGTAGTTGTAGAAGGATCACATAAAAAATCCGCCTCTTTGGACCTCCGAATCATGACAGAGTCCAAGTAGGAATGAAAGCGCAATTACGTTACGTGGTGATAGAATGGCGGCTATGGTCTAATTGGCGAATGAGAATTCGCAAGTGACCAACAGGGGCAATTCAAAGGTATTTAATTAATTCTTCTGAAAGCAACCAACAGGTCAAATTTTGCCCTCGCCATCATAACACAGGACGGTTGCGGGGTCAAGATACATTTGATGTCAGAACAACAAGGTTTTTGGATTTTTTTTTTCTCTTCGTTAATTTTAGCAGTAAGTTTCCAATACAGTTTCTTTTTCCTTCTCCAGCCATTCTGAAAAACTAGTCAGCTTGATGGCGGACGATAGCTCCTCCATGTCCATGTACTCGGCCTGCTTCCTCATTACCCGGTCTGACATCATGAAAGAGAACGACACTGCCTGCGAGTCGATATCCTCATCGGTCATAAAGTACTCCTCAAACTCCGTCCCAGTCGCTTCGCCCAATTGCTCCAACATATCGGGGACGCTCAGCAGCTCGCTGGCGAAAGGGATGCCCCGCCCGTGCCATTTCTCAGGGTTCTGGAATATCACCACAACAAGCTTGCTGATGTCGTCTGGGTCGGCAAGCGCTAGCCTCTCGCCTTCCCTCATGACGGTTTCCCAAATGTTCTCCTGGCGCAGATGAGGGAGGAAGTAGTCGACTTGTGGTGTGAGGAGGTTGTTCATGAAGAACGCCGGGCGGATAAACGTCCAGTGCTTGAAGGGCCCGTCCTCTATGGCCTGCTCGATGACCCTCTTGCCCGTGATGACCATCTTGAAGAACGGCGACAGGGTGGGATCGCCCAGCGTCACGACACCCAGGGACCCCGAGAGCGCGACCTGCTGGACCTTTGCGGCCTTGGCGGCGGCGACGATGTTGAGGCCCTGCCGGCGCTCGCGGTCCGGATCGTCGGCGTAGGTGATCGTGGAGATGAAAATCTTTTCTACGCCGCTCATGGCAGCCGTCAGCGAGGCGACGTCATCCCAGTCGCCCTCAGACAGCTCTACTCCGGCGGCCTTGAGCTGCCTGGCGGCATTGGAGTCTGGGGTCCGCGAGGTCCCCTTGACGGTCCAGCCCAGCCGTCGTAACTGAAGAGCCAATGGCTTGCCTTGGCTGCCTGTGATGCTGCAGAGGAATACGGAAGGGGGTGGCATGGCTCAGGATGCGCTTTTGCGTGTGGGTTCGTGTCTGCGAGCGGGGTCGCTGTGGGCGGCGTCTCGGAATGTGCCTCTGCCAGAACACCAAGATTTTAATTGCCTGCGTCCAGGTTGGAAGGGGGGTAGGTGACGGTTTGCGGGTGCGGCAAATATGGGAGTTGGAGGATGCTCGGCGGCCATGCAGGCTCGTCAGCAGTCTTGAGCAGCGAGCCTGGCCCTATTATTTCCCTATTTATTAATAATTCTCGGCTTGGCTCCTCCCTGGGGAAACAAACGCCTGCGCAGGCTAGGTATTGATGGCTTCTTATCGTCGTCAATCAGGGGCCGGTTGTTGTAGGGGTCAACCCAGAGGAGGGGGAGAAAGAACTTTGCGTCTTTTCCCACCTCGGCCTAGCTGGCGCCAAATCTAATTCTACGGCTGAGGATCTGGAGCACCGGTTCCATTCCAGCAGGCAATGTCGGACAGTCGGTCGTAGGTCGATGGGGTATAGCGAGTGGGCTGCAGGATGCATAGGCGCCGGTGGGGGAGGGATTTCCCAGCAACTCGAGCGAAACCCGAGCCAGCGGTCTAGATGTCGTACTAGCCGTTAGCTGGCATGCAAGCCTCTTGGTCAAAATCTTCGTGACAGGGATTGACGTTCAGCTGACAGCCACAATTCAGACAGAGCCCGGATAGCACCGAGCTGCGGTCCCGCTCTTTACGTACGCCAGTCAAGCCCAAGGGCTGATCATTACCAGGTTACGGGGATCTTTATCCTGAATTGGCCGGGGAGCCAACCTGGTTCCTCCTCGTAATGATTTGTCCAGGAGGCTGGGTGTATATGAACTTGTAGGCCGTCGGGCTCAGAAACCTCAGCGATATCCGACGCATACAACCCCTGCTGAACCTGGAGATAATAGGCTTGTTTTTTTCTCTCGACTAATATTACTAAAGTCAGCTTTGTTAGCGCAGGAGATTGGGGCTAACCGAGCAGATGGTATCGTCTCACGTGTACTAGATTTTTGAACGAGCTACCTCAGCAGCTCGAAACAGACTGCGTATATCTAGAAACCGATCAAGGTAATCGTGGTCGTCTGCCTGGTAATGGAGCGTGGCGCGCAATCCAGTCTCCTATCACTCCCACGCCTCGCACTCGGAAGAGATAGAAGAATCCAAATGCACCAGCGATATTGAAGGCCACAAAAGCAAATCCAACCCCCCAGTCCATCCATCTCTGGTAATAGTACATCCCCGACCTCGCTAAGACCTGGTCGGCCGACCGCAAAGGGCAATAGGAACAGTTTGCAGTAGCCCCTGGATTCAGCAGTGCGCCAGGTGCGCCATTGTCGAGAAACCGCTGCATGTACGATCCACAATTACTGCCCCTTGGAGGTTGAAAGACGGCGATTTCGGAAGATGAGCAGGTGATGGGAGTTCCGGATAGACCTGAAACGGCTGTACCACCTACAAAGTATGTCATCGGGGACACGCGATACATGAAAATCCAGAACCTCGGCAGGGCTGTTGGGATCTGGAACACGCCTGCAAACAGAACCATCATGGAGAACATGATGGTTGCAAGACGGCCAGCCGTTGTTGCGTCTGGCAACGGCGCCACCACCATCAATGCAAAGGTCCCGGCAAGGATGTAGAAGTGAATCAAGAAGATGCAGACCAACCCTTGCTCCTCAGCTGAACGGATCCCGAAGACCGTGTAATTAAAGATTGCGAAGGTGCACACTCCTAGTAATATGTGATATGGGAGCTCAACGAGCAGATTGGCAAGGATCAATACGGGCCAGCTGTACATGCTGGAGTGTCGTTCCCGGACCTCATAAATTGTTCGTTGAGCAATGAACCTCGGCATAATCTGAATGATTTTGTTATTCAATTAGCCAGCTGTTCGAATCTTCCCCTCACTAATAACGCGATCTTCTTACCTGCTGAATAAGACTGCTGAATGTTGCACAAATCATGAGTATTGAGAATATTTTGTTCTGGCAACCCAAGATAGAGGGGGGACCTTGGAAGAACGAAAATCCAATCAACAACGAGCAGCCACACCCTAGCATGAATTTACTGGCAATATACGACGGTGATCGCCAATAATTTTGGAAGACTCTCAAGCAAATGGGAGATATCTGTGACAATAGAGGCACCGGATAGGTGTTCAACGCCTTATCATCAGCTGCTTTTTTTATAATCGACGTCTTTCCCTGTTTCCCGTGCCGCTCCGAAGAAGAGCCCCCTGCTTCCTCTATTTCATTCCGAACCACATTAGCATTCGAGGATTCAGCCCAAATTTTAGGCCAGTCAGGCTGCGAATTGTCATTGTTTCCAATCATTTTGAAGAGATATTCAGCAGGGTTCTCGGATTCCTCGCATGCCCTGTGCTCAGGGTCGTGAGCAGCGAAGTATTGCAGTACAACATCTGAGTTTACTCCAATGTCTCCAAAGTAAGCAACTCTACCGCCCTGAGCCATGAGTAAGAGTCGGTCAAATTGTTGGAACAGCATCGCGTTAGGCTGGTGAACGGTGCATATAATCCCAAGACCCCCAGCTGCCAATTTCCGGAGAAGAGACAAGATGGCTTCGGAAGATTGGTTATCTAAGCCAGACGTTGGCTCGTCCAGAAAGAGAAGCCGTGATGGTCTCGCCGCAAGTTCGACTCCAATGCTGAGACGCTTGCGTTGTTCGACATTAAGACCTTGACCTGGGATCCCGACAACGGCATCACCGATCTCGGACAATCCAAGAACTTCAATCACATCTTCAACAAAGGCCAATTTCTGTTGCTTTGGAATGTTAAAGGGCTGCCGTAGCAATGCCGATAGCTGTAGGGCTTCGCGAACTGTAGACGTATCGAGATGGACGTCTTGCTGCTGGACATAGCCAACCTGACTCTTGAACGACGCGTCGATAGGTTGCCCGTCAATATAAAATTCTCCTGTCATGGCACAATCCGATGATCTTTGAGCTAGTGTGTTGAGCAGTGTTGTTTTCCCTGCGCCGGACACGCCCATCAACGCGGTCAGAGAACGCGGCCGAACCCAACCGGCCGCATTGTCTAGAAGCCTCCTCGGTTGGCCCTTTATTAATACATCAAGAGTTACTTTACTCCATGAGAATATCTTTTCCTCCCAATTTATACAGCTCTCGTCATTTGCGCCAACACAAGCAGCGTTATGCAAGTCAGGTTCGTCACCGATCTGTCCCTGGCCCTCGGGGTCACTGTAAATAGTTTCACGATGTAAGTCCCCATGTGAAAAGACCTTGGGTACATGTCCTCGAGAGAAGATAAGCACACTCGGCCCACTGGAAGAACTTTTACCGTACTCTGCAGTGACCAGGTATGTGGCGAGGAAGAAGAAGAGGAATCCCATAATGATACCGTAGTTGCGCCAGAGATGGGAGTAAGAGTGACCATAGCTGGCTTCGCACCAGGATTCACCCATGACGAAGGAATGTCCCGCAACAGCACCTGGGACTGGACATATGAACGTGTCACCTGTTGAACTCGGATATGGAGGCACTAGGCTCGCACAGGGGTATCGCGCTCCATGGACCTGGTTCACAAGAAGCGCCTCGAACACGTATGCGAGGGGATTGATGTACGATATCCACTTGAACCATGGATGCATGTATGGCCGGGGTAGAACGAATCCAGTATATGTGACCAATGTCAGAACGAGGAAGCCAGATATCGCAAGGGCGGTGGCTAGCGTTCTAGTGGCCGCGGCAATTGTTCTGAACACCATTGACATTGTCAAAGTGGCGGTGAATACAAAGAGGAAGAATGTGAGAAATTGGGCGGCCGTTCGTTCCGCACCAGACAAAAAGTAAAGAATGACGTTGAAGAGTACGGCAGTCACAAACTTGATTGGAATATCAGCCAGGATACCAGCAAGCGCATCTGCTGAAGGTCGATAGAACGCATAGGATGTCTGCTTTCGAACAACTGAGCGGCCGCTGTATAGGCTGTGGATATCTGTTACAGCCATGAGAGCATTGAGGAGTACGGAAAAGAAAAGAACAGAGCCGTATGAGAAGAATGCATTCGTGCTTTTTGGAGTGCCGCAGAATATCGATCCCACCACAAGCGAAATGACGACCTGTCCAAGCAGTGCAGTATAAGTCGATATTTTATTGTTCCACAACTGCTGGTATCTCCTCTTGATGCAAAGGCGAGTTTGTAACGGAAATGAAACCGTCTGAGGGGCTCTATTCAGCATCCATTTAGATTTGATTTGTTTGCGGGCCAGAGAAAACTCTCTCCGAGTGGCCTCAGCTTGAGGAATGGAGCGCTTCTCATATTCAGCAATGTCGTTTTGAATCGCCGCATATTCCGGGGACCTATGCCAGTAGTTTTCGAATTCCATAGCAGTCCTTGGAACCCGACCTTGGAATCCCTCTCTGGGCGTTCTCTGCATGGGGTTCGTGATAGCTGTCAGAAAGTCCCCAGCAGGCTGCCTGGGGGGATAATACCAGCCCATCCTTTCAAAATAGCTTGTCGCTAAAGAAGCCTGGCCGAAAAATATCTGCCGACCTTCGTAAAGTATCAAAATCTTATCGAACATGTTGATCATCGCTTGTGAACATTGGTGGATGGCCGCTGCATTCGCTGCTTGAGTTACTAGAAGAAGAAAAAATTAGGATCACCCATCGATTTTGACAAAGTGAGAAATTGGGACCTCCTACAATTAGAAAGAGTACGAAGCCGTTTGACAAAACTGAGAGCTGATTCAGCGTCCAACCCTCTGGTAGAGTTATCCCATGCATATATCGTGGCCTCGGCAAAAACTGTCTCTGCAATGGATAATCTCTTTTTCTCGCCGCCGGATACGCCTCGCACAAAGTCATCACCGACGATAGTATTACGGGTGTGTGACAGTCCGAAAACTTTGAGCAAAACGTCCACAGCGTGTCTCATTCGATCTTCTCGGCTGACTCCTAGTATCCGAGTTCGTGGAGTGCGCATTGCTGCAGCGAACTCGAGGGTCTGTCCTACGGTTAGGTAGGGAAGATGCTCATCCACTTCCTGATTATATAGCAACTCCCCCTTGAATGTCTCCGCCATAACTTTGTGTGGAATGCCTATACACTTAGCTGAGTGATCGTCACTATTGATGCTGCAGAATATCTCACCAAAGTAATGAAGCACTGAGCTAGGTTCCACCTTTAGGTTCGATATCTCGCCACTGATCGTCTTTAGAAAGGTTGAGCACCCGCTTCCAGCACGCCCAAGCACAAGGAGAAGTTCTCCTTTTTGGACCACTCCATCAAGACCATACAGAATAGTCCTGGAAGGAATGGTCCGGAACCTCTTCCAAGCTTCGTATGGCCAAGCTAGCCACGTCGAAATGGTTTGCTGCTCACTGACTGATGCACCATTTCCACTGATGGTTAGATTCTTGAAACAAAATCCAGATCGAGGCGGGGGAGATATTCCGAGCTCATTTCTCAGGCGAGCTATCGTACTGGACCATCTTTCGAAGTCAAAAGAGGGACTTAAGGGATCCACGGTATGGTCATTAGTTACAGCTTTCGATAATATCTTATTTTGCAACATTTTCAAGGATTGTACCCAGCTGTTTCACTCCGCGACATGTATGAATAAGTGTAGCGAAGAGACTAGGTGAATGTTGTGTATTCGTTGGGTGGTTGAATGAGTTTGAAATCCTTCAGGGGGTTATATCCAACTTGTAGGTGGACGGCATATGAAGCTTTTTTAAAACGTATTGTTGGCTCACAAGAACCGCTATCGGTTTAGATTTTTTTGGCAGTTTAGTATATCCTTCTACTGATTCCAAACAAATACAAAGGGAAACCCTCCGCCTGGCTTGGATGTATTGCCTTGTATTTGTCGAAGAGTGAACCGAACTCCCACACTATTCATATGATGCATCATAGCCTCAGGCCGACAGACATGACGAGTGACTAGTACAAAGTTGCTGCGTCACTTATCCTCTCTGATAGTCTCTGCGCAGACAAAGCTCGGCGTAGCTTTGGCACGGGCCTCGTTCTAGGCCTTTGATGCGGACATTGATACACCTGCAAACTCAATCGCCGCTTACGGAGTGGCTAAGAGCATTAAAGAATTCCTGTTTTCACCGGGAGCTTTCCGTAAGGTATGAGCAGTTGTCAAGTCTGTTTCCCAGTTGGGATACTGAACTAGGCCCCAGACCGCGGAGGTATGTGTTTGTAAACTCTAAAGTGTATTCCACGTCTAGGTCGGCGATAACTTAAGGCATGGAGAATGCCTTCAAGCCCCTTTACCTTTGCCCTTATCGCAGTACGGTATGACTGGTATCTTTAATTTGCCATGTATTGTTACCAGACCGAACCTAAAGCTCGACCCCTTACATCAAGTTATTGGGTTATGGGGCCAGCCACCAGGCGGCCGAAGTGAGCTAACAAATGGGCTGTCACCTCCCCCCCATAATCCTGCCACATCTGATGGTGTGAAACGTTAGAGTTGACGGTAGGTCAATTTGACAGCTAACGAGCTTGTCTTCATATTGCGCATCATCATGAGTATGAGGGCTTTCAAACAGAGGGCTTGGACTCTGGTTACCCCTCCCTAGCCGCAATTTCTCGTCATGAAAGAAAGATGAAAACATCGGAAATGATACTTCACCTGACGTCAAAGTTTAGCTCCATCCTCTCAGCTGTGTTCGGAGGCTTGCCTAGTGCGGCGGGGTCAAAGAACTGGCAGTTGTAGAGGGTGGTGTGGTAGTGAAGATTAAACTTCGTACACGTCATTGGCCTAGTTCTCCCAAAACAGAAGCATCAGCTGAGAGCTCGCCGACAAATGGACAGCTTCAGTTTCCAGCTATGGATGGAAAATGCTTGAGGGTTGGTTTCGTAGTCAAGTTTTACTTTGTTGAGTTTGCAGTAGCTTGAAGCAAATAAGCACATAGAGAATCACACACAAACCATTCCTCCGCCATCTTATATGCGGCCCAATGCCAAGTAAAAAGGAAAAGCAAAATGGACATCGACTCTTTGGACTTGATCTTCGACTTTAACCCAACATTTACGCCCAAGATGAGGTGTCCAAAGGAGCATGAGGCGACCGATCAGTCCTACTTGAGGGGGATCGTTGATATGGGGAGGTATGTTGCTTCTTTCCCTGCGCGGCGTAATGTGTATTGCAGCTAATCTTTGCCCTTTAGCAATGGGATCCGGTTTTCGGTCACGGACTTGTCCCCTCCATTCTCTCGAATACTTCCAACAATTCACGTTTATCGTGTTGACATATCTCTCTATGATTCTCAGTACAACGAAGAAACCGGAGAGCAAATTCCTATCCCGCAGAATGTGATTGGGGATATTATCGCCGCTCTGGTTCGCTTCAAGATAGTATGTAGCGATTTGGGAGTGCTCGAATCCAACATTCACATTGTTGCCACAGAGGCAACACGAAAGGCTATTAATTCTGCCGAGTTCATCAAAGCCATTCAGTCTTCTACTGGCCTCACAGTCGATATGCTTCCTAAGGAAACTGAAGGCCGAGTGGGTGCCTTGGGTGTTGCCAGCGGCTTCTCAAACATAAGTGGTCTCATGATGGACCTGGGTGGCGGTAGCACTCAAATCACCTGGATCATTTCTCAGGGTGGGAACGTCCGCACCAGCGTGAAGGGTTCCATCAGCTTTCCCTACGGAGCAGCCGCCTTGACCCAGAGGATGGACGATATCAAAAAAGGAAAATCGAAAGAGGAGGCTGACAAGGGGTTGGCGCAGCTACGTCAGGAGATGACTGAAAACTTCACAAACGCCTACAAGGAATTGGAGGTTCCCCTAAGCCTTGTCGAAAATGCGGAGGCAGAGGGAGGTTTCTCTTTATACCTCTCAGGTGGAGGATTCAGGGGATGGGGTTATCTGCTGCTATATATGAGCCAACTTGAGAAGCACCCTCACCCAATCTCAATAATCAATGGGTATACCGTTGATCGAAAGAGGTTTGAGGATACAAAGGCGATAGAGGAAGTTGCGAAATCCGCCGACAAGGTCTTCCGGGTTTCCGATCGGCGGAGAAAGCAAGTTCCTGCTGTTGCCTTTCTAGTCAACGTTCTCTCACAGGCAATACCCCATGGGTTCCGAGCAGCACACTTCTGCCAGGGAGGTGTTCGCGAGGGTATATTGTTCAGAGAACTTAGTCCCACTGTCCGCGCACAGGATCCTCTTGAGATCAACACCAAGCGAGTCGCGCCTAAGTCGGCAGATGCCCTCTTCAAGCTCCTGGAGTTCTCTATTCCAGCGCCATCGAGGCTCGACGGGCGTAGCTTTCCTAGGACCCTCGACAGCCACGTTATGAGAGCATTTATCCATATTATGTATGTGCACGGTATCATGGATAAGGAGCTGGCCTCAACCGCAGCCTTGTACAGCACAAGCACTGGACTATTGGCTTCCACCCGCGGTGTGTCGCACGAGGACAGAGCGAGACTCGCTCTAATGTTGGAATCCAGATACATGGGTGAGCTGCCTCCTCGTGAGACTAGTTTCATGCACGCCCTTCGGCGATTGATCACCCCAGAGGAGGTCTGGTGGACAGCATACCTAGGGCGCATTGGGTATTTACTCACTCGCCTGTATCCGGCAGGAAAGATCGACGAGACGAAGCCTCGTGTGGTTTTGTCATCGGAGTGGGCCTCGGATCTTGGGCGGAAGAAGAATAAAGACGGTGTGCGACTGGTGGTCTCGGTACAGAAGATGAAAAACGACCCCGCGAAGTTAAAGAAGGCCTTGCAGGACAATGTCAAGATAGTAGAGAAAGTTGGCAAGAAGAAGAATTGGATTGGTGGACATGACGGATGGGGCATGAAGGTACAGGTGCACGTTGAGGAGGAGGACATTATGTAGCTTCATTGTTTAGTGGGTATGCCCAAAGAGTTTTTCTCCTCTTGGGTGCAGAATTAGTACTAATTTTGGCAGTTCAGCATATTTGTATCAACCAGAATGATCTGTCAGGAGTTCAGAAGCATGGCCTGGTATTCACATTTATCTCCAATCACAGTACACATGAGAAACTATCTTTATGAACAAGATTGTTTCATGATAACAACAAGTATCACTAGAGAGAGTTGGTGTATTTTGTCAATGAGGAAAAAAGGAACGTAGTAGAGTCAGCCTACAGCTTCAACATGAAGGATTAAAGTAATGAGAAAAGCAACTTTAATAATGTAGAACAGCCACTAAAGATTACAACCATCGTTCTCTGTCCCCCAGACATCACATACATACATTCCCACTTTAGGTAAATTTGAAATAAAGCAAATTGATATACACAGTCCATAATACACTGGACCCAAATTTCTTTCACTCTCCTTGATTAATCCGCCACTCCCTCCTTCCTGTCTCTCATGACTTCCCCTAAACCGCAGTTGGGGCTGGTGCATTTGAGGGCTCGCCTTTGTGACCCCTGAGTCTGGATGATGGGGAATAAAAGTTAAATGGATTGCAGACCACACAAAAGTCCAAGGCTGGCTTACCTGGAGAAATGTCGATGTTTCTCTCCATGCACCTCAGCGACGTCGTGTCGGTCGCGATTCTTCCATGTCCGATAGAGGTGTCCACCCTAAGACAGTATTAATATCTCAGTAAATTAAACGACGAGAAAATAAGATAATGGACGAACCAGAAGGGTACTGCCGATATGGATCATACTAGCAATGAACGCAAACGCTAGAACCGTCCTATAATCGGAGCAGCCGGCATTATTGACACGCACAACTCCGACTGGGCCAGTACGCCACCATCGACCCCAGTAGTATCCCCAGTAGTTGTTGTACCACCCGGAGCTGCAAGCATGAATTCCAGTTCTCTATAAGTCATATATGTTAGCAGCTACCTCACATTCCATGATATAAAAAGACGATCAAGCCATACACTTTCCAAGAGGCAGAAGGCCACGAGCCACATGATAAAGAGGACCGTGTCGAATGGGAAGGTGACAACGAGAGGACCGATAGGGATGCATAGAAGGATCGTGTACACAATACCAAGACAGGCAGTGACCATAGTGTAGATGATACGGCCATCGACATGTACGCCGGCAAGATTAGCCAAGTAGGTGAATCGGCTCAGGATGCCCAAAACTATGACAGCACTGATGAACTCTCCGAGACGGAAGAGTACAAACAGTATCTTTGAAACGGTATGTCTTTCTGCCATGATGTAATAGAGATGTTGTAAAGATTGATGCAGTAAGTTTTGGGTTATCCCTCGATGGATGTTTGCAGTATTGCGGTACAATGTGTTGAGGGAGAAGGCTCTTAATATGAGCAAACCCAAAGATGGCAGTCGTCAGTATACCCATAAAACATCGGAATCATGCCGCACGGTAGGAATTTAAGCGATTGGACATCCTAATAAGTTTGTGATCCGTGAAATTTAGACGACATGTGACGAAGCGTTCCCGAGGATTGACCCAATCGTCCTGCATTACAACTTGCGCACATATCTGGTAAGTTGCTGGACACGTAATGACCCTCCCCCCTAAAAGGTTCAAGTACAAGGAACAAAACTTTCAATCGGGATATTTCAGGCTTTACTTAGACGCCACAAAGCAGGCTGGTCTCGACCATTTGCGGGGTTGATTATTCATTGAAATGCCAAATCATGAGTACATACGTCAGTGTCGCGTTGCTCGTCTTAGTGGCGCCACCACCTGTTTGGCACCTCGGGAACTTCGGGATGTCTCATTTACAAGTCTTTTAAACGATGCCTCTTTGGGATGAATGTCAAATAGTCGAAATAAACAACCAAGTGTGCCTATGCTCGCTAGGTATTGGGTGCCTCGATACGGAAAGTAAGTGGCCTTATCACTACGAAGCTACATCTTCCAACCCTCATCTTATTGTAGCCATGGTATACCTCTCGTAAGCCTACATTTGGACGGAGCTCATCTTTTAGGAATACCAAGGTTTGCTGTAAGAATTGTCCATCAACAGCTTCCTCTTTTTGATGTTCCTTTCCAAGCTGATCTTATTTCTAAGTTTGACACAATAAAGCTGCGAAAAAGGCCAGATGGAATGGTTTGCCATTGATAGGACTGTATCTACTCGGATCATCACCTCATCCAGCTCTCCAAATGGCATCCAAAGAAGTTCTCGCCGGCAAGGGCTGGATTCGTGGCCGTTTGCGTTGGTTGTTTAGGCTGGGTTATCGCATCCTCCCACTGGCTTACGGTTTAGAACTCTAATTCAAACCACTAACGAGCTCAAACTTGATTCTTATGCTCTTAAGATTGACATCGCCGAACTCATGTGCCCCTTATTCGAGCACGAAAGCCGGAAAACGGCGACGTCCACGTGGAGTTTTCACGTCCTGGATCCGAGCATGTAGCGAGGTAGTTTCTACAACCAAAACTTCGAGTGCGAGCGGGATGACAGGCCATGGCAGTATTCCTCTTCGGTTAGTAGTCACCGACCATAGGCGATCAGTAGAAATCGCCGTTCAACTCTAATTGCCGATGTGGATTCGATTGTGACAGGAATCGATGCCGAGCCTTGAGGGTGTCTACACTACCAGAACTGCACCTAGTAAATAGCATGAAGCCAATGAGGCGGCTGTCTTTCGTTTCCCTAGCTAAACTGATATTCGGCATTGTCTCCGGCTAAAATGACGTAAGAATGACCAGACCTATACTCCCCATACAGCAATCAGTGTCATATGATCAAAGTAATAGTTCAGCCACAGGTGGTGATTTTCCAGAATTGCTGTCAGCTCGTTAGGCGCAAGGCCCTCGCCACCAGGAAGCGATTGCTATACCAATGTTCAAGATTCGTTCTTTGAGTCTACATGGAGTCGCTATTGATCGATCTCATTCTTCACACACACGATTTGGTTAGCCTTCTTGTCCTGGGATGTAAATGGCTTGGTTAATCGTTCAGCCCATGGCTTATACTAGCACATGACACGGTGAAACACGCTGGATTCCTTCGCTCCTTGACAAAGCACATATAAAACAGGTTGATGATGTTTGGGTGCATGCAAGAAAGCATCCTCTGGCAGCAAGCCACGTACATTGTCGACCATCTTCCTAATGCTAACCTAAATTTTCTCACTGCACGGATATGACAATCTTCAACTGACCCCGAGAGTGAGAAGACGCTCTATCCTACCTCTCTTCCCTTCTTATTGGTATGAACTGAGTTTTTATATAGCACGCACACTTCCTAATCTAACCCGCTGCAATGGATTGTTTTGTTTGCTGGGGAATGAGTACACTTCGAGAAGGGAGCATTTCTAGATACCAGGTGTTCTGCTCAGGCACCATATCCTGCAAATAGCCTTAGGGAGATCTGCAAACATACAGGCAAAGTGGCTAAACGGCAACGCCCTCGTTGCGGTTTGCGATTTATCCCCGAATTTCGAGTGCATCAAGAAATCTTCGAAGGATTTACACGGAAGTATCATAATCAAAAGACGAAGGTTATCGACTTCAAAGGAGTCATTGGGTCGTAGTCTAGTTTAGCCTAGATACTCTTATTATAGAGAGCTATACTAATAAGATTGTGTTCATGTTTTTGTTTCTTTAATCCAGGTTGATATTTCATGGCATTAGAAAAGAAAAACGGAATGAAACGCAACAACATGTATGCCAGGAGAACATGTACGCTAGGAGAAAAAAAAGGCATGATATTTCCAACGCATAAGAACACCTGGTGGTGGATCGTTGTCATAGTGTGACCAGATCGTAGCCTCCTACATATCCAGCTTATTCGGCGCCTTTGTTTCTATTATAACTGAGCCTCTGCTACTTTTCCCGCAAAATTTATTTCTAGATGAGAATCTACTGAAGACCAGGCATTTCGTGAATACTTAACGCTATTACAGAGAGCTCTCGCTGAATGATAGACACTCAGATTACTATTATTTTGGCAGAAATACTGATGTATTACAAGCTTATTTTGTGTTAAAGAAATAAGTAAAACTATTCTATTTTAACACTCGGTATATAAATAAGAACTTATCCTAGCCCTCCGAAGGCAGGGGGGGGTCATTATACAGAAGGGTAGATGCTGTACTTGTGCTCAACCTTTTATTTCCATACCCTCTTCTCCCCAGATCTATGCACCAGCACCAGTTGGTGGATATTTGGGGATCTTCAACTTGTTTCCTTTTAGCTTCATGAGGCCAAGGTTTTCTCTGAGAATTTGGGGTGCTATGTAATACGGTCAGATCTTGAGCGTGCTTTCAGGGTTTTGCCACCTAGTTAACCTGGCTGGCCTGGACAATGCCGGGCCACAAGCACTGTTTAATTGAGAATACTCATGCTGACAGAGACCTGGTGAATACCAAGAGCAATTAATATGAGTGCACATGATGAAGGGAAAATCGGCATTGGCTTAAAGCCGGCAGTCGCGCGCTTCCGGAAAACTACTAGTTGCCATACGATAAGTTTTGGTAGAGAAAAACACAAAAGTCTTGAATAAGTAGCGTTTCCTATTCATGTTGGTAAGTGAATCCGGCCTAATTCTCCGCTCTAGACTCTTAGCTTTGTCATCGGAATGTTGGATATCTGTGGCTCATCCCTTTCAACTCAAGAAAGTAAGCAAGTCCGGCTGGCCTAGCATCTAAGACAAGCACGAGTCTCAAATGAGAGCTGGGAAACGGTGAAAAGCCGAGGTAAATGACGGTATTCAGAGATACCGTAGTCATTTGGCTTGTCCGTCTGTGCGAGCAGAGCTTTGTGTGCGCATTGGAAGCTGCGCCAACGGTTCATCATACCATACCCCGACAATTCCTGCCGACGAGATGTACGCTCGTTCGTACAGCGAGACCCGAGGTATGCTACCCAAACCTTCACTTCTCCCCCCTCCCAATTACTGCCCCACTGGCCAGTCTCGACGGAGCTTTCTCCCTTATCGGAGGACTACTCCAAGCGGTTTATGTCTCACGATTCCTCTACCTGCGCCACATTTTGTTTGCGTTATTGTAGCCTTTCCTTGCCCGTCGTGGAGTCTCATGGAACCAAATATCACAAACCTATGCTCATCCATCTCTTCCTTTAACCTGCTTAGTCTGGTCTTGTAGTCCGTGCTGCTCTGTCTTCAATTTATGCTATATTCGCATGGCTAGATTTCTACTTCAAATCAATCAAGTATGCTCAGCCTCGAGGCGGAGTCGTGGGTGTGGTACGGCGTTGTGTGGCTCATCGTCCTCGCTCGAATGTAGGGTGTCGTCTGCTATTACTAGGCATGCCAAGGAGCTGACCAGCCATGCGGCCTAGGGTTTCGAGGAGGATGTTACTTGGCTCGTTTAAGAGGTTTCAGATCGACGATTACCTCGTGCTACTCGCCATGGTACGCCAACTGATCCGCACATCTGATTTGCGCTAACCACGCATGAGATCAGGGAACGCATACTGTCTTCATTTACTTCCTCATCGTCGTCGATAACACGCCAAATAACCTGATCGATCCAAATAACCCGGAAGATAATGTGGTATTCACCCCCGAGAACATTCAGGAACGTATTCGTGGATCCAAGGCAATATTTGTGGTTGAACAAATGCAATGCTGTACGATTTGGATTATCAAAGCATGCATTCTTCTGATGTACTCCCGCATAACGTAAGTCAAAGTGAAATCAGTACACTCACACATGTCGTCGAACGTACTCTTTGCTATAGCCACTTCGGATATAGTCTTCGACTCCTAACTCAACATCACTGATTGATTTCTTAGGATCAACACGGAGCAAAAGTTTCTTGTCAAGATCGCGGCTGTATATACCACTTTGTGCTTCATCGTTATGGAGACATTACTATTTGCCGCATGGTGTCGACCATTCAGCCAGTATTGGGCGATTCCGCCAGCAAATAGTATGAAAGGCCCATATTGATCATCCCCCCAAGCGCTGACGTTGTTTGGATAGCCCAATGCGCTACGTATTTGAACCATCTTATCACGAATCTTGTTGTCAATCTCTCATCAGATCTGCTCATATTCTTGATCCCCTTTCCAATATTCTTCCGATCCTCACTTGACCTCAAACAAAAACTTGTTCTGTCCTGCATCTTTGCTGTGGGGATCTTCACGGTCTGTTGCCCAACCACTTCTTCGTGTTGTTTGCCGCCTGTACTAAGAGATTGTAGATGGTTTGTGCCGTTCTTAGTAAGACATACTCGTTCATCGACCCCTTTAGCAACAATTGGACGTATTGGTATGTTCGCGAATCATCAACGGCTATCATATGCGCGAATCTTCCCCCTACTTGGCCCTTGATACGAAAAGTCTTCGCCATCAAATCTCCCGATTCAACCAAAGCAAACTATTATTCTCGCTCGGCTCGACCAATCAACACGCATTGAGGATGTTCTGATCGGAAATCCCCCCCCCCCAGCATTATCAGAACGGGAGAATCTTGGATTGGCAGCTTATTGGGTAATGTGGTAGTATGAGAGCAAGTGTATATGTTATTAGCGAGCTTAACTTGCCATCAAATGGTGTTGGAGTTAATATCCAGCTGAGGTAGCGGTCGTCTGTGCGGACAAATTTACCAAAGTAAGAAGCTCGTTTGCATCAACCATAAGCGAAACAAAATTCTTTTGCCACTCCAAGCTCAAAATGAAACCCTAACCGAGTCTTCGAGTCTGTTCAACTATAGTATACTGAGATATTAGATGTAGCACCAATTGACTTATTTGGTGAGAAGTGGGGGTTCTCTCAAGTGTATGACCTCTTTGAGAATTGTCGGCCATTTGATAATTCTTGCGCCCTGAGAATAGACCAGTGAAACAATCTAGAACCAAGCTCTTCTTTCTCAAATTCTGCTCAAGGCACATTCAACAAGCTCTCAATCGCGCCGACTCGGGATGGTGGTAGCTCATAGAAGAACAACAACACTTTTGGAACACCAGACTAAATGCTGGTCGTTTTATCACCAATACAGCCGGAGAAATACCCTACGTATATCGTATGATGATTGGTCAAATACTCTAAACCGGCTGTGCCACGTTGGTTGAAAACTGTATTTCGACGTCTATTGTCTTCAAAAAGGCTGCGACTTTGTTTTGTGTAAACAGCTCTTGGGGAGGCCTCCCGACGGCCTCCTGAAGGGTGGAGTACTGGTGCCGAGTTGCCGAGGACGTTGGAGCAGTCATCATAGACTTCGACCAGGGCAAGGGCAGTTTCGGCCAACGCTATCTTCTTAGGAGCATGATGTCACTCACCTCCAACTTGTTTGTCAGATTTTGAGCCAATTATTGCTTCACCATCAAACTCCTTGCTTGCTAAGCATATCTGATTCTTGAAGTGGTCTGCCATGATGGCGGATGGGATCTGGGCGATTCCTCTTCAGCTGACAAACTTCAACATCGCGGTCGCTGTGTTGGGAGGGTTCATCTCGTTATTTGGCCTTGTTTCATTCCAGGTCAAGGAGAATTTCTACCTCTCCGAAGCTCGTACGTCATCCATGGACCATCTCTAGTCAACCGGACACATCTGAATAGGACTGACTTGTCGAGACAGTGATCGCGCTTCTGGCGGGCGTCGCCTTTGGACCAAATGGCGCAAACTTCATCCGCCCCAGGGACTATGCTCAGTGCAATAGTCCGGGAGTCTCGGAGAACGAGTGTCAAGACAACCTGGGCGCCATCACCCTGAACTTCTCCCGGCTTGTACTGGGTGTTCAGCTTGTCCTCGCCGGCGTCCAACTCCCCAGCAAATATCTTCTCAAAGAATGGAAGCCCATCCTTCTACTCGTTGGTCCGGGAATGACGTGCATGTGGTTGGCTACCAGCGTCCTCGTCTGGGCCTTCACCGGGCGGCCCAACTTTCTGCACGCACTCGCAGTAGGGGCGTGTGTAACACCCACTGATCCCATCCTCTCAGCCGTAATCGTGAAGGGTAAGTTTGCGGACCACAATATTCCCAAACCTCTACAGCATCTCATCGTTGCCGAGTCGGGCGCGAATGACGGCCTCGGATATCCTTTTCTATTCTTCGCTCTATACCTCATCAAATACGTCGGTTCAGGGGCAACATCTGGAGGTGCTGGGGATGCCGTTGGGCTTTGGTTCGCCTTCACATGGGGATACACTATCCTTCTGAGCATCGTGTATGGCGCCGTGGTGGGATGGATTGGCAAAGAACTGCTCCACTGGGCAGAGGAACGCAACTACGTCGACCGGGAGAGCTTTCTTGTCTTCGCAATCTCCATGGCATTGTTTGTATTGGGCACATGCGGATTGATTGGGACCGACGATGTCCTTGCCTGCTTCATCGCCGGCAACACCTTCACCTGGGACGACTGGTTCCGCTTGGAGACCATGGATGATTCCCTGCAGCCAACGATTGACATGATTCTCAACGTGGCCATCTTCTTCTGGTATGGGGCATTTATCCCCTGGAGTGCCTTTGGCGACAACTCGGTTATCCCTACATGGAAGCTCATTCTCCTTGGTATACTTGTGCTGCTTCTAAGGAGGTTACCCTGGGTTTTCGCGATGCACAGGATGATTCCCCAGATCGAGGAGGTTAAGCAGGCTATTTTCACCGGCTTCTTTGGTCCCATCGGTGTCTCGGCCGTCTTCTACTTGTTTGTGAGCTTGGAATTCATTGAAGAACATCTCAGCGACGGAGACAATGTCCCTCGTAGTGATGTACAAAATCTGGCGGAGACGACTCGAGTTGTAGTTTGGTTCCTCGCCGTGTGCAGCATTGTAAGTCATGTGGTTCAACCTCTTCTATAGGGACATTTCTAACAGTAGCCTTGCAGGTAGTTCACGGCCTCAGCATCCCTGTTGGGAAATTAGGATATCTTGCACCGGGGGCAATAAGCCGTACGGTCAGTTTGAGTTTGAGCGATGACCCGCGTTCGGCAGGATCGGGAAGCAGAGTTCCGCTCATCAGAAAATGTCTCGCCTGGGCCAGGAAAGGCGATGTGGATGTTAGGGATGCTCGACCGCCCCTCGGTCCAATCATCATTACTGACGCTCGCCCCCTTCCATTGCCACCCACCTGTGTGGCGGGATCATCATCAAGCAATTCACCACGTCAACGCGAGATTCGTTTCCCCGACGAGCTCAGGTAACAGCAGGATGGCGGGAACAGTGTGCCTCGGTGTAGCATCAAGGTTCCACAATGTGAACCCGACAGTTGCAAACTTCGTAGTCAGGTAGCGATTGGGCCTGCTACTTCCGGGATCTTTAACATTCTTGTCTGAACATTGATCATTCAAGAATGTACTTGAACGTCAACCAAACCAGGCGGTACGCTCATTATGTCGCATTAAGTGATGGGTACTTATTTCATTTGATGAACACAGCAAGACGGACTTTCATATTAAGGGGACATTTCCTATGCCTGTACGTCTCCTCAGCAATGAAGTTACTAGAGTCACATCTACCATATGGTGAGTTCTAGTTGGTGTTTGGAGTCTTTGTAGAGAAATTTGTGCTCAAGTCAACGAAAGTATATAAAGACAATATATATATATATATTGCCTCCTCATAAGCATATATTTGCACAATATCATAGAATCAGCTTTCAAAATCCTAGAAGCTCCCAAATGACTAGAAAATACGTAAGAACTTGTACAGGTATCAATTGCTTCCTTCCCTGCGATTACGGAAACTCGCCAGTATAACCTTGTTGTCCCTAACTAGGTACTCTTCGTCATTGGTAGCTATAGTTAGCCATGGGCGACTAAGATCTAGCGTATCCAATTCGAAATCCCAAATCATCTCCTCTTTACGAAAGAAGAAGTTTCCTGCGCAAGCGCTAATAACCTTTTAAGTATTCTTTGAGTAGAGCGCTCGGAGAGCATCAGCCTCTCTCTCCAAGAACTTATCAAAGGTCGAAAGTGGAATGCCCCAGCTCTTGACCTCATCTATATCAAAGATTTTCTCCATATCACGTATGACGGACTGCCCAGCAATAATGGGGTTTGACGTCCTCTGGGCCTCAACTTCCTCGTCAGGCATTGGAATTATCTTGAGCTCGCGTCCGGTGACCTTAGACAGCTTCTCGACAATCTGGGTCACGGTATGATACTCGTCGGCATAGAGGACCGCTTTTCCGTTGAAACGCTCCGGATCATTGATGACCGCGGAGGGGAAAGCGCCCAAGGTTTCGTCATCGAGGAGGGGGATATTAGTATCGGGACGCAGAGAAGTAACGTGAGTTCCAGTCTCGACGAGACCAGGGAACATGGTAGCATGGAAAACCAACACGTTGGTCATGAAATAACCTGGTCGGAGGATAGTGAAGTACTTGAAACCGGCATTTTTAACCTCGTTCTCAATATCCCTTTTCGAGTTATGAATGACCGCAAGAAGGCTATTTGGATCGTAGTAGGTGAGAACACTCGTGTCAGGGACCGAGTGACTAGAGTAGACGATTTGAGTCACGCCGGCTTGCTTGGCGATATCCAAGATCAGCTTGGCTTGACGAAGGTTGGCACCAAAGTCGCTGAAGTCCGGCATGAAGTTGAGGAAAACAGCGTTGGTCCCAGAAATGGCCTCCCGGAGAGCCTTTTCATTGCCATAATCTCCCTGCCATAGCTTGACACCTAGTGCCTCGAGTGCTTTTGATTTAGCCGTGCCTGGATCGCGGGTGAGTGCATGGACTGTAGACCCTTGACGGACGAGGTGCCGTGCTAGAGCACCTCCCTGGACACCAGTCGCACCGGCAACAAAGACAGAAAGTTGAGACATCTCGTATGATGTTCTGGATTTGGTAGGTTGAGTAGTGGTGATCAATTTGAGGGGTTGAAGGATATTGCTTTGGCGGTAGAGATTTTCCAGTTTTTAGTTTCGGGTGAGATGAGGGGAATACTCATGCATATTTATAGAAAGATAGGAGTATTGGAGTATGACAAATCTTTCTTACTGATCCGCAAAATGATTCCACCATCTCATCCCCAAGGCGGAGTTCCGCGCCGCCGCGACACGACTTGTCTCGAAATCTACCACAAACCCCTCTAAGCTGGGAAACTATTGGCAGAAGATGACGTGTATTTTCCTAGGCACACATCTTGGTTCCAATCTAAATGAAACTTCCAATCGCTAAAATACTTCAATTGAACTGGCAGTTATGGTCCAAATGGATTACAGCAAGGAGGCGCAAAGAGACTGTGACCACCTCACAACGGGCTGCAAAATGTTGCATTAGAAAGCTACCAGCACCCCTGCCGCTACTAGACAAATTGGGTCTTTTTCTTGAATTTCGCTAAGAAGTTGATTTCGCTTGTATGAAAAAGGGCAAGATTTGACTATAAAGACAGTTCCAAATACTTGGGTGCCAAGTAACTGGTGTGAAAAATGAGTTAGCCTGCAACTCATGCGAGTCAACATTCTTTGTCCTCTGTCGCGAGCCTAAACTGTGAACAGAGGTATCAAAATATCTTCACGGTCAAGGAAGGTTGAAATCCATGGAACATAACGCAGGTTACATCTAAAAATGCCCTCTGGTAAACAGCATAACTGAGTATAAAGCAACGACCCGTTGTATTTGGATATCAACAATCTGTTGTTTCACCTCTTCAGTCCTTGGCGGCGGACACGTTGACAAAGTATGCCGCAGAACTTCCCACCTACAGCTGTGACGTTAAAATCTTATGCGTGCCAAAAATAACAGCAGCTCGTTGATGAAAGTAATATAGAGAGGGCCAACCCAAATATGAAAGCCGTATGGTTATTCCCAAGCCCTTCTAGCTACTCCGTAGCCTGCCAGTCCGGCAGCATTAAGATTCTGAACAGCCTCATAACTAACATCCTTCCAGCCTTCTTCTGCAACATCTTCCAAACAGCCTATGTCAAATCGATGGCCAGCCCATCGTCCGGGAGGTTCCAAAGAGTCAGTGCCGGAGGCATCTTCTGTCCAGATAGTAAAAGTACCAAGGACCTCTCCCAAGCTATATTTCAATGACCCTTGTGCGATAGTGTCATCAAGGACGAACTCCTTGGTTGTCAAATTACGGAGAAGCACGGCCTGCTTGCGTGGATGTCCGCTCGCGTCAGTAGGCATTTGCTGAAGAACCTCGGTAATCAAATTGATGGCCTTTTTGTATTCTGATGTTGATCCTATTCTCTTCTGGACGCGCGAGAAAAGGTTGCCAGATGATTCAACTTCCCCCGAGTCGTACCGGCTTCGCTCAAACGTCGCGCCTTTCTCGGCAAAGTCTTGCTCAATGGAATAGTACAGAGGATTGCGCCCTTCAGCTAGCAACTGTGTACGCTCTGTTTCTGTCACAACCCCTTCGGGAATCCCATTTGCATAGTCGCCAACGAATATGAGCCGATCTCCAGCCCAAGGTGCTTCATCCTCTGCCAGAAGGGTTTGTACGCGAGAGCCGAGCAAACGAAAGAAGTAGGAGCAAGTCAGGGAGAGGCAGATCAAGTCTCCGCTTCCAGCCCCCTCGTCCTCTACAAGCAGTGAAATGATGTGATCAATAAGTTCCTGAGGCAGAGCAACAAGTGGCGACTCCAGGCTGGCAATAGGATCCGGCAAGCTGAGTCAATAATCGAATTCGGCGTGGAACTTCATCCAGGTCTGGGGTGCTTAGATGGTCTGCTCACCTCTTCAGTTTGCATGACTGGATTGCATATGATGGTGCAAAATAAGGAACCCATTGGGGCCGGCGAAGGAGGCCGACGAGAGGTTCAAGAGCTCGATCCCAAAGTATCTCCAAGAGCTTTAAACCCGAATCGTGTGCAAGCACCTTTCGCTTGTCAATATTGACGAGTTTCCAGTATTGACCCATTTTCACTTAGTGACTACAATTGAGACTAGTTAAGATGAATTAGAGTCTATCGAAATATTTCAATGAGGATAATCTGGTCCGTATTTATATCTAATCTGCGCCCCTGTGATCTTTCTACATACAAGGTAGAGTCTTACCACTACCTCTCACCTGACTGGACGATCACCATATGGTGATTTCCAAGGGTTGCTCCAACAACATTTAAAGTAATAGGGGGCAGGCCCTGCACAATTAGGCAGCTGTTTCACTAAGCAGTGGTTCCCTGAACCTTGGTGCTCAGAATGGACTCTAATTTTAAGGAAAAACCAGCATTGAGCACGGTTGCTGACGTGAGGCCTACTCACACCGCTACTCACCATTTTTTATTCCCGTGTTAAGTTTTACATCATGGTTTGATGTTTCCAATCGCTGTTCGATATGTTCTTTCTGTGCCAAGTCTTGTTTTGATCAATTGAGCAGCGACTGTCTCGGACACCAGCTACATCACAGTAGCGCTCTGCTTGTGGGCAATGCAACTAATAAGAGTGTTCTCTAGATGGGCATCGTACAACCAGATATTTTGCTTTCTAACATATTCAACTGTTCTTATACACTTCCCCTGTATAAAGGGATTTTAGCAAGGATTCTCAGCCTCAATAGCACGTGGGTTCTCATCACAACAGAGTGGTGACAACACAACTATGCGAACTGTTCGTCTATCAGTTTGCGCGATCACGTCCATAATGGGAGTGGGTACAGTCACTGCATAAGTTTGTAGCGGTCCAATAAAACGATGCGTATTACGGTAGTATGTTAACCGCCTAGCGTAGAGTGGCTCAACCCAACGTGCATGATGGATGTGACCTTCCCATCTCACAAAGATATCAATTGCGAATCAGGGTGCAAACCAAGGGGGGCTCCGATTCCGCCCAGCTTCGAGTTTCCTTTTTCAATCATCATATTGAAAGAGGCCCTATATCATGCATGTTGCAATGGAACAGGAAAGATTGCGCTATCTCGTTTTCCCAGCCATGGCGGGGATATAATGCATCCGTGACTCCGCGTCCCTTCGACCCCCTTCTTCACCATTTCTCCTCATGCTAACTTAGCTTGTCTTGGCAAAATGAGAATCCAGACCATTTACTCACAACTCCTTCTGGTGGTATCGGCTATTGCAGCGCCAACTCCGAGGGCCACTTTTGAGCTGGTGCCGCTCGAAGATCCCCAGAACTGGGTTGCGGGCAACAGCTTGTTCCCAAGCAACATCATTGCAGGGTACCACGCTGATTATGATGCCTATGACTCCCAGTCTTGGTCGAGTTACGTACTCGAGAAATGCAAAGCCTTTGCCCAGTGCACATCATCCGAGACTTTCTCAGGCATGTCGACCCCAAAGCGTTCATGAGAACACAGGACTAACACAGGGCTTGTCCTGTTACTTTAGGGATCAATTCGGGCACACCAAAGATTAGGTACTGGTTCGGTTACGTGTACAGAGGCGGCGCAACAACACAGGCCAACTACGAAAGAGTGGATGGCGTGGAAGACTCCATTGCCTACACAATCGTATAGGGACTGGTGAAAAATTTGTGTGCCTGTCTTGGGATATCCATGCCGCCGTTCATCGAGCGCCTTGTTTATATAGCAGAACATAATAAATGAAAGGAGTCCACATAATAAACACTGAAATCTAATGAATAGGACCACAGATGAAGCAAATACAAGTTGTTCTCGTATTCATTGAGTTGAGTTGTCAGGTCCTGGCAACTTTCATTGCTGTTGAAATTCATTCCCTTTCTCTTCCGTAAAAGGTGTTCTCTCTGAGCTCTCCCAAGGCATAAAATATGGGACTTCCTTGTTCCTTTTTTCTCATGTAACGCGAACCACATGCCTGGCCTACTATTATTATAGCTCCCCAGGATATAATGTATACAGACAATGCGGCCAAAAAGGGGACACGCCGCTCGGCATATCTTTCCTTGCTTGGATCAATGATGATTTCATCCTGTGTGTTATGCATCGGGCCATATAACCCTCACCATGATTTCAATGGCGTGGCGAGCGTCATTCGTCATTCTCTACCGCTCCATGAAAACCACCTTGCACCAGCCAGAGGATTTAGTCAATCGTTTGTTGAGTTGAGCCTACTGGCGATACCTCATCAACAACCGGGGAGTTTTATCACCCGTCCCTGCTGCTGGCAATCGTGCTGTCGTCCATCTCAGAACCAGATAGCTTTTCAAAGCGTCGCTTACCCGAAGTATCCGCTGACCAACTCAGCCTACATGCATCCCACCTCATGGAGGTGTTGGAGCGAAATTCTGAGACGTCTGCTAAGTCCCACGCTCGCTCCATTTGGATAATCGCGCAAACAGTCAACTCAGGAACGCACTATCCTGCAGCAGGGTGCCGGATGTCCGAAGTATCCGCTGTTTTCATGCTGTTATGGAGCCCCGGTTTTGGTTGACAAACGCGAGACGACAGGGATAATAAGGGTTCACCTACGTTCGAGGCATAAATACCTAGCTGCTGACCGAGCCTCCGTCCCATGGTTAGATGTAATCCTCCTATTCTTATTGAATTCATCTGTGCCTTACTCAATCCACTTCATCAAATACAATGGCGGCAGAGAGTGATTTCAAGGTCATTATCGTAGGCGGGGGCATCGCTGGTCTCACCCTCGCCAACATGTTGGAAAAGTTCAAGATTGATTATCTCGTTTTGGAAGCCCACAAAGATATCGCGCCCCAGGTCGGTGCTAGCATAGGCATGTTTCCCAATGGTCTGCGAATCCTTGACCAAATCGGCATCCACGATCAGATCAAAGCTATATTCAAGAGCGACATCCCCTACAACAAATCGCATATGAGAAACAAGGAGGGGAAAATTATCACAACCATCCATGGAATCAATGATCAGCTTGAGCGCAGGTGAGTTTCAGGAGGCGACTTCTTTCAAGTGACAAAACTAATTGTCTAAATAAACCCACGGATTTAGGCATGGATATGGTTTGTTGTTCTTTGATCGGCAAGCCCTTCTACAAATTCTCTATGATCATCTCCAGGACAAATCCAAAATATTAACAGGGAGGAAATTTGAGTCAGCTGAGCTCGACGACTGGGGCGTCACTGCAACATGTGAGGATGGTTCTACGTTCCGTGGCACCCTTCTTGTTGGTGCAGATGGCATTCGCAGTAAGGCTCGGGCCGTCATGAGGGCTCTGGGAGGCAAATTGGACCCGGGCGCCTTCGACGAAAACGAAGAAAGCAAGGTGCCGTGTTACTACAGATGCAGTTTCGGCATTGCGGTTGACGTACCTGGATGGGTTACCGGCGAGCAACATATTGTGACCGGCGATGGAAGGTCGCAGCTTGTTATTTCGGGGCCGGACAATCGTGTGTACTGGTTCATGTTTGAGAGGTTGCCCGAGGCCCGATATGGAGATGAGATCCCGCGATACACGACAAAAGACGAGGAAGAGTTTGCAAATCGTAACGCAAATGTAGCTATTACCGAAAGTATCACTTTTGGACAGGTCTTTGCTTGCCGTCTGTCCTCAGCCCTCACACCACTACACGAAGTCGTTTACAAAAAATGGTTCTTTAGGAGGATGATCACTCTAGGCGACTCTGCTCATAAGGTAAATACAGTCTATCATACCGTTTCTGGTTCGTTCTTTACTGACAGTTTTCAAGCCCAACCCAATTGGTGGTCAGGGAGGCAATGGAGCGATTGAATCATGCGCCGAACTTGTGAACATGCTGCTAGAAAAGAAAGCAGCCCGAGGTGGTACCTTAGACAAACTAACAACCAAGGAGCTGGAAGAGGTCTTGGAGCGAACACAGACATCAAGGCACGCAAGAGCTAAGTTGATTGTACATGCTGCGCACAGGCATCAGAGAATCAACGCTTACGAGAATCCGTTAATCTCTACCATCCTTACAGGGTACATTTTCCCCTTGGCTGGGCCTGAACAAATTCTCACGAGGATGTCCTGGAATCTTATAGGCGCTACACATCTCAAGAACCTTCCGATACCAAAACGATCTCGCATGATACCATACAATGATGAGCTTCCTGTGGCGCCTTTCAACAGATTAATATCCATGATCGTTCGTGGCGGACAGATCGCCTCAATGGCAACATTAGTCTTCATTAGTTTGAAGGCGTTCCGTTTTCATATACCAGAGATAACCAAATGGGCCCGGGAAGCGCCAATTGTTATTAGATGGTCCGGTGAAGGCCAAATCACCGAGGTCTTCAAGATATTCGTCTCGGTGTTTGCAATCCCACTCTCAGATCAGGATCCTGGGATCAGGTTACAGCTTATCAATTTTCTCTTTCAGTTGATATCACCTCTTCTCATTTACACCATTGAGGCCAACAGGATTGGTAATCAAGGAACTGGGTTGATATTTGATCTTTTATTTGCCTTTGTGATGCAGCTTCGGGGGATCGGTCAGATAGGCCCTCTTCATGCTGCTCTGCATGCCGCGAGCTCTCATGAACTTCCAACCGGACGCCATATTCCTATCGAGACTGCGAAAGCTCTGGTTCCAGCTATTACATTGGGATTTGTCGTTCCTACTGTACTTTTGTTTGCAGGAACTCCGAATACAGTGGCATGGCAACACTCTATAGCCCTCTGGCAGTTTGCGCCACCGATGTTTGTTCTTCTCACTCGATTGATCGCTTCCACGATCAAGAAATATCACCGAGCAAAGTTTCAGGGAAATGGAGATAGAAATGACATGGAAAGATATGCGGATAAGGACCTGCCGATTCTTAACTCCGTCTACACTTACGCGGTTGCGACTCAGGCTACCGTTCATATTGCATCGATGGCGTACGCGTGGTCACATCCGAATATATCGTTATTCAAATCATTCCTCCAAGTGCCGAACCCGTTCATCTCAGACTGGAATCTTCCAAGTTTGGGCGCTAAGTTGGGTACCTTCTTCAAATACGACATGCTGCTATTCAGTGCTTCATCATTGGCCACTGGCCTCTACAGCATTTGGGATCTGCGCCGACTGGGTTATGTTACAACTGCCGATGCTTTCACTGCCTTTGCTGGAACTTTTGCGGGACAATTTCTGGTTGGTCCAGGGGCAACTTGGGCTGGATTATGGTACTGGCGGGAGAATCGACTAGCAAGTTTGATGGCGAGACGTCAGTAACGGAAACTAGCCCCAACAATATCTATGTAAACATTCATTTGGAGAGAGAGAAAGGATCACACACGACCTACACACGGAGCCTTAACCCAGGCCTTTGCCACCTCGCCTCGCTTGAATCAAGTCAAAAAATACCCCGAGTATTAGAAATGCGTCGGAAATATTATTTACAAGATGATGATGAATGAGTTTTTCCTTTTTGCGAAGCACATTACCAGAAGAGCGAAAGGAAACCCCTAATAATAGACACGATCGGCATTTCTCTCGTCGCTCGCGGACTGAAAAATTGTCCGACAACTACCGTTGAGACAAAAACAACCAAGTCTGCCGTCAGATTTATGCGCACTTAATAATCCAAGCTCTTCTTTTCCGGTATCTCCGCTCCTGCATGTGTTTGTTCTGAGACCGAGTGCTGTGACTCTAGTTGGATATATCTGCGAACGGAACATATGAATGTCGTACGCCAAGATAAAAAGAACGCATACTCGCCCAAATGGTCTTTTTAGTAATATGCGCATCCTAGTATTTGAAAAATGCGTTATCAACCTTCGAATCTATGTTTTAGTCGCGATTCGTGGAAGCGATGTGCTCGTCATTTCGGACTTTGATGAAACTCCGACCCCTCACGCAATTACAAGTCGCCGAGAGGCGGGATGATAACTTCTCTGCGAGTGAAACAATATATATTGTGCTTACTCGTTTTCAAAACATTGCGTACCTTCTTCTTTCACACATTCACATTCAAACTGGCATCATCATGAGTCCCACGGCGAGTATCTCCAACGATTTCGGCGTGCTTCCGACCGTTTCGGTAGTGGTATGTTAAAGATCCCTGGCTTGAACATTGAGAGACGTTGTGTTAATTGATATCACTGTCTTAGGCCCTCTTCGCATTCTTTGGCTACCTCATTTATCTTGCATTCTTTCATCCATTGGCCAAGGTTCCCGGTCCAAAGCTATATGCCATTTCCATTATTCCTTACATGTACCACCTGAGATCCGGAAAGTGGCATCGGGTTCTCAAAGATCTTCATGATCAGTATGGTCCAGTGGTGCGCATCGCTCCAGGCGACGTGTCTTTCATCAACGGTGACGCCTGGAAGATTATCTACGGTCACAAGAATGGCGCTGTCGGAAACTTCCACAAAGACACGAGGTTCTTCCCACGCCGTATACCAGGAAAGCCCAATATCCTCACTGCGGACGAATCTGACCACAAAAGGATCCGTCGACACCTATCTCATGCGTTTTCAGAGAAGGCATTGCGCGGGCAAGAGTCAATAATGCAAGAGTACGTGAACCTACTCGTACGGAAGCTAAGTGATGAAGTAGAAAGAGGAGCTGCGGTTGATATGGTGAAATGGTACAACTTTACCACCTTCGATCTGATCGGCGACTTGGCATTCGGGGAGCCATTTGGGAGTCTCGAAAGCGGTGGCTACCATCCTTGGGTGGCAATGATCTTTGACATTGTCAAGATGACCTCGCGTCTCTACATTCTTAAGCGTATCCCTGGCCTTATCTCACTCACGCCTCTTTTCATACCTTGGAAGCTCCTCAAGGATGCTCAACACCATTACGAGCTGTGTGAAAGGACGGCTGCAAAACGGATTGAAACGGGAAACACTGAGAGGGAGGACTTCATGTCATACATGCTTCGACATAACGATGAAAAGGGAATAACCACCCCTGAGATCCTGGAAACGTCCAAGGCCGTGATTCTGGCCGGTAGTGAGACAACGGCAACCCTGCTCTCTGGCTGCACATACCAGATGCTTTCCAACCGCCATGTATATGAGAGACTTGTCAAGGAGATTCGTTCAACATTCAACTCACCAGAGGAGATTACCATGTCTTCCGTTGCCAATCTAGAATACACGGCCGCTGTTCTTAACGAAAGCCTTCGAATCTGTAAGTTGGGAACATCTCATCTTCCACAATTGATATACATTACTTACAGTGGATTCCAGATCCTCCTGTCCCAGGCGGCATGGGTCGCTTTGTTCCCGAGGAAGGTACTATTATCGATGGATATTGGATTCCAGGCAAGGTAGGGATTCCAAGTTTTATGCCACACACATCAAAATGAGGAATGATTAGGTATTGACATATTCTACTCTTGTGCCAGACGATCGTTGCTGTTCCCCACTGGGCTTCCTATCACTCAGAATCCAATTTCGTCGACGCCGACTCTTTTCTGCCTGAGCGTTGGCTAGGAGGTGACAAATTTGCCCGGGATTCAAGGACTGTGTTCAACCCATTCTCCGCAGGCCCACGGAACTGCATCGGAAAAAAGTACGCAATCATGCCTTCAATCGTTGGAACTTCAACTAACCTCTCCCGTCGTAGCCTCGCATATGCTGAGATGCGTCTCATTCTTGTCCACCTGATCTGGAGATTCGATATGGAGCTGATGGCTGACAGCAGAGATTGGTTCCAGCAAGAGATCTATCATCTGTGGCAAAAGGGCAAACTAAATGTCAAACTCACACACAGCAATCATTAAGGGCTAAAATTTAACCACTGGTATCAACCAATTTATGACTAACAAAGGAATAGCCAGCCATGAATTATCTTCTGAAGGAACAAAGCTTTTGTCTGAAGGTGCAAGAAGCTACGTTCAGGAGTTCAACGGCTCTGAGGGGTTTTTTTTTTTTTTTTTTCATATTTATGTTCCATCTAGCCGAACTCACTGCTACAGAATAAGAAATGGTGTTAGTGGAAAGAGACAGCCGTATTGCCCAATTCAGCCCGATGATCTGAAGATTCTCTATTTTCTCTGAGAAGAGTTAGAATTTGTGTGCCGAGCCCCGGCGTCTACCCAACCTCGGGACCTCAGCAACTACGGGAAACAAGAGAACATGTTAGACAAATCCTACTTAGGGCGACAAAGCTCGTTACGCTGAGGTTAGTCTGTAGAATAGATAAAAGGAATGTAGCAAGAATATTTCAGTTAAGTGGCTGTTTCAAAAAGGTTGTTGATGAATAGTTACAAATTCCCCATCTTCACAGCCGGCAGGGCACGGGCCCATCCCTTAATAACTATTGCATCCTTCTGTCCATGCCCCCGCCACTTTCCAAATGTATTGCCAAAAATTCACCAAGGAAACTTGGCTCTGGATCGAGATTATTCCTTACTCGTCTGCCGGGAGAGGCTTGTTAAGTCCGAGCCGAGAGAGGGTGCTCGGGAAGCTCTCAGGGTTGGAAGAATTGGCGTCCACAATGTAAGTCTTGGGGGTCTTGTCAACAAGCAGCCGAATGAGGTCCGGTCGCATGTAGTGGCCGCCCTGTTTCGAATTTTCGCTGTTAGCTTCCAGTATTCTAGGATATGAATTCCTTTCCATGAAGCTTACGAAATCAGCCAGGCGCTTAGTGAGTAGGTTCTCATCAAGGTCGACGTCGACAATGACGAGCCCATCGAATGTCTTGGCGGGGTCCTCGACGGCACGATATCCGTCAGGGCGGTAGATGCGGGCGAATCCGTTTCCAATAACTGCGGCCTCTCCGTCAACGGCGGCTTCATCGTTCTGAAGGCGCTTGGGGAGATTGAGACGAGCGCCCTCACGGGTGACGACCTGGGTGGGGGCCAACGTCCAGGTGCCAGTCTCGTAGGCGTAGGCTGGAGTGACCAGCTCAGACTGCACCTCGGAGATGTTGGTGTAGGGGTCAGGGTAGGTGAGGGTACTGGCGGGAGGATAAACGGGCCAGGCTGCCACATGAATCTGCTCATTGAGAGCACATGCGTGAGCCTTCAAGAAGGGGTTCATCTGTACAACAATTAGTAAACATGTTTTATCAGGTGGGCTCGTGGACTATACGAACGTTCTCCCAGCAGTTCAGATGACCAAGCTTGCCGATCTCGGTGTCAACGACTTGGTCCAAGGAGTCCCCTGTACCCTCGCCAAAGACAAGTCTCTCTACATGAGTGGGCTTAATCTTGCGGCGGTGGTTGATGACTTCCCCAGTTGGGTCAATAATAATCTGAGCCATGTAGAGGCTGTTTCCATCAATCTCAGAGTATCCAAGAGAAACGTAGATCTTAGCGGCCTTTGCAGCAGCTCGGATGCGATTCATCTCCTCGGAATCAGGACGGATACTGTTTTGGTGGTATTCCTTGAGCAGAGGAAGCGAGTCCTGGTAGTTAACACGCCACTGCCAGTAAGGGTATCTAGACAAATGTCAGCTTCTATTTGCCTAGAAATTCAAAGTTACAATACAAGCGTACCCAGGGATCCCTATCATTCGTTAGTCGAGGTTCTTTCACTCGGGCATTTCAAGTACTCACATGTCTCAGGAAAGGCAATAAGCTTGCACTGCTTCTCACCAGCTTCTTTGATGAGAGCAATGGTCTTCTGGACGGACTTCTCTAGGTTGAACCATCCTGGCTCGGACTGGACACAGGCGGCCCTGTACTGACGAATGGTGGCAGGCATTTTGGATGAGATTTTGGCAACGAAGTTGTAGATTGAATGATTGATTGAACTGGAGGGTTTGAGATGTGGGATGGACTCAGAACTTCTCGAGATGAGGCCTCATTATATACACATTTCCAGGCCGAAGCGGCACATGCATACGCATGGTACATTCTTTCGGCCTTGTCAGCTATCATGCTATCAAACTTCGCCTACGACATGCAAGGACAGGGACGGTCGTCAGACTGCAGAGGTTCGCACCAGAGTTGCATTGCAACGCTGTAGGTTTGACTCTATCACCGTATGCATGAAACAGTATCCTCCTCCGCAACAAGATAGCTGATAGCCGCCCGCCTTGAGGTGCGGCGTGTTGCGGCGTCTGTGCGGAGTCGAGCGCCGCACCGCACCACGGCCGCTTCCTCCGCTCATTTTGTTGCATCTGACGCATCTGATCCAAAGTAGATAGTATTATCGCTTGATACTCGGCTTTCTCTGCCAAAACCACACCGGGATATCCCCGATATTAGCAAAATCAGGCCATATAGTGGATGGGTATGTTCGCTTGAACAGTATCGTGCATCCAAGTACCGCTTCCCGTGCATATTCTCATGCAATGCTACCTGAACATGGAAATTGAGATAACCATAAGCCAGCCTCACATCTTTGAAATATACCAGAAAGGCTTTGACCCCTCATGATAGGTTAGGTTCTCGTCCCGCCCTTGGAAACATGCTCATGACTGACAATGCAGGAGGGTGCGTATGCCACTTCCACGTACTCACATGAACCCGACCGGATGTCCGGATACTTCTCCTAAAATAATATCACAGACCGCCACAGATATCATCTCCTCCATCTACCCAGCTCCTAAGCTCTGAATTTTCTTCTTTATCCGTCTTGCCCGAGCCCCCAATTACAACCCTACCATCCAGTCATCAGCAGCCAATCAGCCACGAACAGCATTCTTCGAAACAAGTACTCCTAGGCTATGAGGCCTCTTGTATGACATAAGAAGATAAGATAGCCTAGGTAGATCCTGGATCACAGTCCCCCGCAGCCAAACTGTGGCTTGAGATAAGACCCCAGACAAAAAGTTTGAAGAAGAGGGCCCAAGACCAGACAGCTGTGTTATGCCTATATTAATTTGTGAATTATCTTTAACAATTCCAACAAGCCAGCCAATTCAGACTTTATTCGTTCGGCCTTATATGTATTACATCGTGCAGGTAGGTCTAAATTACTTCGTGGTCTTCGCTGCCCCCCCACGGTATGAACGGTTACGTTGCAGCTCCGCTATGTACTGAACTCTCAGCTCCAGGAAAATGCAGAAAAGATCTCTGGTCCCACCCAGTCAGTTGCTATCAAACATCTTAGCGCCATATGCTACCGTAGTAGAAGATAGGAAAATAGATGGAGAAATGAGATCAGTTTGTTTTCAGCGTACGATTCTGCCACCCATCACATCTCGTATGAGTACGGAGGAACACGATCTTGGCTACTCATCTAAAATCATAACAGCAGCTTGACTCGACCATTCTAAAACAAAGTAAAAATCAAATGGATTGAAATTTCGCTCTAATCTAACGCCTGTCTATCATAAAAGCCCGGATCTACGCAAAAGTCCACGCTCTCAAGTCTATGTCCAGCCATCCCCTCCTCTAATTTAATTGGCTCTTCCTGCTCTATCTTTCAAACCCCGTCCCATAGTCTCTATTTTTAAACGTCTGTGTCTCTAGTGTGCGAAGCGGAAATCGAGTCTCTTGTTGCCTTCGTCCTTGGTAGTTCTCAGGTAGTTCTCCTTCTCTTCCTGCGTCATCGCATTCCAGATGACCTCACGAGATTTGTTGCGTCTCATGTAGTAGACCTTGATGAAAACCGTCATAACCATGTTCCAGCCGACCAGAGCCAGAAGGACCTTATTGCCCCGTCGATAGTAGGGCTTATCATCGTCGCGGTAGATCTATTTCATCAACGTTAGACAATCTACAATCAGGGCCACCATCCATCAATAAGGACAGATATCTCACCTGAGTAGATATGACCGAGCTAGCCTGACAAATCATGTTATACAAGGCGCTGCCGAGTGTTCTTGTTCTCACTGAGCCGGCATTTCGGGATGTCAAGGCCACTATAGCGCAATAGTTAGTTTCGGATCAAGAATAAAGTTAGAAATAACAAGAATCAAGCATACCATTGATCGAATGAATGTATGGAAATCCGACAAGCAAGAAAGTGACCGCATACCAGCTCCACGGGCTTGCAGTGCTGGGCAGGAGCTCGAGGGCAAGCAGAAGAGGCAAGCAATAAATCGAGTAATAGAACACAACAGCCATCCGGTTATTAATTTTCTCCGATACCCAAGACCAGAACACAAGCTGGAGCAAGAATAGAACGTAGGCCGGGATTGTCAACAAATTGGTCTCAAAGGTGTTGAAGCCAAGCGCCTTGAGGTTGAGCGTCATGTATGCCGTGACCGGATTCGTCGGGATAAGCATCGTGAAGCTGATGAGGTACAGAGGCCAGAGGTCGTAATCCATGAGGGAGTTCCAAACCAGCTTGAGAGTGAGACCTTGACGGTTGTGCATGCCGCCCTAAATAATCAGCACGTTAGCTTGGTGCCACCTTGCTTTGGAAAATGATACCGTCTCTTACTTTCCCTGGATCATCACGCAAAACCCTGTTGACCATAATGACTTCCTCCCTCTCTGAAAACCAGCCGTCTTTACCACGGAAGTAACTTGCTGTCTGTGTCGGCCCTGGGGGCAAATAGAACCAAGACACAACGCCAATGAGGAAAGTGATCCCTCCTTCAAGGGCGAACAGCCATCTCCAACCTTCCCAGCCTCCAATGCCCCTCATGTGAAGGATTCCGTAAGCTAGGAAAGCGGCGATGATGAAGGTGCCGTTCGATGCACAATAGAAGAAACTCATTCTCATCGGCAGTTCCTTGTTGGTGTAGAAGTAGGAGAGATATAGGATCGCGTCAGGGATGAAGCCACCCTCAATCAGTCCAAGCAGCGCGCGGGTGGCATAGAAGGACTGCTCTCCGATGATGAGGCATTGGCAGATGGCAACCACGCTCCAGGCGCACATTTGAATGGGAATCCATACGTCGGGACCCAGCTTTTTGGAAATCATCTGGGACGGTACTTCGGCCGACAGGAAGCAGAGATAGAAAATCATCATGCCATAGTTGTAGTTGTTGGTTGTTAATCCAAGATCGTTCAGCATGTTGTCACTCAATGCCTGGGAGATATTTCCTCGGTCCAATTGCAATGCAAAGAACATCAAACAGACCCATGAGCAGATCCTCTTGTCGAGCTAGAGTTCAAATCGCACCATGTTAGTGTTCAAGAGTCGCTCACAGCCGCTGGTAGTGTCAAAACGCTTACCTTTCTGACAAGCTTCTTTTCTTCCTGGGGTGTCCACTCGGCTTTGGGATCATAACGATGGCGTCCTTCGTATTCTGGAATGGGTTCATAGTGCACTGCGGATGCTCCGACGGCGAAAGTGTCGCCATCGCCATAGAGTCCCTTCCCATGCTCAGAACCAGAGCCGTCCGTTAAAGACCCATTGCTAGATGCTTTGGGCTTTATTTCGCTCGTGGCAATTGATTTATCTGCCATTTTTACGAAAGCGTAAAGCAGCAAGATCAACCTAGCAGAAAAGCAAAATGAAGTGGTAAATGCATTAAATTCTAATAACTCTATATAAGAAGATACATTGTGGCTAGACGATCACACTCTGCAGCAGTGCGTGCGAATCGTTTGCGATGGTGCAATCAGCTCCCTGAAGCCATCACCAAAGTTCTGTAACGCTGGAAGATCAAATTAACGTTTTGGATTGGACAGAAATGATGCAATAGGTGGACAATGCCGAGTTTTGTATCCGTCCAGGCGACGGCTAGGACGGCATCTCCGGGGCGGCTGTGGAGATATAAGCTACGACTCCCCACTGACTCGATGCAGCGTTATCCATGTTCATGCATGTCAGTTGAACGAAGCTTTTCAGTGAGTTAGCTTGATCAGTTCTGTCAACCGAGTAGAAGAGAGAAAGATTTTCTATCAGCAGTCTTTGAAAAAGCTGTGCTCGTTCAACAACGACTGGAACCAGCCAGTAGTGAAATCAACCCCAAATTTTCAGCGACGATCATGGCTAACGCAATTTGCAGAGTCGTACCTAGAGTTGGACCAAGTATATTGCGTGACCAATGAGAACATGCTCAGAGAGAGCACACGCCACGTTATGGACCCAAAAGGCTCATGAATAAGTTATGTTAAAGTGCCTGCAGCATCCATGAACCTAGTGAGTGAAGGAACGAGTGTCTAGAAACACGCTAGAAACGGACCATTCGATCTGGACCACATTGAAGCTGAACTGATTCGTAATGCCACTGGGTGATTGGAAACAAGTTGACCAAGGATTCAAAGCACCTCATTTTGCCTTCATCAGCGCATTGACTATGGTGACCTCCTCACCATCAGAGATTACGTCTCATTTCCATCTTGGGCTGCTACGAGAAGCCCATTAGCGCGGTGTATCTCTTGCGTGATTGATTAGCTCTGAATGGGAGACGGGAATGGGTTACCCGACTGGAGAATCCGCGTTTTTGGGTGGAGCATCCATCCGAAACTCGAGCTGTTACCAGGTAACCGACCCTCCCGACAGGATCGTCTGGAACAGAACGAGCTATTTAGACTCGAGCAAGGTCAGGAAGGAGAAAAGAGGAGATCGAGGGTCCCAGCCGAGACTGGAATCCTGACGGGCACCCGACATAACACAGGGGTTATACCAATAGCAGCCAGAAACTGCGTACTCCGCGGAAATGTCGGATTGCAATTCAAGCATGTCATAAACCAGTGATATGATGCCAAAGGCAGCTGCTTCATGGTTCGTACGACGATTTAACCTATCGCTTGAAAAATCGCTTTCCTACCCAGTTCGAGAGACGAGATCTATGTTTGCCTAGGTTGTCTTCAATTGTTGTCGTGATTCAGGTACCATCAGCCAATTTTTCCAGTGTCACGGAACGGAGAGGCTATTGGATGACGTAAACACGGCGCGCCCAGGGGGGTGATATTGTACTCCCAGAGAATGCCAAAGCAATTGCACAATCGGCCAAAGGCGTCGTATATTCACTCATCGTAGTAGTGACAGTGGTGATCGATCAGAAAATTCCAGCTCCATGAGTTTTGATTCAAAGCTAAAACAGAGATCTGGTGCCATGATGTGGGAGCGCCAATTGAATTCGGCAGAATGATCTTCCGATCCCGCTTCAAGATGCTGAATTAGCATGGCCTTGATAAGCCGTTATCGCCGGATGACTAAGGGCCACCTACTGGAATCTGTGGTCAGCGCCATGGAACATGCTAGCACCAACCAGCACTTGCCAGATGGAATTATCATCACGTCCAGAAGATTCACGTCAACACCGGAGGTAGATAGAAGCACAAGTTGCCAACCGTTTCCACCCCCCTGATGCAGCCTATAAAGTGGCAGGATTCGTCCTGCTTAATGGAGTTTTCGTTTCATCAGATCAAGTTCCAACATCCCAAACAACAAGTCTTCCGCTCATCCTTGCAGCCAAGATCCTCTCCACCACTCACAAGCCTACCCTACACACTCCTCAGTCACCAACCGATACAATGGCTTTCTTCTATCCTCGTACTTTCTACCACTCTCAGCCCTCTTTCACGCCTGTATTTCATCTGTTCAATAGCCGCGGCGGCCAATGCGAGCCCCGCCGCGCTCGGAACACCCGCCATGTCTACCGGCAGCCAGTTCGTCCTTGGCTCCCCAGATTTGAAGCCAAGGAAACTGGCGATGCTTATGTGATTCTTGGGGATCTCCCAGGCTTGAGCAAAGAACAAGTTTCCGTCGAATTCCCAGAAAGCCACAAGCTGGTCATCCGTGGAACTACCGAGCGCCGCGCGCCACAGACCCCCAACACGGTTCAAGCCACACAAGAACCATCAGAGCCTGCAAGAGAGGCCATCATCGAATCCACTCCTGCACCCGCGACCGCGTCAATTGAGGATCATGACGACGACGTGTCTTCCGTCACCACAGAGGCCTCACAAGAAGCCAAGAGCGTGAGCTCCTACCAGGCCACTGTCGAAGATGCAGACGATGACGATGACGACTTTGAAATGATCGACACATCCCCCGTCAAGCCCAAGGAGCAGGAGAAGAAGCCTCAGCCCAAGCGAGAGGAGGTCCAGCCAACTCCCGAACGGGAGTCATCTCCTTCGCCTCAACCACAGGAGCAGGCTCAGGCACCACTGCCCGCTGTCCCAGAAATCCAGCCCGCCCACACAGAGCAGAGCAGGGTCCGGCGATTTGCCCGCACGCTGAACTTCCCTGATGGAGTTGAACTTGACCATGACGCTGTCACTGCAGATCTCAAGGACGGTCTCCTTCGCATTGTTGTTCCCAAGATCAAGCGATCCGAGCCACGACGCGTGGCAATTTTATAGATGGGTATCAACTCATTATTCTGTACTGTATTTGGAAGAAAGGATGCGGCGTCAGGCGTCGGGCATCGCGCGATAATAGACAACGCGCGCACATGTACTGGGTTTTCTAAGCGCTACAATTGAGCGATTTCTGTATAATTAAATATTCCATTAAATCAAGTCAATTTTCATCAATCACGAATTATTCATAACTGTGCCATGCTATCAATAACTACCGTAACTGAATGTGACTGTTGAATCTAGTCACTAACTACAAAGAGGCGAATGCTGGCTTTGCTTCAACCTTAACATTAGACGACAAATTGATTTCTCCTTGTTGATAGTAACATAATTATTTTGCTGTTCAATTGAATATTCCTATATACCACTCCGCTAGCTGTAAAAAATGTGCTTTGATGTTTCTCGTAGAGAAACCATTTAGGCGACAACAGGGCTAGAACGCAACACTTAAAACCTTCGAGATCGAGGGCGAGACAGTGAAAACTCAGTTTTGAGGATATCCCAGGGGGGTACAGCAAGTTTCTTAGAACCGATCATCTGGCAACCAGTGAAATATGGTTCATCCCAAACAGTGGACGTATTAATCGAAATGGTAGTTATGGGGGGAGCCTAAGGAAAGGATATAACTGGCGAGGAGGGTATTACTCGGCAGCCATTGGGATCCATGTGATGCTCAAAAGAATTACCCGTGTCTTAATATGCAGCCTTTTTTTTCTGATTTTTTTTTATTGGAGTCCAGGATATGAGGAATGAGCTCTGTGATAGTTGCAGAAAAGCTAAATTTGGCCATTGAAAGTGAGGTGCATTATTTGCTCTGACACGCGGAACCAACTACTCGAGTTTGTCTAGAATAGGATATTGCATTCAAGTACATATGAATTACTATCTAATTTACCAGATGGTTCGTTCCGAGTTTCAAATTCCGAAGAAGTTCGGTTTCTGTAACCGTCCACACATCAGGCTCATTCAATGGCCGTGGTCGGTATCAGCGCCATAATTTTTCGACCTCGAAACACCCGAAAACAGCTTCCCTGGGTTTCTGGTGTTACCAATGAGTTTACAGCACTTCGTGTACTGAATCACAGAGGCCGCGTTGCCTGATTTTGCCGGTAGATGTATGAAAAGTGCCATAACCAATAGCGGAGCTCCTCCCGCACAGCTCCTGTTCTACTATTTGACTTTGAGCTCACTTTCCCGTTAGCCTTCCTTCTTTCACCTTTCCCCTCACTCACTCCTTATCTTGCGCAAAACCCACAAACTTCTCTTGACAACTGGCCAACTGCATCGCATTTCGAAAAAGCACCGCATCCCACCGACAAATCGCCAACCTTGGATTCGCAACGTCAAAGACCAAGACGGATGCGCGTTGGGTCTTGAACATCAGAACCTCCGTCCTGGGGCTGGATTCCGAGATGCCCACGGGTGCCAAGGAAAATCAGTCTTCTGTCCGCCTCGATACAAAGTGTTCTTTGACTAGTAAGTCCGTCCCTTCTCTTCTCCTTCCCCCAAGATAGATCTTAAGAACGATAACATGGCCAATTATCCTAAACATGGCGCAGAACTTACAATTGAAGGGGCCATTGGCAGCAATAAACGAGCACGAGAACACCTACCCTCCGATTCGGACGCTGGACTGAAGAAACAGAAGATGAAAGCAGTGAAAAAGGAGGGCAAAGTTGGAGAAGGCGCTGGCCATAAGAACGGGTACCGAACCTCTTGCACCCTTGATTCGATGTCTACTTCAGACGAAAAAAAGATGGAGCAGAAATCGAAAGACCATGGGGATGCAACAACCGCGAATACCGAACACGAAGCAAAAGCCGAAGGGAGGACATGCAAATGTCATGAGACGGAAGAATATTGTACATCCATCGAGGAGAAGATAGAGAGCCTGGAAGCAGAGATAGAGGAGCTCCGGGAAGAGTTGGAAGATTTGAAGAGAGAAATGGACATGCGCTTTGATTGGCTGAATGGAGCGGTCACGGCGCTCGCAAGAGCCACAGGTTGGTTGATGCTCAGTGAGCATTGAAGACAAACCGGGGGGGGAGGGTTGAAAATACCGCGGAATCGAGCTACGGCTAGATTTCTAGACAAAGATGCGACCTCTAGGTGTTTTGCAAGGGTCTTCAAGAGCTTAGATGAATGGGCCTACGGGTTTGATGGAAATGATGGGTGGGTGGTAAAGGACAGACATCAAACAGAAGAGAGATCATCTTGAGATTAGGAGACAAGTGTCTCTCGGCCTCCGTCTAGACCTAGGTCATATGGCAAGGCAAAATTGCATCATCTTTGTTGGCTGGAAGTTCATGCTCAAAGAAATGCTTAGTTATGAGTGGCATGAAAAATAACAACACTCAGCTCAGATTCATGATTAATTAGTGTCAATTGCTACCACTCTTTGAATTGTTTTACATATCAAGCCGTTTTTCGAGCTCTCCGAGAAAGATCCTTTTAGAAAATATCTATTTTGTATTGACTCGAATCATGAATCATGTTCGACTGAGTAAAATCCCCACTGAAATTATCGGACGACTTCACGACTCATCACAGGCCAATTGTCGACGGAGTGGAGGCCATGTATCTATGAGCGAAACTGGCGCTTCAGACCTCTAGTAGTATTATGTCTCAAGAAAGCCAAATCCCTAAATATATGATACAAGATGAGCTAAAGGCCGTGGGTATCCTAATAACGGGCTCCTTCAGCTCTAACCGATAACCATGACACTGTTCCATTAAACCCATCCATTCTATGGCATTTGATCATTACCCCCTAATTGCATATTCAAATCAAAATTACCCGGCATCCCATGATACAGCATAGGATCCAGGTCGGGAAGAAAGTTGTTGAAAAGGTCCAAGACGTTTGTCCCTAGAGAGGGTTCTCCGGATATGTTCCCCCCGAAGCCATCTATGGTATAGTCCATGCTCCCAAAGGGTTCAAAAGGTTCTGAAGACTCTGGGAAATCGGTTCCCGGTTCTGCTACTGGCCTCAGCTGCTCCCCAGAGGTTGTTATCACCAAATCCTGAGCTGTTGGAGGCTGCGTCCTGGTGATCTCCGGACTGACTCCATTGGTGGAACCTTTGTCCTGCAAAGAGCCTCCCGAAAGCACTGAGGTATCTTTTACACTGTTCCTATGTGATCCAACAGGCACAGAATCACGGCTTTGAATACCGTTCACATAGGTGCGAGCGACGTGAGAAAACTCGGAAATCAGGGACCCCGGGAGTGTGCCGTTACTGCAATACTCTAGTCGGCTAAAGTGTCCAGCGGCCATGTCGAGCAAAGCAAGGTTTGAGTAAGTTTCTGGCTGCCGTGGGTTATGAACAACGCTGTCGAAAAGCACAAAAAGCGCGGCCAAGGGAATAGTCGCAAGAATCCTAGTGCGATGTGTCAATTTCACCGAGTGATAGTATATGTAGCAAATGATTGATGCTCACCAGATATTCGTATGAGGCTCGACCTCTATCAGTGTCGTCAGCTCGACAATTAACCGGCAGGATTTGTGGATGTCAGAAGCAGCAGCTTGACGCTCTTTGGAATAAGATTGATCGCTGCATTTAACAAGGTGAAGTAGCGTGTTACGGTTGATGATTAAGTTCATATGGGCGTATAGGTAATGGATAAAGGTGGCCGCTTGTCGCTCAACGGGTCCCTGAACAGTTTCGGGTCGGATCGTTCCTCCTGGACGGAAGCCATTATCAGGTAGTGAAAGTCTCCAATCCTCCAGCTCCTTCTTCAGTTGCTCTGTTGTTTCGAGGTGATATGAGGTTGGTTTGTTTGCAACGCCAACGCAAAAGAGAAAGGTTAGGGCTCTGGATATTATTCTGGCGTAGCGAAGGAAGGATAGTAAGTAATCGAACCCGCCGAATGTAGCTTCCGAGACTCTCGGGAGAGGACAGGAGATATCGCCGTCGACAAATACCTGTTGGGATTTTCATGTCAGTAAAGAAGATTGAAAGGAGGTCTGGGGAAGCGGATTCTGGTGAATATAACTTACAGAGCTCCTGCCGATCTGGAAGCTTGACATTTTTTCAATCGCATAGAGCACCCAGAAACACCGAGAGTATCTTTGGGCTGAACGACCTGTGAAGTTTGCACCAGCCAAGTTTTGTGCTCGCCTACCAGCCTCGGAGATGATAACGTGTTCGATCGCGAGACATGACACACTGAGGGAAAACGCCGACATAGCAGTCATGGCTTCTAACGTGGGGAGTGAATCGTTGTGTAGGAGTAGTTCAGGGAAGTATGCAAGGCTAACTGCAAAAATCTTCCATGATTTCCCAGTACAAGGCTCGAAGCTACCCTCTCCGTCATATTGGCTACCCAAAGCCAAGACTGCATGGTAAAGGCAAACCCACGGCTTGCTGTTGGCAAGCACTTCATCCAAATTGTTGCTGAGCGCTATGCTTTCGAAACTGGCCCGCTCGAGGAAGGGCAAAAGAGGATGGACACGCTCGAAGTACACTGGTGGTAACATGTCAGGTCATCTAATCATCTTGATACATGCTACGTGGCTACTCACACTGAATGTATTTCTTGGCAGCAACTCTGTCTGTAAATAGCTCGACCGAATGATTACGGCCTACTGCCGACTGGATCGGATTCTGGCCCGATTCTGGCCGCTTTGAGAGCCTGCTGCGGACAACATTAGATATTCTCCCGACGACTTCGTTGACACTGTCATTCCCTAAGCGGCTTGATAGGGAAGCTAGCCGGGCATCTGAGAAAAATGTGAGGTTGTATGCGCCTGGTTAATGTCGTGTTAGATTTCAATGGGAACATCTTGAGCGAGAAAGGTGATTCGTCCTACCAAGAAATCCATTCCCCTTCGCCCAAACAATTAGCAATGATCAACGCCATGACGCAAGGTTGGGAAGCATACTCTGATGAAAACTTGGTCCTGTGGGCTTTGAGTTTGGGACAGTAGATCGTCCACAAGAAGGGTGGGAATCGACGTTGCGTTCGATCCAATCTCTAATAAGTTACGATTCTCACTAGCTGTAGGAAGAGGGATGACGCGTGCATGTGACAGAGAGAGCGGCTGGTGTCGGATTGGCTGTGTTGGCTCTGACCTGACGGCCGGGGCAGCACTGACAACCGGGATCTCGCCAGGGGGCGAAGGCTTGGGGGAGAGGAAACCCTCATTCACTGATGTCATATATATAGATTAGCTTGATCCTGGATATCAGATTTCCGCTACCAGCACCCAAGGTAACTGGCGAAGAGCCAATCGCCTGACGCTCCGGATCGCGAGGGCGGGTTACCGAGATGGGCAATGAATTGGCTTACCATTACGTCTTCGAGAGGGTTTTCTGGCACCGAAATGGCAGACTGTCTTCCGCCGCTATGGAATAGAAAAGCTTTCGTCTCAGTTCAAATCTGCACGTGGGAGCGTGGGGGTAGAACCAGATGGCCATCTCGATGGATGGAAAAGAAGACATACCAGACAATTGGCGCAAGGGCCCCGACCGCCTGCACCTACACGCAAATAGAAGCTATGGTCAGCAAAACCTCGTCTCTTGATCTCTAATTACCGATGGCTGGCGATCATACTCGGACATTTGACCTTGCGTATTCGGCACGCGTCGCAGGATCGGTTGGCTTTGGGCACGGCCAAGCTCGCGGTTGGGGGGCGCGCGATCCCCGGGTCCTCTGGCATGGCTAGGCTTGTGAGTGGGTTGGTTCGAGGGCACACTGGATTTCTCGAGGGAGAGATTCGGGAGTCAAATGAGGATTGGGGTCAACGAGAATCGCCGAGTTGTCGAGTTATATGCCGAGCTGTGCATGAGCAGGAAACCTCTGAGCTCGGGGCCGAGCTGCCTCATCGGGAAAAGGGTGGTCTGGATCCGCCGAGCCTCCCGCTTGAGAGTGTCCATTCTTTTGTTTGCGTCAATGCTGCGCCTCGCCAATCACATGCCTGCCAGCACGTTGGTGACGGGCGTTTGCTGGAGGATTCCTGCGCGTTGCCACGCCTTCATAGCACATCGAATCTCTCAGCCTCTTCCAACTGATTCCAGGCCAGCAGATGGGAAAGTCCGTGGTCAATGCCCGAGATGACGTGGGTCGAAATCTTAGGCATATGCCTCGTAATGGGCCAATTGGTGCATAAGCGGTTGCCCACACGCGGTGCGGCCTCGTGTGATTCGGGAAACAGGAACTTACCGCTCAGGATCTTTCGTGTCGTTATCGCGGAGTCGTCGGATACAAAAGACTGCGAGGATCTTGACCTCTGCTGATGATGGTTGGGAAAATGGCATGTGCTTGATCAGACCTGTTCTGCTGCTCGAACCCATCCGTTCACTTCTTCCATGGCCCTTTGCCCTTACTCTTACTCATCTTAATCCCTTATACACTCGTTTTTTTTTCTCTTACGCTATACCTCTCTACTTCGTTTCCTCTGCCCCTGAGGACCTGCTGCCCCTTGGCAGTCATGGATTCCATAGACGAGAAGATGGAGAGCCGCCGGGCACCTGTTACTGATGACGGCGAGCATTCATCAACGCCGCAGTCTGAAATGACGGCAGCAAACGAGCAGCGAGATGACCACCCGGATCAAAATGTCGCCGAGCTGATACGGTCCTTTAGTATGAGCCTGGTGAGGAGCGCCAGCCATGCTCAGGGCGGCGGCATCGTGAATCCCTTTCTCGCGTCGAATCCCGCCATGGACCCCAATTCGCCCAGTTTTGATGCAATCGAATGGGCAAAGGCCTTCTTGCAGCACTCGGACCTGCACCCCGAGAAGTATCCTCGTGCAAGGGTGGGAGTTTCTTGCAGGAACCTAGGAGTTCATGGCTATGGTACAGATACAGACTATCAGAAGAACGTTCTCAATATTCTGATGCAAGGTCCCCTCATGATCAAGCAATGGATCAGTCATCGTCGCCGTAAGATCGATATCTTGCGCAATTTCGATGGCCTGTTCCGAAGCGGAGAGATGATCCTTGTTCTTGGACGTCCAGGAAGGTCAGTTACTCTATTCTCTCTTGAAAGTTGTTGTACTGAGACTCTTGGTAGTGGTGTTACAACACTGCTCAAAACAATTGCTGGTGAAACAAACGGCCTTCATCTTGATCCCGAGTCGCATTTCAGTTATCAAGGTTTGCTCTTCCTTTACTCTTCTCGTATATTTTATGTTTATTTTGTCAATTTCTGACTCTGTCTTCGCGGTAGGTATCCCAATGGATAAAATGCGCAAGTGCTTCCGTGGTGAAGTCATCTATCAGGCTGAGGAAGACATTCACTTCCCCCATCTGACCGTAGGCCAAACACTCCAATTTGCTGCTCTGGCACGAACACCTCGCAATCGCTTGCCAGGTGTCAGTCGGAAACTCTATGCTACTCACCTGAGAGACATTGCCATGGCTGTCTTCGGTATCTCCCACACCGTCAACACCAAAGTAGGAGATGCCTTCGTCCGAGGTGTAAGTGGCGGCGAGCGCAAGCGTGTGAGTATCGCTGAAGTCACACTGAGCCAAAGCCCAATCCAGTGCTGGGATAACAGCACACGCGGCCTTGACAGTGCCACCGCTCTGGAATTTGCCCGTACTCTTAGGTCGGCGACAGATCTTGTGGGTATGTGTGCTATCGTGGCAATGTATCAGGCTTCACAGCCAGCATACGATGTAAGTCAATTGATCCCGCCCACGAATTCACAAGCTGAGGAGACTAATTGCAAATTGAAAGATTTTCGACAAAGTCGCTCTGTTGTACAAGGGACGACTAATCTATTTTGGCCCTCGAGACGCAGCAAGAAAGTACTTCACGGACATGGGCTTCAACTGCCCTGATCGCCAGACCACTGCGGATTTCCTCACGTCACTCACAAACCCAGCTGAAAGAACAGCCAGAGTAGGGTTCGAGAACAGAGTTCCCAACAGCCCTGATGAGTTTGAAAAGTTGTGGCAAGAAAGCGCGCTTCGAAAGAGTCTGCTCCAAGATATCACCACTTTTGAGGAGGAGTATCCATTAGATGGGAAAGAGACGGAAAAGTTTCTTCAGACGCGCAAAGTTCAACAAGCATCTTGGATGTGAGTAATGGGACTCTGAACCACTCTGAAGGGTGGTATAACTGACTCGATGACAGGCGTCGAGGATCTCCATATACCATCAGTATAATCATGCAAATCCAGCTGTGTATGATGAGAGGATACCAAAGACTCGTGGGCGAAATGCTTTTTCCACTTGTGACCATCGCAGGCAACGCAGCGATTTCTTTATTGCTTGGTAGTATCTTCTACGATCTCCCTGATACTGCCGACAGCGCAAACAGTCGCGCGGTTCTCCTGTTTTTCTCAATTCTATTCAATGGACTAAGCAGCGCTCTTGAGGTACGGAGATCATATACCTCTTTTGGTAACGAATGCTAATGCCAGAGAAAACAGATCCTGGCTCTCTATGTTCAGCGGCCAATCGTTGAAAAGCATTCCCGCTACGCCTTTTACCACCCCTTCGCTGAAGCAGTTTCATCCATGATTTGCGATCTCCCTATTAAAGTGATGTCTACCTTGTGCTTTAACATACCGCTGTACTTCATGGCCAATCTTCGGCAAGACGCAGGCCATTTCTTCACTTTCTTGCTGATAGGCTTTACCTGCACTATGACCATGTCGATGATTCTACGAACCATTGGCCAGGTCTCTCGCACGATTCACCAAGCACTGACTCCTGCCGCTTTCTTCATCCTTGGGCTTGTCATCTACGCCGGGTACGTCCTGCCCACTCGTCTCATGCAAGGATGGCTCCGATGGCTCAACTATATCAACCCCATTGCGTATGCGTTCGAAGCAACGGTTGCGAACGAATTTACCGGTCGTCAGTTTCCCTGCCCGGCCTTTGTGCCCGCCTATCCTAATGCTGGACCGTTTGAGAGGACTTGCTCGGTGGCGGGTGCTCAGCCTGGTGCTGATTTCGTGGATGGAGATTTCTACATTGGAGCAAATTATGGCTACAAGAAATCTCACATCTGGAGGTGAGTTTACTCATGGAATTAGCCTGAGATATGGCCAGTGCACTGACAATACTGTAGAAATTTTGGAATTCTTGTCGCCTATCTGCTATTCTTTCTCGCTACTTATATCCTTTCCGCTGAGTTTATCACCACGGGAAGATCCAAGGGAGAAGTGCTGGTTTTCCAGCGCGGCCATGATGCCAATCGTGCGGCTGGCCCTGAGGTCGCAGATGAAGAGTCTGTAGCTGCTGGCGAGAAGATTGACCACTCCGATCGTACGACCGTTGTGAAAGATGAGAAAAAGGAAGCACCTAGGTCCAGCGGAGGTGTATTCCACTGGCGCAATCTTTGCTATGACATTACCATCAAAGGGCAGCCGAGGCGTATTCTAGATGGTGTCAGCGGATGGGTGCAGCCGGGAACCTTGACAGCTCTTATGGTTTGTTGCGAGCCTCCGACATATCTAATGCAACCCCTCCCAACTGTTACTAACATACTTCTAGGGAGCCACAGGTGCTGGGAAAACCACTCTTCTCGACGTGCTAGCCAACCGAGTTACCATGGGCGTTGTCAGTGGGGACGTTTCAGTTGATGGAATTCCCCGCGGGAACAGTTTCCAGAGAAAAATTGGTTACGTGCAGCAGCAAGATATCCATCTTTCTACATCTACGGTGAGAGAGGCTCTTCGATTCAGCGCTCTACTACGTCAAACTAGCACCATTAGCAAGAAAGAAAAGTTTGAGTATGTTGAATCAATGATTGAATTGTTGGAGATGCAAGAATATGCAGACGCCGTTGTTGGTGTTCCCGGAGAAGGTAATGCATCTTTCCTTTGGAAGACCGAACAAACTTTTCTAATATTCAAACAACAGGCCTTAATGTCGAGCAGCGGAAACGCCTCACGATCGGGGTAGAGCTGGCTGCGAAGCCGGACTTGCTTCTTTTCCTTGACGAACCAACATCGGGACTTGATAGCCAAACTGCCTGGAGTATTGCCACCCTGATCCGAAAGCTGTCTGATAATGGGCAGGCCATTCTATGTACTATCCACCAGCCCTCAGCCATGCTCTTCCAGCAATTTGATCGCATACTCCTTCTCGCGAAGGGTGGGAAGACGGTGTATTTTGGCGACCTCGGAAAAGACTCGCGACAACTGATCGACTACTTCGAGAGACAGGGAGGGGAGAAATGCCAGCCAGAGGAGAACCCTGCCGAATGGATGCTGAAAGTAATTGGAGCCGCCCCGGGATCCAAAGCTACGCGAGACTGGCATGAAGCCTGGCTCAACAGCCCCGAATACAGCCGGGTCCAAACACGGCTGGAGGAGCTTTCTTCGACGTCACGAAGCGGTGCACAGGTATCTAGCGAAGACAATGTTGCTACATACGCAATGTCTCTTCAACAACAGTTCGTGGCATGCTTTTACCGAGTATGGCAACAGTACTGGCGAACGCCGTCATACATCTATGCGAAATTGATCCTCTCTGGAGGAACTGTAAGTGCAAAATATTCGTGAGTATTTGTTGCATCACGCTAATGTTTTAAAAGGCTTTATTCATTGGTGTGTCTTTCTACGACGCGGACCTCTCCATGACCGGTCTTCAAGACCAAATGTTTGCGGTCTTCATGCTGCTCGTCGTGTTTGCATTCCTCTCTTACCAGACGATGCCCAACTTCATAAAGCAAAGAGAGATCTATGAAGCTAGAGAAAGGTCATCAAAGATGTATTCATGGATCGTCTTCATGCTCTCGAATATTGCAGTCGAGATTCCCTGGAACTCCTTAGTTGGTGTTCTTCTTTACGTCTTATTCTACTACCTCACAGGGATGAACAATAATGCGAAGCTCTCTGACTCTGTGAATGAGCGAAGTGCGCTCATGTTCCTTCTTCTGTGGGCTTTCATGCTGTTCGAGTCTACCTTTGCAAACATGGTGATTGCAGGTGTCGAGATGGCCGAGGTGGGAGCCACGGTTTCCCTCATCTTGTTTGCTTTCTGTTTAATCTTCTGCGGGTGAGTCCTCCTCACGGTACTGCCATCTAACACGGGATTTACTAACCTCGTTTCTTAGTGTCATTGTGTCAAGAACTGCCCTTCCTGGCTTCTGGATCTTCATGTACCGCGTCTCACCGTTGACCTATCTGGTCTCAGCCCTTCTCTCAACAGGCCTGTCCCAAAACCCAGTAACCTGCTCCGACATAGAGCTCCTTCAATTTAAGCCTTCACAGGGAGCAACATGCGGCCAGTACCTAGAGCCTTACATGGAACTGGCAGGTGGCAATATCACCAACCCGGACTCGACAGACACGTGCCTTTTCTGCCCGCTGGCCACGACAGATGCGTTCTTACAGACCATTGATGCATCGTATGACGAGAGGTGGAGGAACTATGGGATCATATGGGCCTACATCGTCTTCAATGTGTTTGCCGCGCTTTTCCTTTACTGGTTGATGAGAGTGCCAAAGAAGCGACTCATATAGTAGAAACCGTCTTTAGAATGCAGGACCACCAACAGATTGTGCGAAACAGATTTTCCTAGTAGTTTATCTCCCGTTTGATCCTTGAATATATCATTTAATACGATTTTTTTTGGGTTCAAACCCCCACAAGGCGCTTTGGGTCAAAGACGCCGGTTAGCGATGGGCGAGTCTCCTCTACCAGAGCGAATACCGCAAAATTGGGTCGGGTTAAGTATGCAAATTAGAAGCCGTTCCATGGCAGAGTTCAGTTTAATATCTAACTTCGTTCCTGTCATGATGAATTTGCAATATCATTAATCTATCTATGCGGGCCTTCTTGGGTAAGATATGAATCCAAACTAATATTAGAGGGCGGCCAATTGCGATTAAGGTCAGCTTCGGAAGGTTCCTGCTTCCGGCGACTGTACTTCCTAATGCTGTAGACAATAGAGGCCAAGTAGGAGGCAAAAGCGAGCCCAGCAATAACGCTGTAAGCAATGACCCAGGCACTCCCCCGGTGGCCCGCGAGCTGCAGACCAAGCCCCCCATTGAGAACACCGAGGAGCATCAGGGAACGCCCGTACCAAACGTGGACAACTCCAAAGTGACCACGTCCCTCGTGTTTTGCGTAATGCCGTGAATGGAGGATGCCAAGTACCGGTTGGAGGCAGAGTAAGATCACGACCAGGCTCCCTATTATTGTATGCGCTTGCCTACCGTACTTTGTGCGAGATATTCGAGTTAGATAAAATCAACCAGGGACTTGCTGCCTCATATGGATACTCACGAGATAATATTGCCTAGCAAAGGTCGCTCCAAGACCAACGCCAGCCCACATGAGGATGAACGCCAGTAGTTGCGAGGCGGAATGGAGGAACCAGTTGCCGAAAACCGGCATCAACAAGGCCCCAATCGGATACATTGCCACAAAGACCACAGTCATAATAATACCATGTGCCAGGCGGATGGAATCATATTTAGCAGCCGTTGCGTCTGTTACCACGGCACCGCTCGAAAGGATGTCGTCGTCGGTATCCGCCAGCGGATTGACTTCAGAGCCTGTAGCCGCCATCGCCAGGTCGATGCTGAATAGGTCCCTCCCCTCATGATGATCGATTGGCTCTTGAACGCTCGTCGACTGTATTGTCTCGCCTGATAACCATGCAGCCACCCAGTTGTTTTCGCCTTCCAGGTCGAGTTTGTTGCAATCGCTGCATCGCACCTTGGCCGTCATTCTGTCATTCAAGACGCCCGACCCCGATATCAATTCAACGCCGGATCTCTCCTCGTATACGGGCATGATGTGGTTTCGTCCTTTTCGCGTGCTGAGGGTTACGTTTCCTTCGCCGTCTTGGTACATGAGGAATATCTCCGCCGTCTGCATGCTGTTACCGATGCCGAGGGCGACCCATCTGTAGGCGACGGGCGCGTCGAGCTTGAAGTAGACATTGTTGGATTCTGTGCTCACTTCCCATCGGAATTTGATGTCTTGGTTGTTCCCCGTCGCGTAGGATAGTCCTGCAGATGAACCTATCGGGCCTGTGAGGAGTCATTAGAAGCTGAACCAGGTTGCGTAATTGGTCCTGGCGACCACGCGAAAACATACAAAAACCTACAGAAAGCGCCAGAGCGGCCAAGCCGCGCATCAGCTTCATGTTCCCTATTCGCAGCCCTCGCTCAGACCAAGGGCGGTAGGTTCAGTCAAGAGAAACCCATTGTTGGCAGGAGGTTAAGATGCGGAGTACCGAAAGAGACACAACAAAGAGGGCACAATCAGGGGCAAAGCCGGTTTTAAGCAGCGCGAAACTCATAAAGCTGCGACCCTGCCTAGCGTGCTCTGGGTTCGGCAATGGTTGGCCATATCTACGGCATTTGATTCGAGATGAGAGCGGCCCCAGACGGGCATTTTCATCCTTAGACCCGTCAAGGCACGCACGGACTGGGTAAGCCGTAAGATGCTGGGTGTGGTTGGAGCATCCGCGTTTCATTGTGGGATCGTCTAAGTGACTAGTTGCAGTAGTGCTTACCCCTCGCGTGATTATCACAGCACTCTCGACGAGAATTTCCCTGAGGCAATATCAACAACACAAGACATTGTATTTGCGTAGATCTTATTAGAGTCGATGGATTCGTTGTGAGATTTATTGCAGTTAGATCTGTATATTGCGGTTCAATAGCTGGAGCGTAGAACTACTATGCAGACAAACAAACAATACTACCTAGTTACATTTTGGAAACAAGGACCAAAAAACCAGACAAACAAGGTTACAAAAGTACCCTCTGCAGCAAATGTTACAATCATTAAGTAAAACCTTTCAAAGCATGCATAAGTATCACGAAGGCTTATTCTAGCTTAACAGCGTGTTATTACTTTCGAGGAGGTAAACAAAGGACACCTTTTCCGACTCATCAAACTGAGCTACTATGGACTACAGGGTAATCTAAATATCAGGATGACAAGAAGTTGCTATCAAGGTCTCAAAAAGTTGGAAGTTTGCTTGAGCGACACGGTGGTACACTTTCACCTACTCAAATTTAAAACCCATTTAGGATGTGAATGAAAATTGAACAAGAACAGGATTATGGTCTGTCAAGATGTTACCGTCCGACTGCAAGAAACTCTTCCCAACATAGCTGAATGAGGTCGCGCTCAACTTAACCGAGCTGCCAGAACGGTAGCTGGATACGCAAGTTAGCAATTGCTCTCTCGGAGTCCAATGAAACAGTCGTTACTCACAAAACTTTGTCAACAATCTCACAGTCATTGTCATCAGCTGGGTTGCCGCAAGGATCTGCTGTAGCACCGGCTGTGGGATAAGTACCCTTCTTGATAAGGCTGACCCATGAATCAGTGAATCCTGCGTCGGTGAGCTTGTTGATGCTTCTTCCAGCGTTGGTCCAGCGATCGTTGGTATCACCACCAATGATGACGGCGCGGCCTTGAGAGTTGGCGTTCACGTAGGCAAGGATCTGATCGATTCCTGCAGAGCGAGCGTCGACGTCGCCAGAATCGGATCTATTTATTCGAAGATTTGTTGTCAGCCTTTTGAGTCATAACGTGGGAATGAGAACGTACCCAGCATCCGCATGGAGATTGTAAAGATCAACCTCAACACCCTGTATTGTCATTCGCATGTATGTGAATCCCTTGGGGGTCAAGCAATCGCCGCTATTCAGATTGCACTTGTTCCAAGTGGTTCTAGTCAATCCAGTCCAATCATAGTTTGCAACTGAGTTGAGCCCAGAGCCAAACACAACTGTTCCAGTGGTAGGAGTACGGTATGGGTGAGTGTCAGTCGAGTAGATGGCAGCATGATATTGGAAATCCTCCTGCATGTGAATAATATCATAGTTCAGCTCGGAAAAACGGGTACCGATTGACTTGGCATTGGTCGTCTTGTCGCCCGGTACACCGTTGTCGTTCATCCAGGCTGGCAGGCCGGCAACATTGATTGTGAGGAAGCTAAACGAACCGGATGCTGCAGCAGCACCGGATACGCACGCCGCGAAAGCGAAGAAAGACTGACCAAGCATATTTCTGCGGAATTGGTGGTGTTAATATTTCTGGCTTTCTTTTGGTGGAATTTCAGGAATTGAGCCAAATTGACCGAGGAAACGTCGAGTTCAAGTAGTCGTGGACGACTTGCCGTCGAGGTAGCATCAAATATTCGCATACGACGACAGAATGGACATACCCGGGCCTCTGAGCAGAAAGAACTGCGTCCACGCGTCTTGGAAACCCTTTTCAATTGGGTGGGAATAGAAAAAGAGGGAGGAGATGCTACGCTCGACTTGCAATCTTTGTGGACTAGATCACGGCCTTATTGCCTAATTGAAGATAAGGTAGCAATTGGCGCCTTTTGCCTTGCTTTTGATTGCTCTTCGTATACTTGATTGGAAGCTCTCCACGCTGGCGGCTGGAGTCTCCAATGGAGTGACATACCACCTAATCAACAGCCGATGTCCGTTGTACTACAGGGGTTCCGTATTGGGGGTTGTCCAAGGCTATCAATGGGGCTAGAGAAGAGGACCTTGCCTAATAAATGACAAAGAAGCTCCATTCCTGCATGCAATGAGCACTCAAATGCACGATAGAAGAACTACCGGCCCCGTCTAGCTTTCTGGAACCAGCTTCTAGACGCAGCGCCGAATCACTCGCCAAGAAGTCTTCACGTGTCGATCGCTCACCGGACTTGGTTCCCTTTTCTCAGTTGTACTCTCATCACCTGCTTCATTGGGACATCGGCGACCCACGCGCCGATTCACCCATTTTGGATACTGCCTGCCATCGAGCTTTGGGCTGATGCTTTTCTGAATAAGACGATTTGGAGTTGTCGAATGATTTCGTATAATAGATATTCATTATACGATGTTTATCATTTGAACAATGTTATTGGAAAGAAGAAAAGTAGGTACTAGCGCGGATTAAAGGGGCATGTTTAAATTTGATGATGCTTAGAGCTGGATGTTTCCACGTATTTTAGGCCCTCTTTCTTGTTGGACAGCTCTCATTGAGTCTGCATTGCGAGATCATTGGGGAAGAGTCATGATGCCGTGACCGAAGTTTACTTACCCGAAATACTAATCGCTGCTTTTTATCTTTCTTCTTTTTCTTTTTCTTCTCTCTTCTTCTTGGATCAAGAACTCTTAAATCAGAGACCTTATCTCTACCGGGGATCTATGGACTGTAAAACCCCTTGATATGCTCAAGAAGAAGCTTAATCTGATCGTTAGCTACTGCAGGCATGTTTCGACCCTTTCGCTATTGTTTCTAGGAAAGTGTTATATCAATGACCTTGAATGACTTCAGACTTCAGACTATGAGATTGCCGATAAGCGCAGAGTATGCCGTTAAGTCGAACAAATTCCCCATGTCGAGTTCTCTCTTAATTGCACGGGTTGAAAGGACTGCATGGATACAACTTGCATCGCTAAGACAAAACGAGGACCATCTTTCGCCCAGGATATGAAACTTGACTTCCATTTTAGTTATATGAGGTGTGCCGTGCATTACTTTGGTTTCTCTACTTTCTCAGTGTCTTCGTCTATCGTAGTCGTAAGGAGATGGAAGGAAGGGTTTCAACTCCATAAGAGAACTCAACAAACCTGTCTACTTGAGTATTATATGTAAAGATGGCGCCTCAAGGAATCTAAAAGAGGACCACCAAATATGGCTCACGAGAAATATCGGCTATGAAAATGTAATAAAATGAGCACATGTTTATCGAATCGTAGTATGGAGAAAAAGTTGGCGCATTAGTCTGAGTGCACGGCGTCTGTGAGCGTGTTCTATCATGAACAAAAAACCAATTAACTGATTAGTGTAATCGACTCGAAGGCCAAACGTACATGACATAAACCTGACGGAATTTTGTTTACCTAGCATGCTGTGACTTTTCTCTTAGCTGGCTTAGTTGGTGCAATTAGGCCATATCTTAGCGATGAGCCCGGGCCGTAGACATGGTTAATGCATGGCGAAGTAACTTCATATTAATGAGATTTTGGTAAGAGAACTCTTCAACCCCTTCCAGGTTTTGGTTCTCTTCATACATACAAGAAAGAATTCACGACGTGTAAAACTTAGAGTTGGCCGCATATGTGAATTGGGCAGTTGATTAAAGTGCTAAGAAGAAGTCTGGGTGAAGGCCAACCTTGAACGGTTTGTTTGAGACTAATTCCGCCTCTATTACGGAGAACATTTTATTCCTCGTGATTCCCGAAGAGTTTCTTGATTCTTTTGAACAACGGAGTATGTATCTTGAAACCCGTAACTACGGATGAAGAAAGCCTGTTACTATTGTGAGATAGTTTGAACCATTTTGAGAGAGAACGGGAGCAGGTCGATCTGAGCACTCCCAAAGCAACTCTCTTCACAATGAAACTCTCCACGCCATATTTTTCACCTGTGTTTGGGATGTTGTTAGATTATTCTTCACATGCAACCCCGCTGCTTCTAAGAATGCTGATACAAGCCCTGGGGTGAATCGAAAGTAGGCAGCAGTCAAAAGCATGTTCAAGATGAGCAATGATCATTAACATTGAAGTCGACGGCATTAGACTTTGATGATCTGCTGTGCCACATACTCTAAAACAGTCTTTGAATGGAGATGTTTCACCAATTGTGCTTGATCTGGAAGGCGTTGGCCAGTTTCTAGGTCCCGAAACAACCAGTCTTACCCCACGGCGCCTAGCCGATCACCCTGACATTGGTGTGAGCTTTTCAACTGCCGAATGAAGCAATTCAAGACACAGTACAAGCTTTGAAGCAGCACTGTGTCAGCCTCCATGTTAGACTGCCCTTAGTTGGTGATGCATTAAATGCATAACCCTAGGTTGTTGATGGTGAGCCAAAAAGAACACTAAATTTAAGTGTAAAACCATCGTAGGAAGCTTAACTTCTTGAAGACCATTCATTGCTGCCTTGTATCCAATTCCAACTGGATAACTCTCGCGATATTGGTAATTGCTCCATGCTTGTGGCGGTGTCAGCATTTTGCGGGGACGGCTTACATTGTGCTTCTGGAGCTGTGATGTCAGGGAGCTGATCCTCCAAATCGCACTTGTTCATGTCGTTTGTAACAAAGACGGCTTCACCTCGTCTCTAAGCTCCTGATTCTTATCTTCTCCATTTTATTCGTCTTAAGTCGAACGTGCGACGACGAGCATGATGCCAAGGCCGACATATTGTAACCTTCCATGAAGTATTACATGCATTAAGCTTAGCCCTCAGCCCTGATCGGCTGTTTAGAGTGGGCGCATTTGAAACAAGTGGCCATGTATGTTGTGGAAACGTCTATTCTCCTGACGATCTCACACAGCGAAACCAGGATAGATCTTGGCAAATATGTCGTCCAAGTGAACTCTGTCTGCAAAACCAGATTTGTGGAATATGTTTTTGACCCTTGTCCTGTATTGCCGGTTGACATTGGACTTGACTATAAATACATGACGGCCAGCCGGGACACGATTTTGTTATTGCGTCTCTACAGCATCTTGTCTTGACTCACCCCCTTCTCTCGCTTTACTACATTCACTTAACTACATTTTGACTCGCCTTGAGCCGATACAAAATGGCACTCATTAACATTCTCCTGGCTGCTGCTTTCGGGGTTAATCTGGTAGCAGCCCAGATGCAGTGTAACGGGTACCGGCTGCCCGCGTATGATGATTGTACGTTACTCCTTCAACCCCGAGCATCTTTGCTTGATACTGTTGACCACTCGGCACAAGTTCTTATACTGTCTACTAACTAACGGATGAATGTAGGCGAGACTGTTCTGTCTGACTTTGCCATGAAAGACAACGAAGAAGTCTTCCATGAAAATGGAGAGGACAACATCCCCCAACCCTCATGCAAGTGGTGGTACAAGAATGATGGCAACTGCCGCATTACCCACTGCTATACAATGACAAACGATGCTGCTGGAACTGTCATGAAGCGTACCGGAAGCGCAATCGCTTCAGACTACCAAAAGGTCCACGACAAGTGCGTGTCTTGGCGGGCCGGTGGCACCTATACCGAGACCTTCACCATTACCGACGTTTTCAATGACGAGGACCAGTCGACCCCAGCCCTCACTGATGTTAGCACTAGCTCAAGTGGAGTTGTATCCGGGAAGACATCCTTAGAGGCCTACTACAAGTGGAAGGCCGAGCATGCCCCAAAGAATGAGCCAGCCGAAGCTCGTCAGAAGGCGCGTTCTATCCCAGCCAAGATGGTCGAACGAGTACGGAATCAGAAGCGAGATGGTGTCAAAGACGATAAAGAGTTCAATACCCCATTCTCTGCTATTGGAGTCCGCAACACTGATGCTGTTGAGCATGGCCCCCGCCTGGGCACTGGTGTTGGCTACAAGTACGAGGTGTCAGAAAGCACCAAATGGTCCGTGTCCACCTCTATTGAGCTGGGTGGTGCATGGAATATTTTCACGGCCAGTATGGGAATCACAGTCAGCCGTGAAGATACTTTCACCGTCACTGAAGGCTTAACGTTTGACGTCAAGTGCGACAAGACCGGCCAGGTCCTGTTCTACCCCTTCTATGACTACTACCAGACTCAATTCTTCCCAAGTGAGACCTGGGCGGACATTTGGGTTCCTGTTCACTCTGGAAAGAACATCAATGGAGAGATCGCGATCAACTGCCTGGGCTGAGAAGCTAAGTTGGCAAACTAGAAGAATTCAGGTGGAACAACAAGGGGCTGTACTTAAGACGATAGTAACATGAATGAAATGACACCTGCCCCAGAATGATGGCAATTTATCCATACCTAAGCTCGATTACTGCCCCCCAAGGCCGCTGGTCGTGAATATATTGACTTCCGTAAATAATTGTAAATAGAAAAATAATCTTGATGTCATGTATGTTCGTAAATAATCCACCAGCAATGACTTATGATTTATCGCCATTTAGCTGATTCCGTGCCGCGGAAAATTTCAGCAAGGACGGATATCCGTCTTGTAGCTCCTTCTGCTCCATCTTCTCAGTACCTTCAATTTCAACCCTCCATCTCTTGAACGCTTTGAACAGCGAAGCAGAGTCTGTGTCCATTCTCTGACTAGAGTCGCGGACCATGTCTCTGTACCGTTCAATATCGCTATCAGGGTTTGATTCCTTCTTTGATTGTCTTACTGTGCCAACCAACTTGGAGGCAAAGTCAATCTCGATGACACCCGAGGGATTAGGCACTACATTGCCTCTCGTGATAATCCACCAGAATGCGGAGCCTGACGAAAGGACTACAAATATACCGGCAGTAATAAAAGTCCATGATGTCCAAGTTTGACCAACAAACTTCTGAATTGACCTGCCACCAGTAGCAGTAGTGACCATTTCGCGGGTAAAGTCGCGCTTGTCCTCTGGCGTTACCATTGTATAATTGGTGTACTGCATTGCTGTGACGCCGAACTGCATCGGGACAGCAAGAAAATTTTGAAGCTGCTCAACTGGCGCATCGTCATCAGGGAACCACTCGAAGTACGTTCGGTACTTCCACGCCAGCCGGTGAAGCGTAACGTTAATAGACTGATAATCTAGGTCGCCTGATTTGTTTCGTGGGGTGAAGATGTGATCCCAGATTGCCCGTGTGTCCGAGGCACTGACCAATGCAATTTTGGGCTCTGAAGTCTTCGTGATCTGTTGGATCGCTAAGCTATCCCGACTGTAGATTGTTGTTGCATTTTGCCGGTAGACTGTCATTAAAGTCTTCGTTTCTAAGGGGTCTGTTCCCCAGTATTCTATTGTTTTGCATGTCTTCATTACCGTATGGAGCGTGGGACATGCTCTCCAGCCTTTGATCTATGTATTAGAGAGGCCAGTAAACCTTCTTAAGTGACTGAAAACTTACCAGCGGCGATCGAGTCGTTCATCTGTCGTAGGCACATTTGCATTCCATCACCCATACTTATATAGGCCTTGCACTCTGTTTCGATGTCGAATTTGAAATCCTCGTCCAGTGGATCAAACTGGAGGGCTAATCCAGGTGCACTTTCGATGCTGATGGCTTCCACATTCTCAAACGTGCCGCCTTTTGAGGACTGTTAGGTTCAGAAATGGGCCAACACGCCGAGCAATTTCCATTCCACCAGGGAGAAACATAGAACTGCATTCTCCTGTGCAGCTATCTAGCGACCACGTTTTTGCATAACGCGGGAAATTATTCAGTTGCTGTGCCCAAGTATCGAAGAATGCAGCCATGCATGATGTCGGGATCGAACTGAGGGTTGTGATGTCAGGGATTAGAGTTCCCGCGAAGACGTCGATAGTCGGTTCTCCGGATACGAAGTGGCACTCGAAGGTATTTTGGACTAGAGAAAACTTAGTCTTTGATTCACGCATTCACGCATAAAAACTAGAGACAAGACTTACATTTTAACAATGACCCAAACGCTAGGCCAACAAACGGTAGAGCAAGTCTGCTGACAATCAATATCTAACTCTTCTATATCATTCCCCGACGTACCTTAAAAGTCCCCACGAGTTTCTGAAGCCGCTGTTATAAATTAATCTGCACACGGAATACCAATTTGTTCCTGGGCTTAGCTGAAAGAAGTTTGAAGCAGAAGTCCCGCCCTCGTCAGCTCTCGACGCGAGTGTCCACCTCATTGCATCAAGCAGACCTTGCAACATGAACAAGAGCAACATAGCGTACAACTGGGAGAATATAGAGAGCAACAAGTTTGCTTCGGAGGCGTCGACGATCCATGACCCAATTTTTGGATTGCTGACGATAAGAACACGGTAGATGAAGAGCGAGTACAAGATGGTGGCAATAAAACTGGTGACCCAAGCTGCTAATGGTACCCATATCTGTCTACATCGGGCCCTCACGCTTGCTTCCAGTGGTACGTAAGGCGGGCTTTGCTCAACGGTAGTCGAAGGGGGATAGCTGGTGTCGACTGGAAATTTCAAATCAAGTGATATTTTTTGACTCGAATCGAACAGGAACACGATGTTCTCGAACTCGCCAGAAAACGTATCTCGTGAGGAGCGGGCCATAATGTTTAATCAGGCCGGATTTATGATCATTCAGATGCCGATGCTCACAGTTGTAAGCACCTAGCCTGATATAAACGCAAGCACACATAGTAAACAAGGCCCAGGTGGATTTTGAGAGTTCCCTTAACCGAACCCTGGCGGACTGAACGATGCGGGAGAGTATGGGTAAGGGTCTGGCCTGACGCTATTGACGAAGGATCTCCCCATAAGGTTACATAGAACGTGGCAGGGTTCCATGGTCGAGGATGACTGCCCGGGCCACGAATCAGATGCCACTTACCCAGTTCCAATGCTACAGTAACGCCAGGATTACAGGGCGATGGTAAGGCGGATTCGCCTCATACCGTCAGGAAGGGACATCTTTCTCAGATTCAGCCTAACTCACAACACACATTCATGCGTTCGTTTATATATATGCTTAGCCTTACCAGCCCTAAGCTACAATTATTATCAGCCCTACACAAATCCCCGGGAAGTGAGGCCATTCGCAGTTCGCTTAAGCTTAAGCTAGCAGGGAGGACAAGGAGACGGATCACAAGCCAATACCAGCTGCAGATACGAGTGATACGATTCCAGACCGGTCTATCGTTTCAGCCAGAACATTTCCTAGCCCAGTAAAGAAATATTTTCCAGGCAATATTCAGGGAAAACCTGATATTGTATAGATCATGGATGGTAATATGGTTTCCACCACGGATTGGCGGGAAATCTACCCGCATGCTTGGTTGTCAGGATTGTAAGGGAACATGTCCTCCACATGCTGACCAAAACCATGTCACGCGATTGCAAGCCAACATCCGCCTGAAGGGTCATACATATTAGCGAGTGGCGTAGGATCCAATCAGCAGGCTAGTTCTAAGTTACGAAGCGAATAATGCAATAAATCCAAATCGGGCACATATATTAGACGTGAGCTAAATGTAAGCTTATGCCGCTCAATATGTCCATCACACGCACCCAATGAGCGCTGTACCGTATCATCACTGCAGCTGTGAGAAATTTAATTCTCTCAATGTGTCGTGTTGGGACTTATCTCGCTCTCTTCAATGATATTACTACCATGCCGCTACAACCCCTTTCTATTCAATAATACTGACACCAGCTATACTTATTACAAAATGTTTATACAACCAACCACCTTGTACCAAAAGAATAAAACAGGACTCCCTCCATGGCCTTGTGAAATGGCAAGCCCCGCCGTGCATAATTCACACTTGATTCTAATTGCATCTCAGTCTGCTAAGTAGAATGGAATAGTAGTAACAGTAAGAATAAGTGAGGGAGCTGTACGGCTGCTGAAAAAAAAGGGGGAAATTCCCAAATACCAGTAATTTGATAACTTGACACCATACCTAGGGTAGAATGGAATGTGCTTAAAATGAGGAATTCGGCAATGAGGAATTCGGCATACCATTCAATCAGACCATCACGATGAGTCTGTTACGTTGTCAAATTAAGCGAAGGTCTACCGTTTGTCAATACATTTGACCCTTTCGTTTGAAATTAACAACGAAACATTCCCACAACTAAAATTGATAATATCAAGGAAATCATCAGTCAACCTGCACATTTAGTTGGACTCCAATGCCCAAATCCATCTATTGTCATATCTTGTTGGTGGAACCCTCGTGTTTTCCTTCATGCTCTATACTTGACATTCAAGCCCCCAAACCCCGAAAATCTCGCAATATACGGACCTGAAATCGGAGTCTATTGTTTGTGGGTGGTCATCGTGGCGAACACTTGCTATGATACTTCTTTTCCATCACATACAAGTTTAGAATTGCATATCGGACATTGGGGAGCTTTATAATTTACGCCCTTAAGTTCACGATCTTGTTTGCTATACGCGTCTAACTCTACTTATTGGCCTAAGCTCAAGTGGTAGGTAATTTCAGTATATCTAGGATAATGGCATATACAAACAGGCCATCATTGCCAGAAAAGTGGTTTTGCAAGGGTAAGTACGCTTGAGATTACGAAGTCGGAGTGAGAATGAGTAACTTATACCGGGAAACATTACAGACATGAGGCCGATGAAGCTGGAAAATTACAACGAATACCCCTATATTCCAAACTTATATCCCTCCCTCTCTTAATTGTTGTTAGCATGTCAGGTCTAGCATCTCTTATTGCTGTTCTTTACTTTATACTCGAGCTCTCTCACCGCAGATCTACCTCTAGGCTGTGAATGAGACCTACACCAGTAAATCCTCAGGTGGGTATTGGGTATTGTTAAGAGAATTAAGAGAATTAATAGAACCCGCGATAAGAGTGCCCTTTTCTGGATCCTGCACAACTCTATAAGCCCATACTGGAAGGCTTGCAAACTTGGCGGGTAAGCCTCCATTGTGAAAAGCATTGTGACAAGATCTGCTGCGGTTGTCTAAAAGCATTAAACATGAAGAATCTCATTCTTGCCGTATCAGTATTGGAATGAAGTGTACTTTGCTGCTCTGTCAAGACCTAAATCATCTAAATTAATACCCAAAGACTGCAATATGTGATTCGCAACGTGCATTTTCTTTCACTTGGAAGCCACCATTAAGTTTATACAGGGATGGGCACAGGCAAAGCAACAAATAATCATCGACAAGTTCCTTCTTTGACCTTCCGCGGGATCATTTCCCGGGGAAACGCATCACATCCGAGGAACAACTTCTTGGCATTGGATCAAAACAAGTAATTCCATACGAGTTGATGGTGGATTAATGTTGTTGCGGTCACAAGTACGGGTAATAAATTGATCATGGTCTCCTGATCCAGATTGTATGAATTGGGCTTCATCACCCGAGAGGAATATGTGGGCACTCGTGTCATCGGCAATTTCACCTTCCTCTTCATCCGAAAACGTCATTCATTGCACCCTAGCGGCATTAGGCAGACTGTTCGCATTGGCTTTGATCCGTAGCTTTGATAGCAGCGGGTCAGGTAGGTTGGATTGTTCTTCTCGCCGGCTAGCCTCGCCGTTGAACTTGTCTCAGCTCGGGGCCAGAATCCCGATTTCGAATTATCCCTCGGGCGGCTTCCCGGTCCAGGGGCCGGCAAAAGACCCTACAAATCAGGTTTGTTGTTATCTATCCGGAGCACGGGACATGGGCGGGGAACCCTGTCAGCATGTGAGTGTAGTCATTCATCAGGTTAAAGCCAGTGTAACTGCAGAAAGGCCAATACTCCTGCATACAACACCTGTCACACTCGAGTATTAATATCCGATTGGGATACGTCATTGCAACATGAAGGGCTTGTCTCTAGGTTGGGTGATTATCTCCCTTCCAATTCTAACTACCGGCTCTTCTATTCGATATCCTGATCTCGATATGGCATCAGTCCAGCAACCGCTGAAGGGGTTCTGGGAGGATCCGTCCTCGACGAGCAACTTCGATGGCATGTCTATGGCTGATCATGTTCGTCGTGTGCAGTCTGACCTTGGAGAGATAAATGCACTCTACAACATTGACATTGCACCTCGCCGCTATGAAGCGACAGAGGGCTACCACAACAGTGAGCTTAAGATGCTCGAGGGCATCGACTTTAACGCCTTGGACCAGGATGGAAAGGTTGACTACATCATGTTGCGGACCTTTCACAACCGGCAACTCAACAATCTGAAGCTCAAAAAAGCCTCAAGGGAGCAATTCATCATCATCATCCCTTTCGCCGACCAGCTCGTGGGACTCTTGGAAGATCGTCAGGATGTGAAGCCACTGATCCCAAAGGACGCTGCGAAGACGCTCAACGAGATTACGAAGTCTGTTATTGAGGTCCAGGCAAAGGTCGAGGGAGGCGGTTTCGACGTCTCGGAAACCACTGGATATCTGGCCTCCCAAGCAATCAAACAGCTTCTATCATTGCTCCAAGAATGGTTCAAATTCTACGCCACCTATGATCCTCTCTTTGACTTTTGGGCGACAACACCCTGGCAAACACTCTTTGATGCTCTCACCAAATACCATGCTATTGTGCAGACAAAGCTCGCAGGAGTCAGTAACGACGGTGGGAAAGATGCGATCGTCGGGGAGCCAATTGGCCGGGCTGGTGTCGAGGTTGAGCTCCAAGCCGAGATGATCCCCTACACCCCAGAAGAAATCATCGAGATTGGCAACCAGGAATTCGAGTGGTGCGAGAAGGAAATGATCAAACAGTCACAAGCGCTCGGCTATGGTGACGACTGGAAGAAGGCACTCGAGCAAGTCAAGAACGACTACGTTGAGCCTGGCAAGCAGACGGAGCTGGTGCGCGAACTCGTCGTCGAGGGCAGCAACTTCATCGCAGAGAGAGATCTCGTCACTGTCCCGCCGCTGGCCAATTCGACCTGGCGCATGACCATGATCGGGGCAGAGCGCCAAAAGGTCTCGCCGTTCTTCCTCGGCGGTCCCACCATCTGGGTCTCGTACCCCGTGGTCGAGATGGAGCACGACATGAAGCTCATGGTGATGCGAGGCAACAACAGGCACTTCGCCCGCGCGACGGCATTCCACGAGATGTTCCCCGGCCACCGCCTGCAGCTGTACATGGCAGACCGGTACAACTCCCACCGGAGAGAGCTCTTCGACACGCCCTTCTTCGTCGAGGGCTGGGCTCTGTACTGGGAGATGCTGTTCTACGAGCGCGACGACTTCCATACCACGCCCGAGGGGAGGATTGGCGCGCTGTGGTGGAGGATGCATCGATGTCTCCGCATCATCTTCTCGCTCAAGTTCCACATGGGCCAGATGACGGCGCAGGAGGCGGTTGACCTCCTGGTGGACAGGATCAATCACGAGCGAAGCAACGCCGAGGGTGAGGTGAGACGGTCTGTCGAGGGCAGCTATCCACCGCTGTACCAGGCCGGTTACATGCTGGGAGCGCTGCAGCTGTGGAAACTCAGGGAGCTGGTGGTGGACACGGGAGACCTGACGCAGAAGGAGTATCATGATGCCATCCTGAAGATGGCCATGTTGCCTGTCGAAATGGTCAAGGCCCTCATCATGGGCGATGAACTGCAGCCGGATTTCAAGACTAAATGGAAGTTCTATGATTTCAAATAGATTAAACCGGTATTTGCGTTTCCAGAACTGGCATTGTAAACCGGTAGCTAGAGTAAACACGAACCCATGTCGCCTCCGTAGGATTCCACGACAGAGCGGATCGTCGGAAACGGCTGGTGGAAATTAGGATGTGAATCAGACTTTCCCTTTCCAATTGGTCAAGGTTCGAACGCGACCCTGGAGTGTGATGGAGGTCAGCGTTCCTTCAAGCCCAGGCAGGGATTATCACGGATACCACCCAGAATAGATTACCAAGAGTACCGAGTGTTTCAGTTTTGAACAAAGGCTCACCACTTTTCTTCTTCCTGTTCTCGCTCCTTTCTAGATTCAATGTTTCCTCGCTCGCTGGCCGACGTATCGTGAACTTGGGGGTCTGAATGCCACAAGGGAGGCCGAAATGGCGGGAAGCAGCAGCCGAATGGCATATCCGGCGGAGGATGAGGACGGACTGGTTCCACACTCATATTATCAGCCGAGTCAAACGCGGGACTTGCATCTGGAGCCAATATCGCCAATGACAACGGCCAATGCGAGACTCTCGAAGCCAAGGCAAAGCTTGCAGCCAGTGTCGCCGGTAACTTCACGCGCAGAAAGCGACAGCGGCTCCGTAGACGCCGGGGTCTCGCCTATAAGCGCTCGACATTCCCGCCTACCAAACTTTGACGCTGACAAGCAAGTGGAAGCTGGGTTCACCACATACGGCGACTATGAGGCACCAAGACAGCCGAAGAGCCCCTCTGGCTTCTTGGCGCATATATGGGCATGGATAGAGGAGCTGATTTGGTGTCTACTCATTGTCGTGATCTTCGTCGTGCTTGTGGTCGTTCTTTCGCAGTACGACAACAAGCATATGCCGAACTGGCCCATGGGACTCACGCTCAATACGCTGGTTGCGTTTCTAGCGACTGTCTGCCGAGCCATGACTTTGGTGCCAATCATCGAAGGTGTCTCTCAGTTGAAATGGAATTGGTTTGCTACGAAACAGCGATCTCTCAGAGAACTATATTTGTTTGATCAGGCCAGTCGTGGGCCGCTTGGCGCGTTGCGTCTGCTCCCTAAAACAAGGGGAAGGTAAGTTCCTTCATCACCTGTTCGGTGTCCTAATCAATGGCTAAACATGCGTGACTCTCTCAGGTTTGTACTTCTGATGGTGCTTGCAACCTTGATTTACGCATTGGGCCTGGTCACTTCTTTCCTCACACAATCCGCAATTGCCTATCGCTACCAGTCCGTGCAAGGAACAAAAGAGAACTGTAACGCGGGGTCAGCCCGATCATATCCCATGGCTCTGAGGGAGTCTGGTATTGAAGGTACGTGTTCTTGGGAATGAAGCACAGTTGGATAATGTCTGACAAGTCATCAAACCAAAACAGACCAGGATCTTCTAGATGCCATTACCAACTCGGCATATCAAGCAACCTTCCTCCCCTTTAACGAGTCTTGGCCTGCGCCCGGGCCTGTCTGCTCCTCGTCTGGCTGCAGATGGGAGCCTTTTAGCTCGCTGGCTGTGTGTGTTAGTATGGCCAACGTGACCAGCCGTCTTTCCGTCAAGAAAGGAAACACGTCAAATTTAGAGACGACATTCAATGTTTCTTTACCAAATAACATCGCCTACGTCAAGCACTCCACATACGACAATGAGGCCATCCGAGAGATTGTCAACATGACATCTCCCGGAACCAACCTTGAATACAACGCCCGATTGGCGAATATGAGCCAATCCCAGCTGAGTCTTGAAGATTTCCCTTATGCTCCATTTCCCGACGAGCGGGTTTCATTCGCCAACGCCAGCAACTCGGACTTGCTCCGGGCTACATTTTCCCAGTTCTTTTTCATATACAGCAACTACAATCCAGACGAAAAGTACAGGTACCGGGCCGTGGAACTTCTTTATCATTTCTGCGTCAACGAATATTCTGTGTCAGTTATAGACGGCACTGCCAGAACCACCGTCACAAATACGACAACCCGAATTGGAGAAATTGAGAGATTCTCGCCAACGGGAAGCAACGGTAATTCCTTCACTCTAGAGAACAAAGACAGCAGCCAGACCTACAACATTACGGCGGTCTGGTCATATGCCAGACTTCCAGACTACTTTCGACAGGCCTTCTCCGGAGGATGGTCCTCCAGCTGGCAAAGTGGCAGAGCATCCATATTCAATAGGAGATTTGGGATGGCTCTGTATAATGAAATTAACACGAATACATCCAGTACAGAGTTCGACAGAAAAACTTGGGATAACCTAGAGCACTTTACCTCGAGGATAGCGGACGCCATGACATCCTAGTAAGTCCTTGGAAGACGCTATCTCGGCTGTGTCAATTGAGGTGTATGAGCTGACTGATGTCTCTAGTATTCGGACAAACGACCAGTTGGGCGGCATGACTGGAGATATCATGGATCTCCAGCAGTATGTGGAGATTCGCTGGGGCTGGATGGCATTCCTGGCCGCACAAATCACCATCACCATCATATTTCTCGTATCGGTCATGATCCACACAGCAATATTGGAAGTTGGCATCGTAAAGAGTGCCAACACAGCAGAGCTATTCGCCTTACAGCAGGGCGAACGTGGGGAAATGAAGGCAGCAATTGGGATCCAGACCTTTGTGGATCCAGCGTGGAAGGCGAAGCTCGTGAACGATGGAGGCTGCGGATGGAAACTAAAGATAGATTAACAGCTGGGGTAATGAACCGGAATCTAAACACTGAACACATCGAGATATCGTAACTCTTTTGCCCAATTACAAACTGAGTGAGAGTGAGACCATACTTGAGGCAAGATCACACCGATTGGTGGAACAAGTATAGGGTAATGTAATGAGGTCTGCGCCACGACAAAATACCACCTGCTGTGAGCCTCAGCCGCTTCCCATTCCCCCTCATCCCGGCTCATCTGGTCCCATCTCACCTTCCAAGTCTTTTTCGTGGGTGCGAAATTAGCTCAATTAAAAGGCAGACCTCGTATCGCAGAAGTGCAAGCATGGGCAGAATAAAGGCATGTTATGTTGGTTGAAGGATTACTGCGCGCGGAGGCCGTAGCAACCCACACCGCTGGTCCCGTGACCTGCGCCTGGCTGCTGCCTTCAGTGGACGTGCTCTAATAATAGCGCGTTCGTAGGGCCGCAGCATGCTGCCGGTGGGCTCAAGAAGCCTGGAGCCAGCGGGCAGCCAGTGGACAGCCAGCGGGAAAAAGACTCCGCCCCACGCACAAACTGCGCCACACGCCGACCACGCAACACCAACCGAAATGAATGAAATCAACTACCGCGAAATCTGACCAAATCCATCAGAAACCCACCCACAGGCTCGTGTTCACTGTTTTGCTGTTGGCATGGGCTGGTCCTCGCATAACCACTGCCAGCCGCCTCCTGGACCTGGACTCCCGCCTCTTCCCCGCTACGTCATTCTGCCTGCCGACATCTAAACATAGGCTGGCGATCGTAATAGCTGGGGCCGTGGACGAGCTGCCTTGCGCCGCCCGCGGACCATATTGCTCATCTCCCGTCAGGAGGGGACAATTACGACGACATTCTGAAACAGCCCTGTTTTGATTTGCTTGCTTCAGCTCCGTGTGTACATACTTGTCCGTACATACTTGTCCGTACACACTCCGTACATATCATATCATATCATATCATGATCCTCGATAATATATAGCATCATGGCGTCCTCCACCGCCGCTAATCACGTCCATGTCATTCCGGATACCTTCGACCTCGTTGAGTATTTCCTGCGTCCACGCGCTCGTCCCACTGCTGCCCAGACTCGAAAGAAGCCTGCCATGGCCTACTTCCAGGCGCTCCCCTCACCGGAGCGATCACGCCTCTTCACCCGCGTGTTCCAGCTCGCTCCCGGATCGGGCGATGATCCTCTCAAGGGGCACCTCCAAACCGTTGACATCACATCACCACCGTTCCCCTATGAAGCGCTCTCCCACCACCCAGGCCTCGCCAACGACCCCAGCGCCTTTCTATGGATCCAGAACCACGCGGTCCCCATCCGACCGAACCTCGAAGCCGCGCTGCTCGCCCTGCGTGATCCTGAGCAGCCGCGTGCATTATGGGTGGATGCCCTCTGCATAAACAAGGATGACGTCGATGAGCACTCGCGGCAGGTCCGCGACATGAGTGTCATCTACAAACAGGCCTCTCGCGTCATCGCCTGGCTCGGCCCCAAGACGGAGGGCATGGATCTGGCCTTTGAGCTGGCCCACCGGTTAGCGAGGATCCGCGAGGTCGAGGACGAGCAAGACCGGCTGAGTGAGGTCCCCGTCGATAGCGAGTCCCGGGAGGAGGTGAGGGAGGTTTTCCTGCACGGCCTCTCCCCCGAGAACCTGCACCAGCTCCACGAGATGTTTCGGCGGCCCTATTTCACACATTACTGGTGCGTCGTGGAGGTCATGGCGGCTGCCGACGTCATCGTCAAGAGCGGAGACCTTGAAATCTCGTTCAATGATATTGGGCCCTCGTTGTCCTCGGCTGCGCAAGCAAATGCTACGCCGCAGCAGGACTCCCCGCTCGAGGTCTGGTGGAAGGTGTGGGCAAACCGGCCTGAACCTGGCTTGCCTCAGTCCCATGTCCCTGGCTCCATGGGCAGTGCTCTCGAGCTGCTGGAGACGATGCGTTGCTTCCACTCGGATGATGTACGTGACAGAGTGTTTGGTCTGCGAGGAATCTGTGACGAGGGTCTGGATCCAATCGCCACACTCACGCGTACAGGGCCACTTCTTCGTCGAACTGTGTATAGAGGCCTCCAATTATTGACACAGGTAGGCGCGAAATGGCCGGGGAGGAAGATGGGGAGCTATCATATACCGGCTCTTGCGGCCGATTATCACAAGTCGGATGTACAGACATATGTCGACCTCACGAGGTTTCTAATCCACAGACCACCAGGTGATTTGGATGTCCTCAACCTTGTGGACCATAATGATTCTGAACCTGATGGCTATCCTACCTGGGTGCCGAAGTGGTTTGAAATGAGAGGAAGCAGCGTGATGCATAGCTATTTTCGCGCAGGCCTTGTCACCGGCCGAAGCCCATGTGCTCGAGTTCACGATAACCCGAGCAAAGGATCACCGAAGAACCCGCTGCAACTTTCCCTTGATGGATTTTGGGTAGACAACATCGAGTCCGTCTCTGATGTTCTGTCTTTTGAAATAGGCACTCAGGAGGCGAATATTTTGCTGATGGAGCAGACCTGGTCGCACTTCTTTCCTTCCTCTCTGACGGATCCATCTGGGCAACAATATCGAGACAGCGGGCCTCTGGATGTAGCTTTCTGCGAAGCACTCTCTGCTGGTGGCCTGCCAGATACCCCTCCCGTTGGTATACTCCCAGTCTCAGACCCGGATAACATCGTCCAGCAGTTCGTCGAATGCCGAATTGACGATGGACGGCAAGCCCGGGCTTTCCTCGATCGTTTGGGACAGGCAAGATCAGACGGCGAACCAGTTCCACCGCTCTACGGAGACGCCGCCCAGTTCTTTGCTGGAGTGGTCAAATATGCCAATGCTCGGCGAGTCTTCCTCACGAAACATGGACGCCTTGGTTTGGGTCCCAAGGGGAGCAGGGCAGAGGACAAGGTAGTGGTCTTCTTTGGGGCACCGCTGCCATTCGTGGTGCGCAAGATGCAGGATCACTATCAACTCGTTGGGCAATGCTACATTGTAGACTCGCCCGTCATGGCGGGGGAAGTTGCAGAGCAGGTTTACAGAAATAAGATGGCATCGGAGACATACAATCTGCGATGATGGACCGGACTGATTTTTATTGCATTAGCGTAGCGATTTACGATGATATGACATGCACATGTGGTCATGTAATGATAATTATAATAATACTAGAACATCATTGAATGAAAGAAAGCCTTGTATCATCTATCTCTCGCCTAACCGACAACCAAAATGTTGTGCGTTGTTATTTCATCCTTCCAGAGACTACTGGTAGTAGAGTGGTGCTCTTGTCCAATGTTCCCTTGCTGCCTGGATTTGCTGCCGCCTCTTTGAGAGGGCTTCCTTACGTTTTAGCCAATCCTGGAAAAAGAAGTTGACCAGTCCACGGAAGTCCTCGGACATGTCGAGATGCTTGAAATAATGCTTATTGTTCTCATTCTGCATTGCCCTTGCAACTGCCCTAGCAACCATGCGTTGCGTTTTGAAGTCAACTGCCAGTTGATTAGCGCTCCGTACAATTTGAGCCAAGCCATCGGCTTCAACTCCAGGCAAGGAGGACTTGAGTTTACGTCTGGAGAGATCGTCGAGGGAGTCCTCCCCGTCCATCTCGTACCATCGCGCGGCGATTCCAACGGTAATGTGAAATTTGCAAGCGGCAACAAGATCTTTTTGTCCCTTGGTATCCGGCTCGAACGAATAGTTGTCGTCGTACATAAACTCCAGCAATGCTTGCATAGTGTACATTCCGAAATTATGAGGCACCGAGACCACCTTTTTGTGTTTCGTAGAGGAGCAACTGAGGTATACGTCGAGGAGCGGGGATGCCTCCCGGAGAATACTCTGGTGGACCTTGAACTCTGCATCTCCGCATTTCACCACGCAATCACTATCCTCGCAATCTTGTAACCATGCAAGAAGCTCCATTGTGAGATTCTTGGTCTGAATATTTGGGAAGTGATGGAGCTATTGAAGATGACTGTTTTGACTGGAGGTTTGGGAGATGCTTGAGAGGGATGGACGTTCCAAGTAGGTTTATAAGGAACCTTCAGATTCTCGCCTAAACCAGCGACTCAGGTAATGACGAAGGTTCTTGGCCATTTTATTTTCGCAGAAAGGTGCTCTTTGAAGAGTAACTAAGCCAAAATGTCCAATGATCAAACCGACCAATAACAAAACAAGCATTAGTTCAATCCTACTGCAAGTATGATCAAAGCGCCCAAGAAAAGTCATAGTGACTGTTCTAACCCGAACCTCATCGTAGTAAAAGTCTGAAGAGTCTCTCAACTCAGTCATCACAGAAGGGCTTTACCTTCAAGCGCATTGCTAACGCGTTAGTCTGCTCTCATGGAACATTAAGAAGTGCACAGACTGAATGAAGCTTAGTATCTTGTCATTCCTCTTTGTACCACTCTTCTAGTTTGTATGACTTTTCTAATGGCCCTTCGCCACCGCTCTTTCCCTCCTTCGACGCCCACAGGCAGTATAGGCATTGTACACGTAGGTAGCGAGATGCTGTTTGGCGGCACTCTACACGACCTTCTTTTCGTCTCTCTCCGCAGGTCCTCCAGCCTATTGTGTGCCCTGATCAGTTCATTAAATGTTTGTTCGACATTAATGTTCTCTTTGGCCGAGGTTTCAAAAAACGGGCACCCCAGCTGCTCAGCTAAACAGGCACCCTCCTCGTAGGACACAACTCTGACATCCTCGTGGGAAGACGACCCGTAGCCCCGCCGCCTCCCTCCAGGCAGGGCCCTCCTCTTCGAAGGCAGGTCGCACTTGTTGCCGATTATGATTATTGGAACATGCTCATCAGCCCAGAGACCCCTCAACTCCCGTATTAGATAGTACGCCCGGTTCATCTGGAAAAAGGAATCGTCCGACCCCACGCTGTAGGCCAGCACGAACATGTCGCTGCGCCTGATGAAGCTCTCCACCATGCCCGTCGCGGCCATGTTGCTCACGCAGAATATCCAGAGCGCGCGCGACTCGCCGTCCACCACGGCCAGCTTGCGGTCTCCCTCGCCGTCGAACGGGTCGAGCTGCCCCATTGCATCGCAGTTAGTCGGCCAGTCCTTGATGCCGGGATGCTTTTCGTGATGAGAGCCACCACTTTGGGTTTGCTTACTTCTGGGGGGAACACGTCGTAGCAGGCTCGCTGAACAAAGGCAGATTTTCCCGTGTCGGCCGCACCCCAAATGAGGACCATGTTCTCACTGCTGCGAGGGTACTCCGGCCCAGGCATGATTGCAAAAGTCTACCACGGCAGTTCGTGCAATCAATCCCTCGGCAGTGCTGGAGAAAAGGGCAAATTTCCCTCATATACATGGACGCCACGGGGGGGTTATCACTCCCAAAGAAGCGGGAGTAAGATACATTTTGTCCAACACACCATCAACAGAGTTCATCGTGGATGCAGAGTAAGCCGGAGTGGCGACACACACACACCAAAAAAGGGCACGCCCCCTGCATGATCTGGTTTCACCTCCTGCAGTTGGTGGGCTCGCGGCCCTAAACCTGCGTTGGGTTCATGCGGCGTGTGGCCGGTTTTACGTGCCGCAGCGAGCTTGTCCAGCTGGAGATGGATCTCTGGGGGTGGAAAAGCAAGCGCCGCCATTAGAGCACGGACGATGGGGACAAAGATGAACATATTAGTGGCCGGTGTCGCTGGTTGTTGATGGCTTTGTGCCTCTGGAATGCAGCTTTGTCTCCAGCCCCCTCCCCCTCGCTTACGGATTTGGTGATCTGTCAGTAATCGTACGGTCCCGAGAGTCGCATTTGGGCTCTGACGGCCGCCAGCAGGTTTCAGGGTAGCCATGTCAGTCTGGTCATGTGCGATATATTTTGCTCGCTCGGCGGTCTTTGGCGCCCGGATCCGTTGGAGGGAGTGTTGACGCAAGAGGTGCCAAATGCGAAGCCGGACATTGGGCAGTATTGCGGCTGGTGAGCGCGCGGATGCTGATCGTTGCACGCACTAGAGGAGACCTGAAGATGCTACCGTCTTGGCAATGGTAAGGTGCCATGTGCAGTTCGTTAAAGGGGGCTGCCCAGGCGATAGATAACCCGCCCACCCAACAGCTGGATATGGGGACCGCGCGAAGACGAGGTGGCATTGCGGCTGAATTTGAGCCTGCTGTTGCCCATTTCAGTCAGATTTATGCGGAATGGACGGAAGCAATATAAAAGAGCATATAGGAGTCGGGTCGGGGTAGATAAGCAACCGTTAAACTTCGATCTCACCAAGCTGAAGGAGCTGAGATGTGCCGGGGTAATCTTTCCCGTGCTGACGAGCGCAGTAATTTCCAACAGGGGCGTTTTCTTGATTTCTCAACTGATACGTCGAGGTTCACAAATAAATGTTACACGCTATATCTGTAGAAAGATCTGCAAGGGATTACACTTATTAGGAAAGATCTTATTAAGTTGAGAGTTTCTTAATTTTCATATCAATAGCCTCCCATGACACCTCTTCGATGCACATTCGGATGGTGTCCCGGCCATGGCCAAATTGTTCAGAAGTGCAACCCTAATCTGGTTATATCCACTGCCTTACCATCAGAGCGTCAGGCTTAGACAGTCTTGACTAATAAGGACACAATTTCCGGGCCACGATGCACGAATCTGTGAATCGCTGTCTATGTAAGTCCTTAGTGAATGTTGATTTCTGCGGCAATTCCGAGGCAGAAATTGGGCGAAGTGGGACACGCCCTTCATGTGATTAGCAGGGCGCGAGTTGTTCAAGGTGAGGTAATTGAATTCGCTCCGCTGTCTTAAAGAAAGTAGAAGACAGCATTGAAAGAATCCGAACGAGCAGGTCCATGGGATAGTTAATAACTCTAGTCTCTGGCCTAATATTATTGTTAATCTTTAGATCTTGGATATCTAGCAGCAAACGTGGCCTTGTGGTGATCCGTCAAACCCCCAAATGCTTCCCAACTTTCAATTACGACACGGCAAGGCTGAAGACGCCGTGGACATAGCATCACTCGGCTCACGCGTCTTCAAACACTCTTTTTCGGCTCTAATGCCTAGTGAAGATTTGAAAATATATTTGTCGCAGTCATATTCAGCCACCAACATCGCCGCCGAATTAGATGATCCTGCTGTAACGTTTATCGTTGCAACGGAAGGCGATGCAATTATTGGCTTCGCCCAGTTGAGGAGAGATAGTTCGGAAAGGTGTATTGACAACCTCGACAACAAAATCCAATTGCAGCGACTCTACGTTAGCGAGAAACATCAAGGACTTGGGCTAGGAAAGAAGCTGCTTTTGAAGGCAGAAGAGGAGGCAGCGTTGATGGGATTCAAGAATATCTGGTTGGCGTCATGGGAGCTCAACCCAAATGCAGAGCGTTTGTACAGCAGGTCTGGTTACGTTAAGCATGGGGAAATGACATTCAAATTAGGGAACACGATGTTGAAGGATTGGGTTATGGTCAAACCTCTCCAAAGGTAGTCTTGCAGTCATTTGTTAGTCGGAGTTGGAAAGTGAAAGGGGTTCACAGCTCTCGAATGACCTATTCATTGCTTTGACTGTCTTTAATTACTGGGACTATGGCTATCAATCCAGCCTCCGTCAGTTGGATTAAGTTAGGGATAGTTACTTAAAGCAAATTGTACAATCGCCTGTACATGTATAGCAAGAGTGTCAAACATGGTAATATTCGGTCGGTCGCTTTGCTTAATGAGCAGCCCTATCTCAGTGCAGCCAAGAATGACTGCCTCGGAGCCGTTTGCGTAGAGCTCATCCACAATCGCGAGATACCCTGCGCGCGACTCTTCCTTGAACTCTCCCTTTGAAAGCTCTTCAAAGATGATCTTGTTGATCAGCGATTGCGCATTCGTCGTCGGGACAACTATCTCGAGCCCAAACTGCTCGAAGCGCTCTTTGAGGAATGGCTGGGACATGGTCACCATAGTTCCCAGCAGAGCTACTTTCTTGTAGCCTCCTTGTGCGATAGTTTTGGCTGTGGGATCGACAATGTGAAGGAATGGAATGTCGATACCTTTCATAAATTCGTCTGCACATCTGTGCCATGTGTTGGACACACAGATGATGAAGTCTGCACCCGCTCTTTGTAAGCTTAAAGCTTTGCCATGCAGAAATTCGGATCCCTCTTCCCAAAGACCGTTTTCCACAAAGTGTGCGCTCTTTGCAAAATCCATGGAGTTGATGATGATTTCGGCAGTATGATAGCCTCCCAATTGCTGACGTATGCCCTTATTAATTGCCCTGTAATATTCCTCCGTGGCGAAGGTTGTGCTGCCTCCGATAATACCAATCGTCTTCATTGTTTAAAGTTGATATTAGATTCTCTGCAAAGAGATGGATCTGTAGGACACAATGATGGCGCTGAAAAGCTGTTAGATAGTGCGGTTTGTCGTAGAAAAGCGGATCATAATTCATAGCTTAGATCGAGTATCAAGATATATAATTATGGCAGCTTTATAACAAGAGGGGGAGAGAGTATGATGATTCAAGTACAAGATATACTCAAATGAACCCACTGATCCAGCGAAGGGCGCGCCTTGGCCATCATTTGATGCTACCCCCATCGAGGAATGCAAGTGGGGTTTAACGTTTGACAACTTACTCTTAACCTTGAGCTCTAGTTAGGCTCCTGATTTGGCTCGCACAAGACATGAAGCTTTGAAAATGAAGTCGGCAAGACGTCCAAACAATCTCACAAGACTTACGACAGGGAGTTCAAGGGTCGAAAAACCGCTATTTGGCTTGAGAGAACTAAAAGCTACGCTTGCTTCTCTATTATTGCTTGTCCGCCTCCTTCTAGTGTAAAAGCTAACCACAGAAGCATGGAAAAGTCGTCCACCTCCTTGACCCATTCGTTGATCTCTCCAATGATACCATCCTGTGTTGACTGAACCATTTGACCACTATTGATTCTAGACTTCTTCAACATAAAAAGATCCCCCATAGTTAATTGCCGTGTCCCTTTTACCTTTCTTGAGTCAATATCCTTTTCATATCGCTTTTTCCAATCTTCATCGCACATCGGTTGCCACAGTTCACGGCCTGAAGGCAGCGGCAAGTCAACGAATTCCGGACAGTCCCCTCTTGAGGGGGTTCGAGCGTCGATATGGAAGAGTAAATCGATCAGATAAAGAAGACAACCGACTCTGCTTTGCCTAATTAACTGTCCGAACTTTGATATCAAGCAAGTCGGTCTGTAGGAAATACACATACCGTCTTATGCTCTCCATAAATGCCCAGGCACTACGTGATGAGCAGATATAATCTACACCCAGAAGTGAATAGTTTTGACCATATAACGTCCGGGAAAACTTCTAATAATGCGCGTTCGTGTTAGGTGTGCTCTTGTCCTACGCAGAAAAAACCTTACCTCGGTGATTGATACTAGCCAAGCTGCATCCGCATCCGGAACGATGTCTGGGCATTGAGAACAGAGCAGGCCATAAATGACTGCTGCTTGTAAAGACTGCAACATTCTCTCATGATCGTAGTTTTGATACTGGTATTGTTCAGTATCGCATTTAATTCACTTTGTCATAAGAAAGGTCTTACCTCGGAGTTTAGTTGGTGTAAGTGCACGTATATTTGCTGCACGACGAAGTGTGTGCTTCCTGGAGTTCGGGTGTAAAACATTCGACTCAGGTGGGTACAAACGGCTAATATTGGAGGCAGGCAGGTATGATGCTTGCCAGAAGGGCACTCCATCCCTGGACTGAGCCGGCATGGGGGGTATATGAAAGGTGGCATATGTTTACCGTCTGAAAATAAGCGCGCATACTCGACTACCTGGCTCAACAGCATCTTGCCCGTTAGAGAGCCTTGCTGAAATGATCTCACACGCACCGAGAGGTTTGAGTTGTGTCCAAACTTGGCCATTTCTGGACTTGTGGGAAGCCAGAAACCTATATGGCTGGGGTTCGGTAGGAATGGCAAGTTGGGCCGATCAGAGTTGAACCTTGAAGGTGTAAAAGCGAAGTCCGGGGAGTACAATGTCGACAAGAAGTTGGAAATGTCCGAATCACTTAGGGGCGGCTCCGAACTTAGCGGGTTCTGTACCGCTGACATGACTGGATAGCACATGGTTGACGTCTCAGATAGAGCCGCAAGAGGTGATGGGAAGTCAATGGCTGATCCAGAGGAGTTGGAAAGGAGTGGTAGGGACGTTGTAGGTGAGGCGCAAAGCGGTGGTGTAGACATCGGAACCATTGATAACTCTGGCATCATGGGACCTGTCCCCAACAACTGAGCCATCTCAGCAATGGAATGATCCACATCCAAATTTGAGTTAGAATCGGCGGACTTCCTCGCCAGCCTCTTCTCTCCCGTCACGATAGGATCGGCAAGTGATGTAAGCTGATGGTTTAATATTGGATCATCAATCTCTCCGCTCTGCGGGAAACTCGGAGCACTAGATGTGCGAGAAAGTAAAGTCCTTAGAGCAAGCTTCCGACCACTTCGAGGCTCGGCAGCCCTTTGTGCAGGGAGATACTGGCAGTCGAGACCTCGATTTACGCATCGTGAGCATGGGATTGACAAGCAGCAGCGGGATTTTGCGGCGCGGCACTGGGCGCAAGATTTCGCCCGGGTCTTAGCCATGAGAACTTTCGGTGTTGTCGTCAAATCAAAGCGCGCCAAGCAAGAAAGGAGGTTGTATGAATAAAACAGAAAATTTGAGGATTGATGGTAAGAGTGCCATGATTGATGACACCCTCGCTTCCGGAGTTCGTCAGCCAATCACCTTTTCTCTGTCCGGAGTCGGCAGCCAATCATAGCCAAGCGGACCTGATCTAGGTAGACAAGGGCTTACATATGTCACAACTTCGAAGTCGTTCTACGGAGTAAAGTACTCGGTATTACTCGCTCTCTATACGGATAGGCTGCCGTATTTCGGTGCTGAGTTACTTGGGTACTTTGGTGGATGTATGGGAAGATCGTAGAGGGCGATATCTGGCCACGGCTGGGTAGGTATATATGAGCTCACACCTTTGTCGATTCGAGTTTCATGATCCAATAATCTCTATCTCACTTCAGTATTTATTTCATCACATCAATCATAATGGACGCCACACAAAAGACTTGTCTTGTCACGGGCTGCTCAGCCGGTGGGGTTGGCGCCGCCCTTGCAGAGGCTTTCATGAACAAGGGCTATCACGTCTTCGCGACTGCTCGGTCACCCTCCAAGATTCCACAATCTCTGCATAGCGCACCAAATGTTACGGTTCTTACGCTCGATGTGACATCTGCAGAGTCCATCAATTCAGCCTTGGAATCAGTTCGCCAACGTACAAAACTTCTGCATGTGTTGATCAACAACGCTGGCTTAGGACTTACGAGCCCAGGCCTGGATCAATCCATAGAAGAAGCCAAGAAGCTTTTCGATCTCAACTTCTTTAGCGTACTGGCCATGATGCAGGCTTTCAGCACGATGCTCGTGGAAGCCAAGGGCTGCGTAGTGAACAACTCATCTGTTGGAGGAACTATACCCTTTGCATTCTCTAGTAAGTCTGTAGGATCGAACTACTATAGTTAGAGTATCTTCTAACCAGACTTTTCTATAGGTATCTACAACGCGACAAAAGCAGCCTTAATCCAAGCGAGCGAAACCTGGCGTCTAGAGATGGCGCCTCTGGGCGTGCGAGTTATTACTCTCATCACGGGAGGCATTGCTACCAACTTCTTCGCCAATCTCCAGACGCTTGCCTTCCCCGAGAACTCATACTACCTGAGCGTCAAAGACATAATCGAGGCCAAGCCTGAGCAGAATCCCTATGGTGTTGAACCGCCCGTATTTGCCCAGGAGGTCTTGCATCTGGTGGTCAAGGGAGCGACAGGAAAACATTGGGTCGGCGGTGGTGTGCGAATAATTCGCACAGCACTGTGGCTCCTACCGCAAAGTTTTGTCGTAAGTCATGTTTTGTTGATGTGCTAGCAGTACCTTTCTAACAATGCCAAAATACAGGACCGGATCGTTCTGAACCTGAAGCCGTTCAGCCAACGTCTGGAAGAAGAGCACAAGAAACGCATCTGATATTCTCATTTCTCAGAATGGAGGACCAGGCAGAGGTGTTGGATGTTGGAGCTTGATCAGGCTTTGGCTTAATTCTTTACCAAACACTTCTATCGCGAGTTCACATATCGCATGAGGCTCCGTTCTATGCTGCATGTACACATCATTTTCTTTTGTTTTGAGGGGGGTTTACTACATAGGTAGCAAATGTGAATTTATTAAGGAAGACACACGAGTACCGAAATTAGCTGACACTCATATGATACTGAGATTTGTTGTTCTCGCGCTAAAGGTTTTCTTGGATTTTCTTTGTACGATTTAAACAGAATAGTGAGCATTTGCTATTCATTCTTCTCTCATTGTGTCAGTGCTTGGTAATGGTTACTGCATGCACTTTGTTTGCTATGGCATCGGCATCGGATAATCGCGGTTTGGTGCGGCATGTCTAACGAAAACATATCGCTTGGCAATTGTAGTTCAGCTTGTAATGAATCAATTGCTCATTCGACACTTGCCAGTGAATCCTTGGCCTGAGCTGCAGATGGCATTGTTGAGGGCACATGACAGAAGATTCTATTGCTAGGGCATCTTCCTGCGGATAGCATCATTTTTTCTTCGGCTGGCTTTTAGAAACCCGTTACACTAGCTCACATGAGTTCAAGCGGTTGGGGAAACGTGGAGAGCGTGTGCCATTTCTGATGCGGGGAGTGTCATCCACGCCCTAGATGACTCCAGCGTGAACGCAGCGTGACTCACTCCATACATCTGTCATTCTAGATCGTTATCCTTAAAGATTTCAACGTTCCGACATCGATATCCAGCGAAAATCTCTCTCGAAAATGGCTTCCAACAACGCAGCAAAAACTCTGAAGGAATTACACGTCCCTTCGCAGCCCCTCATCATTCCAAATGTCTGGGACATCTCATCTCTTAACGCACTCATTTCTCTCAACTCCGAAGAAAGCAGGCCCGTGAAGGCTGTTGCTACCGCATCTTACGCTATTGCAGCGACCTTAGGCATCCCAGACGAGCAGCTCACTTACGACCAGAACCTTGAAGCCATCGCTAGGCTTGCGCCCGTTGCCGCCAAAGCAGGCCTACCACTTTCCACCGACCTCCAGGATGGATACGGTTCCCGCATCGCCGAGGCTGTGACTGCGGCCATCAAAGCCGGTGCTGTGGGAGCAAACATCGAGGACACTCACCCAGAAACAGGCGCGTTCTACGGTATTGAGGAGCAGGTTGGGCGGCTGAAGGTTGCGCTGAAGGCAGCTGCAGATGCGGGCTGTCCCGACTTTGTCCTCAATGCTCGGTGTGACGCCTTCTACCCCCCGAGCTCGGCGTATCTCCCACAAGATTCTCTCATGGATGAGGCTGTTGCGCGTGGAAAAGCATACCTTGAAGCCGGCGCCACCACTGTCTTTTTCTGGGGCGGCTCAGGGCGTGGTCTGAGAGATGCAGAAGTATCAACTCTGGTGCAGAAACTTGGCGGTAGGGTCGCGGTGAAGGCATCGATGAAACCAGACGCGTTGTCCACAGCTGAGTTGGCGGAGAAGGGAGTCGCGAGGATCAGCGTAGGACCAAGCCTTCATGCTATTGCCATGCAGGCTGTGAAAAAGGCTGCATCAGAGCTTCTGGCCGGAGGGAAGCTTACTTAGTGTGTGCCCTGATTTAGCAACGAGGTATAAATGATGACCCAAGGCTTGATGCAAACTCATGTCCCCATCAGTTGTCATGTGAAATAAAATGCAAATTTCGGCAAGTTAAATCAGCCAAGTCCACAGACTATTGTCCTCTCACCCTCTCTCGCTTTCGGAAACAATGCTGCTTTAGCTTAGGTTCTCTTATAAGTTAGGTATATCAGAGAATATCATGGAATGTGAGCTTAAAACGAATAGGTCTTAATAATTGAAAGATATGTCTCCTCGTAGCACCATACTCATAGCGCGAGTCCTGAACCCAAGAAAAGAGAGAGCGCTACAGAAAGCATTGGCAAGACAATCCCGACTTTTGTTACAGCTCCCGCCCCTTTCCCATCGTCACCCTTTGATGCGTTGAGTTCGGCCTCTTTATAGACCATGATTACGCCTCCTGTTTGCGTGGCCAAGTAAACATTATCTGCGTTGTAAAATGTCCCGGTTCCAGTATTGGCTAAAGTCCTCGTGGAGGTGATGGCTTCTTCGGTGATGGGGTCCTGTGATCTGAGAGGCGGATCCCACGTCTTGCCAGCATACGATGTCACATACACATCGTCAACATCCAAGCCGGTCCAGTACACATTACAAGCTGTCGATTTCGACACTGAACCGAGATTGCCGATTGAGGATGAGCATGATCCACCAAGAGGTTCGGCTACCCAGCCACTGGATCTCGAGGTTAGTAAAGACTGTAAAGTTGCCTGGTACTGGCAAGGCGATGGGTATCGACTTTTATGCAAAGAATCGAGAAGGAGTTCAAACTAACCTTGGGCAGCACATGGCCATTATTTCATCGGTGTCCAGCGCATTTGCGAACAGTTGGGGAAGGAGGATGACCTGGTAAGCACTCTCGTTTGTCCACATTTTGATTGCCTCTTGAACGAATATACCAGAGCCTGTCGGTTCTGCGCCGCCTTTTAGAGTGCCGGCGGTTGTCCAACCACTGGGACAGGAGATTCCTGGTGAGTGATACCAAATGTTACTGGCCGATGGAGATGCCGATACCATTTTGTGGATAGCCTCGCCGGACGGGATACAATCATCGCGTGTCGATCCGTTGCCGCATGATTCCTTGCCAAGATACCTGTCTCTTCCTATTCCAGCCGTCAGGGTCGCGTCATAGCGCGAATACCACACCAAGTTATCACTTTTAGTCGCACATGCCGATGGGGCCGTAAACGTCGTGGTTAGGGGACCAAGGTTGGTGAGCGTGTAGCCGAAAAATTCGCTTGAAGGCATCTTTTCTGTGCTAGACGGACGAAATGAGTCGAGCTTGGTGAATGAAGGGAGGGGAGGAGTCATCATTTTTGTAGGCAGCTGTCTGCTAAGCCAGGGGGTTACATTTGCCAAGCCTCGCATGGACGTGGCGATGATCCTGCGAGTTTTGCGAACCTGGTAACTTGAAGCTGACTCCCTTGCTTTTGTTCGAGACGAGCCTCATTAAAATTGAAGAATGGTTCTTTACTTCTGCTTAGCCCATTAAGATGGGATCTGTCTTCTTGATGTCTTTAGCATGTGTAGAAATTTGTTTCTTCCAAGATACTCTCTCCCTCCATGGTGTTAGAACTTTCAGTTGTAATCTGTGGCTTGTAAGCACCACCCCTGTGCGCGTACCGCTAAATTGGCAGGACTGGAGTCGTAAATCAACATATCAACCAACGCTCAGCCCATAAGCATCGTTTAAGTTTCCGCATCCAGTTAGCCAACTGATTTGAGCCTTGCAGGGCACCTTGTTCAGACCTGTCGTCCCACAATCCGTACGGACAACACTAGGTAGCAATGCCATCATTGGTCAAGACACCCATCTAGGCCGCTGATCACGTTTGGTACTCAATCTTTCAAGTAAACAAACGTTTAATCTGATGTTATTATAATTTTTCACTGGCGTAACTGCTATATTACCTGAGTAACGAGACATGGAGTGATTCTTATAATACAACTTCATTATTGGAGTCGTGATGGCTTGTTTGAAATAGCCATTGACAGGAGGAGAAGATTCCGGCAGGTTACTGGCTGCTGCACCAGCTGCTTGAATCACGGATTTCCCTGTGGATATTTCCTCAACATTTTTGCACCAACCTCTCAATCAATCAGTGCGAAAATGTTCCCGAATGAGCGAGTTTAGTAAGCGTAGCGAGTAGCGTCCGTGTTACCCTCACGGTCCATCTTCTTGTTGGCCCTGACAAGCCAGATACGCATAGCCCAGGTGGATACGATCGTCATGGTCGCAAAGGCAGCGTTGCTTGCCATTCCAATGAGGTACTTGGGTTCATCGGACGAGGGATACAGGTATGCGGTGTAAATGTACGATGCGTTGGCGACCACGTTGACGATGGACAAACTGACCGACTTCTTCTCGGGGGTGGACCCAAGAGTAGCAGACACCCATCCGAGAATCATTGAGTTGACTGCATATGCGCCACTGGCGAAGAGGAAGCAAGAGACGTAGCGAGCGGCGGTATTGAGCGTTGCGCAGGAGATGATGAAGCCCACCAGCGCCATGCCCATACAGGCCGTGATGTGCCAGGTACGTTCATTGTACTTGCCAGACAACAGACCAGCGCCGTAGCCGAAGAATCCGGAGACGAGATATGGCGGGCAGGTGAGGACGAGAGTAATGGTCTTGCTGAAGCCGAGGGAGCCGACGACGGTGGGGAAGAAGTTGTTGAAGGAGCAGGCGGAAAGGTGCATATTTTGGATGAAGCAGAAGAGCCATAGACGAGGGTCACGAATAGCCTGCTTGAAACCGGCACGGGCTCCCTTGCTTTCTTCAAGACCAACCGTGTCTTTGATCATCCGGTCATGCGCAAGTTGTCGCTCTTCGGGGGTCAACCACCAGGTAGTAAGAGGGCTGTCAGCTAGTGTGAAGGCACCAATAAAGCCCACACCAAACGTAACAACGCCTTCGATGATGAAAAGCCACTGCCATCCGTGAAGCCCGTGGGCGCCGTCAAGGGTACTGAATGTGGCGGCTGCAATGAGACCGGAGAAGGACGTGGCGAAAATGTTGCCAGAGTACAAGATGGCTAGTCGGGTAGCAATCTCCTTGCGGGTATAGAAAATCGATAGCATGTAAAGTGCGCCTCTAAAATTCATTGTTAGCCTCTTGGTGAAGAAAGTGTTTGCGGTTAGTGAAGCTCCCACTCCAGCGTCCTCAGCCCCAACACTCCAAAGTGGGAAACATCAACCAAACATGCAGATAACAAAGAGGGGAGACGGACGGATAGAAAGGCGCCTCCGCTATGCCAAGAAAGAATCGAACGACGACAAGGCCGGCATAGTTTTTGGCGAGTGCCGTGCAGGCGGACACAACGGCCCATCCCATCATGCACACCGCCATGTAGACCGAAGGACGAACGCGTTTCGTGGAGATGAGCATGTTGGAAGGGATTTGCATAAGCAGGTACCTATCGCTGTCAGTTTCAAATTACACTTGAATAATCAGAAAGACTTGGCACTTACCCGACAAACAGAATGGAGATGCAAGTATTGTACTGAGTTCCCTGAAGTCCCAGATGCTTCTCGAGGTTGTTCAATCGTGCTTGAGCAATAGCATTGCGGTCAAGCTGCGAACTCTGGAGTCAATACTGCATGCTGGATCAATCATACCGGGGAGGCACTCACGTAGTTGAGGAAGTACATTGCCCAGAGAGTAGGCATAATACGATAATCCAACTTTCGAACAAGACGAATCTCCTCAGGGTCGGACTTCTTTACCGCTCCAGAGTAGTCGGCTTCCTCTCCCACCAGAATACCACCTTTTTCAAGGCCGGCGGAGGGAGTCATCTCGAGCTGAGCCTCATGAGGGCGTTCAGCGCTGTTTCGCTTCTCGTCCGATCCCATTCTCAACCAGGTGAAAGTTGCAGCGATAGATTGTTCGAATGATGGTTTGGTTGAGGAGAAAATCAATTGAGACTGCTGCTAGAACAAATCTTTCGAATCTCGTGCGCCGACCGATGGATCTTATATTCTATGCCAGGGTGCCCCCACAACGGACCATCAACCCCAGATTCCGGGGTTGATATTCCCCCCTCAGGCTTTCCATCAAGCAATGAAGCGTCTCGACTCTCCTAGTGTCAAGCTTAAACTCAATAACTTTAGGGTCGCGGACAAAGAAATAACCGTTGCTGCGGGGAAGCTGGGGATGAGATGAAAAATGTGGGCGAGGTTAGACCCAAAAGCGCGGGGAAACGAACACCAAACGTTGGGGTTGGCTTAAATCGGGCTACTTCCTGCATGGGAGACCACATGACTCTAGATGTAGAGGAACTTAGTTGCCTCGTGCAACGGGGAAGAGGAAATATACAAGAGCAGAGTGTCAAGAGAGTATCATGGTTTGTCAGACATTGGCTAGTCCACGTATTCATCCATTTACATGCTACTCCGCATGTCTAATCAGCATCACCTCCCTTCACATATTCAAGGTAATTTGACTGTGTTCAATTTTTCCAATGTGCTTTTGTTTCCCCCCAGAGGGAAAGATCTCTTTTTGGAGACGCCCTAAGAAAGTTCGTACGCGGGTATGCAACCCCGACAAATCCACACCTGCTCGTCCGTCATTCCAGGCTTGTGCCGCCGGAAAGCCCTCTCTTAGTCCAGTCTCCGCCCATAAGTGTTGAAAGAAACGCTCTCTACTCAACTATAGAAGCCATTAAAGTGCCGTGGACCGGTGAATCTTCTACAACACCGCTACAGACTTTTGTTGATTAGGTAGTAAGAGATGGTTCAAGTCGTGGTCACCGAGGGTCTAAGTGAATTCCATTCCCTGCGCCCTCAAATCCCCCCGTTTGATTCTTTACCAAGATCCAATGTTGCTTTTACTACGCCATCCGTGATGTTCAAATACCATCCCTCCCCTCGAGAATGAGGACATCTACGTCGACAGATATAGGAACTTTTCCCACTCGTTCACAGTACTCTTCCCCCTTCCCTATAATGAACATCCTTGTGGTAACTTAGCCAGCTGATTAAAATGCTGGGATCTTGTTGGAAATTGATGGTCTGGATCTTAGTGAAAAGCTCACTTGCAAGAACCTCGTCGTAGGCGTCAGGTTGGCCCCTTCACTCTAGAAGCTTGGTGTCGGGGCTAGCCTTCCAGGAGGCCCGGAGGGCCCAGAGCTCGGCACGATCAAAGTAGAGGTTGTTCTAAGACAAAATGCGAGTATTTATTCCATATTGTGTAATCAAGGCCTTGGACGAAGCAACGGCCTAGGCTGATTTACCACTGCGCCGTAATCGTGAAAACCATATCCATCTCGCCGTGTGCCTCGATTCTCTCACTAGTCTTTTCTCCGGCTGTTGGAGAATTCATTATTCTCGATCGGAGCAATCAAACCCCGCCGTGGATGACCGGAACTGAATGACTCGTACGATTCTCGTAGTTGGAGAACTGAGGGGTCATGACGGAGAATGAAATGTCCGCTACGGATAAAGCTTTGGCTTGGGGCGTCCGTCTCCTAATCCCGCAAAACTGGAGCACGGTGTTTTTCATGGACGGATGAAATGGTTCTCCCGCACAAATTCACTCCGTCGTTAGGGCACCCTGGCATAGATAGAATATAAGAATACATATAATATATGCCGTTGCCTGAGTCGCACATATCTTGTTACGCCAGCGTTGTTCCCTGAATTAAAATGCAGTTGAAGTTACAGCCTATTGAATACCGAGAGACAGCATTAGATGAAGACGGTATAACGTGCTATCTAAGTTGATCCATTCGTGGAATTTGGTAAAGGAGTGTTCTCAAGACTTTCTATGGTAGCCCTACATTCCGTAGCAGCGCCTGCGATCAAGCCTGAATCTTGCTGGCATAACATGAAACGCACGCCCAATGTATGAATGGCCCAATCGTGAATGTCAGGCGTATTGTAGATACCTGCAAGACCCATAACCTTTCCATTCTTCTTGCATGCTTTGCTTACCCGCGTCAAAGCCTGGCGGAATTTGTCACTGCGAAAATCAGCAGGAGCACCGAGCTCGATAGCCAAGTCATTGGATCCAATCAGTATGACATCGACTCCTTCCACGGCGGCAATCTCATCTACTCTTTCAACCGCTCCCTCGTTCTCTATCATGACAAATACTGATGATGCGTGCTCATTAGTCTCGCGAATCACGTCAGGCTGAGGAAAGGACTTGAGAGACAAGGCTGGCAGTTGGCCAGTGATCGAACGACAGCCTTGGGGAGGGTATTTTGAGATAGCCACAGCCGCCTTTGCTTCATCTGGGTGGAGTGAGCTTTGGTAAAAAGAGATAGATAGGTACATTATATGTGACTTACCTGCATTCTGTACATGAGGAAAGATTATTCCCATGGCACCTGCGTCGAGGACTTTCTGGATGAACCCGTTGCCGCATTGGTGTGGCACTCGCACAAAAGGCGTTATGCCGAGAGCAAGTCCAGCACCACATAGTTTGCCAGCGTCATCGAGAGAAAACGTCGAATGCTCCAAATCTATGAACAGACTATCGAAACCTGCGTTCTTGGCTAGCTGTACCACTTGAGGGTTTGTGACGAGTCGTATGCCAAGAGCCTGGGAATTTACATTATCAGCACCTGACAGGGCGGAAATTGTGCTACAATGTTTGGGGAGCCCGTGATAAAACACCAGAGCACACAAATTATGTTACAGGCAGAATTCATTCCACGGTAGCGCCATGGGGATGCATACACACCTTGCAGAGCTGCCCAGTGGCAGTTCTTGTCTTGAGGGTATTCCAGCAAGCGAGCATTTTGCTAGACTGGAGTGTGGACTGTTAACATTCGTCTAGATATCGCTGAGATGACTAGGTACCCTTGCTTTATCTAGATGGTCGGTCTGCCCTGGGCTCGGGCTCTCCGAATGGTATTCGGAAGCTACTTTCTGGTTCGGGGACCACTCTCCGAAATTCGGTTGAGGTCCTCGGCAATCGTTGCCATGGTGCACAATGCCTTCGTACCGGGCTTATCGAACGCTAGTCTGTTAGAGATACTGTTGTGCGGGTCGGGGAGCGAGATTCTCAAAAAGTTTGGTTCCGTTCGTCTGCCAATCTGCCTACCAGGTGCCCGAGACTGAATCATCGAAAACCCACTCTCCAAAGAGTGCTCCTTTACAATGGGTTGCTAAGCTAAGACTAATTTTCATAATGGGCTAAGAGGCATGACAGTACCCTATAGCCGCCGTTGTCAAATCATGAGGTAATGTTCGACAACCAATGTGGGAGTATTCATAGACGGCTCAGGTTCGCACCGTTCTCCTAGTGATTGTTGACGTAATCGGATCTTACCTCACGAGCTCGATGCCAAAGTGAGCTTGAGCGTGACCAGCTAAGCCGTGTCATCTCCCAATAGCGGTATAATTATCTGGTCATATGAAATGGTAGTTTAAACCTTTGTATTGGGTTATGCCTAAGACTTCACAATAGCTCCAGAGACTAACATCGCATCAAATCGAAATTGTAGGCCACGAGTGTCTGAAAGCTTGTCTCTGACTTGCTGCGTCTGGCCCCAAAGTGAACCCGTCAGAGTACAGCGCGAGATGTATCAATTGTCGTATCTAGAGTTGATAATGGTTTTCATTGCTTGAACCTCCTGAGAGCATTCTTCCAGAATCCGCCTTCCCAATGCACTTCCTCCTGTCTCTCCGTCTCTCCCCACTCTCGTCTACCTGTGCTGAGGTCCACAGCTGAAGCAGACCAAAAAGTCGTCTTCTTTGAGATCTTCCACCAAACAACGTTGACAATGAAGATTATGGTACCAAGGTACTTTAGGACAAATAGATCGGCCTTGAAGTGCGGGATAAAGGCATCATAACCTTGTTCTCCTAGTTAGCGCGGGCTCTTATTACTAAAGCGAAGGGAGGGTAATTACCATTGAAGACAATGACTAGGAGTGAGATGAATAATGAGAAGTAGGAGCCATATGGCTGGAGAAACCCAACATAGGGCAGATTAGCTGCGACGATGCCTTGTGCCTTCAAGGCTTGACGGAAACGGATGTGAGTAATCAGGATGGCAACCCAATTGAGAACAGCAAAAACTGTCACCAAGCTGACAAAGTATCCAAAAACAGTCGAAGAAGACTTGCTGGCGTTCATATATCCTAAGCAAATGAATAAAGAAGTGATACCGACAGCGTATATTGGGTTGCCGTTTTCGCGCGCTTTAGCAAAGATTCGAGGGGCCTGACCATCCTTCGCCAGGCCATACAGAGACCTAGAGGCGCAGTATATGTCTACTAGAATTAGTTGAAGTCTATGGACATAGTAATGAATTGACGTACCCGAGCTTGCGGCACTTAGAGTAAACACCAAAAGACATCCGTTTATGACATCGGCGAAGATAGGTACACCGCCCAAGGACACTGCAACAACAAAGGGAGAAGCGGCTAGAAGCGTGGCGTTAGTGAACCCATCAAGAAACCTCAGATAGACTACATACCTCCACTGGTTGCTTGTTTAGTGGCGCCAATAAGTTGTTGGTTGTCGTAAGGAATGGCCATGCCAAGCACCAAGACGCCAAGGATATAGAAGCAGGCGATTCTCCAGAATGTCTGCTTCACAGCTCGGGGAACGTTCTTCCTTGGGTTTGGCGTCTCACCGAAAGTCATACCTACAACCTCAGTGCCCTATTCACATTATTAGTACCGGGATCGTATCAAATATGAAGTTTATGTACCGTAAATCCAAAGCACGCTTGGCAGCAGCAGGCCCAGAAACCAAGAAACCTTCCCTTGGGTCCTTCGAGTAAGTATTCAGCGAATGCTCCAGGGTCTTGCCAGTACCGAAAGCCAGATCGATTGTGATTTGGGCCGCCGCCCATGGCGACCACGAAAGTCGTAATTATGAGAGTCGTCATGATTAGGACTTTGGCAAAGCCTAGCCAGAATTCGGTTTCGCCGAAGCTGTTCACATGAAGAATCTGAAAGCTTGTTAGATCTCAAGAAAGACAATGGCTCGAGTCTGTAGGCTGCATACATTAATAGTTACAATAGCAACTCCAAAAACTGTGATCCAGATAGCCACATTTAGGTCTGGCCTCCAGAACTGGATAACCAACCCAGCAGCTGTAAGGTTTGTCGGCGTGGCTATGATGTACTTGAAGAAGTAGTTCCAGCCGGTTGCAAAACTACAGTATGTTAGCGAGGAAGTTGCTATAAGAGAGGTCATCTTACCCAAGAGCCGGATCAACCATACGCGTCGCATAACCTCCAAATCCTTTATTCATGGGGAGAAATGTTGCCATCTCTCCAATAGCTGTCATAACAAAGAAAACCGTAATTCCGATAAGAACGTATGCAATTAAAAGACTGCCAGGCCCTCCTCTCGATAAAGCACTTCCTGTACCAATGACAAGTCCTGTGCCAATTGCACAAGCAATTGAGAACATGAAGACCTGGTGCGGCTTGAAGTCCCTTCGCAATTCGTTTGGTTGAGCCATCTCGCCCTGCGTTTGGGATTCAACCAAACCAAGGTCGTTGGGCTTCTCTTTCTCGAACGATTGCGTCATTTTGAAGTAGGCCTATTCGAATGACTTAGGCTATCACGTTGTTGGTTGTTGAAAGCTCTTGAAGCGTCCAACTGTCAGTCTTTATCAAAAAGACCAACTTCTAAACCAACCCCTTTTGATCCTAGCAGTATTCACTAAAGCTTATCATGGGCTCGGTTTCTGCTCACCGAAGGGAAAGCGAGTCATGCAATCTTACCCCATGATACCCCGCAAACTACGAAGGAATGGCCCCGAGTCTAGGGCCTTATCAGACGATCGTTCGGAACGTGTGGCAAAAAGGAGAAGTATCTCGGGGAGTGCTCTCCGAAGCGCCGGACTGGCTAGCTCATGGTCAACGATATGATCATTTCTTCATTTTTGTAGCATGGTTGCACGATTGCGGTCTAGGCCTTCAAGTCTTCCAAAGCAGTGCACTTATATCTTGGTGGCTAGACATTTGCAGGAGTTTCTTGTTATCGCGCATTCGTTTAATATCCCCTGCCACCAGAGGTTCAGCCACCAACAAGGCTAATAAGTTAACGTGCAATGTACGTCGTTCTCGGAGCTGGCGTAGTCGGATTGACGACCGCGCTCGAGCTGAAGAGACAATATCCCTCTCGCAATGTCTTGGTTCTTGCTCGAGATCTCCCCGGAGACTCTGCTCCGACATACGCATCAGCCTGGGCTGGAGGAAACTGGATCTCGAGTGCCACCGACAATGGGCCTCAGGAAGAGTGGGATCGCGTTACATACCTCAAGTTCCAGGAACTAGCCAAGACTCACCCTGAATGTGGTATAGAAGCAATGGACTTGCGATCTGTCTACGAGGATGATATTGAAAATGTCGATCTCTTGAGTCAAACGACCAACAAAATTTGGTACAATGACCTCGTCGGAGGGATCAGGTACCTGCCAAAGGAAGAGCTTCCGCAAGGCACCAAGTTTGGGTTTGAAGTCTCGACATTTGTTATCAACGTGCAGAAATACTTGCCATGGTAAGGATTATCAGCATGCATTCCATCAAACAATTGCTAGTGAGGGAAAGCTAATTGAAAGACTCAAAGGCTCCAAGCTGAAGCGGCGAAACTCGGCATTGAGTTACGACGAGCAATCATAGACGACTTGTCAGAGATTCCAGGCCAACTTCCAACCACTTCGGCCATTTTTAACTGCACAGGACTCGGCTCTCTGACGCTGAAGGGTGTCGAAGACCAAGATGTTTACCCAGCAAAAGTACAAAATGCTAGCAGTCCTGACCACTGTGGACTTAGATACTAACTACGATCTTAGGGCCAGGTCTATCTTGTCGAAGCGCCACCGTCAGGTATCTCCAAGATGTACTTCCGTTCAAGTCAACGCCTAGGAAGCCACAGCACCCATGTCTTCCCTCGAGGGAAAGACGGGGGTGTGATTCTAGGTGGATGTAGGCTTAACGGTGACTCTAATGAAGAATTTGATTCGGCCATTGGCCAGAGCATCAAGGAAAGATGTTGTGCCCTCGTCCCAGAGCTTGGAAGGCCAGAGGATCTCCGCATCATCAAGCAAGGTGTGGGCTTCAGACGTAAGCATTTCTCAATCTAAACTTGAACCTCTTATTCAACTACGACTAACGAGACGGTAAACATGAAGCGAGTAGAATAAATGGTGCTAGAATCGAGTTGGAGAGAAAGTACGGCGTCAAGGTGATTCACAACTATGGCGCAGGTGGCTCGGGCTATCAAGCCTCTTGGTAAGAAACACTTGAAATGTTTATGGTATGTTCCGGTCTAGCTAACTTGCTCTCAGGGGGATGGCCAAAGCTGCTGTAGATCTGCTTCGGTCTTCAGGCAGGTTGTAAATAGGACAATACAGCTTGGCAAGATCGTACAACAATAGCTAGTTGATAAGGTCTTAGAATATATCTCATCTTCAATTGAGTTAACCGCAAAATGTGGATTTCTTATCTACGATATTTTCTCAAATGAACTTAGGCCCATATCCTTCACTATTCAAAACCCTAAGTCCACTAGATCAAGCGAAGACTCAGCTACCCAGTACGTCGGGGAGTGGCCTATAAAATTTTAGGAATTTTAGATTTCATGCAGACTCTAGTCCCTTTGCATTTCATTGTCTAGTCTTGAAACCCTGCACTTTATTCCATTCGTCTTGAAGTTTAGATACGGCACGAATATGGATTACAAACGTTGTTATACGAACAAATCACAACAAGCTTCAATGGCTTTAATATGTCTAGCTATTCTTCTTCGACGAGTTTTCTTGCATTTACCACCTCATAAGGTATCTAGATATGGTTTCGGATGGGTGTTTCCGAAGCCCGTACAACCTCATCGATGCTTAACGCTACATAGTCGATATTTCGTTCATTAAGACCGGATACGGTTATGCGACCATTGGGAACTAGATAAATGTGGTATTTGGTCTGTAGAGCCTTGTATTGTTCGATGGTCAATGGCAGCAAACTTTCTTCATTAGTAAACTGGCTTTAGAAGTGATAGGTCGTGGTAGAGTATGCTTACCTGAATAGTCCTGTTCCGCGAGTGATGATCTCCCAGTTTCCTGGAGTCTGTAAAAAAGATAAAATATTAGCCCACTGCGTTCAGCTTAACACCGAATTATTCTATCGCACCTTATGAACATCATTTAACAGATGGAATAGCTTTTCTCGCAGCGTGCGTAGTCGATGATGGAGACTATTGAGCTCTTCCCTCCTGTAATAATAATAAGAGTACTGTCTTGCCTGCAAAGATTGGGGGACTTACCAGATTAATTCTCGCTTAGGATCTGACAAGATCGTGGTCACGAGCCTGGCTCCGTATGCTGGTGAAGATGAGAACTCGGATCGGATCAAGAAGCGGAGCTGATCATGCACAGCAGATGCCACCTGAACAGTAGGGCAAATAGCATGAAGAGCACCGACCCTTTCTCCATACAGGCCAAAGCTTTTAGAGAAAGTCTGGCAAGCCAGGAGCTCGAAACCTTCTTGCGCAAAATGGCGTAAGCCGAATACATCCTCGTCTAGACCGTTCCCGAGACCCTGGTACGCCATGTCGAACAGAGGGAATAAGCGCCTGTCCTTCATCTCCTTTGCTAACGTCTTCCACTGATCTTGAGAGAAGTCCGCTGCAGTCGGATTATGACAACAAGCCTGCAGGATGAAGATGCTGCCGGGGGCCGCTCCGCGAACAGCTTCCAGCACACTGTTCCAGTCTACACGACCGGTATCGGGTGAGTAATGCCTGTATGGTTGGAAGCGAAGGCCAGCAATTGAACACATTGGCTGATAATTGCCCCATGTGGGTGTTCCCACATATACAGTCTTCTCCAAGCCTTGAACTGAACGGCTGAGGAACATGAGAGCAATGTGAATCGACCCTGTTCCGGATATAGTCTGCACAGAAGCGACCTAAAACAATTGTGAGATGCTTGTATCAACCGTTTTGTAGACTCCCACGATAACGTACTCGGCCTGACTCTAAAATGTTGGGACTGTTTCCAAAGGCGATCCGCGCAGCATTACGCAAGTATTCGGCATTACCTGTAGTAACTTCGTACTGCATCTCATACTCATCAGTTCTGTCTCTTTGTTAATTGTCCGTGATTGGTTTATCGTACATCGTGATTAGGGTTTGTCGCAGCAAGATGATCTTTCGCCTATTATGCAGTCAGTCGCTGTGTCTTGACAACAAAAACAAACATATTTTGGTAATAGTACATCTTTTAAAGCCTTCAGCTCATGGTAAAGACCTTGTTCATTGCGGTAGATTCCGACGCCAAGGTCGACCTTATTGGGGTTTGTATCGCCATCAGCTCGAAGCTTTAGCTCATACATAACATCGGGCGCACCCTGTTGTACATTGTCGAAGAACATGGCGGCAGAATAGTAGATTATTGCTTGTTTATGCCATTAGAAGCATGAAGTTGCGGTATCTGAAGTATGCTTCGCTTTTATCCTTCGTTTTATCAAGCATACTTTTACTATGCGCGTTGCAAGTATGGATACGGCAGTCAAACCAGGCTTAGCTTCGGACCCTCTCTCCGAGGCTAACGAAGCCGAATGTACCTACGTTTAAAGATATGAGAACTCGGGACCCGCTCCCCGAACCCAAACTCTTCATTTCCTCTGTAGTCAGGCCAGCAGCAATGTCGTCTCGATCTCCCAGGGATTCGGGTGCGAAGAAAACACAGAATAAGGCGCTATTGGCGTAAGTAAATTCGCTCACTGGCTACTGTGCTTCGCCTGCCAATCTTCGGACTGACACGTATAGATGCCTAACATGTCGGAAGAAGAAGGTCAAATGCTCGGGGGCTGTTCCTTGTGAATACTGTCAAAAGCGTGGATTGCAGTGCAGTGCAGCTCTTCGCCAAGAACGGAAGGTTTATTCCGTAACGTAAGTCTTCCCTCACGGCTTGCAATTCTCATGTCCTTATTGGTCTGAATTGACCCTCTCCCAGTCACGTTGAGGATCTCGAGAATCGCCTCGCCCAGTATGAGGGACGGAATCAAGATATGGAAGGATGGCTTCCCGATGCTGCCGATGAACCTTCCCAGTTAGTATTGCCCTCCTACGTGGATTAGTAGTAAAAGCAGCTTACCGTATTCTAGGAGTCCGTTCAACACCGGCCACGATTCTCAACAATCGCAAGGCACGGGTGTCGCTACGCCTTTACCAACTTCGAGACCTACGACCAGACCAGAGACCTCCATACCTTTAACCGGTCGATGTACATCATTCAACTTTCAGATAAGCAGAAGCATGGGCTGACATGTCGTACAGCAATAGAAACCGACTCGTCGTTAAGCTCGAGTGCTACCTTTGGCTTCAGGGTTCAAAACCTGCTCAATCACACCCGACATATACACGAGACCCCCCAACGTACACCAACTACCCACGTCTCGAACTACAATGGATTGTCTCCAGGGCAGGTCTATGTCACACATCATCGCTCTCTACCCCTTCTACCCAGCGAACTAGAAGCCTACCATCTCCTTGAGATCGTTAGCCTTTATATTGGCCAGAGTCAAAGTCACTTCGACGTCCGAGAAGTTTCCGACAACATCGAGCTATACTATGCTAACCCGAAAGGTCAGCTAGGACCATCTACGCCATGGTTTCTGAGGATGAAGATTATATTTGCAGTTGGTAAACTACTTTCTGGAGAAAAGAACGAGAACGATGGGGAAACATATCCAGGAAGTAGCTTATTTGAGTTCGTGCACAAACAACTGCCAACACCCAGTGAGCAGCACGCCCAAGGGAGGGTCGCAATTGAGACCTTGACGCTGCTCGGAGTATACCTCCAAGCCATGAACCGCAAGGAAGAAGCATACATTTATGTACGTCCTTGAAAATCCGTATTAGAAATCATGAAACTAATGGATGATCATTAAGACCAGCATAGCTTTGCGGCTTGCTGTCACACACGGCTACCACCGTCCTTTGGAGGGGACACATATACTTCGGTCGGAGAAAGCCCACATTGGGAGGCTATGGTGGACAATTTATATGCAAGAAAGGTATTTTGTGTGCAAAATTATGCATTTTTTAACTCCTTCGTTAACATGTCGATCACTAGACGGTTAGCAGCAGCGACGGGCTACCCATATGGTATCGATGATGCTTTCATTGTACTTGAGTATCCTGTCGACCAGCCTGGGTTCAGCTCCAGCCAGCCAATACGTACAAATGCTCGAATAGCCAGAGTTACAAGTCGCATCCTCATAGGTAATAATCCTGTCCGACACCAAATGTTCCATGACTATGGCTGATTGGGAACGACTAGACTTATATAGCCCTAAACGCCAAAATCAAGACTCTTTCGTGCCTGACGTGAAAGAAATCATCAAATGTCTGCATGAAATTTCTGGCGAGATACCAGAGAACCTGGCAACAGTAGCTCACGGACCGAACGCGAATGTTTCTATGAGAACAACAGCCTCACTCCAACTCATGGTTTACCAGGTAAATCACGTCCAATCGCAGCTCACTAGGCTTAGCTGTCATTTCTCCTGCTAACTAGAGCAGGCCACTTTACTCACAATACGCCCGGTCATGCTACACGTAGCGCATTTAATACTTGCAGGAGAGAGTTTTGGCCTGGAGCAGCTGGGTAACTCTTCCCTGACGCAGCTTTGTCGAGCGTGCACGGAAGCAGCAAGGCGTATAGTGCGGACTATCATGACATTGCGACGAATGAAGCTTTTAGGTAATGTCCTTTAACACGTCGTGCGTACCTTGGAGGCGGGATTGAGGCTAAAACTACCAACTTTCAGCCATCTTTGGGTTCTTTGACTGCGATGCCATTTTTTCCGCCACTTTTGTCTTGATTCTCACAGTTGTGTTCGACTCTGCTTGTGAAGATAAGGACAAGATCAACCCGTCGCCTGGGCTTGGCGAAGCACTAGAAAATCTGCAATACCTGGCTGACAACCACAACACGACCGCCATTGAACGACTCCAAGAGGTCCAGGATATTTGGCGTCACTTGCCCGAACACTTACGAACAAACGAGAATACAGCTGTCCCCTCGCGCGATCGCTCGCAACCTGTGCATGACAGTGTCCGCCAGCTGGCGGGTGACCGTCGTCACGGACCCATGGTTCAAGACTGTATAGAGCCCCTGAACAACGACGGCATAACAGACAATACAATACAACTAGTGATGGATCCAGACCAACCAAGACCCATTCCCGGCCTGAATGGTGTTGAGCAAGACAGTACAGACCTGCGTTTAGACACCGAACAAGATGCGTCAAACGCTGCGAACGAGCTGTCACCAGTCTGGATACCTTCGTCAGCCAACATGGGGACTGTGCCGAGTGATGACCTAATTCCCATAGACATGCCAATGGATGAATATTTTGCCCACTTCCAATCGCTGTTAGATAACCCTGATTGGTATCTCACGGGGCGAGACGTAGGAGACTTGGCAGAATTTGGAAGACATATTGTAAATCTTAGCAGATCTGAATAAAAGTTACCAACTGGTGTGCGCATTCCAGATCGTAAGCCGTCCATGTTACCGCAGGCTAGTGCAACTGCTCACAACTGAACAAACGCCAGGCGTCATCGTTTTTACCTTTAACATCTACATTCCTTCTTCTATCATTGACACGCTGCCCCAAGCTTCCTTCAAAACCCTTCAGGTCTCTGTAATGCTTCATTTTAATACCTAATTGTCGCTCTGAATCTTCCGTTATTGGCTAGGGAAGGATTGTAGCAAGAACACTAGCAACCGTATAGCCACCGTAGTCGCTCGAAGCCAATGCCAGCTACCCTATACCATGTCTCTTATTCATCCTGGGTCGAACTCTTTGGCACATAGATGTTCTGTAATAGATGCTAGGTTATATAATGAAATGAGAAATGACTGTACTGAAGATAATGGCAACATAGATGGAGGCATCAATATTCACCCAGGCTAGAGGTCCGTGTTGGTAAGTGTTGAGGTTTGTGAGTGTTGGCTCAGTAAAACCCAAACATTCGTGGAACTACATCCTTTTCACGCTCAGAGAGTACAAAGGTTCGATAGCATTTGCATCAGCAATTGATTCTGGATATAATAAGCCTGAATGATACCTGCGTACTTACCGAGATAGGTTTCAGTCTCACTCAGAATCCTTTCTGCAAAAGTACCCAGTCAACCAGTGAGGTATGTGAGACGCGTTATCACCGTAAGCAATCAACAAACCACGGAGCTAAATATAAAATTAAAATTTATATGGAACTCGCCTGAACCTCTCCACTCCAACCTCAACACGTCCCCGGAGGCACAATTGCCATGCAGCACCATCATGAGCCCAGACGCCGACAGCACCATAGTCGGAGTAGAGCTGGATGTCTGGCTTGCAAGAAGAGACACGTGCGATGCGACGAACTCCGGCCCTCATGGTGAGCTTCATCAGACAGCTACTGTGACGTCAAGCTCCCTTCTGCTAATTGATGCCCTAGTACGAAATGTACGACTACCGGCTCTCTCTGCGTCTATCCCACACCGGCTCTTTCACAGCACGAGGAGAAATGGTGTCACATGAACGCACCCGGCCTGACTGTATGGAGGGTCGGCATCAATAAACTCGATCCATTCGAGGCATTACCGATACAAATGCCATTCAAGTCACAAGAACTCCTCCATTACTGTACGAAGGCATGCATGACACTCATATCTGGGACCGTGTCTGACCATTCATCGCTAGTCCTCGGGGCTGAGACCCTCCTCAATAACGCCGCCTCACGAGCGACGCCAAACCGTGCCCAATTTCTCGAGACGGGACAAATCCAATGGCGACCAGAGGACGATTGGTAAGTGCAATTTGGCGTCAGTTTGCCTCTTACCCTCATTTCTCATTAGTTTACCAATCTCTGATTTTCTGATTTCCATCTCGTAGTATCGCCCTGACGATGGCCGAGCCCACTTACTTTAGAAGTACTTTAATGCTCGCAGGTTTACACTACATGTGGAAAGTTGGAGCTTTCCAGGAATTTGAAAAATCCGTCCTCTTCCACAAACAACAGTTAATTCAGCTTGTCAATTCCTGGCTCCTCGGGGACATCAAGTTGATCACTAGTAAACAGCTGAAGTTGATTGCCATCCTCTCTATCACCGAGGTCAGTACCGTTCTTAGAACTAAGATAGATTTGACTGATTTGTTTAGAGCTGCGTTGGAAACTATCCCGTGGCCGAGGCTCACCTCTCCGGCCTTTTATCTCTTATTGAGATGCGACAAGAAAATAGGTGCCCTGATAACATAAGACCGGAATCCCCTGAACAGGAAGAGGCTCTTGAGCGGCTTATACTTGTGTACATACGTTGATTTATGCTGCAATTGTGTATAGGAAGGCTGACCATCATCTTTTAGGGCACACCATTTTGCATCTGCCGTAAAAAGTCGCCTCACACATACTCTAGCTGGTGATATCAATTATGCTAGCATTTGGCAGCGTTCCTTCACCGGGATCCCAGAAAATCTCGTCGCACTTCGCCAGATTCCTTTCTACCTCCAGGAGAACCGGCCTCTTATAACCCACCCTATTATGGCCGTCAAAGTCATTGACGCGCTGAGAGGATTAACCGAAGCAGTGAGAAAGCGACGAGTTAACGACGGTGCACCTCACGTTGTACATGACCCCTCTCTTGCTAACGACACAACAATCTGTGATAGCCAAGACCCAGCTACCTGCACTGGTTGCAAGAACTTAAGCTGCTTACTATTCGCCTTCACCGAAGCTCACGTCTCGTCTACCCTACCGACTGCAAACCAGGCTTTAGAGGGGACTTTGCTGGCTTCGTGGCGGGCCTTGGCCGCATCCGTAGCGTTATACCTGAACAATGTTCTCCTTCTTTGGAACTCAGGTCAGCCAATTGATCGACGTTTATTCTTGAGGATTCTAGAGACACTCGTTCATCACGCACCGGAGCTCAAAAATGAGTGGAATATGCAATCAAGGAGGGCGAGTGAGCTTCCATTCTGGATGCTTTATACTGCCTCTTTTGCCCTAGCAACTCATCCTCAAGAAGGCTCTGATCAGCAAATCGAAGAAATACGCTCGTGGCTTCACAAGAAAATAAAGACATGGGCTCGTACATATCAAGTCCTAGAGTGGACGGATGCACAAGCCTCCCTATCTAACATCACATGGCCTCAGCCCAGGGGAGACTTGCAAGAAGAGATTGCACGGCAGGTTTGGGATGCCATATTATCTGACTTGTGAGGGCCGATGTCCTAGAATGCGTACTTATGGCGAATGACCAAGAATAAATTAAGCACCTACTGATCGAAATTCGGCATTTCTTCCTCCATCTCTTATCATCCTTTATTCAGAAACTGACGCTTGCTCAATGATCTTTAAAATGCTCGATGACCCTCCAGCGCTCAAAAACGGGCTGTGCCCGTATGCCAATTCGACGACCTTTGCACCGGCCGCGTTCGCCATAGCCTTTTGGCCTTCCGAGGGGATAATGGCGTCTTTCTGCGTGACGACATACGTTTTTGGGACAACAATATCCGATGAGGCATGATTGCTCTTACTTTGGAAGCTCTGAAGACTCTGGGGCGCTGTAGCATGGAAATTCACTCTGGCAATCTCATCATCAAGCCCAGAGTACAAGAGATCCGATGCCTTTGGTTCCAATAAGCCCAACCCATTCTACATGAATAGTTAGTAAAATTCCTGCAGCCATATGAAAGAGTTTCGTTACTCACAACAGGCGTCCACCAGTCTGGCTGCTGCGACTCATCTTTAATACCAATGATATCGACAAGACTCAAACCTGCGGAAGGAGGTGCGAAGGCTGCGAGGAACACGACCGCCTTGACTCCTCCAGCGTCTCCTCGGGCCCGTCTCTCTGGAACAGTTTCTCCGATCACGCTGGCCGTTCCAGAGATGCCACCGAAACTGTGACACACTACCACAAGCTCTTTCCCAGCATCTAGATATTCTTTCATGGTGCTCTTCAGAATGGCCACATCATCAGAGACACTTTTTCCCGCCACGTCTTGACCCCAACCTGCAGTAGCGAGGGCCGGAACTCGAACAGCGTACCCCTTTGTTTGGAGTGAATTGAGAAGATTCGTATAGTGAAGCGGCTGGTGCCATGCTCCGGGAACAATAATGATGACTGGCTTTTCTTGGTAGGACATCTTTTGTCAAGGAATATAGAAATGGATGAGCAGAGTTAGGGGTCAGGCGACGAGATTGATGTTCAAATTGAGTCTCAAAAGTTTCTGATGGACTTCAATTTATATCTATAAGAGCTTACACTCCTTGGATCATAGAATGGGTTCCCAGAGGCTTGCCCTCCTGATGCCCTCAACCCTCGCTTGACTCTGTCAGCACCGTATATGCGCCTCTTTAGGGTTAGCGTTGAGGCCGTATATGCACCTCTTTCGGGTAAAGCGTCCCAAAGGATGATGTAACGGTCCTCGCATTGAGACAGACTTGGTAAGATCCGAGGCTGGGAGCTGGCAACCTTGATTCATATATTTTCTCTTTATTCATTTGCAACTTAAATTTAGCTCATTGGTCTTGGCCCTGCGTTTTTGTCCTATTTTTTTCCCCGATAATCACTGACAGTTGAGGCCTGTGTGTGACCTCGGCGTAAGCCTTGCTCACCTGATTCCCAATATACACGACGCCTTATGATTCTTCACAACGATTGATAGTAATCCAGGCACAGCGGGCGGTATTACATGGCCAGTTTTACTCTAGTATGATGGTTAGGTACAAACCTTGAACCCAATCTCAAAATTGTATTCCACCTCGCGGCTAGTTATGAGCCTCAGATTAGGTAGTTAACGCTTAATTTCCACTCTTTGTTCTCTACTACGATACTATACAAACAAACAAAACTTCATCTCTCTCAGTGAGGTTAATGCTTGGTATATTCGACGCTTGCATCATGAGATCCCATCTTTGTTCCCTGGTGATAGACTGCGAAGATATTGGAAGCTCCGGATGGCACCATTTCGATGTCATACATGTATCTCTTCAGATCTTGGTTGTTTTCACCCTTGTAGTCGTCAAGAGATTCGAAGGGAATATCGTCAAGTCGGCAATGGATCTTGCACAGCTCTTTTATGCTAGGCCCAAGCCGAGTTGGCGGCACATCATCTTCGCACTGCTGGACCGTCTCGGTAACGGTATCCTTGAAGTCCTCAGCCTTTGCAAAGGTTCGATAGAACGTGTTTTTGACAGGTTCCTTCTTCGACACATTCTCGCCCTGCAAAAAGATGTTAGGTTGGTTTATGCCTTCACATTTTCGCCGGGTTATTGCCTACCTTCTTCAGATACCACAGCATCTGCTTACCAGCTCTCCACACGCCCTCGTCCTTATCCCAGTACTTGTCTTCAGCGGGGTGAACACCTTCCTCGAAGAGGGGGGTGAACTCAACACCCAGGCTTTGTCTAGCAATGGTAGAGACGACACGGACAGGCATTTGCAGAGGCTTGCCGGCTGATGTCATGGCGCTACTGAGCTTGCCGCTTGGTGCATCCAGAAATCCCTTGAAGATGGCTCCGCGACAAATAGCGGTGCGACTAGAAAGGTGATTTGTCGTCAGAATTAGGGATTTTAAAAGAGCGCTACGTTATATCATTCACTTACGGTCTGATACCAGCGGACTGTAGAACGTCGATCTCGTTGCCTCCATACTTCTCGGAGAGGTATTCATACAAGTATGGGCTCGAGCCAAGGCCTCCAACAAGGATGATTCCCTTTGATCGCTGTTAGAACCTTGATCTTCGAGCTCATGATTTCAGTATAATCACTTACTTTGACAGACATGTTGTCTTGCTTGGCCTTGCTGATCTGACCATCGATCAACTTGACAATGTCAGCGAAAACAGCGGCGAATGCCTTCTCGATGTCCTCGCTGTGGTGTGGGTTAGCGTTAGCAGGCTTTTCACAATTTCATGCTCACAAGAACGCTCTCACCTAGTAAAGTGAATTCGGCCGTTTTTAATGACGGGCTTTCGCTCCAGATCATTTTGGTCAGCGCCGTTCTTGAACGCCTCGGCTGGGATAGCAACAATGTATTCCTTGTTCTTGTCTTCAGGAGTAAACTGAGGCTTGATCCCGTACTCCCACTGGTCCTTCATCAGTTCTTTGACACCAGTCTGGCTGAGGTTGCTCCACTGCCGACCCAACCGTGCCTTGCAGATACTCTCGAAGGCCTCATCAATGAAGATACCGCCGCACAAGCCACCTGGGAAGATTTATGAGTCATGCGCGCCATCATCTCTCGTTTCGGGTGCTTACCTGAACCTAGTACCGCCTCATGGAGTTCAATGGGCTCCAGTCCCCCCACTCGGTAGCTGATCAGATCCTTTGTTCGTCATAATTAGAACTGCTGTGAAATACCCCTGGTCTCTCTTTGCACTTACCACTGTACCACCGCCAGCGTCGCAAATCACGAAAACATCGTCCTTCTTAGCTACACGGCCCTTCTCGCAAAGCGTAGCCAAGGCGGCAGCCTCAGGCTCGGGGGCAAAGGCCAGGGTAGTGCTACCGGCAGGACGATCATCAAGAATACCGGCCTTCTTTGCTGCTTCCTCCATGGCCGTGCGGGCATAATCCTTCCAAATGGCAGGGACCGTAATGACAACATGGAATCTGAGGGCCTCAATAACAGTCTTGCTTCGGGCCTTCTTGATGGAGTTGAGAATGTGAGCCCACAAAGCCTTGAGGTAATCGGCAATGAGGTCGGTAGCGGTCTTATTATTCTCTCTCAACATCTTACGCGCGCGAAGCACGAAGTCGGACTGTCGAAGCTCGGGTGCCAGGTCCTCCTCCTGCAAGAGGAGCAACTTGAACCAGCGAACTGGGTCAGCGTCAGCGGGGATTCCATATCCCCACATCACGTCGCCATGTTCATAGAATAGCTCCGTGGGAGCCTTTCCCTCTTCACCTCCGATGCCTGGCCAGTTGGTGATGAGGTTGATCTCTTCAGACTCGAAGTCTGCCACAGTAGCCCATGCTGCTCCGGAGTACCTGGTTCCGTAAGCTTTAGTTGAGACTTGCATTAGGAATACACTCGAATGGAGACTTACGTTGTTCCAAAGTCGATACCGATGACCATGAAGTCTTCAAGATCTGTGTCATTCTTCTTCTTGATCTTGCTGATCAAATTCTTCATCGACCAGCGTTGATGCTCGGGGGTTTCGGAGCTCTTCCTCAAGTAACCCGCATCATCTTTGTACTCATCTGCGTTCAACGAACCCATTTTGTCGAGATCCAAGCCGCTCAAAGTATCAGTGAAATCAGTAACAAAAAAGTCCAGAAGTAACAAGCAACGCTAGTAATGTTGTATGATTAACGAAAGTGCGTTCAACAGAGAGGACGATTCGTATTTTGTATTGATGTTGCAGTGAGCCCAAGAAGTGCCAAAACCTGACTTTGATGATCACGAGGTGAAATGTTTCATCACATCACAGCCACGCGGCATGGAAGGAATTGGTATGTCATAGTCAGCCCAGGCTGTCCAAGAATAGAAGCGAGATGCATCTTGGACGCCCACAGAATGATTCACGCTACTGCAACTTCTCCTAGTCACCAATAGGGATCCTATGGCGAATCACCGGCCATGAGTGAATCTGTCTGTGGGGGAGATATCCCGAAAGCGTCGCCTGGTTAATGCGTCAATGCGTATGCACCGCATAAGCCCCAAAACAAGGCCCGTATAAACGCGCAGCCAAAGCATGACAGCCCTAAAGAGTCTCTCAACCAGTTTTCGGTTGGAACTTCTCGCTAGGATTGGATACAAATGGTCTTGTGACGGAGTCCCGAGTGAGGACACATACACGTTGGACGTCGGCATCCAATCGGTGATATATGAATTGCAGCAATCCCAACGACGATACTCTCCACTTGACGCCCTACTCAGGGGCTCCATTCATGCACGTAATCCTCATTGTGCATCTCGTGTCGTCATAAATGACAATGCAAGCAAGAATGTTTCGCACATTCTCAGCCACGCTGGCAGTGACCAGGAAAAGAACGCCACGGGATGAATGTCATGCCACTTGGAGCAAGAAACGTGGCAGTCCACCATCATTATTGTCGTCAGAGTGCCGTAAGATGGAACTCAGGCATGTTTTTATGTCCATTGTGCTGCAGCTCACGGCGCTTCTGAAGCAACAATCTTGATGAACTTTTGTCCAGCTTCTTCTGACATCATTTCTTGGGTAACCCACAACAGTTGTTTTCATCAGTCATCTAAACCAAGCGAGGCTCCTCACCTAATTTCCTTTGGATACTTTCACGGCACCACTGAGCAAGAATCCTTTGAGTTCGCTTGCTGCAACCCAAACTCACAGACCCAACCATGTCCAACGACCCAATTGTAGTCACATCAGAGCATGGAGCGTCTGAAAAGGCTCCCGAGGCACAGGTGGCCACAGACAATGTGGCTTCACCCACCGCGGAAGCTCCTACAACTGCCCCAGAAGCTACTCCAGAGGCTGCTCCAGAAGCGGCTCCAGAGGTCCCTGCTACAGCAGCAGTTGACGCCAAAGTCAAAGAACTAGAAGAGGCTCTCGAGGAAGAGAAGGCGTATCGAGGCCAGGCTGAGGCCGATCTCGAAAAGAAGAATAACGAGTCTGCGGACCTGCGCAAGCGATGGCGAGAGGCGGCTGGCGAGCTAGACAGATATCTTCGGCAGAATCAGGGATACAATCAATTGACGGACCAAGAGCTCATCCAGAAAGTCAGTCAATTACGTTTTGAAATCCGCAATTTTACCATACAATATTTTGAGGATCAAATCAAGGACGTCAGCATCAATGGGGAGCTATTGGAGTATCTCAACAAGTACTTGAACCTCCCAGATGGTACTTACGAAACATACTTGAAGACACCGGAAATCCGGTCTGCAGCGCTACGAGCGTTCTTCTGGGGCTTCCTGAAGAGCGAGGTCTTCTGGCAGTATCGTTGGGCCCCAGCGAAAGCTTCAGACTGTGTCTTTTACATGTCAGACTTCATCAGTAAGTCCTCCCCTCTTAGTAGATCTAAATCACATTGATACTAACGATATCACCAGAGAAGTCGCTGGGCATTGAAGCCAATTCCAAAGATGCACCCGATGCGAGCCGCAAGTTTCACATGTGGAGGGCCAACACTAGCTCTTTGCTGCTCGAGGCGACCAACCAAAATCCCAAAGAGGCAGCCAGTAACGTGCAGAAGGTTTGTGCTGACCACGCCAAGGAAATGGTCAAATTCATTTCTCCCCTGTCTTCATCCAAACCTGAGGCAATCGAGAAGCAGCTCGTGCGCCTTATCAGCCAAAGCTTGGAGATCGACAAGGAGATCAGCAAGCAGGTAGCATTTATTACTTGGAAGTTTGTTGACAAGGGCTCTTCACTGGTCTTTGACCCCGAGACTATGGAGCTGGAGCCGGGCAAGAAGAAGGCTGATGAGAAGAGCACCATTGAACTGGTTCTTGCCCCTGGCTTAGTCAAGTCCGGCAAGTCGTCTGGTGACGATTTTGATGTCGAGCTCAGGCTACTCAAGCCAGAGGTTGCCTGCGCTGCTACATAGCTGAGAGTCAAGTTTCCTAGTCATGTGAAGTTATGGCGAGTGATCTTTTCCTAGTATGATCGAGGTATAGCGTAGTATAGCAAGAAGGTGGTGTTCACACCGCCGGGAATAACTAGTTTGTCTCCATTCCCAACTTACGTGATCATCCATGCCGGTTCCAATCGTGTTATTTTTCCGATGAGCTCGTCATCTGAACTTGTGCGGGGTGAGTCCGATTTGTTGCCGATGGCGGATTCGCTCGGCGATATCGCCTGATCGACGGATAATCCGACCGTGACTCTTCATTGAGGCCGATCTTCTAGCAGTCAAAATTTTCATTCTCTCTTCCTCAACTCACGGCTTCCAGGAGCAATCTTGCATCTGGAACACATTTCACCATGGCGTTACAAGGAGGTCGCTTTTCACCAAGCGTCAAGACCATTAAATGGCTCTACCATGAGTCCGGAATCGCCTCTCTTTGGGGCGCCGGCAAAGACGCCTGGCTGGTCATCATCGCTCGGACCTGTCGCATGTTCGCCTTTGGAGCTGTCTCTCTCATCATTGCCTTGTTCTTTTCCGAGCTGAAATTCTCCGATTTCCAGATCGGCGTCTTCATGACCTTGACGCTCATTGGCGATGTTGTTCTGGGCCTGCTCGTCACATTATTAGCCGATGGCCTGGGCCGACGTCGTGTCCTCTTCGCAGGCGGGTTCTTCATGGCCTTGTCTGGTGCCATATTCTCCTACTTTGAGAACTTTTGGTTGTTGCTCTTCGCTGCCGTGCTCGGCGTTGTGAGCATCACTGGCGGTGATTTCGGTCCATTCCGAGCCATAGAGGAGTCGATTTTGTCTCATCTTACCACCCCAAGTACACGTGCAGACGTGCTTTCTTGGTATGTCACAAGCTCCGGCCTTGGATCGGCTGCAGGCTTGGGAGTGGTGGGACATTATATTGAAAATGTTCAGAAGGCCCACGGATGGGGTTTATTGAAGACCTACCATTCGACATTCTGGATCTATATCCTCATGGGAGTCTTGAACATGCTGTTTGCATTCTCTATGAGTGATAAATCTGAGATCTCTCACGTGTCCGAACAGAAACCGCCTCATGAGTCTGAGCAAGGGCTGCTTGAGGGGTCAGAGGACGATGAGGATTACAACACCGCGACTCCAGCGGACCAGCAACCATCCAACAAGACCAGCGCCCTAACTTCTCAAGCAAGCGTTCAGATCTCCCAAATATCATCCACCACTCTCTCGGTCATGTACAAGCTCTGGTTCCTTCTTGCTGTCGACAGTGTGGCCGATGGTATGGTTTCATACTCCCTGACCAATTACTATCTGGACGGGAAGTTCCATTTATCAAAGTCCACCCTTGGGAGTATCATGTCAGCCGCGTACATTCTTGGTACCGTCTCGACGGTCTTCGCAGGGCCTTGTGCGCGTCACATTGGTCTGCTCAATACTATGGTCTTTACCCATATTCCGTCCTCCGCCGCGGTTCTCTTCTTTCCTCTTCCCAGTGGCTTGGTGCTTACGATCATTCTGCTCTTCATTCGCACCGGTCTCAACAGCATGGATCAAGCGCCCCGCGCGGCATTCATTGCTGCGGCGGTGAAGCCCCATGAGCGCACTGCCATTATGGGTATCACTAGCACTGTGAGAACACTGGCGTCGACGATTGGCCCATCGGTCACAGGTGGACTGGCCGAATCGAACCATTTCTGGGTCGCTTATGTTGTAGGCGGCTCTTTGAGACTGCTATATGACCTTGGGTTATGGGCTATGTTTGTCAATATGAAGCTTCACGCTCACGAAGAGCCGGAGGGAGAGGCTGCTGTATCAACTGAACTGGCCGACGAGGAGACGGAGGGGTATCAAGAACAGCCAACACAGAGAGCAGGCTCTGCCCGAACCTAAAGTCTCGAGGTAGTACCTTTGTTCTTGGTAATTTAAACCGCCAGAGAATGAGACCCCAGTCTAGTCTTTGCCTTGAAATATGAATGTGCGGAATGGATCGCGGTATATCTATACATGTCGATAGAAGCCGCAATATAAATATTGACCGCCAGGCTAATCGACCCAACGAAGGAATACATACAAAGTAAGACAAGAAAGTAAGCTCTATTCAATATTTGCTAGGCATTATAGGCCTCGTTTTATCGTAATAATCTCGCAAGCATAGGGGACCTCCTTGGGAGTGTGAATCGTATCCTGAGGTATATTCGTCAAAGTCAGCGAACGATTCTGAGAGAATATTGTAGAGAATAGTTTTTTTTTTCCAATATATGAAAGTCAGCCCAATGTGTAAATACTTGTATTCTTTCCAAAAGCCTTCCAACTATAGATATCTTAAATCATTCACGTAGATTTACCCTTCAATAGCGCGTCAAGTTAGGCCTCTAGAAAGAAACGAGAATTCATCGAATGATCATCGGCATTTAATCTAAATGCCGTAATAAGTCATAGAAAACATCCATAGTAGTATCTCAAGATGCAGTACAACTTGCTATGATTGTATCTCGCTCCCTCTATTCCCGCAGAATAAAAGTTCACCTCTGTTCTGAATGGGTTCTTTCATCATTTCGTTTCCGATCCCGTAGGCTTTGGAACTCCTTGAGTAGTTTCTGATTTTTATCGAACAAGTCATCGCTTAGCTCCCGGAGCTCCGTCATTCTCGCGGCGATTTGAGCCCTCCTCATCTCCTCCCATGCCTTCTCAATTTCACCTTGTTCACCCTCTCATTTAAGCCATCCCTCTCCTTGCTAATCTCGTCCATTTCCTTAAAGGCTTCGCAGTACTTGTTTCGATTTTGGATCACTTCTTGGACAATCCGCGTCGCTGCCGCTCTGTACTCTTTTATATCCATTTTAGAACAGGGTTTGATAGGAAAGGTAGCCGAAATGGTACCTGTACTAGCACAGGCTTAAGCTTTGGTTCTGTTCTTGGTAAGACTTTCGATTACGACTAGATGGTTGAGAGCAGACTGGTTTATGTAGCTAGAAATATTATCCAGGGCGGTATCTCCTATTTATACCACAGTTCGGTCTGCTGAGATTCATCAGATTCAGCCTGGGGCTTTGTCCTTTAGATAATAATGATTAAGTCTACATGTATGCGAATTATCTTGTTTTTCTTCAGAGTCACTATAACCTGAAATTCGTCATTGAGTGTGAAGACCCATGGAAATTGTGCTGGAACATGATAATAATTCACAGACGCGTTGAACTTCGGTGTGTGTGAGTATCATCATCATCAACAAGTCAATTTCATATCTTGCCAATAGGGGCTGTCTAGATACACAGTAGTTTGTGAGTATATGATTGTGTCACGCCGGCATATTCCTCTCAGAGGACAAGAAACTTTTATTCACTTGTAGCTACAGAAACATATATGCGATGTTGCCTTAAAAATCTTAGCATGCCAAGTAAAGTTCAGGACTGTAGCTCTGTTGTCATATCATATACTATGCAAGAGTGTGTACGCTATAGGCCTTGATGTGAAGTGCGGAGCTTCCCAAACCCCTAATGGTATTGATAGACCAAAGAAAAGCACTTTGCGCTCGCGGTACTGCCAGTCAATTCTCTACACCTCCCACCGAGTGTATCATTGACGTCCTTACACAGTGGCGAGCAAAAACGTCTTTTTCTTCTTCTTTTTTTTTCCGCATTATATGAAACGTGCTTCGACAATAGTTGCATTCCTTTTGATTGCCAAATCCTATCCATTACTGAAAGCTTTACATGCATGTACCACTTCTCTACCTTACTAGTGCTTCTATAAGTTTTTCTTGCCAAATATCCTAGGCAATTTTTCAGAGACTTTTTAAGAGTGATGAACTTTGTTGGACCTAAGTCATGTGCCATTAATTAGGTACCTAGGTAGGTACCTATGTTATGATTACGGTTATCCCTTTGTATTTGCTCGTTTCTGATTCACTACCCTATAGCTGCCCACTTTGACACGATCAACAAGCAATTTGGAAGAAATAGCCTGTCCTAAACTAACTGTCTGCCGATCATATCGAAGCTTTTAAGGTAATGCGAATGCGCATTTCCGTACTCACTGTTCCACACCAATGTGAAGATGGAAATAGGTTTCCCTAAGATCTTCTTTTCTAGCATCAGCCGTTGTGCGCTTAGCTTTCGCATATTGTTCCCTTTTTAGGTGTCAGTCAGTTCCTCCATGAAAAAGATCTCCGTAACTATTTATAGGGTTCTTGAGATCCAATGAGTGTGTTTCCATGTTTACTTTAATAGCAATGATGAGGTGACCCAAAGGCCCTCAACGGCAGGCTCGCGAGCCATGAATGATGGCTTAATCTACGCAGTCACAGCTATTTACGTGATTCATTCTCAAACCACAGCCTTTTAAATGCAACGAGCGGATATGTACGACTATATACCAGAGGGTCTAAATGGAAGATATGGTGGCCGTATCTAACGGCTGCTCAACTCCATCCGTGATGAGGGACGGCTGCTAATGTGTGAGATGGGAACGAGACCGTTAGCAATGCGTTTTACGTCTTTGGTTTCTGCAATTTGCATGGTATTATGGACCAGCATAGATACAGGCGTCAGCACGATGATGAGTTCAACCACTTGCCTTGGCAAGGAGCTTGGTGCACGGCATTGAGCTTGCTAAACGAACTACGCACTGTTGAAGAGTTGTTGAACCACCTGAACCACCTGAACGCTAAATTGTCCGGCCGCCCTAATCTGACAAAGCCCTATGCTGACTGTGCCGGTTAGGCCTGCCGCAGCCCGGTGCCATGTCCGCTTTGATCAACCAGCAAGAACCGTTTGGGCTGGGAAATAGCCCGTGGGCTGGAGAGTTAGGGAATACACGTGGTGGAAGATTGAGATTGTGGATCTCCCATGGCAGTTCGTGGGTTATCTTTCCCTCTTTGTGTTGAGTGTGCTTATTTTAGTGCTTTCGTCCCACCGGAGCACCGAAGGGGAACGGACATAGCCCACGCGTTCGACACGCGACCAGTTGATGGGTATGGATGCAGACCACACGACGGAACGAGAGGCGAGGGAGAAAGAAAAGGAAAAAACTTCACGACTGTGGTAAGTTACGACTTAGGCAGCTCCCGGTGGTTATTTTCAGCTGCTTTCTTGAGTCCTGAAGATAGAACACTCGCAAACTCGCAAAGCTTTTTTAATGGGATTGCCACGTCTGAGGCTTAGTCTGCTGGTCCCACGTCAGCAGGGCTCATTAAATGAGCCTGTCAGTTCGTTGCTGGCAAACCGGATCCCTGCTCTGGCCTTGGGCGGCCCGTTGCCACTCCGTCCCTGCCAGAGACTTTGGGTCCTGAACCAGTACTAAGCGCGCTATCTTGGTTGGACTTTGCAAATTGTGCCTCTGATTTGACGCGCGGTGAGCAGAACCGCGCTTTGAGCCGCTAAACCAGCCAACAAAACTGTCTGTTGGTCATCATGGCCAGCGTCTGACCTGGCCCCTGGCCTACTGAGAAAAGCGTTATATTCACGCACTTCACTTCCATTCCATCTCGTTGACTTTGCGTCAAGTCTGCCGGCAGGCCCAAATAATGTTAATTGTTTCATCTTTGCTCTCGGCTGGCCCTTGAGAACCCTTCCCGTCCGACCGCTATACAAGCCTCCCGACCCTTGACCCTCGACATCGCCACCCGATCTCCGCCGCATGTTGACACGGGACGACTAGCTACGGCCGAATCCTCATATACTACACGGGGGCCACCCCGAGCGAAACGTGCTTCACGATTGTTTCAAGCTGCAAAATGTATCCCACCTTTTCCCCCAGCAGCATTGGTGGCCGGAGCGAGAACTCAATCGAGAAGCCATCTCTGCAGCTTCCAGCAACCTCCCATCCGGAATGGGATGGATTAATACGACGGAGATGGTCCATTATTTTCGCTGTTGTCGCGCTGGTCCAAGCGACCATCTGCCTGGCTTTTGAAATGTAAGGACACTGCCTACACGTGTTGCTCAAATGGACACTACTAACAACCAATTCTAATGCAGCTACATCTACGTGCGGTTTCAATGGAGTCTGAACCCTCAGTTCCAGTCCAATTTCGAGAAACAGATCGAAGTGATACCCATCTTCTTGCCGCTCTTCGTGTTCATCTTCTGCTACGAAAATGTCGTGGTATGGGATGCTCTGATAGCCCAGAACACCATCCAGGTCATCGGCGTGTGCATCTCAAACTTGGTCCTAGCAGTTTACACCAGCATCCAAGCAGAACAGATCAAGGAGTCATTGCAGGTCATGGAGAGCTCGGGCGCCCTTAGACAAGGACAAACCGCGAACTTGTTGTTGGCCGATACCCAGGCGTTTCTCATCGCCATCCCTTGTATCATGGCACTGGCTACCATTTTTATGGCGTTCTGCACTTGGAAGGTCTATCAAGAGTTTGCCTGGACAATCCTCAAGCTGGTCGGCGCCGACTACCCGATGAAGCAGCGCTACGTCTACTACCAGGTCTACATCACCTTGTTGAAGTTCGACTTTTTCTTCGTGGTTGGATTCCTAATCCAGCTCGTCGGAGTCGTTACGAAGAAGTGGGATCCAGAGTTTGGCCTCACCATCGCCGCGATCCCCGTCACAATTGCCATTCTCATCGCTGCTGGGTATTCCACACACTATGAAAAGAAATGGGGAATGGTAGCGACCATGTTTCTCTATCTCGGGGCATTGATCTACTTCATCTTCAAACTGGCAAGGCTTTTCTCGAACGACTGGCAGTTTTATTACCGTGCTGTCAAGATGCCATTGGCCACGTTCGCTATTGTTGCCATCAGCCTCATCATCGCGACTTTTTTCAACGCGTTGATATGCACTCTCAACTTTGGCCAGGGGCTGAAGGAGCAATTCGGGGCTCGTAGAGCGAGCAACGCCAGCGGGAGCAGTGACCCCGCGAGTTTGGAGGAAGGGAACCGCCGGATGACGATACATTAATAAGGCTGGTCCAAGACACATCGCACTGGAGGCGATTCTTAATTATCTTTTCCTTTGTTCTCTATATGCATTTACGATGGGATGAACGTTACGACTTACGAACCACTGGCTGGTTGAACCGAAAATAATCTTAGAACTTATTAGATACCTTACTTGGCACTTATTATTTCCTTTGTTCACTTCTTCATTCACTTCAATAGCCCTATTAATTTTACAATATATTGTAATAAATACATCTCATTCATTCGCGCGAAATAATGAATTAAATCGAACGCATTTAACACAATGTCCCTCAAAATGAACACCACATGTAAAATGGCTCGGCGAGCGCCTCTTGGGGTTGAGGACAAGGGGCCTTTCTGCCTAAAGAAGGTCCACATTCGAGCTGGAGGATTCATCTTGGCACTCGTGAATTTATTCACGGCTAAAAGGTTCATGATAGAGCGGTGACTAAATAATTGTCTCAGCTCTGAAAATTCTCAAGCCATAGAAACGAGACCGGTCCAAGGCTTCTAGACATCTTCACGACGAGACAGCCTCACATCATCATCTCTCTTCTATACCATTTTAGGTTGCAATGTCTCTAACAACGCTTCCGAGTGAGTTACTGTCACGTGTGATGGGAAATCTCTGTGACGGTGACCTCTGCCGACTCAGTTTGACATGCCATCGCCTGATGAATGCCGCTGAGCCTGAGCTTTGGTCCTTTCTTGAATTTCACCAGAGCGATTATCACCACTTGTGGGATCTTGATGTGCCGCCGCATTTCATTCCACCGGCCAAGCGCCACCCAAGACCGATCACGGCAAGCACGGATCAATACAACCAACACAACAAGTGCCAGCAGAGGGGAGAGAAATTCTTCAAGATGTTACAGGAGAGCTACGATGACAACCCTGCCCGACTTCAAGTGGTCTGCTACCGCGTTACACACCTCTGCACCGTTGTGCATCCTGAAGGGCCACTATGCGGCATTATCCTGTCCTTCTTCCAAAATCTTGAGACGCTTGAGCTCCACGGAACGGATCCAAAGGCGGATTTTGAGGAGATCCCCGAGCATGAGATTACCTGGCCAAGCCTCCCGAGACTTCGGTTCGCAAGGCTATTCGGGCATATCCCACGAAACATTGTCAAGTGGATAATGAGATCCAGCTCCACTCTAGAACGCCTGGAGATCGGGTTGTTCGACAGACCTATCTGCCCTGGCGAGGATGGACGGGATATATACGACCCTCTACCGGAGGAGGCGATCGGGACAATGGAGAATGGGACGCCCGACTACGGCAGCTTGCACGAAGGGGTGCTGATTCCTCGGCCAATGGGCGGGTTCTTGCCCGACGATGTAGAGCTTGATCTACCGAAATTGAAACACCTCTTTCTTTGTTCTTCTGCGAGGGACCCCCGCTCTCGTGGAGATTTCGGCCTCGAAGATGGTGATTTCGATTGGGACGAAGTTTATGATGGGTATATGATGCAATACTCCTGGTCGACTCGTGCTGAGGAAGCGACTTTTGCTGCTTGGAGACGCTTGTTGCTAGGTTGCCGTGAGAGCCTAGAAGTTTTGGTGCTTGATCAGCGAACTGGCGCAGAGTATATAGAAATGGATGAGTTTGGTCGAGACGACTATGTCAGTTTGAACCGGTCGGGCCGCATCAACCACGCGCTGGTTGCTTTGGTACAGGATCTTATCACGGATAAGAACCTGTTTCCTGCTCTTAAATGGGTCTACTTATACGGCTTTGCAGTCGGCGTGAGGCCGGAGACGCGGCCGAATGCGAAGGCACCTGGTGGTAGACTGATGTTGGCTCTGCGGGAGCGCGGGGTTCAATGTGAAGCAAGGTTGGGAGGATGGTGCTGTTTTGATTACACGAGGGGGAGTTCTGATTGGGTAAATTGGGGGTATTCCCCAAGAGATCACGAAGATGATGAAGAGGAGGCTGGTTTCAACATGGTGCTTGCTCGTGTCTAGAATGGGACGACCTCGCGATGTTGCCGCTGTACAGGTTATTTATTTACATTGGGTGCTCTTGAGCAGGACAACAAACTACAGTTGCTGAACATGTTAACATCCATCTTCTGTCACACTGTCGATCCTTGTCTTTTTAACATCTATGATGTACCTAGCTTCAAGCACACATCTCTTGTCTCTCCGATCACGCTGCTGTAACACCGACCCCCTGCTGACGAAGAGTGAGACAATGCTACCGAGACTTGCTTCTCCCCTGTGGGGCATTACATGTCGGTTGCCGTCGATCCGAGAGTAAGAATAAGTATTTAAATCACCGGCCATCCCCCGCGTTCAATCTCGTATTTCGCTCAGCAGCTCGTCTTTGGTTACATCTTACTTCCAGCTGCCACCATGAGCACCCTCCAACAACCCACAATGTTGGGCCTCCCAAGCGAACTGCTTACCGAAATCTTCCGTCATGCTGTTCAGCTTCCTAACTGGGATTCTAACGCAAGGTCCGCCTTCGCAAGCTACGATCTCAAAATCTGCCGCAGGCTATCCTCCGTGTGCAAGCGATTCTACAGCACTTCTTTAAAATTCAATTATCAGACTATCCGCCTCGGCCCACGAAATGATACTTGGAGAAGGCCGCCTACAATTGCCTCGGTTACTCACCTTCACAATATTATGCAGGCGAACTCGGTGATTCCTGGATACTGTCAAAACCTGTCCATCTACGCGGGATTTCCAAGCGACGGCTCGTCTGAAGCCCTCACCTACTTTGCACATAACGTAGTCCCGCTCCTGACGGAAGTCGATACCCTGGGTTTCAACGGGCCCCTCTCGGCCATTTCTAGCGACCCATCATGGCTTGTTCTTCAACAAGCCGCCCGGCATATGCCCAAGCTAGCCCACCTGGAGCTTATTAGTTATATAAACGACCTTGAGATAACCCCGCTTGTCACCCAAGTCGAGTTCGGGGCATTGCAAACTCTCCGCCTTTCCGGCGCTTCTGGCGAACGTGAAAGCTTGCAAAGACCAGAAATAAAGGTAGATACGAGTCCCTTTCAAGCCAACCGTAACACCTTGTGTTGGACGGGACTGACCACAAAGCCAATAGAAGGCGACCTTCGACCAACTGTTTCTCCTTGATCTTAAAGTAAAAGCAGACCAGCTGAATCTTCTCATCCACTGGCCCTCAGTGTTGACGACTTTTGTGTTCGATGAGTATAAACACTCAGAGCGTTGGGGCAGAGTGCTAGCTTTACCTGAGATACTACAAATGCTGCGCAAGCATAAAGAAACCCTCAAGGTCGTAAAGATATGCTCCCTGGGTGCCAGAGTCCCCATCGAAGATTCATTGGATACGTCCGACTTCACGGCCCTTGAAGAGCTCACAGTGTCAAGGTGGCATTTCGGAGATACCGATCCTATATTCCATGAGACTGACGTGGATTTGGTCGCTGCTCCGAAGTTCAAAAGACTCAACTATGATGCGCGTCGCGACATGTATCGGCAGAGACACGGCCAGCTCAGGGAAGATGACGAAACATGGATACGACGGCTTATCCAGGGTGCACTCGCCAGAAACCTTTCCCTGCAGCAGTTCGAAGTCGTCGCCCAACAAAACATCCCAGCAGCCTTCACTGATCCCGTGTACCCTTGGGACAGAATAAGGCGACTTGAGGAAGAGTTCAAACCTCGTGGAGTAGGGGTCATATCCAACCCGCCTGTCGTCACGAAATCGGAATGGAAGGCGTTCCACGATGTGATGAATGATTCGGACGATTCAATCGAGTGGCAGACTTGAGACTGGATTCGTGGTGTTATTCGCAACAGGTTTCAATAAGAAACTGGCATGTGCATAAGAAATCTAAGCTGCTGAAATGATGATATGTGGTCTCCTTTGTAGTTTGTGCATATGGTAAACAATCTTCACGTTGAATATCCCGTCAACGAGCCATGTCAACATTTGTTATGCTTAATAGGGAGTTCGCCGCAGGCTAGACTATTTCTTATCCCATAGGGTTCTAAAAATGGGGATATATTCACGATTGATGATTCATCGCATTATCATTTTGTGTGAGAGCGGGGACTAGGGCATATAGTTCCTACGATAGCTTCAACCATCACATACGACCATACCCATTCGAGAACACGCGATCCCGTCCGCTCTCGCCTAGTTAAACGGATGAGGGGTGGATTAGTAGTTGGGTCGGTGACGACCAGCGAATACCCGCTGTTGTATGTTTTTTTTCCCCTCAATTTCTTATTTTTTGTAAGCTAATAAGTCTCGTCTGTAAGTGAGTGGAGGTAATGGCTGTTGAAAGGTACTGGCTCTTTCCAATTTCATTCTAGACAAGTTTCCGGTGTAAAAGAGCTGCTTTGGGGCAGTAAGGAAGTTCCGAAAATAGTCTATTTATCAAAGAAAGAAACGAAAAGTGATTCAGAGAATAGAACCACATCAGAAGGCCGAAGAAATTCGTAATATCATGAGGTGGATGGGTCAATTATTCCATTGATTGGAATAAGAGTACCAACAATTGCGCGCGAGCATATAGAGGTCCTAAGGACACTGCCGCCATAATAACAAAGAAAAGGAAACAAAACTCAAAATGACAGACGTGTAAGTACACGGAGGTGAGAAGACCTCCGTTAGGGTTACTATTGTACCCAGTCGTTAATCAGATTCATCGTTGAACCATATCGCAATAATTCGTTCTCTTATACTTAGCCAATGTGATTTCACTCATCCAGCACAGTATTGGCTTCGAGCTCGAATCCTTTCACCATACTTCCACATAATTGCCGGTGCAGCTAAGCAAATGACCGCAGCGATGCTGGCCAATATGCCGTTTCCGACAGCCACTCCCACGGCCTTGTAGAGTCCTGGTGCAAAGAGGGGAAAACTGAAGCCTGCCATGGTGCGAATGAAGGCAGCAGCTCCTGTAGCACTGGCGGCGTAACGTTCGTACGAGTCGACGACGTACGTCTGGGCACATTGGAAAGAAAGAATCAATCCCCCGGCAAATATCGCCGCTCCAATATTGGGGACAATCCAGTGTGTCTTGAAGTGTGCCGAAATGCCATACAAGAGAAGGCCCCCAGGTGCAATGATAGCCGTGGGAAACATGAGGGGAACGCGAAACTCTGGACGGCCAGGGTGGTTATAGTGAACCTTGAGCTTCTTGTAGACCTAGTTCAGAACCAAGCATGATTAGCTGCCAGTTCATGTGATATTGTAAGTTGTCTAGATTTTGCATACCTGGTCAATCATCGGACCAGATACCTGCAGTCCAATGACAAATCCTACGCCCAACGATAAATAGTTGAGACTGGCTCGACCTGGTTCCTGGTCGTACTTTTCCTCCCAGACCATTGGAAATGAAGCAAGACTGTAAATGTGTGTGAGTCTTGTGTGGTATTCATATGGTAAAATTAGGATGGTAGACTTACACAAGATACATCAGCCCATACAAGTAGGCTCGGTAGAGCCCTGTGAGCTGGATGGTGGGCTGGGTGAACAGCATCACAAATGGACGTTCGAGATTATTCAGGAGGATTTTGATGAAGCTTCGGTCAGGGCGATCGTATTCTGTATGTAGATCTTTGTTGCCGGAGCTTTTTCGTAGCTTCTTCGCCCTGGTGGCGAGAATCTTGGGCGGGTAAGTCTCTGGCAAAAAGAGAAAGGCAAGAATCTGAACCACGGCGTCGGCAATGGAGACGACCCAAAAGATCCAACGCCAGTTGAGATACTGAACGAGGTATCCACCAGCTGTAAAAGTCAGTGTTTAGTATAATACGAAAAGACTATTAATAGAGAAACCATACCGATAGGACCAATGGCCGGACCAAGGAAGGGTGCCAAGCTGTACACAGCAGTGGCGCTTCCTCGTTCCTCTGCTCTCCAGCAATCACTGAGCACACCACCTCCTAGCTAGAAACGATTGATGTCAATACTGGAACAACTGGATCAAATGTGAAATGTCACAGAGCGGAAACTTACAGCCTGTGGTGCAGCCCCTCCTAATCCGCTGAGAAAACGGAAGGCGAGAATCTGGGCTTTCGTCTGAGAAAATCCACAAACAGTATTGAAGATTAAAAATACCATATTGGCGGCTTGAAGAACTACCACGCGACCGTACATTTCCGACAGAGGTGCCAATATGAAAGGGCCGACGGCATATGCCAGCAGGAAGATAGACATGATAAGGTATGTCTCGATGCCGGAGGAGGTGTTGAATTCATCGGCAAGAGCTGGGAGAGCAGGCGCTAACATGGTGGATGAGACAGGCGAGATGAAGGTAAAACAGGATACTAGGAGCGTTGACGACCATTTCTTGTGCCGCGGCCAGTTATGTGGATTGTCTGGGTCATCCTTACCGCACCAAGTTACCTAGAATAGAGGATGTGAGTATGATGAGCTGGACGTAGATGTTCCTCGATACATTGGGGCTTCTGAGATTACGGCATAACGATGATGCTCACGTACCAAATTAGGATCCTCCGGCGACTCAGAAGCGTCTTCATCCCCTGAATCACCTTGATAATCGCCGTTAAATGCTCGGGCAGATTCAGCATCATAGTTATCTAGCGAAGACACTTCAATGCAGTTCTCTGGTGGTTGTTGAAGGGAGTCCGTTTCCAGATCCGCCACACGCAGTGCCCGGACATGACCTCCATCCTGGCAAGGCTCGGGGCGTAGTGGCCACGAGTCCTGGTAGAGTGTCTCTAACGAAGGAGGCTCCCTGGGGGCCTCATAACCATTCTCTCTAATCCCTTCCCCGACATCATTCGATAGCCAAGGGAATCTATGCAACGATCGTTCATACTCGCCAGTGGTATTTACATTCCAGTAGCGCCAAAGTGATGACTTCGACGTGGCTACTGATAGCGAACGACTTGGCGACATTTTTCAGCAACAAAAGGAAACAATAAGGTCGATATTTCAAGCGATTGACAAAACAACCAAGCGAGTGACAAGATTTCACGCTAAAAGATAACATGGAAACATGAGACAACGAATAACATCTGGAAGTGATAATCCTATATCCTACGACAGGATCTTATTAGGCTTGGGATGTGGATCTCCCGTGGCTTGTAAAAGCACTTCGAAATGATGAAAGTCATCGTTAGGCGATGATTCGTACGCAGCCAGGGCTTAGATTCAGCACAAGGACATAACTTAAACTGAACACGAGAAATGACGGCGGTGGGCGCCTGCCCAGCCTCAAGACTTCTTGGCAACAAATTCACTCACAGCTCGCCAAGTGGCTGAAACAACAGAATTCAAGATACTCAATCTTGGCGGCCTCCAACGGGCCCATCAGGAGATTCGTGTTGTGGGGGCCATCGGGTTGTGGTGGAAGCAGGGATGATAGTTGACATTCCTCACCCAAAAGGGACCTATCAAACAAGGCTCTTCCTAGCCTCTATGAGTTTAATGCAACTTTATTCGTCTGTATAGCAGGATAGCGTCGTTGATTTGGCGTCATGAGTGTGGCTGTGTAGTGATCAACAACGCAGTACCCGCATATCGGGACATGGCTACCACACATATTCCCTCCCACACAACTCCCGTGCCGTTTGATAAGATTTGCCTAGCTCAGGGTCCTGTGTGGTTAAAAATAAGCATGGATACTGTCGTGGACGGCACTCATTGGAGCAGCTGCCAAGGAGAGGCTGAGAAGGACACGCGTCGGACCTTATTTCAGCTGCTGTCGACCTTATCTGCCTTGTCCCTTCTCGGTAAAGAGCCCAGCATGGCTTACACCGTCACCATTCATGCCGTCTAGCATGCCCGGGTCCTTGTCCCTAACCCATGGTAAGTGCTTCACCTCCGAACAGACCAGAGAGAGGAGAGTGCTTGTTGACCCACCCCCACACACACCAAAAACAAGCTTAAATTCTCTCTTGATGGCCTCTACCAGGCTCTGGCTGAAACACGAAATACTTACAAGCCACCATCTTGGCGACGACGCAACCCAAGGAGGCTGAGCAGGCTTTTCCATGGAGCTTCGGCAGCTAGAATTTGGCCTACACAGGGCTGAGAATACCCAAACCTCCTCCATGACGTGGAGCCCTAATTCGCCCGAAACCGCATGAAAAGTCGGTGACATTTCCCTAGTTGTACATAGGTCGCGTGATCCTTGCCAAGAATTTGGTCTGTTTCGTAGGCACCATGCATCCAATTCAGGCACCATTGACACCCACTCGAGGTTTCCTGCGGTTAGTTGCTGAGTAGGGCCCGGCAGAAGGGAAAGGGACCATGATGGTTCTCTGCCATGAGGCAACCGAGAAGCTAGTGTTCGCAGAAACTTGAGCTCGATGGCTGGGTCTCCAAACGCCCCCTCCAAGATCCTGTCACAGCTCTAAGCCACTCAAGCAGCGTAAAATTAGCCCATCGAGAAAGTTTGGCATCCAAACCCGGGAAGGAGAGCCGGGAGAGTGATGACCTGACGTGAACTGGCAGTCCAATCTCGAGCATCTAGGACTTGAGAGACCAAGTATAATAACCTCCTCCTCTTCCCAGCTTCTAGTAGCTGTTGATCAAAGTACATCAACCCAGTTCACACACACTCGCTGAGTATCAAATACATTCGCTCTGTTTGTCATTCGCTATCTTCAAATTGCCCCTTGCATAATTTGATCCCATCCCGTTCGCTAAATCGACACTCCTCTATCACACTCGCTATAGCCTTTTCTGTGTACCCTTTTTCCTGGTTCTAAACCAGCTTCTCCTCTTCCTTACCCATATCCTCATCATGACACAGCTCCGCGTGCCCACCCCACCAAAAATGCGAGTTCTTGTCTGTCCTTCTGGCTTCAAAGGTAGCTTAGAGCCAGATGCTGCTGCCAACAGCATCGAAGCAGGAATCTTGGCAGTTGAGCCCACTGCCGAGGTGCGCAAAGTACCTCTCGTCGATGGCGGGGAGGGGTTTACCCGCTCCCTCGTCGCCATTACTGGAGGCGATATCCACAAGGTTTGCGTGACGGGCCCAGTTGGCGAGCCGATCGTGTCATTCTTTGGGATCCTCGGTCCACAGCCGGACGCCCTGACTGCCACCACTTCGCCACGCACAGCGGTGATCGAAATGGCTGCTGCTGCAGGTCTCAGCCTTGTACCCTCTGATCGGCGCAACCCTAGTCTGACGACGACCTTCGGGGTCGGAGAATTGATCCTGGCCGCCTTGAGCCACGGGGTAGACCGCATCTTGATTGGGTGTGGCGACTCTGGGACGTGTGATGGCGGTGCTGGCATGCTCCAAGCCTTGGGTGCCCGTCTTCATGACTCCCAGGGGCTTGAGATTCCCGTTGCCATGGGTGGCGAGTCCCTTGTAGATCTGGCGGCTATCGATCTCTCACGAGTAGATTCGCGCATTAAACATGTGCAGATCGAGGCGGCCGTCAATTGGGACAACGTTCTATGCGGCCCTCAGGGGGTCGCTTCCGTCTTCGGGCCGCAGAAGGGAGCGACACCTGAACAAACTCGGCGCCTTTCTGCCGCGATGGAAGCACTGGCACGTATCTCAGGCATGATTCTCGGCGATGAGAAGATCTGTTCTGCGCCTGGCGGTGGTGCCTCTGGAGGCCTGGGAACAGGCTTACGTCTTCTTGGTACACGCCTCCGGCCCCGATACGAGGTCATCATGGAGTATATTGACCTTGACAGCCTCTTTGATGATTGTGACCTTGTACTCACCGCCGAGGGCGGTATTGATGATCAAACTCCACGGGGGAAAATCCCGGGTGAGATTGCCCGCCGCGCGAAGAGACACCAGCTTCCGGTCATTGCCATTGCCGGGACAATTGGCCCGGGGGCTCGCGTGAACTACGACGTGGGTATCGATGCCTTTACCTGTATTCTTCAGCGTCCAACTACTCTAGAAGATGCTGTGATGGAGGCAGAGAAGCTCACCAGAGAGAGTGCCGAGACCGTGATGAGGATTGTGGCGGTGGGGAGAATGTTGGGCTTGGTCAACACGGTTGCTGTTTCTTCTGAGTAAATTTTTGTTATGATTGACGATCATGATTGACTCTTAGTTATGAATAAATGAAACTCTTCTTTTTTTTATTATGAATTGCTAAACTGACACCGGCAATGGATAGCTTCCCACATCATACTGCGATCTTCACTGAGCACAATAATCTACAACTCCATCGCTATTTCCAGAAGACCTGTCCCTCCATGAGCCTTCTCGCAGTGCGAAACACCGTACATGACTTGAGGTCTCCTGAGCTGTCGAAATCAGCAGTGACAGCCAATTGACCACTAGCATGATGGATCACCATCTCCGAGCCGTTCCCGAGGCTCACCAGCCCATGAATCACTGTCTCCGGCAGTTCCGCCGCTGCTGCCGCGGCAAGCGCTACCGTTACAGGAACGGCTTTGTGTGGTTGCCCAACAGACATGGCACGGACAATGATGCTGTCCGTTGATCCGTCCGTCGGCGCAGAAACGATGGCAATCTTGGGGACGCTTCCAGGAACGTTGTCCGTCGTTTCAGCGAGGCCCATCCGGACAGCAGCTTGCCCTCGAATATTTTCTAGCTGCTGCTTTAACGTGGGGTGGGCGTCAATCTCCTGTGGCGTGAGGGTTCCATCCACGCCGAGCTGCTCTGCTGGCACGAAGCAGCACGGGTTTCCTGCGTCGATCAGAGTAACAGATATCCCTTCAATCTCATCAGTCACGTTCCCCGTAGGCAGAAGCTTGCCTGTTCTCGAGCCAGCCGGGTTTAAGAAGCGCAGAGTTACTTTTGATGCTGTTCCATCCACGCCGTCAATAGCATAGTCTCCGTAGGCCTCCGCCTCTCCCTCAACTACGGGGAACGCCGCCTCAATTATCTTCTTGGTATTGGTGTTGAAGATACGGACAGTAGCCTCAGTCGCTTCTTTCGAGGTTGAAATCAGACCCGTATCAACTGCATAAGGGCCAACAGCGGCGGACATATTGCCGCAGTTGCTCGAGTAATCAACGTTGGTGTTGTTGATGCCCAGCGACACGAATGTATAATCCACGTCAGCGCCTGGTTCCTTGCTCTTCCCTACGACACAAACTTTTGACAGGCTGGATATTCCCCCTCCGAGACCGTCTAGCTGTCTACCGTATCTGTCAGGGCTTCCAATGCTGTTGAGGAAGATTGAATTCCAGGCGGTAGGGTCTGCCGGGAGGTCATCCTTGTTGAAGAAGATTGCCCGTGATGTCCCGCCTCGATAGTAGGCAGCTGGGAGACGGTTCTGTTTGCGAGAAATCTGGCTAGCAAGGCGCACAGCAGTACGAGCTTGGCAAATGGTAGTTTGCCGGGCCAGGCTCTGGGAAGCCGGCCGGGCTAGGCCTCGTAGAGATGAGAGTGACATGGTGTGCTAGGTGGTTGTGGGTTCAGCACGAGTACTTACTAGACACGCAGTAGTTCTATTACGAGTAATATGCACAAAAGGTTCGGATAGCTGCGAAATAAATGAGATTGAAGACCCGTTTTAGACCGTGACGCCTAGAAGCCTAGGCCAGCCACGGCAGTCGCGTGTTGAGCGTCTCGGAGCGATCCGATGGGAGACTCATCGGCTAGATCCAGGTCAGGCCATAATTGCTATCTCCTCATTGGCGCCCAGATCATGTTGTCGGCCACATGCGGGGTCTGGGGTAACTGAAATTGGGGAAACTCAAAACTCTCCCTGCTTGGAGTCTGTTTGAAGACATATATTAGACCAGCAAGAGGACACTGATTCTTCTGTAGTTCTCCAAAACTGTGTCAGTGTCCTTTCCCTCAACTCGGTATCTTACACATTATCATGGATCGTCTTAAGAAATCATCTCTAGCCAATCATGTCAACGGCATCAAGGCTTTGCCTCGGGCCGTTCTCAACTGGCGATTATTTCTCTCTTGCTTCGTATTTGGAATGTGTGGCACTCCAAAGGGTATGAATCCATGCTGTTTCTCATTTAAATTTAATTTTACTAACACTCCAATTAGGTTGGGATGAAGGCTCCGCAGCCTCGATTACTTCGCTTGCCTCCTTTTCTCGAAAATACCACCTCAACGATGCGACTATATCCAATATTGTGTCTCTGGTTAATGTGGGAGCTGGTATTGGTGCTCTCTTGTCGTTCTTTCTCAATGACAAGCTCGGTCGTATTTGGTCGATGAGAGTGTACCAGGCTCTATATGCCATCGGCTCCCTAGTTGCGTGCTTCTCATACGGGAATGCGGGAGCACTATACGCTGGTCGCATCATTGCTGGCCTGGGAATTGGAGCTTGCAGTGTTGTTGGGCCCATGGCTATCGCGGAAATTGCGCCAAAGACTATCCGTGGTTTCCTCACCCTATGGTTCAACATTTGCATGCTTGGATCACAGGCGCTGGGTAGCTTCACCGTTCTTGGGTGTAGCGTAAACATCTCGCCAGCTCTCGACCTTCAATATCAAGTGCCTTGGTTTGTCCAAACATTTGTTCCTGCTCTTGCCATCGGACTTTCCTTCTTCACCTGTGAGTCTCCTCGGTGGCTAGCCATTACTGGCCGCATGGAGGAGGCGAAAGACACGCTCTACAAGCTCCGTGGCCTTCCAGAAGACGATGCCTCAATGCAACTGGAGTATGCTCAGCTCGTCTCTCATATCGAGGATGAAAACAGTGGGAATCCACAGGACGGATATTGGGCCATTATCAAGGAGACATTTGGCAAGAGATCAAATTTACGTCGTGTGCAACTTACGATTGTGGCCTACATTCTCGCTCAGTTTTCCGGCGCCAACTCTATTACCAACTATCTACCCACCATCTTTGGTTTGATTGGAGTTAAAGGTACTTCCGCCAGGATCTATTCTACTGGACTCTATGCTGTTGCCAAATTGGTCTGCTGCTTTGCTGCATCGCTTTTTATTGTTGATATCTTGGGTCGACGGAAGTCACTTATGCTGGGAGTCACTGTACAGATGATGTGTCACGCGTATCTGGCAGGGTACCTCAAGTACTTCCTCTCCGATCCATCCTCTGTACCTTCCGGTGCTTCAGATGCGGCCATTGCAATCATTTATATTCACGCCTTTGGATGGGCAGTGGGTTTGTATACATTGCCATACCTCTTCGGGGCCGAGCTCTGGCCTAATCGCATCCGCTCCTTCGGTGGTGCCGTCTCGCAATGCTTCCACGTACGTATTCAATCCTTCCTCATTTTTCCATTTCTATATTTCAACATGTACTAAAACGCTAAAATCGATAGTGGCTGTTCTATTTCGCCATTACGAAAGCCACACCTAGCATCCTATCCTCTATGGCTGTCTGGGGTGCTTTCGTATTCTTCTTAGCCTGGTGCATCGTCGCATTTGTGTACACTGTTTTCTGTGTGCCAGAGACGCGTGGCCTCAGCTTGGATGAAATGGATGCTATCTTTGAACGTCCTATATACAAGATGCGGAAGCCTCTTCCTCGTTCAGCGGATGAGGAGTACGGGGCTGCGGAAAAGGCACAAGTGGCAGCACTTGAGATGGGCTCTGCAAAACATCTTGAGAACTAGACTCTCGTATTGGTATCAAATAGCTGTTGGGGGAATTTTTGTATGGATGTAGCGTGAAAAATTATCTCCATCCAAATATCACTTCGTCTGCGTCACGGTGTATTTCAAAGCCTTCCGCTCCCTGAATCCGGCCATAGTAGGTAATATGATAAGAGCTATCACAATTCTTATAAGATAGCCAAGCCGTATCTTACTCACTATTCTTTTTGACACGAAAGCCTCAGAGGTTTTTGGATCGCGCGTTCTTCAGTATCAGCGCGAGGGAGGCTTAACCGATGGATGTGACTTTCGGATTTATCTAATATCTGCCTCGACGTCAAGTCTTTTAAATAGCTATATCGCATTAAAGAACTAATATAAACCCAAGAAGCGGTATTTTTCACCGCATATGTTCTATTCGTCTATTTATAAATGCGCGCAGGGTTGTCTACCAGCATCTTTACCCATGCTGTCTCGTTATCTATCCAACTTCTCAGCGATGCAAGCATTGTTCTATTATCCACATGTCTAAACGGCTCGACCTTGTCAATTCCATTAGCTTCCCTATCTTTCCCTTCACCAGTATGTGGCCAGTCGCTAGCCCAAACCAACTGATTTGGAATCTCCAAAGCAAGCGAGCGAACAAGAGGCGCAAGATCACTATAGGAAGTGTCTGTTTTTGTTGATGCCCGATATAGAGCGGAAATCTTTATGATAACTTTGTTCCTGCGCGCAAGTTCGATCAGGGACTTGTAGCCTGGCTGCTGAGAGTGGTCTATATTTGCCCCTTCTGGGAGTTTCGATGGACCTTTGAGTCCTCCAATGTGATCAGCAATGACTGGCACTGGCAGAGCAACAATAATGTCGAAAATGTCTAGGACGGCCGTTAGCGGATGGACACAATAAGGCTTAGGCGGTAGAGATACCATCCCAGATATATCCTGGTATGAACACCTGAATCATCCACCCAGGCATATGGGTAATACGCTCAGCGGCAGCCTCGAGAGTTTTGTTGAACGCGACTGTATCAACGCTCTTTCCGTCAGCTTGGAAATTCAGCCGAAGACCACGAACTCCCAAATTGTGCATCTCTTGCAATTCGGCATCAGTGACGGTCTGCAAATCCACGACTGCGATTCCACGTCCCTTACAGCCCAATGCTTGGAAAGATCTCAATGTGCTCAATAATACGGTGTTGTCGGTGCCATATGGAGACGGCTGCACAATAACAAAAGAAGGCCCCTCCGATGCCTGAGTGAGGCTCCGGCCAAAGGCTACCAGCTGAGAAAGGGAAGCCTGGGCTGGAGTGTAGGCCCTCGAAGGTGCAAATGGCCCAATTGAGGTGTCAAATACGTGAACATGCGTATCCCAGGCACCTGGGGGTAGGGCACCACTTGGACACGGTCAGTTTCATCGAATCTCCAGTTTTCCATGTGAAGATCGACTTACCGATCATCAGAGACAGTACTCATGTTGAAGCACTTTGGCTTAGAAAAGTCAATCACACGCTGGGTGGCCTGGAATATTGAGTTGAATATGCTGCAGCGGACCCATGGGGTTCGTGAGATAGCCAACATGAAAGCTCTCACCAATACAAGTCGTAGGCATAGTCCGACTCACGCTAAACTAAGTAACCAACATGGCCAGCACCTGAGTCAGGGGAGATTTGATGGGCATCGGATGCATCCGAAGGGGCTTGGCTGGTTGCGGGGATCCGGATAGTGCCGGATAGGGCCGGACAGGAAAGGACTGAAGTTTGGCCTTCGCCACCTCATAATCTTCCCTCAGACATCCTAGACTCCATGATTCAGTTGTGCCATTCGCATCGATCCGTTGTGGAGCGCAGAAGGCCATGTCGGACGAAGACTCGTCCATTCAAGTGTCTGGACTGGACGGCACTGAGTCTGCGACGGGCTCAACACCGGTCCGCCGTCGCCGGGGCCTGAAACGAAGCTCTGCTGCTTGTCATAGGTGCAGGCAAAGAAAGCAAAAGGTACCGCCTGCCACTTTATCGATCAAGGTCGTTTCTTCGCTTACACATAGGATAACAGTGTGACGGGAAGCATCCGAGTTGCGAACCGTGTCTCACCGCGGGAGTGACTTGCATACCTTCAGAGCGTCTTGTGGTTCGGTCGGATCCATGTTGTGACTGTGAACAGCTACGGGATCAAGTGCAAGCTCTACGTTTGGAAAATGAGAGGCTGAGACACCAGCTAGACTGTCCAGTAGACAATTTCCAACCGGACTTTATCAGCACCCCTGCCCTCGAGGTACCTCTAGAAGATCCTGCTTCACCATTAACACCAAGTTCTTCGAGAAGGGAAACCCAAACCAACTCAGAGGAGCATGTTGCATATAGCGGGCGCATTCTATTGCCAACCTTCCGGAGACGGAACACTGGGGATGGGGTGAACACATCATTCTTAACAAGCCCCTGGCACCTCTGGCATGGGCTTAACGCTGATGCTGGAACAACTCCCGGGGTTTCATTACCATCGTACTTGACAGACACGGGGGAGTTTGCCGAACTCTTCTTCGCCCGTCGATGGCCACAATTCCCTGTGCTCCACAAACCCGCATTCATGAAAGACGTGTACGGGCCCTTCATCACAGGTGAAACATGTAATGGCTTGACCAAGTTCCAAGCAAATATTGTCCTAGCCATAGGCGCGTCCGAAAAATCGAGAACTGGTCCGGGTGAGGTGGCGGCACACGATCACTTCTTCGAGGCTGCCATACAACACTTGGGTGCTGTCCTGGCCTCCGACGATGTGTCATGTATCCAGAGCTTACTCTTACTGTGTATATACGGTAGCAACGAGCCTGAACGTGTCGACCTCTGGTATACGGTAGGGTTAGCTCTACGCTTGGCGCTCGGAATCGATATGCATCGGCAAGAGACGACCCCATGCGGCAGCTTTGTGCAGGAAGAGATGAGCAAACGGCTGTTTTGGAGCATCTACACGATGGATAGAAGTATTTCCATAGCCATGGGCAGACCCACCGGACTGCAAGACGTGGACATCACCGCCGCCTTGCCGCTGTGCTTGTCTGATGATCAGTTACTTCAACCTCGCGAGACAGCTGTCCCCTCAGTCCTACCAAGCCCAGATGATCTCTCTACATTCCTCCACATTATTCGACTGCGACGTATCAATGCTGAAATTTACACTGCCCTACACGCAGCGGGCAACGCTCCCGTCGAAGGAACCGACCCTACCAGGTACCACTATCTCGCTATGCTGAATGCATGGCTTGCCGCAGCACCCAGGTACATTGGGCCTACGTCAATGCACCAGACAGCTGAATGGCAGCAAATCGCCTATCATCAAGCCGTGTTGACTCTCTTCCGTCCCTCTTTCGTTTCTCCCGTCGTCTCAGTCGACGGGATGCGGCTCTGTGCGGACTCGGCAATCAGCCTTGTCAGCTGCTACCACTCTCTCTACGCCAAGAACAAGGTCTCTTATACCTTTGTCGCCCTCGTCTCACTTTTCATGGCGGCCATCACGATCCTCTACGTTCTCCGAGCCAGCCCGTTGCTGCGTCAAGAACTGACAAGGGAGGTGACGCAGTCAAACGTGGCCTCCTGCGCTGCTGCCCTCCGGCGAATATCAGGCGGTCGGTCTGTGGGCGAGCGAAGTGCGCAGATTGTCGAGAGGCTTGGTAAGTCCATTCTCGCCCTCTTCGAGACGACTGAAACTGTCGATGAGGAGGTGGATACAGAGTTCATGTCATGGTTTGGCCTACGGTGTCAACAGCCCTCCGTTGAGAGTCAGACAACGCCGAGTATTGACGTAGCGTGGATTGACTTACTGGATGAGGGATTTGACCTCCGGAACAACTTTTACTCTGATGCCTTTATTTAGTCTACGGGGATAATCTATTATGTAGCAAGAATAGTGCCAGTAAACTCTAGTTGGAGAGGCTTGGAGAATTATACAGTCAATGTGAGTTATCAAAGAGAAAATTATAACTTTGATAACGTATTGGATATGAATTAACCTATTCTATTCGTTTACAAGAAAAGCCGATCTGCATCCTCGTTAGCAGCCTCGCCTTCTAATTTCTAATAGTTTTGTTCCTTGCGGCCACAGCTTCCTTGACCGAATCCCCCAGTCCGACCATACATATCGTCGCCCAAGTGGCGACTCCAATACGGGGAACAACTCCTCGAAGCAACCCAGAAGGTCCTGATGTCTGGACAATGTGCTTTGCTGTGGACAGCATAGTTGGTGATGCCGGCCGCGTAGGGTCTGCTTTTAACGATTGCATCTCAACTCGAACGACCTACACAGTGGTGTGAGTCTGGATGGCCGGATTGGTAAGCGAAAAGAACATATAGTTACCTCGAACGGCTGGTTCCAACAGCTTAGAGCTCCTCCCACTGTAGAAGCACAAATCTTCTCGGTCAAGTTCAGCCTTTCCGAGTCTTTCTTCCCCCGTAATACGCGGATGGGACTCTCTGCGAGCCTCGCAATGCCGATTCGGGACGACCAGCCCGTGATCTGTCGCAATGCCACGGCGTTGACTCCTCGGTTGACACCGCGGATTCCTTGAGTTCGTAGAATGTGAACAAAGGTCTCCATCGTGCCAGGGATGCGGCCACCTGGCGCGGCATTCTTCACTCTGGTCACCTCGATGGTTTTCATGCACGTTGTCATGCCCATGGTCAAGTAAGCCTGTGAAGCACCACCAACGACACCGCCGAGACCGCCAGCGACAGTATTTGATGCATTGAAATGCTTCTTGGCGTAGTACTCGACTTCTGATGAGGTCAAAATCAAGATGGCACCCTTGGTCGAGGCCTCAAGCCATGCCTGTTGCCTATTAGACTTCGCATTCATTCGACCGGCTTGATGAATGAGCATACCCATGGGATAAGACCTTGATAGAAGCCACGAACTCCACCGCGAAGCCAAGTCTGACGAACGGCCTCTGCTAATGAGTCTCCTCTATTAGCAGCGACCTATAACTGATATCAATACTCCGTAGTATGATGGTTGGATCAGATACACTAACATGTGTTTTGATCACCTCCATCGGTTGGCCCAACGTAGTAACTAACGAAGAATCTTTGTTAACATCTATGATCCTCGTCAGGCGAGGATTTTTGCGGCTACCAACCTTGGAATATGTTCATTCCGGCTCCCACAAGAAGATTGCTCCAGGGTGTGGTTTTCTTCGTCACCGCCGGTTGAGACACCAGGGCGTAGTCAAGTGCTTGAGCCATTGTGAATGTGTCGCAAAGCAGATGCAAACGAAAGCCTATTTACTCGTAGTGCTATTCAACCAAAGAAGGGCAAGATTAATATTCATTTTAAAGTGATCCTCCAAACATCGAGTTCAGCCCCGACACACCGGATTGAACTCTGTCGGATGCATCCGATGAGCATGTCAGGGGCAAGCCGAGGGTGTGGTGGATCGATCTACGAGGGCGACCTCTTTAAGAAACACGAATGCATAACAGGGCTTTTTTCCTAATTTATTATTTGATTACCATTTACTTGATCATCATTCGTCAGTTCATTGTGGAAATGTGGCAGAGTATTCGATGTTCACAGAGGGCGCCAAGACGCTTCTTGCGTTGTCTTGCGACGGCCAGTTCACAATCACCAAGAGCCCCCCTCAGCAGATTGGAGCCCGACAAGTTTATTGACTACTTCCAATTGACGCGCAGGATAGAGAAAAGCCGTGAAATGTAAGTATCCCCTAAGAGATTGCGATTAACAACAGCCACTGATAACCCACAGTCAACGGCGTCCTCTGACGTACGCGGAGAAGATTCTCTACGCGTACACAGATGAGTTAGATGTGGTAGAAAGGGGCAAGACGCAGCTCAAGCTACGGCCTCAAAGAATTGCTTGCCAAGATGCCACAGCGCAGATGGCCATTATTCAGTTCATGTCAGCAGGCCTACAAACCACCGCGGTTCCGACAACTGTCCACTGCGACCATCTAATTGTAGGCAGAGATGGACAAGACAAAGATTTACCAAACGCACTAAATACTCACGGCGAGGTGTACAACTTCATGTCTAGTGCCTCAAGTCGCTTCGGAATGGGCTTTTGGAAGCCTGGTGCTGGTATTATTCACCAGATTGTCCTGGAAAATTATGCATTCCCCGGCGGTATAATGGTGGGCACAGACTCGCATACGCCAAACGCAGGAGGAATGGGCATGATCGCTATTGGCGTTGGCGGTGCAGATGCTGTTGATGTGATGGCCGGTCTTCCGTTTGAGTTGACGGCGCCTCGCATCATCGGTGTTCGGTTAACAGGGCAGTTGTCCGGATGGGCAACTCCAAAAGGTAAGTGGCTATTGAGATTTCCATCTCATGGCAGATGTCAAAAGACAGTATCTGACGCAATACTATAGATGTTATCAACAAGTTGGCTGAGCTTCTCACCGTCAAGGGTGGGACTGGCTCGATCATTGAGTTTTTTGGGCCTGGATCAGAAACTTTGTCGGCCACAGGCCAGGCAACTATTTGCAATATGGGTGCCGAAACTGGAGCAACTACATCCATCTTCCCTTATTCAGAAGCAATGACCCGTTACCTCCGAGCAACGGATCGCCACGAGATTGCCCAAGCACTCGGGTTCGCCTCTCATGAGCTGCGCGCTGACCCGGGAGCCGAGTACGATCGTGTCATTGAAATTGACCTTTCCTCTTTGGAGCCTCGAATCAACGGACCATTCACGCCTGATCTTAGTAATCCTCTCTCAAAGTTCCCAGATGCCATCGAAAAGGGTTCTTGGCCCCAGGAGCTTACAGCCGGACTGATCGGTTCTTGTACCAACTCCTCGTTCGAAGATATGACCAGGGCCGCTTCGCTCGCCAAGCAGGCTTTAGATGCAGGTCTGAAACCCAAGATGCCGCTGCTTGTGTCTCCTGGAAGCGAAAAAACGCGGGAGACTCTTGATCAGGATGGGACGTTGCAGGTTTTCAAGGATGTTGAGTCCACTCTACTCACAAATGCCTGCGGACCCTGCTGCGGCTCTTGGGACAGACAAGACATGAAAAAGGTGAGCGCCGTGGCATGTCATTTGCAAAATAAGAGATTCCATATCTAATTGGACGTATAGGGAACACCAAATTCCATTATCACTTCATACAATCGCAATTTCACTGGTCGGCTGGACAGTAATCCAGCCACTCATATATTCCTAGCCTCGCCGGAAATTGTCATGGCCAAGATCTTTTCCAGAGACCTTGCGTTCGATCCCACCAAAGATTCCCTTCTCACCCCCGAGGGCACAGAATTCAGATTCCAGCCTCCCACGGGAGCAGACCTACCCTCTAAAGGATATGCAGCCGCAGACCAGGTTTATACTGCCCCTCCATCAACAGAGCAAGACCGCAGTGGTGTCGAGGTACAAATTGAGGAAAGCTCCGAGAGACTACAACGACTTTCTCCATTCTCCCCGTGGTCTGGTAACGACTTCAACAACTGCGTCATTCTCATCAAAGCGAAGGGAAAGTGCACAACGGATCACATCACACCGGCCGGCCCGTGGTTCCGCTACCGTGGCCACCTTGACAACATCTCTAATAACACTCTAATTGGTGCCGTCAATGCGGAAACAGACAAGGTCAACACCGTGACGAACTGGCTTACAGGAGAAGATGGGGATGTGCCTGGAACCGCGCGCAAATACCGCGCTGCATCGCAGCCATGGGTTGTCATAGGTGATTACAACTACGGAGAAGGCTCGTCACGAGAGCACGCAGCGCTGCAGCCGCGCCATCTCGGCTGTGTGGCGATTATTGCCAAGAGCTTCGCGCGTATCCACGAGACTAATCTGAAGAAGCAGGGCGTTTTGGCGCTCACGTTTACAAAAGAAGAGGACTACGATCGCTTGGTATCATCAGATCGTCTGAGTATTGCAGGCTTGAGTGAACTAGAACCTGGTAAGCCCGTTGTGATTGCTGTCGATCCGACTGATGGCAGAGAGGGATGGAAGACGGAAGTGACGCATACCATGACACCTGAGCAGATTCTATACTTTAGATCTGGAAGCGCTCTTAACCTCATGGCAAGCCGGAAGAACGGTAATGAAACGCATATCTAGCCATAATATAGATTGTGTAATGGCAACAAGCCTCGAATTCTCTTTGACATGTGACCGATTTTGATGCACACATTGCTTCGCATGTCAAAGTTCCAAACTCGGGCCTGTGTCAAAGATGATTCAAATGGCCTTGTAGAAAAAGTGACAATCCCAACACTACCAGTAACCATCAGATCGGCATCAGTTATGGTTTTCCCTCCCAAACGGCTCCAAGAAAATCCTCCGCCTGAGTGAACTTGAAGTCCGGCAATAGCTCATTCCACTCATTCGAAATATCCCAAGCACCTTTGGTACTACTGAGTAGTATTCCGATGGAAACAGCCTTCAGAAGAGCCGATGCTTGCTCATCCGAGACAGCCTTGTGAACTGCTTCTAAATTCCAAGATGCCTTAAGGTCGCCAGATTCGAGATCCTTGATCGAAACTTTGTCTATTTTAAACGGTTCTCCTAAAAGCATATTATGAGTAATTCGAGATGGTAATTTTGTGATGGAGGGCTTATCAATTTCTTACCTCGAATCCTTCCTCCAAGCTCAACGACCTCGGAAAAAGTCATCCTGTTTCCACAAATACCACCTCTCTTGGGCCACTCCCCCTCATATTCAACCGCTCTAGCAATCACTGCAGCAAGATCTGCCACAGTAGTAAGTGTCATAATAGCATCTTCATGATCTCCGACAAGAATCGCCCGCTTGTTCTCAAAATCAAAGACACTCTGGAGAGGGTCAACATGCTTCGAAGTCTTGTGAGGATACGCAAGGTAGTTCAGGAAAAGGCCAGGCTGAAACAAAGTGTACTCAAGAACCTTCCACGCAATGTTAGTGCCAGTGTTCGAAGATAGAAAAGTTCGTAGGGAAGCCAACCTGCCCTCCAGCATTCACCTCCTCCAAGTACTCTCGGACTTTCTCCTTCCCCTCCCACCAAACCATGTCTACGGTTCCTTTGCTTTAATTCGAAAGTTAGCCGGATTGCCATTAACAAAAAGATTCGCTCAAAAAAACCTTCCATATTCACTAGGTGAGAAGCGTTTCACACCAGCAGCAATTGAGGCGTCAATCAAGTTCCGTTGTGACTTTTGGCCAGGGTCAGAAAGTAATTGGATGAATGACAAGACAGTATGAACACCCCGTAGAGCATCAATTAAGGATGATTTATCGTCATAATCCACAGTCTTCCAACGAATATCGGACGCTCCGAGGACCGGTGAAGCTCCCTAGAAAATTCATCAGTTCTGAAGGTTTGCAAGCATCGTGCTATGTCTACCTTTCTGCTAAGGATCGTGATTGTGTGCTTTTTAGCGGCAATCAGAGCATCTATAATTTCCTGGGACACCTCTAAGGTGTGTATGTTAGTTGAATTCGCATGTGGTGGGAGAATAGGTGCACGTACGCCCAGAGCCACCGGCGATAGCGATATTGACCATTTTAAATCGAGTTCGATGAAAGTGATCTCTATTGAGAGTAGCTAGTTGCTGTTGGTAATTCTTCACTTCAGTGAGAAAGCAGATCAGGTATTTATAGATAGACGAATCTTAGGTGAAGAGCTTTGGACACTCCTTCGACCGCGGCGGAACTTCAGTGTTTCACAAGTGGCATTTCAAGGTTATTAGTGGAGAAGCTCCCTGAGTGACTTTCTCCGCCGCGGAGGAAGACATCAGATTGGATTTAATCCATCAACTTAGCCTCAGCCCCGACTTTCTCATCAATCCCTACCGATATGTCGCTTCTGCCTCCGTTGAAGCATACTTCCGCCGCGGTTGAAGACACTACCGCTACTCCCAGCAGAAAACGCCGAAAGATTCGCAAAGGCACACAGAGCTGCTGGGAGTGCAAACGGCGGAAGATCCGGTGCACGTTTGCGACTCCAGCCGATACCACTTGCGATGGATGCAGGAGTCGGAGGACGAAATGCGTCAGTCAAGAATTTGATGACGAGAGCGCCTTAGAGTATCTCCACGGAAAGGGACGAAACGCAGCCGAGGAGCCGATTGAGGGGGGTATCGTTGACAAACCAAGGGCAGTTAGCCCGCACCAGACTGCGTGCAAGGTAATTGAGCAAGGTTCTTCTTTCGCTTCAATCGCTTACTGACACTAAAAATATAGAGCCATCAAGGTGAATGGAATAGTGACGCTCACGGGATGCACTTGCCAGCTGCAACGACCAACCTGAATCTTCCATCAGTTGGTGACACGCCGAGTGGGCTATCAAAATCTCTTCTTGCCGCATGGCCGAGTCCGAGAGATCTTGATATTTTACTGGACGCTCCAATGAGCTCTTCGGTACTCTTTCATGGTGTCATTTGTCGGCCATTCTCCGAGTTGATGTCTCAGAACATCCTCTCACCCCGTCAGATGCTACAGTCACCCACACAACACATGCATCCCATTCTAATTACAAGGCAACTTTTACTACTCGCTACATTTATTCAGGGTATTCCGGCGGATCATTCTATGCAGATTCCTGGGTTAAGCAAGGATGCTCGCTCTGTCATGACCACAGCCTTCAGAGTCGCTACAAGGCTAGTGACAGATGATGATGATGCTCTTACCTCGATTGAAGGCCTTGAATGTATCATGATGGAGAGCATGTATTTGAACAATGCTGGAAACTTACGGCGAGCTTGGTTGGCAAATAAGAGGGCAATTTCGACGGCACAACTCTTAGGCCTACATTCAAGCAGCAGCCCGCCAGCACCTGTCATCGAGGAAGAAACAAGGCATCGAGTTCGCCCAGACTATATGTGGGCTCGCCTAATCATGTCAGATCGGTACCTTTCCCTCCTTCTTGGCCTACCTCATGTCATCGTAAATGATGATGTCTTTGCCCTTCCAGAGGTTTTGGAACACTGTGATGCAGTGGACCGCATGGAACGTTTGCAAGCTGTTGTTGGCGGCCTCATCCTGAAAAGAAACATGAACAAAAGTATGAATGCTACATCAACACAGACCATTGACCAAATGCTACAGGATGCATCCGCAGTGGCACCTTCTTGTTGGTGGCTGCCAATCCTCGACCTCAACGCCATGGTTGACAGCGACGCCAAGGCACTGAGGGAGGCAATCCGTATCATGAGTCATTTCACACATCATCATCTTCTACTTCAGGTCCATCTTCCGTATTTGGCTTCATCCCCTTACGGGGATAAAAGATATGATTATAGCAAAATCACAGCTGCGAATACCAGTCGTGCAATTCTCACTCAGTTTGTTTCCTTTCGCAAAATCTTCACGTCGTCAGCATATTGCCGTGGGATCGATTTTATTGCCTTCATAGCAAGCACGGTTTTGTGTATTTCGCATATTCAATCACGACGCCGACACAAGAGTGCCGGCGTTTTCCGGTCACTTCAACATCAGAGATTGAGCGACCGAGCTCTTCTAGACCAAACTCTCGACATCATGAGAGCAATGGCGGAGCGGACTGGTGATTCGATAGCTGCCAAAGTGTCTAGTATTCTAAATCCTCTTCTCGTCATCGAGAACGAGTCGTTGACTGGAAGGCCATACAGCATCTGGACTTCCTTGGCAGAGAACATACAGGATGGCTCCGATTATCATGCTGAAGCAAAAGAGAATGGGCATGCTATTCGAATCCAGGTTCCGTATCTTGGAACAATCATGATTGAGAACCGTCCAACCGAGGTTGATGCTGGAGAACCTCTCCTTTTTCTTGCAACTTCTAACTCAATTTCCACTTCACCCACTGCATGTCAACCAGCCACGCATCCGACTGGGTATGAAGTCACCAACGTGTTGCCTGCCAACCCAGATTGGCAAGCAGTCCCGTCGCAACTCTTTTCTGGCACATCAATTGAACCTACAGGGACTGGTACTTCGAATGATTCTTACCAGAATGCCAATTCCAACGAGGCCTTTGATAGTTGTCTTCTAGTACCTGGACTTGACGCGAATGTGGAAGAATGGGCCTTACAGGGTGTTGATCTAGCTCTCTTCAGTACACTTACACATGATCCTCAAAACGATAGGGCAACTCAAGATGGTGCTAAATAAGGTTAGAAGTATCTCTGGAAAAGAGCAAAAAAAGATGAGAAAACTCCCTATGCATATACACACACCAACTAGCATGAAGAGCAAAGCAATGGGACTAGCAGAAATAGGCTTCCAAATCAATAGTGTAATAGGCGGTTTCTAGAAAGAACATCTCTACTCGAATTCCGCAGGAATCAACTTAGCTGCTCTCATTCTATCAAAGACTGGACCCCAAGCCTGTTTCGCTGATCTCTCCTCCGTGAAACCCGCCTCCTTATACAGCCGACTCATATCATACCATCGATCGGTATCAAACTGCGTGATGAGAAAGTACTCGAAGCCAGGAAAGACCCTCTCGTTATCGGCGTGCCCACTTTGCAGCCCATATTTTTTCTCCATTTCTTTCCACCTTTTGTAATTTTCTTTGATATAGCGCCGTACCTCGATAGGATTGTCCTCTGGTAACTTCACTCCCTTGAGCCCAAACAGAGAGCATAAGACCGGCCACTTGTCTCGCCAGCAGTGAGGTGCCAGCTCATCAGCAACATTATAAGCATGCCCCTTGGGAGTATCAGGCGAAAGCGCAATGTGGAGAGTCTGGCGAGCGATCATATCTGATGATGAATCCTGGGACTTGGCCAACCATGAATCTCCAGTTCCTGGGAACGGGCACTCAGCTCCCTCTCCATTAATCTCCCGATAGAGACTGAAAAAGAATCCTAGAGCCATACCAAGCGAGTACCAGTTCTGGTTTGGTACAAAGCCAATGATAATATCCGGTCGTGTTTCGGCCCATGACCAAGCTTTGTTTTTGGAATACTCAGTTAACCAGTCCAGCATGGGATAATAAAACAGGGTTGCGGATTCCGGCTCGCCAAGCTTCACCCCATCCTCATGGAAGGGAGGTACAAGGTAGTTGGGGCGGTTGCGCAAGAGGTGGCAACCGTATGTCTTTGCACCCGTTTGGTTGACCACAAATTCCATATTAGGGCAGAGGTTGTCGCTCGCAATAATGGCTCGCTTGAACATGTCAACATTCTCGCGAACTTCTTGAGGATTATCTGTGTTGGCCTTATACGCTACCCAAAGTTCAACATCGGATCAAAAGCATTGAATATGCCACGTCGGATGCTACTCACCAAGATAAAATACATGGGTAACCTTTGCAATACCTGGAATCCCGCCTAGCTTTGACTCCAGGTTCTCTTGTGTTCCCTCCAAGAGATCTATCCTGGAGGTGATAGTCAACCGGTCATCTGTTGGCCAAAATGCTTTCTCAGCACTCAGAGGACGATTGGTTAGAGCATGGACACCACTCCAAACGCCTTTTTTGGGATAGTCATTCAGTATTTCATTGACAAATGCCCAGCCAGTAACACCACTGGCACCAAAAATCAGAGCAACCTTAGAAGTCATCTTGTCGGCAGAACGGCAGAAATAAACCGGTGAAGTTTTTGATATTCTTACGCATCATCCCGCTGAGAGTCATATACTAGTCGGCTTTATGTATGTGTTTGTACTTTCAATTATCGTGAGCAACTTAGTCCCCGCATCATAAACGGGGTTGGTTTTCCGGGAGCCAAGGCGACTGAGATCCTCATTATCCGGGTCTCTAGCGCATGGACGGGATTGCACACCAGCTCGGCAAACGAAATGCGAGATCTTCACTGAGTAAAACTATGACTCTCTTGCGGTAGAGAGACGAACCGCCTACCAACACTGGGCTTGAGCAGTGGAAAGCCCGTAGAAAATGCTGTCTCCCTCTTTAAATTCTACACAAGACACCGCCGCGCCGGATCCTCAACATCCTAGGCCCCTAAATTCTCTGATCTAGCTTCCTAGATCAGGTTATAGCCAGGAAAACAGGTCATCCAAAGTATCCGCTTGCCTCACGCTGCCACGTCATTGAGGAGTCAGTGTCCAACAACTGTGACAAAAATGCACTCCCTTATGATGCTAGCTACTTTCAAGTTATGTGATATATTATATCACTTCTTATTATCTTTAGTTTATGATTGCCCTCATGGACAGTCGTTGTCTCCAATTAAGACTTGCAGTCTATATACACAGGCTTTGGGAAGAGCTTGTTGCGCTTGTGCTCTCACAACACAAGGCACCTGATTTGTCAAGCGGGAAGGTCTATTCATTGGCATAATCGCCTTTCCCATGAGCTTCGCCATTTCCTGCTGCTCAATCTATTCAGCTGATCTGTTCGCATCATGGGTTCCATCAAATGCCTTGCAAGCATAGCAGCTAATTCTCGCGAGCTGGTTAGCTACACAGACGTGGACTTTCTGGTCTTGGCATTTTATTTCCATTGGCTGCCAAGTTATTGCTCAGTCTCCTGGTTATGGCGGGGCCAAATCTTACGAAGTTGTTGTGCTTATCGCTCGTTCCATAGTGATGGCTACAGCGAGACTGAAAGACTAGGCCTCATCTTGCATGCACAGCTTAAAAGATGTCATCCAGAGTACTACCTCTTTACGACACAGGAAGAGAACCACAGGCAAAAGCTAATAAGTATTTACTTCATGACGTGCATCGCCAGTGGTACTTGGAATCTTCTATCCAAGACATATTTCAAATTAAACCAGGATATCAAGTTGGCGTCCATCGAGTTACACAAGAACAACCCAACGCAAGTCTCTCCAAGCTTAAACGACCTCGCGCTCGGTTTGCTGAGGACCTCCCTTGACAGCAGTCTCCCTGTCCCCGAAATGAATCTGCTTCTCGACGGCCGCAACTGTCTTCTGGTTGAGGGCATCGTCCTCGAAAACTGAAAGATATAAATGTTAGGTAATGAGCTGATAAAGAGTATACAATTGTGATGAAACGTACGGAAGGCAAGCTCCTCAAGTGTGCGGTTAGAGGTCTCGGGATACAGCAAGTAAACGATAAGGAACCTAGTCAATGCATTAGCAGACTGTTGCCTTGGGGTAAAAGTTTCAAAGCTTACTCGAAGCAGATCCAGCCGCAGTAAATTGCAAGATACTTCCACTTGATGGCATTAAGAGCGATGGAGTTGACGTTGGTGGAGAAGAATCCTGCCAACTTGCCAAAGATTTGCTGGACACCGATACCGCGGCTTCGCTGGGCATATGGCCACAGTTCAACCAAGTAGGCTAGTGATGGTCAGTAACATAGATTTTAGTAGTAACGTTTCATTAGACATACTGTATGTGAGAGCATTGTTGCCGATATTGTAGGTGGGAGAATAGGCATAGTAGAAGAACAGAGCGGCAATACCAGCAGCCTTGTTTTTCGTGCCAGCCGCAATTGACGCCTGCATTCTCTCAAGTGAGACCGTCATTCCTATAAACATTGCGAGCATGGTTGCCGCAGAGAGCATGTACATCTTTCGACGGGCGAATCGAGGGACGATAAGTGCAATGGCAGTGGCGTTGAGCAAGCCCCAGCAGGCGTTGGCGAGGTTGAGCTGCGTCTTGACGAGGGGCTTGGTGTAACCCATCAGACCAAATAGGACTCCAGAATAGTAACTAAGAAGGGTATTTCCGGACAGCTGAGTGAAGAGGCCGATGAAGACGGTGACCAGCACACGACGACGCATACCGCTGGTGCGGAGAAGTTCCATCCAAGACTGTTTGGAAGCCTCCACTTCAGTTCGGATAGTCTCGCGAATCTGGACGATCTCAGCTTTGACGAGCTCCGAGTCGGCATCGCCCTCGGCATGGTACTTGATGAGGACATTGGCAGCATCTTCGTCTCTGTCGTGCCAAACAAGAAAACGTGGAGATTCGGGGAGAAGGCTGGGGAAGCAGAATTAGCAAATTAGTTCCCCAAAACCACGTCCAAACTTTCGACGCGCGTCAGCTTACAAAACGGTCACAATCTGCAAAAGTGATGGGCAGATCTGCAGAAGAGAAGGAAGGCGCCAGGCCCAGTCGGACGCCATCTCCGTGGTACCGATAGCAATCGCAGACGCGAGAATCTGACCGATAAAGTAGGAAGAGTTGAACAACGATGTCAGGATAGCTCGCTCCTTAGGGTGGCCCAGCTCTCCAATGAGGGCCGCACCTGAGATGATACAAAACAGGATACCCACACCGAGAACCATTCGTGCAATGATATACATGGCAACTATGATAGCCATTAGCAACTCACGGCGGTGGACTGGATGTTGAGAAATGACCTACTGTGCTGAGCAAATCCTTGGAGGAGAGAGCCAAAAATCATGATGAGCGATCCCAGCATAATGGACCACCGGCGTCCGTATCGTTGGGCGAACCATGGGGCGATTGGTACGGCAAAAATGGAACCGAGCTGGTAGGACGAGTTGACGAAACCGAGCATGCCGGGCTCGATGGCGTATTCGAGCTTGCCCTCACTATTAGTTATCTGACGACCACCCCCGAGGTCTAGAGAGAAGAGAATCTGTCAATCAATGCTCAGCAAGAGGGCAGCGGGTTGTTCGTACACTTGTGGAAAGTCTGTGCGAATTGCAACGTGTTGATGAGCTGAGAGTCGAAACCAGAGGTCATCTCAACGCCCATGCAGCACAGAAACAGCCACACGTACATGAGGCGCAGGTTGCGTTTCTTGTACCATGGCACCTTGTCCTCTTCGACGAGGCGGGTGACGATGGGGTCGGCTGCCGTGCCGACGTTGACCATCGTGGCGGTTACTGGACGAAAAGCTTGCTGGCAAAGTGAAGAAGCACGAGGTCCCAAAGTAGACAGAGATCTCTCTCTCTGGGAGTTGATATGCGAGAGATACCAAGCTCGGGAGTCGGTGAGGAAATTCTTAGAGGGGGTTTAAGTAGGTGGCATCGCCGCTGGGATATATACGCCGACCACTCAAAAGGCCAATTCCGCGGGGACGTCTTTTGCGGTTATAATGACCCCCTGTAGAAACGTGCAACCAGGAGGAAAGATACATATTCCCCACCTTACAAACCATTACCTCCCAAGCTCAGAGGCAGCGAGGGTGGGGGTTCACGTGGTGTGTGACAGACCTTCTCACAGTCTCAGCAAGTGGCAAGCAACGATGTTCCATCCGGATGCCAATTCGAGTCCGGGGGGATGTGTCCTGGAAGCTAATTTGTGGGTAACCCCAGATGAGGAGCCAGGGTGTGGTTACGAGAATTGCCAAGGGGCCGAGGGGCGGCTAAGAGGGCCGCAGAAGTCAGTCTAAGGGCCGGTTATACGGCCCGGGTAAATGTTAAGCGGGTGTTTATGAAGGCTGGGGAGCGAACAAAGTCAGTCTTACCAAACTAACCCCTACTGACCGAGAACATGGAGCCAAACGAGAGAAACGCCATGCTAGAAAGGGGGTGCTATCTCCCGGTTGGGTTTAGAATTTGTTGATCAAGGACTAAGGTCACAATAGGTTGAAATGAAGGTTGCTGAGCTTCTTACCAGTTTGATCAGCAATAGGGCCGGTTAGAATATCCAGCACACCGTGGCCAAATTATGTTCTCGGAACAATGTGGGAGAGGATGCGGGGGATATTCCGCCAACTCCGCAAATGTCAGTATCCCCCATTCGGCGACCACTCAACTTTAAAACGCCCAGTCAACAGGATTGATCTTCTTGGAGCTTATTGGCCTGCTACATGTATATTGATTGACGATGGATGCTCTATTCAACTACTTTCGGGGAAGCGCGGGCGCATAAAGCTGGGGACGGGCGATCAGACTCAGTAATGCTCCTGGCGTCAGGGTCCAACTACCTGTGTAACATAACTTCAGTACTTTTGCACAATGGCTAGGACTTTCAGTAGCAACACTGAGTACTGACTTGTCCATACCTGTTGGCAACATGTCATATTATGACTTGTCGGCTTTCTTCGCCACACGAAAGCCCAGCGTGGCCTTTCTCGTCGCTCAATTGGCCATGCTAAAACAGCAGAAAACTCTGCCTAATCACTTGAGAACGAACCCAAGAGGGATCAGGTGACAGACGTAGAGAGGGTTTCTACAGGATGCGGGGCGGAGACCAGGTGGTCATCAACTGGGGCTCCCAACGGAGCAAACGTAGACTGGCCAGGGCTGTCGGAGTGGGAGCCTCATTTGGCCGTTTCTTACAGTGAGAAAACCTTCGGCGGTCTACCTTGTCGAGCAAATTCTGTATGTAATGTTTACGCTCCTCTTTACCACCGACTAGAACCCGCCATTCCAAGCTTACTGTGAGATCCATCATAACCGGATATTAAAATGTGTGGCCCGACCCCGTGGGATTCAAGGTAGCAGATGAGGAGTCAGCCCACGCCGTCGGAAGATGCCAGTCCGCCCCCTGGCTCTGCTTCGATCTGACGGCTGGAATCAGCTTGTCTTGATCGGGAAGTAAGGTTGGTAGGTTTCCCCGGTGGACTTATCTCCGTTTAAGGCTTTGCCCTTACCAAACCTTGAGTTGCTAGCTCCAGGTGAGCTTTCCATGGTGGCCGTCTGGTCAACCCACCTCCTTATGTCAACACCTTCTCAACATCAATGCGATTACACCCGAGGCAGAGGTCTTTAAGTGAAAATTACGGGGTAAAGTACTGAATTATGTTTTCAGAATCCGGCCATACCTTCTTCTCCTAGGACCACTCTTCGGAGGTTGATGAAAGGTAAGATCACGGGACAGCTTGGTCCACTTAACACAACCTGTGTCATGCTGCAACTTAAAAAAGGAGGCTCTGCTGCAAAGCAACAAAGAGAGCATAGTATGGAGCAAGATTTGATCTGGATCAGAGGCCATCCGTGCGGGGCAGGGACCAGACGGCCATCCTCATCCCCATCCTCGATTTGCTCGTAGGCGCCGGGATGTCACGCAAGCGCGTGTCAAATAAGAGCACGAGGTGGAGCACAGTGCCGTCAGAAACCGCCATCAGTTGATGAAATTTGCTTGTCTTCGGCCCATTTCACTGTGTTGATAAATACAGCCGCGTTCTCACTTTCCCCCATTGCCATTCTTGGGATATTCAGCGAATTCTCCCCGACCCGAGAATACAGCTTGCCATGATTATCGGGTTGCGTTAAGCGACATCCCCGACCACACACTTCCAGCATGCTCTCCCCCCCATCGCTTATATTCTAGACCATCCAACCCATTTGTCCCTCTTTGCTATTGGATCCAGCATCCCAAGTCAATACAGCACGTCGGGCGAAAAGGTGGATGACCCCAGATTCTTCCAGCCGCTGGGTCCCAACCCATTGGTTCATGTCATCCATCAAAGTCACACGGAAGCATATAGTGACGGAAACTGGGGTACATGCCGTTACGGGTTTATTTTCCCCGAGTAGGGCCGGTTTGTCACAAGTGGCTGCCCAATGCTTACCCTTAGCCAAGTCCCGAACGAGCTGGCAAGGTTGGTCACTGGCGAGGGTCGCAACATTCCTGGCCATCGTGTTTTTTTGGAACGTAAATATTTCCATGACCATGCTGACTAGTTGCTATAGTACCGAGGTAGCTCATGTTTAGAACACCCATACATTGAAGATTCCAGTATGGAAGTCGACCGTATCCGTTACGCAGCCAGATAGCGCAACAATTTGATCCACGTGCAGATCAAACAAATAAAAAACATTTCCATCCACAACCCTTTATTGAATCAAAATTGAATCTTATGGCAGCATACGTCGAGAGTTCCCCTCCTTGATGCTATGGAGCTGACCGCGGAGATGCCACTGCAGAGGCCACATTCATGTCCAAGTGCCCTTTCTCGATGATGTATAGTGTGAATATAGCTGAGGACTCATCGAGAACGCATGTCTAATATTAGGATTTTTTCTCTTTGCTAGCCTACGTTTCATTCTCTCTAATTTGCTTGGTGTAAGTCTGTAGGGTAGCTAAGAACACAGGGCGGTCTTCTACACCCGAGTCCCACCTACCCTACAGGAGACAGTCATTGAAAGATTTCTAACGCGCCTTGTCATATAACGACTCAATAACATTGAAGCAATTTAATAAGGCCATTCTAGGCTAATATAAGCCAGTTTACGCAATCCTTAGGTACGATTTAAGAAACGACTTGTGAGGATGAAAGCGAGCAAGTAGTGACTTTGACGGTTTGAGTCCTTCAATTTTTGGCCGTGGATTTAATTTCCAACTATATTATCGCCAAAATAATAAAGCGCACTGCAAATGTCTTTCTCGAGCTTTGGAAGCTAAGTAAATGATATTTATTCTCATTCGTACTGCTCAGACCGCCCCGCGGGCAATTCGACAGTCAACAACCGGCATTTTCAAAAAAGTGTTTCGATATATTCATCAATTGCGCTTCTTTTGCCATGGTCGCTTAACTCAGTTGGTTAGAGTGCCGTACTAATATATCTATCCGATATCCTAGTAATGCGGACGTCGCCAGTTCGATCCTGGTAGTGACCATCTATTTTTGTAATTTTGGTGGCCTCGTTTGAGGCTTTTTTTGGGCTTGATTCCACACGGAACTTGCCGCCTGTCACCAACTTGCTTACCCTGGACGCCTTCACACGTCGATTGACAGATTGCGGCAACCAAGAAACAAATAGTTATAATATTATTTTGCGTGCTGGCTCCAGGCCGAAGTTCATCATTCACCAGTTCAGACTAAGCGCGAGGAATCGAAATGTAGGATAAATATTAGGATCATTCGCAATGCGTATCTCTCTCCAGGGTATTTGCGTTTCCACAGCTCGGACATGGACTCTATGCACACAAAAATCTAGCGACAAAACCAGGTAAATCACGACTGCCCGTTGCCTTTTATTAATCCAAGAAAACAAAAAGGGACGCGACGCATGGTTCCCATACCCGCGCACTCCATGTGCGCCTAACAATGCTCTATCAACGCTCTGAAAGGAAAAGCACGCCCTCCTCCTCGCTGCTCAGGGCTATGCAATGGTCTCGTAGTGGACCGTCGTCTCGACCGTGATATGCACTCGGATCTTCAGCTTGGACGTGTCCGCGTTCGTGAGCGCGAGCCACTTGCCGCGCTCGCCGGCGAGCTGCTCCTCGGTCCAGGCGCCGCAGGAGGCGACGTACAGCGTGGGCTTCTCGTCGTCGGGGTGGTAGACGAGCTGCATGGCGGTGGGGGAGACGAGGTCGACGAGGGAGTTGACCTCGCCCACGCCCGTCTCGGGGTCGACGTCGACGCGCCACAGGTTGCCCAGGACATAGCTGCTCAGGTAGGCCATTCTGCCGTCCTTGGTGACCACCATGCCGTCGTTGTGCGCGCAGCCCTCGGCCACGATGGTCGGCGTCCCCGTCACCTTGATGTCCGCCCCGTCGTTGATGTACTCGATGGGGACGCGGTACAACCTGGCCTGGGTCGTGTTGGTGTACCACAGGAACCCGGCGGCCACCTGGATTCGGTTCATGCAAAAGGCCTCGCCGTTGAGGGGCAGCGTGGTGTCGGGGTCGTGGTATAGGATGCTGGGCTCCCCGGTGGAGATTTGTACGCGCCAGATGGTGCCTTTCGTTGTGTCGGCGACGAGGAGGACATCGTCTGATAGCTGGATCATGCCGAACCCGAAGATGACGTCGGGCAGCATGGCGATTTTGCTGAGGGCTGGGGGGTCGTCCTGGCCATCCGGGCCAAACGATACACGATAGATGCACACGTCCTTGATTGCTTTATTCGGTACATCGACGTGGGCTGTTACTACGGCATAGTCCTCGCTTTCTGAGTTGCGTAGGCGCGTGACGTTGACTGCCGTGGTGCAATCGGGGAAGACTTGTACGATCTTTGGCGGCTTTCCTCTCGAGAAAGGGTCCTCGGGGTTGAACCGCAGGTCGATGGAGTAGAGATGTGGAGACTCGATGACTGCTGCCAAGGCATGCCCAGACGGTCTGATGCAGATGCCGTCTGTCCAGATCTCTGGGCCGAGCTGGTCGACGAGAATGATGTCATCCAGGAAGGGGTCGTCGAACTCGACTCTGCCGCCTGTGGCAATCTTTTGCTGGGGCATTGCGGGCGTCTTCGATGCGCGCTACGTCGCCGTCGTTGGGCCGTGTGTGGTGATGGGTGAAGTCGGTGGTGAGAGTGGGATGGACGGACTTGCGAGACCAGTCGGTTGTCAGGACGCACATTTGAATAAGAATGTCTGCGATGGAGCGGAGATGGATCGGTGGTTCATACATATTTGCGCCTGGCCGTGCGACATGGAACGGTCGTTGCCCGTTTGCGGTATGGCGTTGCCACCTCGTCGTCCAGGGTTTGGGATTCTTGGCGAGCTGAAGCCCTGGATCGTGCGACTCTGATGATCCTTCACCGCTAAGCGGCCGACGCTAGTGAGCCGTCCCTCGCTCCGTCTGAACGTGGGTGAGTGTCCTGAGTGGTTGAATGGATGGAGATGGTCGAGGTCTTTGGCTGGAACCCGACCCCGAGAACCACCGGGGCCACCCCCATCATCGCCATAATTACGGCTTGGGCTTCGACTTCCGCGACCCCTCCCCTGCTGTCCTTGTCATCCCCTGCGAGCGAGCACGAACACGTACGTGGGTATTTCCGCCCTAGCCCTAGACACATGGATGATGGACGGACTTGTTGGCGTTAACGTGAGACTGCCGAAGGCGAGGGCGACGGCGCGAGCCTTGGTCATGGTCATGGTGGGGTTGCAGACACCTGTGACACTGCGGGGAGAAGAGGGCTAATGCGGTATATCGGTGGCAGAGTGAGACCAAAGTGCTCTGGCACTGATTGGGCTGGAGTTGCAAGATCACCGAGGCGGGGGGGAGAAGCAGCCAACCCATAGTCGGGTAAATGTCGATCAAACCCAGCGAAATTGACGCCCGTATGTAACCAGGCCGGGACAGATGCTTATCATAACCGGGATAGTAGCCTACCTGTAGCGACTGAAGTCAAGCTCGCAGCAAGAGGCCGGTTATCGTTCCCCCTGGTCATTGTTCTTGCACCGTGACGTGACAGACTCTCTTGTTGTCTCCTCGGTGCTGTCTGCGCGGCATCCCTGCTCATCAGGTGCGAACTAAAATCATGCTTTCTCTCTAGCTCGATCCCTCGCCCGTCTGTCCCCTCTTCACCTGAGTGGAAACTGCTCGAAGCGCGCGCCGAGACAGGAATGCCGAGTGCTGGGTATGTTGGTATGCACCACACCCCTTTCCAAGGAGCACCACCATCTCCCGTATCTCAGTGGCTGCCGCATCCGGTGCTTGGGCCAGCGATCCTCAAATACCCGAGGCGGGGCTTGTCAACTAAACGGGTGCCGTCGATTTGTCAAACTCTCATTTGCTCCCCCGTATGAAGCTCTGACGTGCGATGCCCTCGATCGAGGCAGTGTTGGCTTCGGCAGCGCCGCCTGCTGGCACTTGCTCCCGTCAAAGCTGCTGGCCTGTCCTCCGGGAGTCGGAGAGCTTATCCACGGGCACGTCAGCGCCGTGGGCCTGCTGCAGATCGAGGGCCACGGGCCGTTGGTTCAGGTATGTGTTTGGGACGGTGGGCAAGGGTTTGGGTGGGAATTTTTACCTGGCTCCAGGCTCAATGCCGTGGGTGGCAGTGTAACCCCTCTCCGCTTGACAACTTGACAAGTTTTTTTTTAACATTACAGGACCCTGACCCCACGAATTGGCAGATCATTGCGGTATTCATAGACCCCCGTGACGGGGGATGGGCTGGGTGAGGACGGCACGGATGGAAGGAACATTTGGTGCTACGTTTCCTCTGAGACAGTTTTGCATTCATCATGACTCTTCTCTCAGTCTCAGTCTCTGGGTGGGAGTTTTGGAATGACGTACCCAGATAAAAAAGTGAGATTAAATTGCTGATGACATTCATGGTTGTGAACCGACTACAGAAGGTCTCCAGCCCACCGGCACGTTATCGGCGAACCAGTCTCTGCACCTTTAATTAATAAAAAGCAAACATGACCAGGGCCCTTCTATTTGCGTCCCTAGTCCCGGCCAAGTCCGCGGGCCGCAGAGAATGACGGTTGGGGCTGCATGTCCGCTGACAACCAAAGGCCATTAATTCCCGCAGATTGCTGCGCGGCCTGCCTGCGTCAAAGGGGAGAGAGAACATCTCTTGAGAAAAGAAGCGTGAAGAAGATGGAAATCCTGGCCCCTGGCTCCGGGTATCGGCATCGCGCCCGCTGGCGGTGACACAGTCTGCTGCAGACCTTCTCTTTGCAGGTAGTTTTACGACGAACCCTAGCTTCCCCGATGGCAGGAACGCGAATCCTTGGGACAATCACCCATCGCTCGCTCGCTTCGCCGCTGCGAGGAAGTTAAGTAACCGGAGGCAAGTCATTGGTCGATCGAATAGCCTCGACTAGCTCGACCGATGGCTGGGGAACCAGAGGCCCCGTGATAGGGTGCGCCGTTGCCCGTCAAGTTTCATCTTGACCCAAGACCATGGTTGCAGGGATGAAGGGGGCATCCTACCTTGCCTGCGTAGGGACCGGGTAGGGCCCCCAACAATGTCACATCGGCAGCCGCGGGAGAAGCAAAGTTGGCTTCCGGCAGCGTGAGACGGGCTGTGGCGAACCCAGACAAGCAACTAAATGCGACCTTGCTGAGTTCGTAAAACGTCTCGCTCGTTTCAACCTTGACTCAGTGAGGTGGGTTGAACAGCATTGGATGTAACCTGACCGACGCTCACAATATGGCGACATGGTATCGTGAGGTCAGCTGCCACCGGAGTCACAGGTTGGTCCTTGCCAGCTGACTCTCCGCGGTGCTCCTGTCGCGGAGATCGTCTCCTGTCAAACGAACACCTGGCAACAACTGAGGTTACTTGGCTGCCTAATGCCGGCATGTTGCTTCGATACGCCCTGGTTAGCTTGTCTCCTGTCCGGTTACAAGGACGGATGTTGATTTTAGCGTCTTGTCCTCAACAAGGTGCCATATTTCCACCGGAGATGAGATAAGCTGACGCGGTGACGGAATCCTCCCAAATGCAATCTAAGCTCATAGAGCGGTTATTTCTGGCACGGACACGTACTGAAAGATAAGGTGATGGCTGAATTATTATAATAAAAATCTTTGCTTTCGGAGAAAGCTTTATACACTAAGATACACTATAAAACTATTCTATCCGACCAAATCACTGGCGAGGGCAAAGACGACCAGTCTGCTTGGTAACATACTTGTTCTGGTCAGTGATGTACCAACCCTCACTGCCGACAGCGGTAGGGGCCCAGAACACGTCCCGAGGGTCGACCTTCTTCTTGATCTGGAGCAGACGCTCGTAGTGGTCTCCGTAGAAGGACTTCTGGAAGTTGGGGTCCATAACATCGCCCTCGTTGAGGTAACCTCCGCCGTTGGGGCTGATGTCGATGATGCGCTTGTTGAGATCGTTGGTGAGCTTGTTGTTGAAAACGTCGACCTGGTCCTGGGTAGTGTTCTCGTCCCAGGTGACGCCGATGATGATGAACATCATCAGGTCGCGCCAGGCAGGGTTGGCAGCGCTGTCGGCCGTGTTTGGCTGCACGTCGGCCTTCATGTTGTAGTGGACCAGGAAGGCGCCCTCCTCGACGACGGAGCGGATGGTCTGGATGGTCTTGTTGCGGATCTCGGGCTCCTCCCAGTTCTCGCGGGGCAGGAGACGGTTCGCGGTACGGGCGTAGGGGTTACCGGTCCTCTCGATGGGGAAGTGGTTGGTCCAGGCGTCGTAGAAGCTCTCGTGCTCGAAGAACTGGGGCTTGGGGTCAACGCCGATAGCGGCCCACTCGTCGAGGAGAGGCTGGACGAGCTTCTTGAAGTCGACGAGCTTCATGCCGGGGACCATCCAGGGGAGGGCGCGCCAGGCGTAGCCACCGGTAGCGAGCTTTGACATGCGGCAGTATCCGTAACTGTTGGCATCGAGATACTCGGAGTAGCGGGACCAGTAGGCCTCGATGGCGCGCCAGAACTGGTCGTCAGTAATGTTCAGGGCGACGGTGGTGGTGTCCCAGGTCATGCCGGACATGACCTTCTTCTCATGAACCTTAACAGTCATGGAGGTGACGACGCCCCAGGTGGCACCACCACCACCGCGGATGGCCCAGAACAGGTCCGAGTTCTGAGTCTCATCAGCAGTGATGAAGCGTCCATCGGGAGTGACGAGCTCGACGCTGAGAACCTGGTCGGAGCCGAGACCGTGAATGGAGGAGACGGGAGAGTGGCCACCGCCGGCGAGGTAACCGCCAGAGACACCCACAGTCTATTGATTGTTTGTCAGTCAAATGAAATCTAGCTATGGCGAGAAGCAAACTTACACGGCACTCGCCACCAACAGCAAGGTATCCCTCACGCTCAGCAGCCTCGTACAGCTCGTAGACCATGACACCAGCACCCAGCTTGAAAGCAGGCCCGGTGTAGCGGCCACCAGCCGACTTGTAGTTCTTGATGAGCTTGATGTCACGCAGGTGATGGGTCCAGAGAGACAGAGCACCTCGTCCAGTGTTCTTGCCGAGGAAGTCATGGCCAGTGTTGTGAACAACAAGGCGAAGGTTAAGCGCGCGAGCAAAGTTGATGCCCAGCTGGATCTGGGAGACGGAGGTGACGTTGACGGAGTACTCGGAGTATCCGCCAATGGTGCACTCCTTTCCACGAGCAGCATCGGCAGGCTGGCAGGTGGCGTTCTCATAGAGGGGAGACATGACCGAGGTAGGGTCATCAACACTGGAAGCATATGTTAGCTGCTTGCGCTATCAACTTGAGCTGCGCGATGATACTCACTGAGCATAGGAGCGGTTCCAGTTGTTCAGTAGATAGGTACACTTGGCTGAATCATAGTGCTCGCCCTGGTAGCAGGCCGCACCGAGAGGCACGGTCTTGATCAGGGCGCCGCCGGTGAGAATGTCAAAGATCTTCCAGAGCGCATTGCTGGGCCAAGCAGCATCGCCGGGTAGGACCTTGCACTTGGGCTCATAGAGAGCTCGCTTCTCGGCGCTGTTGACCTCATCGTCAAAGTAGAAGAGTGAAACATTGCTCAGCTGCAGGTCGGTGAGGTTGGCCAAGGCAGCCTCGGTGAGCTGCTTGCTCTCGAAGCCCTCGTAGCCAGAGACCGTCTCAGCGGCAGGCTTGACGTTGGATTCGTCCGCCTCTGTACGTCAAATTAGCCAAGACTGCACAAGTACCGAAGGAGGGTGGCATGCAGCAAGAAAAAGGAATATGCAAGCTGACCACATCCAAAAACGTGGCCGTGCGGCGTGGGGGGCAGATGACATACGAACTGTTTGGCCGTCGACGACGATGGTCTGGGCCGAGGCCGTGGCAATCAGCGAGCATGTCGCCACGATTAATTGCTGCACACGCATGGTGACAGACTCCTTGCCGAACAAGTGACAAATACCCCAGCAGAGAAGACAAGAGGTGGCTGACGCTGAAACAGGCGAGCTTGAGGACCAGAATGGCGACGAACAAGCGAGAACCAAGAGGCTTATGAAGGGTCTCACTTCACACGTGGTGGGCTCAAACTACTGAACTGACCCGCAGCTTGTGGGAACCAGGCCCCTGGGATTGGGATGGTTCTAACCAGGAGATTGGCGAGGGCGCGCGCTTTGGAGATTGAACGGGTGGTAATAGTCTGTCCCAAGTAAGACCATTTGGAGCCTCGCCTGCTTACCAACCCCGGATTTATCACGGCCGTGTTGATGCCGTCGACGGGTCACTGGGCTGTGGTCTCCTGTGTTGAAGATGGCTAATATGCCTTGGTGTTGCGCGTACATCAGCTACCCGCTTGCTTTGATTTGGTATATGAGAATGGCCCTGCCGTGGGACCCTTACAACGGAAGTTACCAGATAACGCAGGGGCTTGGGCCTTACTGGTCCCTCTTCATGCTATAGTTCTTCACAAGGTTCTCTCCCGTGGTGGAAAAACGGGGGGGGGGCTGATGATCTAAAGCATGAAATCCAAGGGAAGATCTTACTCAAGCAAGTGATCAACGTATTGAAGGTGAGGTGATCTGATCGACAGTTGAAGCTCAGACATCGCGTCAACACAAAGTCATGGAGTCCTGCGATCCAAAGACGCACGAGTCGCTGTAATCTTCAGCCTGCATTGCACTCCTCGGAAGAGCTCTCCCGACGCTCGGCTGCATGAATCCCCATAACTCGAGTCATTCATCTCCTTCCAATATCAGCTAACTCTCATGCGGCAGGCAACGCATGCTGCCCTCCTCCGTCGCCTAACACGACCAGAGCAGTATGGTGAGCCGACAAGGGTGCTTCAGCTGCAAGCAAACTAGCCTGTTCGTCTCTACTAGCCACGCATGGGTGACCTTTAGTGCTCATAAAATTGTGCCCTGGGGCTGAATGATACAGAAAAGATCGGCAAGGACAAGGAAACCTGCCCCTCTTGAGACCTTTATGTGCCTCACTGTTCCTGAACAGTGCATATATTCATGCGCTTCGTGCATCTGCATGACCAACACCTCAACAGTCACTCACCAGGTGGAATCACGACGCATTGTTTCATGTAAATACGCCAAGCACAATATTTGCTCCGTCTCCCGCGAACTAGGACCTGTCATCTGAAGGCTCCCGAGCTCGTCTGCCCTAAAATAAATCCCTTCCGCACCGGACTCCGATTCAGCTCCTGTTCGTCAGTGGCGTACTCCTCCACGAAATCGAATACGGGAAGGATCACCTCCCACTTGTTTAGCTCAGTGGGACTGTTGAGTATTAAGAAAAGATCATCATAATGCCTTCCCCTCTGTGGAGATACAGGACAACCGAGACGGCCAGTATCGCGTTGTCGTCCTTGTCTGATTGACCAAAGACTCGAAAAGCACGCAGTTTTGCCAGGGTCTGGCATTCTCGCCTCCGGATCACATTCCGCGCATCAATCTTGCATCCATATTAACTGACCCCCTTGATCATGTTGTTTGTCGGCATTTACTTGTTGTATCAGTATCTGTATCTCCTACCAGGATATGTCACCGCACTGCACTTCAATCTTCCAGCATGAATGACATCCCTGAAAACGGTCTCTGCCTCCGTCCCTCCCATGCCAGATTGACAAGCGGTGTCGATACAGGCGCCATACAGGGCTGCTGTGTAATAATCGGTTACCGATTATTAGGGTATCCACCGTTTGCCTGCCGCCATCGCCTCCATATATCTCGGAGATCAGCTAATAAGCACCAGGGGCAGCCTTGCTAACTGGTTCCGGCGTTAGACGTCGCAGATTCTACGCTTGTGAGGGCTCCCCGGATGGGACCCGACCTCTCTCTCTCGCTTTCTCTCTCGTCCGGAGTAAGCGAGTTCATTTGGCCTCGAGTCATCCACGCCTCACTGGCGGAGATGGATGGGCCACCACGCCAGCGGAAGGGCACTTGCCGGAGCAGAACTAGCTTAAACGCTTTTCACGGTGACAGGTGTTCCTAGTTTGAGAGCAACATTATGGCTAAATCCAGGGCTTAAGCTTGATTTGTAGCGCAATAGTAAAACCGACGAGTTGCGGCCGCCATCCTGACGTGTACCTGCAATTCCCCTGGATATCGCTAATGCCTGACAACGATATCCGATCTGCAATGTATGTATGCGCGGCAGAATGCTTGCCGAGGACTGGGGTGGAGGATGAGGAACAGCAGAGCAGAGTCCTTCTATTTGTAAACAAAATGCAGCTGATCCCCCCGCTGGCTGGATTTCCCTCGTGGCGTGCTGCATGTCGAACACTCCCTCGGTAGGGACTTACGAATCATTGATCGCACAAGGCAAATTCGGCCGAGAGAACGCTAGAAGCGTCCCCTCCCACACTTTCAGCCGGGCAGGCATTTCGTAACGTTGCTGGAAAGAATCGAATTTTCTTGCCGATCCCTCCTCTTTTCCCCAGGCACACACACGCTCCTCCAACCCATGCTATCGAAATCAAACTAAAATCTTCCAAACTATCCTGCTTACAGGGTGGCTGTCACTGAAGCGCAGCGCGCGGTTAAGGGGGAGCGAGCTAGGGCGGACGAGACGAAGAGCCCGACTGCGTTACGCCATTTCGTCTTTTCAGCTTCTTTGCTTTCTTTTTTTGACGGATCGCCCTAGTGAACGACGGTGTCTTCCCCTCCCCTGATCATCGATAGATCGACCGTTTTATGATTAATATACGATCGTCCCCCGCTCAGGCTAAATTTTCATAACCAGCCTTTCGGAATCTTTCCTGGATCTTCGGTTTGCCTCATGTTTTTCTAGGCGTGGTGGCCCTGAATTCTCGATTGGCGATCTGAAAACACACAAACGTATTCGGAAATGGATCAGTCGAACCTCTGGGAGAGGACGACGGAGTATGGGCCAGGACCTGGCCCCTATCCCAATGTCCTTGACATTCCTACTCCCCCGCTGCAGGCCGCTGGTGTATTCCTGATGTTTTTTCTTCCTGGTATCGCGGTCATCATCTTCGCTCTGCGAGTGTATACTCGAGTCACGATGAGGACGGTGGGCGTGGGTATGTGATCTCTGATTCAACTATTTTCTCCCGAGTTACTCACGTTTCGCTCTAGATGATTATCTTTGTGGTTTAGCACTCGTAAGTGCTTGACTTGATGTGGCGAACTGCGACACCTCTGATACTAATACAACACTAGGTTTCGGCGATCCTTGTGTCATCAACTCTGTTCATGTGTATGCAACCCTAATCAGCGTCAAGGAAGATCTGCAGACTGACAGTGAAGGAATAGTCTTTAAGCTTAATTACTATGGATGGGAAGACGACAAGGTCCCGGAATTCGACCCCTCTGCCGGCCTATGGTGGAATTTCTTCGAGCAGCTTTGCTATAACCCCGTACTGGCGCTCGTGAAGTGTTCCATTCTTGTTTTCCTGCTTCGCCTAGGAGGAATCAACGATACTGTCTTCAAAGTCATCTGGGGTCTCATGATCTTCACCATCCTCCACGCCATTGCCGTTTTCTTCGGCGCGCTCTTCCAATGCGTACCGATTGCGACCAACTGGCATCCCGAGTTGAGGAAGGATCCCAATACGAGGTGCATCGACAACAGCTTCCACATTATACAGTCCAGCATCACAATTGCCACTGATGTGGCTATCTTGGTACTGCCTTTTTGGATTTTCCTAGGTCTTCGAATGGCCAGGGGTGCAAAGATTGCCGTGCTCGGAGTGTTCCTTATCGGTGCATTGTAAGTTGTAACGGACATTCACTTCATCAAATTTCACCCCGTCTAATTATCTCTTGCTCGCTAGTGTACCAATCGTTGCCATCATTCGACTCGTCAACATCTACCGACTACTCTATCTTGGAGAAAAAGCAAGGCACTACAATATCGCTTACGTCTGGACTGCCGTGGAGGTCAACCTCGCTGTCATCTCTTGTTCTATGCCCGCCCTTCGCCCACTGTTCAGCCGCTGGTACCCCAAGTTCTTCGGCACGGATTCAGGTGGAAAGTCAAACAGCACGCCCTATGACAACTCCCTAGGTCAGACGTCCAGAGTCACAGCCCAGAACAGATCCAACGTCAGGGACAGCCACTACGCTCTCAGGGACCTAAACCCCGCCTCTAGAAAACATGACCAACATACCGAGATCCGCGGGATCTCACCTTCCGGGTCTGAGGAGGAGATTATGACCTACAACGGTATCTTGCGAACTACAAACGTCGCGGTCCAGTACGAGGATACCAAGAAGAGCGATAACGACTCCCATGTGTCAAGCGATATCGCGTAAGTTTGAACACTTGAGAGAAAATTTCCTCTGTGCTGGGTTTTTGTTAACATAACGAAGGGGAGTTACGGCCGGTAATGACAAGACGCATTCGGAAAGAGAGTTTTGAAACCACATGATAGATTGATTCCCATATATAGACACCAGATACCTACGTAAATTTCTTAATCAAGACATAAAATATCAAATGTCAAGCATGAAATGCAGAATGACGATTTGTTTCAGATTGAGTGGTGATATGATCGGCTGGTTGCTACGTGACGATCGATCCTGTCAGATCGGCTTGAGCCAGTCTATCGGAACTTACCAGCGCAACGTTCCAGTTGATACAGGCCTTGTCCTATCTCGGAAATGAGACCCTAGCGGGGGTTCCGGGAAACGGCCGTGACTTCTAGAATAGGTCTAAAAGCCAAGAGTAGCTCTGACTCCTTCATACGGTCGTCTGTCCTTTTCTGATGTGACAGGCCGTCGGTAGGCTCTCCACCTCTACCTTGTGGATCAACCATGGGACGAACTCAAATTCAGGCACAGATCCGTATTCGGTTCGCCTTAGCCCGAATGTAATGTTGTGGGTTCATGTAAGGCAGGAATGTGCTTTTTTAAATCCTCAGGTGGGCCAGTTGGGTTGTCATTAGATCTGAAACCCGCTTCTGCAACAATCATTAACGGTTTAAATTAAGAAGTTCCAGAAAGTCTCCTACTTCATTCTGGGAGAGTCGCGGGCTAGCCCATCTTCGAAGACGTCGAGCCAAATGAACTAGACACTGCTGCTCGGTAGATGTTGGTTTTCTAATTTTGGTGACAAATATCTCATCTGAAACAAACTACTTGTCTCGTACATCATTGTGACATGCTTGATACGCGCTTCATATTGTTTAAGTGGCATCAGGTGTAATTATGACCTATGATGTCCATTCCCGTCAGTACGAGTTTTTGAAATAGGTATCTTGTGAACTGTGGCCTGCCTGCAATTAAGTGTGAAAAAATTTTAACTGTCTCCGAGCGCAAATGTCAAAATTAAGTAAGAACAGTAATCTCGCATCATTCTCATACAGAAGTCATATTGATGGTTCTCATGATCCTGGACGATTGTTCATTGTGACTGTGTGGTGATTCTTCTTTGACACTAAGTAGAGAAATGTAACCTTTTTTGGATTTAAAGTTACTCTATCATGCCTTCTTTACTCCGAATGCCGAATTATGTGTTAAGGAGGTGTGACTAAGGTACGTTGCAGTATATGATAGCAATAATCCGGGAAACATAGGGTAGGGCTAAGGTAGGATAGCGTATCTTGAGGGCCAACATTGACTCATTTCAGCCCTTTTATTAGTCCTTATAGCTCATGACCCTAAAACCCAGCCGACTAAAGTAGCTGAGGCTAATGTTGTTAGCATCTTGTTTTCCGCCTGTAAAAGACAAGGAGGCGTATAGCTGAAAGATCATAATCCAATGAGAGAACTGAGAAAAAAGCCAAAGCTTGAAATATTCTCCAATGAGGGAATTAAGTCCCATTTATATGCTAGGTTTGTGCCCACTATCTGGGCCGTTCTGGATGAGCAGTACCCACCTCAAGATGGAATAACAATGCACTCACGACCCGTCACAGTTGAATTCAAAGGTTGAAGTCATCTAAGCATTGATTGAACAAGTTCCACCATAGCGAGATCTGTATCAGACGCTGATAAACAACGTACGGCACGATGGATAACTTGCAAATCATACAACAGACCGATCCCGGCTACGAGGCCGCGAGGGTAGACAGGCAATTCAACATGCGAGTCCCTGATCGATTCCCGCTGGGCGTCATCAAAATCACCGAAGAGAATCAAGTCGTCGAAGCCGTGAAACTGGCCGCCGAGAAGGGCTGCCGAATTGCCGTGCGGTCCGGAGGTCACAGCTGGGCGTCCTGGGCACTGAGAGACAATTCCATCTTGCTTGACCTTGGCGATTTCCATGAAATGGAATTTGATGAGGAGACGGGTATTGTTCGTGTAACGGCGTCGACTACTGGAGGAAAGCTGGCTCCTTACCTCCGCTCTAAAGGTCGAATGTTTTGTGGTGGCCACTGTCCCGACGTGGCGCTGGGAGGCTTCTTGCTCCAAGGCGGAGTTGGTTGGAATGCTCGAGTAAGATGAACGATGCGTTGCCAAGTGTGAAGATGCACAACCGCTTGATGCTAATTGCGAGCAGGGCTGGGGGTGGGCATGCGAACAAGTGGTTGCCATTGATGCAGTAACCGCCGACGGCCAACTTGTACGGGCAGATGAGAACCAGAATTCAGATCTCTACTGGGCTGCTCGGGGATCTGGACCAGGTTTTCCAGGTGTCGTCACGCGGTTCCACCTCAGAACGAGGCCTCTTTCAGAAGCTATGCGTTCCTCAACTTATATCTACCCAGTACAAGTATACAGAGAAGTGTTTGAATGGGTTCTCAAGGTGAGCATGATATTGTCTTCCCAATCGATGATATGCTCTGACCCTTGAAGCTCGTACCAACATTTGATATCGACACCGAAATAGTCATGGTTTCATGCTATCCTCCCGGCTTAGACCAAATCTGCATGGTTGCCTCTTTTCTTAGCCTCAAGTCAAGCGAGGCCGAAGCAGAAGAGGCCCTACGATCAGCCGAAGCATCGCACCCTGAAAACCCACTCGTCCACTTGTTTTGTCAAGAAACAAGCCTGGAGCAAGAGTACATCAGCCAGCGTCATGCGAACCCCGCTGGCCATCGCTATTATTGTGACAACGCGTTTGTCAACAATGAGGAGGACGTGCTAGCTGTTTTGGAAAAGGCACTGACATCACTGCCATCGAAAGAGGCCTATTCATTCTATTATCCGATGAATCCTTGGAGCCGCAAGAATCTCCCAGACATGGCTATCAGTTTGCAGTGTGATCACTACATTGCCATGTACACGTTATGGAAGAATAAAGAGGACGACGAGAAATGTATCTCCTGGGTCAAGGACGTCATTAAGGGTATCAAACCACATTCTTGTGGTTCATATATTGGGGACCTCGACCTTCAAAGCAGAACCACGAGGTTTTGGGGTGAGGAGCAAGGAAGAAGACTCATGGACATCCGTCGTCAGCGAGACCCAAAAGGGGTCATATGCGGATACCTCGATGCGGAAGATAAATCAGGACCAAATGGTTTGGATAATCACTTGGATAGAACATGGCGGTTCATCTAGATGTGCTTGTCACGTTGGCAAGACCCAATTGGGAAATATACAGTGAATTTGCCGGTTCTGGAATGAGTCCTTGGCTGGAAGGCCTCATATTTAACACAAAAAAGAACCAATCGAGCTAAAATGCCTTCAGACGAAGGCCTGATACACGACTTTTGGTAATGATGCTCACATTTGATCCTTTCGCAGTGTACTTGCACTCAATGTCTAGATTTACCATCTAGTCCTCTGCGATTGGTACGAATTTGAGAAGACAATTCTGACCCAGAGGCCTTGAGGAAATAATCTGGTCATGGAAAACCATGGATTCGCGAGTCGTGGCGGGGTCCGGAACTGTTGTGAACTTGACATAGACATGTCGGAGGAGAAGCTTCATCTCCAAGAACGCCAGACTAAGCCAATTGTTAGCAAAATGGCTAGCAATGATCCTGCAGGTGGTGAGATGGTTAATCAGAGAAAGATGACTGGTACGTACTGCTTGCCAACACATCCCCTCCCACCGTGAGAGAAGGAGAACATGAGTCGCCTTCTCTCCGCGTCTCCCTCTGGCTCCAGCCATCGATAGGGGTTAAATCGGTCTGGGTCAGGGAATACGTCGAAATTGTGTCTGTTTACAGAGTACGCCTGGCTGCTGACGATTGTGCCTTGCGGGATGAAATACCCGTCGATGTTTCTCCCATCTTGAGGTACATGGCGAGGGAGAGACATGGGAATGGCGGGGAAGCAGCGCAGGCCTTCTTGGACGACAGCGTCGAGGAATGGAAGCTTGTCAAAGTTGGCGTCGCGATTGGTACGGAGCTCTTTCTGGAGGTCCTGCATGATTTGGGCTGACTCTGGCAGAGACAGTTGCCACATCAGAAAGCAGAGCGCATCGCCAGTCGTGTCAATGCCAGCTACCATGTGATCCTGGCACTCTGCGGCGATGTCAGTCACATCCAAGTCGGACCCGATCTTTTCCTGAAGTCGGCTGAGAAGAGTGAAGGGCGCTGGATCCGTTGCGTTACTCTTCTCGTTGATAAATGCGTTGGCGAGCGGCGTGGCACGCGGTTCCAGAAATAAATCGATGATCTTGGATATGTACGTGTAGATGATTGGGTAGTGATGCTGGAGAAGTCGATCTGTCAATGATTGTCAGCTGCTTAATGTTCTCCATGGCATAATCGTGAGATTGGTGTTTACTTTGAAGACTGTTGTCATTGGTTGCTTGGTGCATCATGATTCTGTCCTCCTCATTCTGCAAGCAATTGCTGCCAAAAGGATGAAATAGGTTGTGAGTAATACCATCACATGCATACGAATGCAGTTTCATCTTGGAGTGAATAATCAGCACTCAATTGCATCATAGAGAACACTCAAACAATCATGGCAGGGGAGAGCGTACATAGATATCCACGCTGGAGCCAGATGCTTCCTCACACTGGCGAGTGAATTCGAGTGCTCGGCTCTCGATGCCACTGACAGCTGCTGGCTTCACGACGTTGCTATTGGCATATCTATCGGCGATGATCCGTTTCCTCTTTGCATGCTGTTTAACGTAAGCTGATGACCACTGCAGGGATAAGAAACCACGGACGTCATTTTTCTCAAGTGTCGAAAACATCGTTCTAGGGCATGATGGTCAGCTTTTAGGATCCATCTAAAGCAGGTAGAGTAGATGGCTACCTGCGACCGAAGACTCGGAACATGTTGTAAAACTTGGTCTTGTCGTAGCCACTGCCAAAAGATCCGTAGATCTCCTTGACTGCCTCATATGAGGTGAACGACAGCTCACCAGGCGCCAAGCGGACAACAGGACCATACTTGAGATGCAAAGAGTGGATGTACAGAGTTCGGTTGGCACGGAACTCGTGCCAGCGGAGAGGAGCTGAGGTGAACCGAGAGAGAGTTGTGCCAGGCACCTTGGACACGGGTGATGTCCAGCATTGCCAGATATAGAGAGCCAGCCAAGCCAAGGCCACGACTGGGAGAAGAGTCCACGTGAGTATCATGGTGGGCAGCCAATCTTGGAGTGAGAAATGTAGATGAGGGGAGTTGTGAACAGGCGTCGAGGGTGAAGCGATGGCTAAATATCTGTGACTCGAGCCCCGTCTGGCTACAACCGAAGCATTGCGATAACGGTGCCGGAGGGGGAGAAAACTGATAAGAGAATGAGGCTTATCAAACGGGCCGGAGAATGTTTTGGCTTGGCATCTGCGTCTTCTCCAGATTGTGCCTGAATCGGGTTAATATTTGGAGAAGGCCACGGAGCCATGCCCAATCACGTTGGCTGCATTTTTCATGAGGGGGATGGGTCTTATTGGTCTCGCTTCTACTTTCTTAATTCGATCGTCACTGGCCGGACAAATGATTCCCCAGCCGCTTCACCGCAGTTGAGGACATCACCATCACCATCACCGTCTCCCAGGCTGCCAACTTCTCTCCTTATTTATTCTCTAGTCTCTTCAATTTAGCTTCAGTCCCTTCAATTCCCTTTCGCTCCAAATATCACTCTCACAATGGGCAGCATCTCTCTCCGCGACTCAATCCGGTGGCTGCCAGAGCCTGCCAGCGAGCCAACATCGACTCTGGTCATCACATCTCCCAAGCGCAACTTTGTCGATATCCGCGTGCTCCGCCCAGAAGGAAGCGCAAGCAACTGGCCGACGGCAGAAGGTGAGTGACGTCTTGTCTCTGCTGCCCGCCAAATGAACCATGCTAATCGCCGCCTGAGTAGAAAAAATCCCCCTGGACCGGATCGACTGGCTCATCGCTGGGACATCTCTGTCATGGAGTCGCGAGGCCGGAAAGGTCAGTCGTGGTCAATGGCGCCATTGGATTGATTCGCGCACCACCGACACGGCAGATCTCGCAGATGAGGGCGACATGTACCCGCAAGCTGACGGGACGACGCTCGAGGTGGGCAGGATGGAGAATCCTGAGACGGGCAAGGAAACGGACTACGAGGAGGTCTGGCGGGATCTGAACGCGTTCCCCGAGGGCCTGGATGATTCCCTTGAGGCAATCACCGTGCAAATCGACCAGGGAGACAAGGCCAAGGGGTCCGTCGTCCGGCTGGGTGGATTCTGTCAGGGTTTCCTCCGCAAGGGTGAGAGATTGTCGGCTGAGCGCTGGGTGTGGATTGCCGGAGGAGCTGGCTGGAAGAGGACCATCAGCATTGGCGAGGATGAACTGCCTTGCTCTCAGGTACTGGTGAACAAGTCGAAATGGCACGTGGGAGATTCCATCGCTGTTGGGGAGGACAAGTGGAAGGTCATCGAGGTGTCCGAGCACTTCAAGAATCGGTTATAGAATGGCCTGAAAAGAGCATGTCTACAATCTTGTTGTCTATTCATACCTAGTCGACATTCCTCTCCGCTATGTCGGCTAAACCCTAGACATGCTTCTCTAATACTACAGTGATATCCAGATGTTCAATGCCCGCACTCATCTGACATCCTTAAAACAACAATTGATCTCTTGAGCTTGTCGAGGAATGTGATACGTCTTCTTTCATGTAAACAATTTGACCGAAAGACCTTGTTCCACTAACCGCTGTTACTTCCTCTCGGATTATGCCGCCCGACGTTTCTTTCTCTGTCCATCTCTAGGCATGCCACAAGCTGCCCTCTACTCTAAATCGTCCTCTACGGACTTGAGCAGCTGCTTCAGATTGGCGATAGCATGATGCTCATGTGACAGCAACGCACGTATGCTCGCCACCCTTTCATCAATCTCCTCAAGGGCCTTGGACATCCTGCCAATCCTGCCACTGACTATCTGAGCTCTCAATGTCTGCGCCTTGCCCTGGGCCACAGTGTCGACGCCAGTCATGCTCAGCTCCATGGAATCCCGAAGACTCTCTGGGAAGGCCAACATCATCTGATTGTAAGCATTTGCTGCGACTCCGATATCAGACTTGAGAAGACCGCCCTTGATAGCTCGGAAGGCATTGAACATCTCCTGGACGGCCTCGGGTTCCATTACGAGCTTGCCGTCATCGAGCACACGGGCGCAAGCTGGTAAGACGCCCGCATCGCTCCCATTACGACTGGCGTCAGATTGGACAGTTATGGATGGAGGATGAGCTTGAACCTTTGGAGTTTCTTCTTGGTGAGAGGTTCCCGTTGGCACAATGTCTGCTGCCGACTGCGAATCGAATCGATAGGATGGATTGCCGTACTGCGTGCGCGGAGGACTTGTGTGAATGATTGGCCGTGAGGTGCCGTGTATGTTGGAAGTCTGCTTCGCCGTTGGCTCTCGTTCGGCATCTGGAGTTGGCTGGGGCAAGGTACTCTGGGAACTTCCGCTAGCGAAGCGCTTTCTGCTCCGCGGCGAATGGTCCGCTGAGTTGTCATCATCATTGATGACGATCTCTTTGTTGCTTCCGAATTCCACAAAACGGAACCGCTTGCCTTGGTCTTCTGGGCCTGAAGCTGTGGTTTGGGCGACGCTTGGTGCGTGGTTATCTTCCTGTGCGGTGAAAGAATAGCGCTCAGGGCAATTGTTGATGGCAAAAATGCCGTTGCAGGACTCCCGATTGTAGACCAAAGCGGCCAACTTGGCTCTCTCGAAAAGAAAATGCTCCTTGATGGCGCGTGAAGTGGAGCTTTTGGAGCTTCCTTCGAGCTTCAGAAGCAACGAGACAACCATGAGCATGCCGACCTCGGGAAATGGCAATGAAAGCTGCATCTTCGTGGCCAAAGCCTGCTCGTGGAGAAGCCTGGCACTGATGCGATCGGGATGCTTGACAAAAGGTAAACGACCCCATACCTGATGCTTCAAGATGTTGTATTTGACACAGAGCTTGACACAGTCTTCCGTGGCATCTGGGCAGGCGCCAGGGTTGACACCGAGGAGCTCAAGGATTGCGTCCACAAGGATCTCGATCAACTTGCGGCTCTTCACTTCGGGCAAAGGGTTGACCCTATTTGCCTCTATCTTTTTGATGAGGTCTCGAGCAAAGGGTTCTTGGAAGAACTCATCCAGGCTCTCCTGGATCTCGACTGACTCTACCCATTCTTTCGTTGGAATCACTTCCGGGTTGGAACTATCGTCTTGGGCCATCGCGTGGCTGAACAGAATCTTGGAACGGCTTCGAAGGAAAGTTGGGCCTGGTGTGTGGAACAGAAGCAATGTCCTAAAATGCGGAAAAAAGTGCAAAAGGATTAAGTCGGTTGAAACTTCGTTCGTGAAAGCTGACGTTGAGAATAAAAAGTTCTGAGACCTTGGATCTAAGTTTTGTGCGAGGATGAGTATTCTGTTCAAGACTTAAGAGTCGTGAGAATGGCGAGGAAAGAACTATTTAAAAAAAAGACGAAGAAGAAGAGAAAGGAAGAGAGTGTGAATTGTTCTTCCAACTCTGCGTGCTTCTAAGCAAACACTTGACGCGTTGTCGCGTGTGTTGTTCCAAGTGTCATCATGCTGTGACAGTTGCGCGTTGTAGGTATCTCTTCGTGAAAACCCCTGGATTTTGATCACTGATGTTATGAACAATCAAGCGAAGTTTGTGTGTGGCAAAAGTGGCCTCAACAACTGACTCACAATTCCCCTTTTTAAGAGTCTTTGAGGGATACGCGATATCAAGCACGATTGAACAGGTTTGATTCAAATACGGCATGTGGACATGGTCTGGTTTCGGTTTCCCAACACGCACAGCAAGCAAGGTCTATTATTATTTGTCTAGCAAATACAAAACCAGATCTTTTGAAACACTCCGCTGGGAATTGGCTCAATGTCTCTGGCGGTTACCCCTTCTACTTCCTCCAGCCCGCTAAAGACATCCATTTCCTTCTCTGAGCGGACCCATGGGCCCTTGTCGTAGAAGAATTTGTGCCCAAGATATACGAGAACAAATATTGGAATCGTAATGTAGGAAGTGAGAAAGTTTGCTGTTGAGAAGTTGCCAGGGATGAAGTTGGCGAAGCCATTGGTGATGCATAGAAGAACCATTCCGGCGAGCGAGATGTACGTGGAGTATGGCTGGAACGGACTCTTGAAAGGGAGACGATTGGAAATGGCATAGTATTGCACCGCCTTGCGGAAGCGCTATTGATTAGTTAGTTTGTGCCGTCTAGAAGAATTTACGGGGGGATCCCACATACCAGATATGTGAAAAGCACAACCGACCAGCTCAACAAGCCGTTGACCGTTGTGACAGTCGCCAACCAGTTGAAAACCTCGGCTCCGCCACTGGAAGCATTGAGATATGCTAGCAAGCCGAGGCAGAAAGAAGCCAAGACAGCCATATAGGGAATCCCCAGTCTATTACACCTCTTGAAAATGGCTGGCGCGTCACCATTGCACGCCATTCCATAGAGTAATCGCGATCCGGCATACAGCATCGAATTTCCGGAGCTCCAAGCGGATGTTAAAATCACGGCATTGAGAACATGATCGAGAACCGGGATTGAAGCGTTCTTAATCGCCAGGACGAATGGACTCGCAGAGGCATTAGACGTTCCCAGAAGGCGTGGGTCGTTATACGGAACGAGGACACCGATGACTAGGGCACCTATTACGTAGAAGAAGATAAGCCTGTAAATGTATCTGCGTGCCGCTTTAGGGATGTTTCGTCGAGGCGCTTGGCATTCTCCCGCCGTTGTTGTGATGAGCTCAGGCGACAAGATGTAGGAGAATCCGGCCTTGACCAACGAGCTCCAAACCCCAAGAAACTTCCCCGTGGTCCCTGGAACAAGGTACCCACGGAACGCTCCCGGGTCTTGCCAGTATCGGAAACCAATTCGATCGTGGTCGGGCCCTCCTCCAAAGAAGAGCACAACTCCGAGGATGATAAGACCTATTATGGCGAGAATCTTGATCGAGGCAAACCAAAACTCGGTCTCTCCGAAAATCGCGACGGCAACCAGGTTCAGCAACAGAATGACTATGGAATGTAAGCTACAATCTTCAAATCTCGAGCCTTACGTACCCGCGAGGACAATTGTGATCCAGACCACAGTTGGCACTGCACTCGTCCAATACTCGAGGACGACCGCTGCGGCTGTAGCCTCAGCTCCTGGAATCATCGTGTATGCGATCCTAGTTAGCTAGATTGTTAGAGGGACGCCCTGTCACAGTTGTTTGACGCGTTTCCTCACCAGTAGTTCCATCCTAACAATCAGGTTCATCAGCTTGGTAAATGCCATTTTGATTGCTAGGTGTAGGACTGCAAGTACCTGTCGCAAAAGCCAAGCTCTTGTCCACAAATCGATCAACCAGATATGGAACAGTCAGAGACTTGATTGGCATGTAGGATGTCATCTCCGCAAGGTCAAGCATAACAATCCAAACAAGAGCCGACATAATGACGTAAGATATCAACAAAGAAGCTGCCATCGCGTTAGAGAGGCAAGCAAAATCTCAATATTGGGTCATACCAGGCCCGGCTTGAGCCAGTGTTGCGCCCGAACCCACGAAAAGGCCAGTTCCAATTGTACCGCCTGGATTCCCGCTTATTAGAGACCTTCAGATATGCCGTAATGATACCTGAGACAGGTACGAGAAGCTGGGCCGTACCTAGCGCAATGAGTTGGATGTGTCGACCCTTGAGGCCTCTCCGCGTCGTTCCCAGTTGTTCATCGCGGCTTTCAACCCTGATTGAATCGGTACAGGTGTCCGGTGATGGGGGACTTGTTTCTTCGTATTTGATGTCATATTTCATGATCGAATTGGCTGCTCGTTGATACTAGAGCACGAGTGTGTCAAGAGCAGGCGCTATAGCATTCTGGCTGAGACTGGCGCGCTCACATCTAAAGTATGTCTCATTTCCCCGCGTCGTCCATCAAACGTCACCAGCATTCCACGAGCTCAGAGAAAGTCGTTATCCGATTGGGGAGTCGATACCCGCGTTCAAGGCCTAGCGCTGCCGCAAACGATCCTCCTCGAGAAACTAGGTTTATTTTTCAGGGGCCCAGAACATAGTCGTCAGATTTGGCTGCCGTGCTCCATTTCCCGGTAAATACATTGTTGCAATAGGAAATACATGTTTCCAAAGGGTCCTTGCTTCTATTCCGCTTTAGGCATGCAGTCCTCAAGCATCTGAGACAACCGGCTGGGTCTGAGTGCGGCTGGCTCCATGGGTAGCTCTAACGGAAGAAGATGCAAATGAAGACTATCTTTCGAGTTGCACTCTGCATGCGGGATGATGGAGGCAAGATCTACGAGAAAACTCTGTAATGCTAGTACCAACAAGCTGGTGACTGACTGATAATGGTGCCGACGCAATAGACTCCTCTACATGTACGAGTGACATCAAAACTAAATATTGCGAACGTTAAGAGAATATGCCTGCTCTATTTTCAACTTTTGGTGATGCTGTTGCTATGGAGTATATACTGTCTAGCTGTATAATACAAGTTTGTTGCAGCCCGTGCAACCGTTTTCTTACTGGTTAATGACGGAGCCGTCGCAGAACTGCGTGAAGGCGTTCAGCTTCATCAGCTTGAGAACGGTGCTGAACTTGGTAATGTCGGAGCCCGATGAGTCCTTGGTGCAGTAGGTGTTGAGGGCAGATCCGGAAAGGATCTTGGGGGTCTCCGACTCGCCGTTGGGGTACTCGATGTGGAAGACGGGCTTTCCGGCCTTGATAAAGGGGGAGAAGTCGCCGCACTCGCCGTACTCGGAGCACTGCTCATTGACCTGGAACTGAACGTAGGGGAGGACATCCTCGACGACACTACCACCGTTCTTGAGACCAAGAGCAAGGCCGGCCTCCTGGGCGGCGGGGTACAGGACGTTCTTGAAGAAGTTGACAGTGTCCTGCTCGGTCAGGCCGAGGCCGTTGGAGTTGTCCTAGTAAAGAATCACGTCAATAACAAAGTTCAACAAAGATCGCCTAGAACGGGGGACTTACGTAGCCATCCATGTTGTCGGGGTCAATAGCATCGCATCCAGCCCTGGCAGCGACGGCAATACGCTGCTTCATAATAGCGGCGACGTTATCGCTCTTGAGGTTGAGCCAGTTCTCTCCCTCCCAGCCGTCAAGCCCACTGCCCAAGTCACTGGACTTGAACGACTTAACATCTGGGCGCCAATTCTCGTATGAGCCACCGCTGAAGTAGCAGATGACCTTGACGCCAGCGTTGTGGAGGGCATCAATCTTGGTAGTGTCGACCTTGTCCAAATCGACGGTGTTTCCGGTGTTCTCGAAGAGGTCGAGGTCGAAGATGTCGGCCTTGACATTCGAAATGTCGGCCTTGCCTTGGAGGATGATGTCGAACTTGGATCCAACGGCGGGTTGCCAAACGTCACGGACGGTAGGCTTAGCGAGGGCCAGAGTGGCACAGAGGGCGGATGCCACAGTGAGACGAAGAGAAGAAGGCATGATGAATAGGTTTTCTTTTCAAAAGAGAGTGGGTAAATCACAGAAAGAGAGACAGATGATCGACTGGTGATCTAGAAGGGTGATGATGTCAAGGAAAACCCACGGAAAGAGATCGAGGAACGGCGAGGTTATAACTTCCTGACATCCTTGCTCCCATCTTCCTAATCCCATATAGAAGGTACAGGAGAGCCCGGCCGTTCTTCCCGTCGGCATCCATTCAGGTGATGAGCAGGCATCTACAACATGCTTGTGGCCATGGGTATAATAACATAACAGAAGATGTTTCAGGGAGAAATCATCCTTCGGGTTCTCCCCTAACGTCCAATGGTCAGCTTGTGCCTTGCTCCACGTGTTTCCAAGGCTGGGACGTCTCTAGTTCAGACGGTGCCTGTCAACACTGGACCATGGTCCAAGCCTGCATGGAAATTAGCGCACGACTTCCCGGTTACTCGTCATGTTCCGGGACTGTTCCGCTGCCAACACCACAGGATGCACCTTTGGCAGCATATAATGATGGTGGGGTGTGCCAATGCTTCGGTGTTTGGGGAATTTGGTATTACCGCCCGGACGTGACATGGACATGGGACCACGACAAGGCCTTCGACTTCTGAGCAGTAAGATATATCCCGGTCATCCTCAAACACAGACTCCTAAAAGTGGGACGGATGACTGAAGGTCCAACAGCCGAAATTGAGATACATGGCTGCCCTATTTAGGATTGTGTGCTCGCCTGTTAGGTGCTGACAAGATGGTAATTACATCCCTAAAAGAGTATCATAGGCTGCATTCGCGTCTTGACGTGTTTCAAGTATACAACTCTCAATACCCACGACGGCAAGCCCGTCCACAACTGACAAGATTTATGCCACGGAATTGGGTAATTTGATTAGCCCATTTCGTTTTCGTCCTGGTAGGCGACTAGTTGAAACTGCCAACTGGGAAATACGTCTGGGGCACATTTAAGCTTACAGGTGATTCTCATCAGGAAAATGGCTGTGCATGAGACGAGGAACCTGGCTCGATGTGAGTACTTCATATTCTATATTTGGAACCTCAGGATTCCCTGCCAGGGTCAACCGACTCTTTCAAATACCGAATGACAGGGCGGGGCACAACCTTGACGTACGACAGGATGCGCCGGTGAGCCCTACCTCATCCTCAACTTTAGGGGTAGAGCCGCGTTCCGACAATTGAGAGACATATTGCGTACGAGATCAATTTCTAAGGGGAAAATTTCATTAGAGCAGTCACGCTCCCAATGCGCATACAAAACGCACTCGTAGTAGCCAGAATCTCCTGCTGGAAAGGGGAAGACCTCGAAACCAAGGATGTCGTAAGCACCATCCCTTCTACGGTAACAATTGCCCCAACCCCGACCAGGCAGCCCCGTCACTCATCCTCTGGAATGTTCCGGTCGGCATTTTCATCCCTAGGGCTTGTTGCCATTCGTTTTAGACCAGTTTCCTGTTCTGAGGGGTGAGCGTGGGGATCTTGAAAGCCGCGAGAATCGAATTCGCATCTCAATCAAGACTAGACTCGCAGACAACCCCACGTGCGTGTCAATGCCGGGACCGAAGGCGGGAGTTGAGCGAGAGACACTGATGCCATGGAGATCCAGCCGCTAGGCCAGGCTTACATGAGGCCATTTTCGAAACTGGTGCAAGCTACATCCTACGCTACATGATGCCGGACTTTTATTCCCTTGACAACTACCGTTTACCGAAGTGTGGAGAGGCATCGCATAGCTGGAATGACTGGCGCAAGTGAGAGGTTTCGGCCGATGCTTCCATCGAAGCAGAGTGGCGGTGCTGATTCTATGACTAACAGTTTAATTTCATGAGATTCTGCCTTGGCGGTATAGAATAGGCCGAGTAGGTCCGAAATACTGTTGGACAAGGTTATGACCCCTCATCCTACAGAGCGAAATCATCATTTTTCGTTTAGTCTGTCCTCCACCGGTCTTTGAAACAATTCAACACTTGGCGAGATCTCCGAATCAAGCTCTAGGCCATTGGATATTTTGGTTTTGTTGTTCTATTTGGCATATGCGTATCATGTTCTCATGTTTGGAGACTAAAAGTACCTGATGGTTGTAATGTAAGATGCTGAGTGATGTCTTTTCATCCTTAATTACTTTAAGTTGAAAATCAGGCTGGGCTGAGGATCTTGGATAATTTGGAAACCGGGAAGCTTCAATGACAGTAGATGGTTGTATGCTTATGGAAGGCATTGCGGATGATGTGGTTGGCTCATGCTGGCATAAGGCGCGTGATGTTTCCCGATGGAGAAATCGTACGCGAGCTCGCTCTCCAGCCTCAGTTCATTGTCCACGTGTGGCTTACTCGGATTATGCCCCCGACTATGAGCCCTTGGAAAGCAAAGCAGCGGACCATTTGTGCCGCTGGACGTGATCATGAAACTAGCCTCTGACTGATGGTTCGACTTTCTCGTATTCTCGAATCCTATTGCCTTTTGTTGGGAAAGCCGGCGAGTCCCATCCCATGTCTATGTCATGTCTCAACTTCTCATCCCGACAAGGCATATTCAACACAGTTTAATGTCAGATATTAAGGGATGATCACGTTCTCTATGCCTAGACTAAGCTAAGTTTATTTTATACTAATCCAGCTGATTTAGCTTCTCAAACGTGCTCACGGTTGCTTTCTAAGATGATCGTCCTTATGGATTTTCTTTGCATACCCATCGTCGGCTATTTTGCAACCTTTGCTTACCTTTCTTTTCCTACACTCCCGTATAATATCTTGGGATTCCGTGATGATTCTTCTAGCATGCTTCTGGACAAAGTTGAACATCATCTCACGCGAATGTTTCCTTAGTTCGTGAATATTCACTTCCTTATATGTCTAATTGGAGTAATTCAAACTGAGCCCGTTCTCGACATCCTCCTTTATTCTAGTATCCCAATTACTAGTAGTTCCCAAAACATACCAGCTCAGGGGGAACAGGTCAGCACTACTAGGAAACCATCGAACCCCCTCCACATCAGCCGGCAAAGCGGCCAGAAAGACACGTGATGCTACTACCTTAGCTGACAAGTTACGAGTACGCACAATATCCTCAAAATCGATCTCGGCCTAATAGACTATGGAGGGCACGTGGCCAATTCTAGGTGACTGTCTCCGTGTCTTTCTTTGAAGTTCTCGTGCTGAACAATTTGGTTCAACTGACGAGCAGTAAGAACCTTCGGAAAGCCCCTCCCCTAACAGCACTCAGCAAGATAAACAAAAGGCCAAGCTGTGATCTCTACCGCCATTCACGTCTCACTGATCTTCATCGGCGGTTGAATACTCGTAATGGTGGGAGTAATTTTAGGGAGATGGCTAGGGCTCCAATCTGTTCAAGAACCCCGGCGTTTCATGGGCGCCCTACTGGTCACCGTCATGTTTCAGTCTAGCAGGGCATGGTTGGCACCCGCATTCGTCAAGGTTAGTGATCGCCATCACTAGGCAGCGGAAATGTTGAAGTATCCGAACAAGATAATAACAGGCCCGGGATAAGTAACCCATGCCAAATCAAAGTGAGGGCTCAACTCTGTTGTGATCTGCTAGCACGGAACGTTCAGCTTACCCGGTACAACAACGCAATGTTATAGGATGTCGTTGCGGCAAGACAAGATTCACCATCATACAGTGATTCACCATCATACAGTTGTAATAGTGGTGAAATAATACTCACCCTAAGAATTAATAACACAGTTGACATAAGAAAAAGGGACATATGATTTCTAATGTAAGGCCCTTCCAGCATCGCCCAGCAATGAAGTGCTAAAAAAGGTCAACCTACAGCCCATATAGGTTCAAATGGACATGCTTATGTTGTTCATCATCACCTATCCCTCAACGTGACTCCCTCGCTCCACCCTAATTTCTGTACCTTGTTCGAATTTAATCTCTCAGACCCGGTCCTAATCGATTCAAGAAACGTAAGTCTGCGGCAATCAATCCAGGTCCCCATCATGACAACGGCCGACAGTCAAAGTCTTCACACACAGCCGTCGCATCAAGTCACGTAGTATATCAATCAGTTTGAAGAAGATGAATGTAATGAAGAAGAAGACAAATTCAGGAGGCTCTGGAATTTGTAACGGAAAGTATAATTGAAAAGTTGATGATGCAAACTTGATGTTTATGTGGTGACGAGGTCAAGAATTAGACTCAATATTTGCTTTATTCCAAAATCTGGTAAGTTGAATAGGACTGATAAAAATATTGTGGTATTAATGACATCGTTAAATCAACTTAATGAATTAGTAACTTGTAAAGATAGCCCATTCTGATTATTGAAATGTAACACCGAATCTACACTTTATTCTCCTATGACCTCCTAATCTTGTGGTTCTTCTACATTCCCACTCTGAATCCGTCTCTAGGTACCTGAATTATTTGCGTGTCCAGTTGTCAACTTCATAGTCCACTCCAAGGTCAATAGAAATTCTAGCTTATTCTGCCTGAACTCCAGTTCCTATCCCCCGCAGTCTACGAGAAAAGAAAGAAAATTAATTATGTTTTCCCAATAATCATTCGAACCTCAAAATTCTTAAAGCGATAACCCAGCAAAACAGAAAGCCAAGAACCCAAGTCACTTGGGACACGACAAGACCATTCGTCCATATGCCAAGCCCAAACCATCGATAACCTCTCTGTGGAGCATTCTGAGAAACACCCGTATACTTCCACGCTGATATATTCTACGGGCCTGTGTGTCTTTGAGAAGAGTGTCTCCGAGAATGGTGTCTTTGAGAAGAGTGTCTTCGAGAAGAAGAATGTCTTCGAGGAGCCGGTCCATGGACACTGCGGAGATGGGCGTGGGATGACTCGCTGCTCCTAGCCTTTCGAGACCACCGAAAAGCGAAATAAGAAATACCAGTCATGTAGATCGATATGTTGCTGGGGATAATTGTCAGTCACGTTATTACACACTTTGGTCTGCATAATCAGATGATTCTAGGACAGGCCTGGACAGGCAAGGCGAACGAACCTGATCAAAATGGCGATAACAAGGACTCCCCAACCAAGACCGCAGCTGGCGCCCTTGCACGACCTAGTATTCGATTGGATGGCCATGAATGCCACCGCGGCCCAGAAAACAATCTCGAGGGCGTTGAGGATCAGGTTGGCTTTCAGACTTGCAAATCTCTTCCATTGTGCCACATGCTCTGACAAGAGCTGATACGCAATAACGACAAGCGACTTGGCACCCTGGTATACTTTTAGTAAAATGACGCCGAGTAATGCTAATATCTGAGGGTCTCACCATCGCTATAGCCATCATGTCTGTCCTTGTCCTTGTAGTAATAGTGGTGAGACGAACACCTGCCAGAATAATAGCCACTATTATCATGATAACCTCAATGATATGAAGGGGCATTTTGAGCCGTTGGATGAAGTATTTCTCCATTTTATCGAAGGCAGAGCTGGACATTTTCCCTTTCAGTCTTTTTTCTTTATGATGCGGATCCAGATCGTTGAAAAGCGTTAAAATAGTGAATCGAAGATCCAGATGAGTTCGAGAGACTGGTAGGTGAGAACATGTAGTTGGTATTTTTTGTGAATGAGAGACAGAAGAGTGAACTGGATGTTGAAGTCTTTATATGAAGCTCGCATGCATTGTCTTCCATCTGTGGCTGATTATGACATGTTGAGTCGTCTGCCCAACTGCTGTCCATTCTGCATAGAATTCAAGGCTACCGGTCTCGGTCTCGGTTTCGCCATGTTCAGTGACATGATGTGGCTGTAGTACTAAAGTGCCGGCGCTACAGCATGTCTGAGACCAGATCGGCTACCACTGCCCACAGATCTGAGCCGGCATACGTTGAGGCGCGTCTGCCAGAGATGCAATTGCTTCCCGTACCCGGGCTCAGTAGTGTTATTTACTTGCCGCGTTGTGAATGTACATAAGCTTAAGGGCTCTGTCGCCAATTCGTGACCGGGAGACAGCCCTTGGCTTTCAGTTTTACTCTCGATTTTTCTGTTCCTTTTTCTAGTTCTTTGGTAAGGGCAATGACTGGACCTAGGGAAACATCCATTGGGGATTAGAAAGCATTTCCCCTTGGCTCAAGGAGGCAATGAGCTGCGCACAGCCGAACTACGCCTGAGTGCCAAGACCTGTCAGTGAAACCATCATCTCGGTCTCTTCATCACTGCCGCAAACCCAGCCCGAACTCGATTAGAACGTAGGGCTGGCACCTAGAGATGCATAAAGTAAGCTGAGGTGCGTGAAAATATGTGGCTTGGGGAGTTTATTCGTACTAAGCGACGTGTATGTGGAACATCAATGACATGACCCCTGACGATTCACCAACGTCACTGCGATAAGCTCCTTGGAGGGATACAGTACCCGAGAACGAGCCCCCAGTCTCGACCTTTCAAGCGCAATCGCTAGTTTATTTATATGCATGCACGCCGTAACAGAGAAAAACCTGTATCAACCAAGCTTCCGGAGCTTCCTGGCTATACACGTCAGTCGTGACAAATGGGTAACCCAGAGGCCACCCCATATCCGCGCATATAAAACTGCCCAGCCTTCTAGAAATCAGTGGCTAGGCCCAGCCATTTCTCATTAACTGAGGTGCTATTTCAGTGAGCCTATAGCAGGGGTTTCGTGTGCAGAAAAGGATTTGTGGAGGTTCTCACTGAAATACGTTCACCACCTCCTAGTCCTTCTGATTTAAGTACACTCAGTTGAAGAATTTATTTCTTAGAGACAAGCGATCTTTGAACGTTACGTAAAATAGTTCAATGTAGACGTAGTTGAGTAATTAAGCTTAATTCAACCCAAGACATTACAACTACTTTTGAAGATTGCAAAAAGAAGCTCGTCCTCCCAGCCCTGTATAACCTTCTGGGCCTCACGGATGGTATCGACCTGAGTCTGTGAGGCGTCAGTACTTCTTGGCGCTGTTGGGGCCCGGCTAGACAAACAAGTGAGCTGCTAATGGCGCAGACGCTGCGGGCGAATTGGTAACGCACATTCGCCTTGCTTTTCTCGGACGGACAAGTGCCCTGACAATTAATTATAGTTCTCCAACGTGTGTTTATCGGGCTGAGTTGGCACTTATTGTGATATCTAAGCCGTACTTGAAGAGAAGAACTGCAAAGCGCACCGGTTTGTCCATAGTAGTGGGAACCACTTCGACATGTTGGCCCTGTAAGCTTCCCGGCACAAGCATGACTGAATTCGAGAGATAGCCAAAAGATGCTAGTTAACAAGATAATGTAAAAAAAACTGAATGAAATACGATAGCTAATGTTACACCTCTTTATGGTGTAAAATCCATGGTGAAGGATGTAGATATAAGGGCTCCCAACCATTCTTGCGAAGGCTAGTATTATTGCGCTTGCCAACTTGATCTTTCTCGGAAAATACATCGCATGAAAATCTGATTTTTAGAGACCGTGCTCTAAAGTTGAGCTCCAAATCACTTCAAGCAGCTCATTCTACCAGACGTGAGACTCGACTGGCGACTGGATGATAGAAACTTTCGTCTGTTCAAAAATATGAAATAAACGGAATCCTCTGCAGATAAAAAGCATCATATGTAAAGCCATACATGCAAATTCCAGTTGACGTCAACTTAGACGACAATACTAAGGTTTGGGGTCACTTGTGACTCGAGAGCCGGCTGGAGAAGAGGTCCTCGGCTATATGCAACACCCGTCTAATTTCAGTTGCCGTATGGATGTCAACCCCTCCCTATGTTCCATTGGTTATCCTTATTTGTGTATCTAGATCCCGGGTTATTTCGACGATCGCCACTTCCTAAGGAAGAGGCAACACCCACTACCCCGCAACGTTGCCTCGGTTATGAATGTCCGAGAAAGCTCAGCTTTGATCCAAACTATTATTACAACTTTTGAGAGATCCATCGTCTGCATGCATCTAATCATGGCCAGCAGGCATTCCCCCGCACCTTGGCATGTAACCTCGTGGACGAAATCTCCTGAGGCCCCTGCTCTTGCCCAAAGTTTACTCCAGGCAACAAACCTATAAAAGCCTCTCTTTTGGATAACTAGGAACCATAATAGCACTCTGTTCTTCTGGTCACATATATCTCGGAACCAGAATAACCATACGATGGGAGAAGAAAAGAGAAGCAGTCTGGAGCATAGAGAGACTGCCGACAAGGGACCGAAAACTCTGGCAGATTTGCAACATGCCAAGACCGTCGACACACTGCATAATGACGAGGCATTAAAAGTTCTCGAAGCCTGGGCGGGCGATGAAGACTGGGAACCAGAAGAGGAGAAGAGACTTGTCCGCCGAATCGACCGCACGCTCCTTGTTATTCTTACTTTGACTTATGGATTGCAATATTATGACAAAGCAATGTTGTCACAAGCAGTAAGTCTTAGGATAAAGAATTTCACCTGAAAGAGTTAGCTGACGCCAGATATATATAGGCTCTCTTCGGCCTTCGCACAGATTTACAGCTTACGGTGGGCGAGCGTTATTCTTTTTCTGCCTCCATATTCTACCTAGGATTTATCGTGGGTGCAACCCCTGCCATCCTGCTTGCCCAACGGTTCCCTATCGAAAGAGTTTGCAGTGGAATTGTGTTTATATGGGGAGCATGCGTGATGTGCACCGTAGCGTGCAAAAGTTACCAGTCATTCTACGCCCAGCGATTCTTCCTTGGTTTTCTAGAGTCAGGCGTTTCTCCTATGTTTATGCTGGTCGTTGGTGGTAAGTTCCCCAAGTATGATCATGATGGATCGAGGTGCAGACTGGACTTATAGAATTATCCTAGGATGGTACAAACGCGATGAGCAAGCCTTGAGAATGGGAATCTGGTACTGTGCTAGTACGTTGAGCCTTAATGAAGACCAAAGACACTAAAGCTGACACCAATTAGCTGGATATGTCGCCTTGATAGCTCCTTTGATCAACTTTGGTCTTGGCCATATCAATGGCGGGGCCTTGAATTCGTGGCAGTACATGTATGTCATAGCAGGTGCCATCACCATCTTATGGGGATTTGTCATTTTGTTCTTCATGCCTCCGGATCCCATCCGTGCTCGGGGGTTCACCGAGCGCGAGAGATATATCGCGGTAGCACGGTTACGAGTTAATAACGCTGGTGTCCGGAACACTCACTTCAAATGGCAGCAAGCGTTCGAGGTCCTCGTGGACGTTCGTTTCTGGCTGACTTTCTCCATGGCGTTCCTCATCATGATAGCGAATGGACCCGTCTCGACCTTCATCCCGATCTTCATTTCGAACTTTGGGTATTCTACGCTCAACTCATTACTGCTTAGCATGCCTGCGGGAGTGGTGATCGGAACGATCGAGTGGGTTGCGCCACTCCTGGCATATAAATATCCGGGCAATAGAACATGGATAATCGCTACATGCCAGATTGGCACCATTACAGCTTCGTTTCTGCTTTGGCTACTCCCTCGCAGCGAGAGGGGCGGGCTACTGTTCGCTTGCTACATTCTAGCTACCTTTGGAGGCGGCTACGCCGTCTTAATGGGCCTACAGATTGCGAACACTGCCGGCTATACGAAGCGCTCAGTTACGTCCTCGGGGGTCTTTGTTGGCTATTGTTTAGGTATGTGTGAGACACTGCCGTCCATAACTTCGGTGCTAACTAAGCAACTAAGGGAACTTTGTTGGCCCCATGGTTTTCAAGAACTCAGATGCGCCTGGATACGCCCCCGGCTTTATTGTCACCGTTGTAACATCGATTGCGGCGAGTGTACTTGCAATTGTATACCGCTACGTGTGTATTTGGGAGAACGGTCGCCGTGATAAGAGTGGTGTAGGCGAGGGATTCGATCATGCGTATGAAGATGATTTGACGGATATGAAGGTATGTGCTCCAATCCAGACACAATTCGTAATAGCTAACCTGTTTTTTCTCTTACCAGAATCCGCAATTCCGCTATATCTATTAGGATTTTGAGTGTTTCAGATGATTGACTCTGAAATTATTCCTTTACAATGGACTGTTCGAGCTCATAGCCCTTCAGAATCAAGTGTATGCCGTAAGAGAGGAGATGCTCGTCTTAGTAAGTGTTGGCGAAGATATATTTGATACAATGGTTGGTTGACATCATATCCCGAAATAAGGCTCAAAGAAGTTGAAGAGGCAAAAAAAGATCCTTGGTGAAGCCAGAGATTATCAAGCATTTGGTCAGCAGGTGTATAATTGTATGCCCTAAACTAAGTAAAGGGAAGAAATACAATGAATCGCTCCTAAACACAGATATCCCAAATAAATACCAACGCTAGACATGAAAAGCAAATTTAAAAGGGCGACGCGTTCCAGAAGATGGCTGTTGAAACCCGCTGAATGCTTCTCTCGGTCGTCGTTCGATCCGCCTGGCAGAGTGGTAGTGCGGATCAAATTTGGAATCCATTTAAATGTGAACTTTGACTTATAGCCAAGAGCCCCCAAGTTTTTGTTTTGTATAAAGATGTCCTGGCAAAGTTTCTTTGAGAACTGGGAAAGTTAGCTGCCGACCCTTCATACGTTGAACGACCTGGCTTACATTGGTTGTGATGCTTTCCAAAAATGGAATGGCTGCAATGACAGAGGATAATATTCTAAAGTATAAACATTGGGAAGCCATGAGTGCGGTATAGTACAAGCTTGGCTTCACGATTCCCAGAGCTTGAGACAGCTCTGACCCGTTGAGCCACCAGGCTTGGGCACTGAGAAATTGTCGGGATGCATACATCGGTGGCTGTCCTTCGATCCCGTGGAGGATATTATTGGCCAATGTAGAGGACTTTCCGCTGGGCTTGTATTCAGATATCAGCAGTGATTCCATCATTGCTCTGGATTCCTGCGGCGTCTTCATCCAGTCGTGCGGAACGCCCATGAGATAAGCAACGTAGCGCCAGAGAGCCAAATAATCTTCCGTCTCAGACTCTGAGAGATAGATACCCTGCTGCGGGAGACCAAGCCATATCATGCAAGAGCTGTATAGACTGATCGTACCCATACAGTCCAGATCGTTGATCGGAATACCGTATTTATCGATGTTGTAATATTCTGGATCTTCCTTGGCAAGCTGCATAATCCTGCGGCGAACGGAACTATGCAATAAGCGTACCCGTATCGAGGACTCCCAGCCTTCACCACCAGGCTGTATTGATTCCAAGTTTTTGTGTACAGTGAGCGCATGTTGGGCTGTTTCAAGAATACGCCGTCGAACGGATGGGCACCCAAAGCTGCCGGTCCGGTCGAGGGTTTCTACAGTCCGAGAACTTGACATTCCACCAAGTAATGACATATATATCAACTGGTATTGGGTTAGAGAGCCGTTATTGCTTTCAACTCGCTCTTGCTGAAGTAAATATGACGCTTACACAAGTGATGGAGGGCAAGGCATATCTCCAAAGTACTCTTTGGCCTCTCTCGATCTGCTCCCAATCGACCCACGATGGTATAGTATAGATGTCTTGCAATAGTTGACGGACATGGGGATCTTCATGGTCGCAACCTTTCAGAATACTGAAAGTGTCTTTTGGGTGAGGGTTATCCTTCCTTGAGGAAGGGCATAATGGATCGAGGGTATCAAGCACCTTTGCGGAAAGATGATCGAAGGTATATAGGTAGTGGCTGAGTTTATCCGGCATCTGATGGTACGGCGTCCAGCTGAATTTGAATCCATACCAGTTGACTGGCTCGCCATTGGTACGAGCTCCCATGATGTTGACTGAGTACACAAGTAGCAATGATTGTGTAATGAAAACTGGACTCCTATTCTAAAGAATGATAGTAAGTCTACTGTGAAAAAAAAGGGATTGTAAAGGCAGATCATCAGGAATGAGTGTAGCAGCGAGACCAGAGGTGTTATCGCAGCCAGTAACGCCATTGCGGGTACCATTAACAAGACCGCACTATGATCCTTCTTCTAGTAACCCAGCCCTATTCAGCACTTACGTCCGCCGTTCCACATGTCTGGGTAACCGATAGTAGCAGGCTGACACATTGGAGAGACGTTTGAATTGACGGATCCGGATTCAAGGTTGGATGCGAAGTGGAACAATCAGGGGTCGCGCTCGGAAAGAAAGGCAGCTAAACCAACTACCGAGATGGGTGCCGCACAAGAGCCAGGAGCCAAGAGCCTTCCCATGTGTCCGCAAGGCCAGGAGCAAAAGGTTGGTCATATGCTGTAGATAACGCTAAAACAAATCGCGAAGCGTGGTTCCATAAGAGATGTAACCATTCCGGGAATTCATCCATGGCGTGCAATGGATATGAACACGAAGTTCCCGTTTTTACCTCACTAGGGCGTTCGTAAATGAACTTGACTGAACAGTACTAGGTTACGCATCGCAAAGGAGAAGTAGTAGGTGATCAGCTTTACTCAACGTTCCCAAGCAACGAATAGGGGCAAGGAGTGCTGCACCAAACCATTCTCCACGACAGAGGCTCTTGGCTATCTATAGTCTTGGCCGAGTCAAAATGAAGGGAGATGGCTTCTGTTCTGAATTCTTTTTCACAACCATTGTTTCTGGGCTGTTGACCTTCGCTCCAGCCAGCATTGTCCTCTGTATCTCTGTCCATCATTAATTTCCGCCCAAGCTGGCAGGTGGCTCCTTCAAATCGCTTTAGTTACTTGCGTCTTCGAATCTATGCCAAGTTAGGACTCCTCCGCTGGTGGGGGCTATGATATGAGCGCTCTTAAGTTCATGTGGGCTGTAGCGTCTGTCCCGCTCGGCCCTACTTCTCCGTTGGTAGTAGCTGTCTCACTAGTAGCAGTCCAATAACACACGAAACAAAAAAGCATGTCTATTGTTAGAGTCTCTGAGCTGTTGTGAGGTTTGCGCTTCTATGGTGGGTGACATTTCGAGGCTATAAGCAATCAATATTTACGGTTTGGTGTTTTGGTGTTCCGCTGCGGAAGAAGAGGTTAAGCTAAAAGTCAAAGAAGCAAAGCAAAACAATAAAATAAAATAAATTAAAGATAAGATACCCCTCATGATAATAATTGGCAAGATGGATCTAATAATACATACATAAATTACGTATAAAAGGGGCATTCTTTGTTCCCTCTTCTTTCAGCGCAGTCACTTTGAAACTTACTCAACTCGGGATAGCCTTTGGACTCGCGCAAATGGAATCTATATTTTCACTGGAATCCCAAATCCCCAGACCATATCGTTGGCATGATGTTCTTGTTGGATTTTTGCTTGCCGAGGAGCTTAGCTTCAATCGCTCATCCATTTCCAAGTGGCAGATCCTTCGGCCTCAAAAACTCGTGTTGATGATTGCCGCATGCCCCACGGATGATAACGAGAAGTCTAGCCCAAATCGTATCCCTGCAGCCAGAGTGAGCACACGTGTGGTCAGCAGGCGAGATGACTCAACCGGCGGTTTTGCCATGACTCAACCCTACACGACTTCAATGGTCAATGATAAATATTGAAACCAGCCATTGACATCCTGCTCAGCAGAACAAGACTCTTCCTTCCCCTTTCGCATCGCACGGCGCAATCTTCTTCTGCAGTCTCCCAGAATCACGCTAGACAGGCATCATGGCGACCCCCAGTCCTACAAATCCACTGTTATTGAGAGAGATAGTGGCCGAGGTTATGAAATGGATCGACATAGACTATGAATTTAGTCACGACGTCTACTCGGGAAAGCTCGATGAGTACGATGAGCCGGAACTGCTCACTACCTATGGAAAAAACGGTGTCCTTGCCCGCTGCTGCTGCGTCAATCAACTCTGGTTCGACGAGGCGGCACCATTGTTGTGGGCAGCACCCACTGAATTCACCTTTGCGATGGACCAGACACTCTCCAAGGTGTTTGATCAATTAGATGCGTCACGGCGACAGATGTATGCCAACTTTGTCAAAGAGGCTGTCATTGCGGGTGTCCCTCCTGATGAGGCTTCCGAGAACGATGAGCCCTTAAAAGGCCTCGATTTTCCCAAGCTCGAGAGTGTAGACCTGCCTTTGGCCGGCTGGGGACAATCAGAATACATCCCGAGAATCAGAAATCATCGAGTCAAAATTCTAGCTATTGATCCGTCCTTCGATATCTACCCGGACACCTACAGAGTTATGCAGGACGAGATGGGTTCGATTTTAGAGCAAATACCGGTAAGAATCGCCCTTCTACTTACTTATTGGCTCTATATCCCATCGCTAGTCTAACTGCGTCATATAGGATATATTTCCGGACCTAGAGAACGTGGATATCATAGACTGTTGTTTGGCCGCCCCTGGGGCCATTGAGAAATGCGAGAGTCGCTTGCCAAAGTTGAAATACTTTAATCGTGGCCCTGTAATAGTTGGAAATGATTACCCAGCGAGCCGTACCTAATCACCAATATAATAATGTAAATCTGATGTTATTTATCGAGGTTCAGTAAGCCAAGTTCCATACCTCGGCTTCATCTACTACGTGGCTGGAAAAGAAATGCTAGACACTTCCTCCTCCGAGGACCCAAAACTATGGTCGTTGGCAAGATGAGATTTCACTTTAACCATTCAACCTAAACACTTGGGATGTAATCGCACCGTATTTCCATATTAGGCAATAATCTAAAAATCGGTTGCCTTCCCTCCCCTCTAACGGTGGGAGAGGCTGAACTTGGGAGCAAATTCTTTAGGCTGAAACCTGTGGGACCGTTTCCACAACCAAATCCCCCCTCCCCAATCGACTGCAACCCTCCCACTCATCTTCATCTTACGAGTAGCCTGAAACATGGGTGACATATTGGGGGGATCGGCCCTTTGTTATACAGCAACCCCTATATATTGAGAATTAAGGCCCTTGTTGGCAAAATGAGGGGTTTCTGCAAAAGTATCCCAGCTTTTACCACTCCTCGCCGACCGATGTCAATATGATGTTCTTTAAATCCAAAGTAGTCTTGATCACCGGATCTGGAGGCGGATTAGGACGGTATCTAGCTGGTGCCTACCTCGAAGCCGGAGCTCATGTTGTACTCTGCGACATCCACGAGCAGAGGCTGAGGGCGGCCGAGGAAGAGTTTTCCGGAAAAGGACCGGTCTTTGCCCAGAAGGTTGATGTCGCCGACGAAGAATCAGTCAAGGGCTTGTTTAAGGCAGCAGTCAATAAGTTTGGACGGATCGATGTGGTGGTGAACAACGCCGGGATCTTTGATGCTTTGGGTGAGTATCCATTCTGGATTCCTTGCCAGTAAGTACTAATGCAGCATACAGCTCCTGTAGGGAAAGCAGACAAAGCCTTGTGGGATAGAGTCATTTCAGTAAATTTAACGGGCAACTTCCTCGTATCGAAGGAAGCGGTAACCCAGTTTCTAGCTCAAGAACCACAGGGAGGCAATATCGTCAATGTCGGATCCATCGCAGGGCTTAAGGGCTATCTTGCCGGTAGGTGCAAATTGAATACCTAAGTTCTTATCTGAGTCTAGGGACTTACCTCTCACTAACGAGTCCTTCAGGTATAACTTACACCGCATCCAAGCACGCATTACGTGGCATGACCATGAACATTGCATCCTACTATGGCAAGAAGGGCATTCGCTGCAATCTAGTACAGCCAGGCGGAATGGATACAGAACTTTTCAAAGATCTCGAGGGAAACACGGACACTGAAGGCCTTAATCTTCTGATGACAACTTGCCCAGGATTGAAGGATGGAAGCGCAATGGTTCCCCTAGACAAAATGTCAAGCCTAATTATGTTCTTGTCAAGCGATGCAGCATCAAGCCTCAATGGCCAAGTCCTGAACGCGGACAACGGAGCGGTCAGCTCGGCCTGATGAGAGCACCTCTGCACCTGTGGCGTATCCTAGAATAACACTAGCTAAACACAATAAATTCTTGTATTATTCGGCAGTCTGATCTATAAGACCCTATGCGAATATGCTGGGCTAAGATAGTCTACCTGTTAGATCATAATATGTAACTTTGATTTCTATCTCATCAATATTATATTAATCAGATGGCAGAAACAGAAACACTAGAGCCGAGGTATCTTTGTCACATTTAGCAGAAATTTCTTTCACATCCTACAACGGAAGTACAGGTATGGGGAAAACGCGGCCCGCACTATCAATATCCTGCTCTTCGCAAGAAGTGGCTATCAATGCAGTTGGGAGACACGAGGCAGCGCTTATGTCAACCATGAGAGCAGGACGTCAGGGCATTGTTAAAAGATCTTTACTAGCAGGAGATCAGCCGAACTTGTTCTAGCATCTAGCATGACGGATTGAGTGTCCTCTTTTCAGCAGCCGAAGGAAGACACGTACACAAATTATTATCAAGTTGTTTACAGCAGGCGTTGATGTCAACCTTGCTCCCGTTGCAATCAACGAGAAGCGTTGGAGTACAGTGTGTTTAGCAACAGCTCGATGCTCTCGAAAAGTCGAAAAGCGTCTAGAAGCGAGTGCTGAAGTCAATATTATCAGCAATGTGCCAACTGCGATCCAAGCAGGATCTCATAAACAGCATCACATGATCTTGGAAAGGCTAGTTGCGATAGGAGCCGACCGTTCAAACGTAGTTATGAACGCAGGAAATGTGACCAACAAGAGGCTAATGTATGATCTTGTTATTAGGTAGTGTTACTTCATATAACTTGTTCTGAGATTCTAGGCAGGCAAAAAAGCCACTTAAGCATGGCTCATCGGAAACAATACACGGTTCTGTGTTGGCAATAGTTACAAGACTCTTTGGTCACATGAGATTGGCATTTCGTCTCCGTCCACGGCTCCGCATCGAGTAAGAGCTCTGAAGCCAAGAGGCCACCAACAAACCGTCATTTTGAATGATAAATAAATTTTGTAACAAATGGCACGGGGATAACTGCTAGAGCCTCCCTAAACCAATTAAATAATTGTTTGGGCGTGTTTCTGCCTTGTTGCAACCGAACAGCCACACCGCAACACAGCCCCCTTCCTTGACCCAATCGCATTCAGTCCCACGCGGCATACATCATCACCGTCGTGAGAAAAAGTGACCGATTGATACTCTATCCGTGATTGGTAGCAATCTATCCCAATATGTCGAACCCTGCTACAGCCCGCGAATCCCGCATCATCGGCGCCCTACTCGGACTTCACGCCGGTGACTCACTGGGTGCCGCTGTCGAATTCAAGTCGCACGACCAGATTCGCCGCGTCTGTCCAAACGGACTACGCGAGATAGTAGGCGGCGGTATCTTCTCCTGGGCGCCTGGCCATGCCACTGATGACACAGACATGACTCGGGGCGTGCTCCTGGCCTACCGCGACGCCTGGCACGACCTCCATCGCCGCCGCTCCACGACGGACGAGGATGTCCCGCCCTTCTCTAGGCAGGATATCACTTTACGCGCTGGGAACTACTTCGTCGCTTGGTGGAAAGGGACACACTGGCCCGGGCGCCAGCCCAACTCGCGTCCCAAAGACATCGGCTACGCGACCAATGTCGGGATCCAGGCATTCCGCAGAAACCCTCGAAAGCCAAGCGGCGCTGGCCATGGCTCCGCGGGTAACGGGTCCCTCATGAGGTGCTTGCCCACCGCGCTCTTCCAGCCCGATCTCGCCAGCGTCTTGTCCAACAGCGTGTCTATCAGTACCATCACCCATACGGACCCCCGGTGTACCATCGCCTGTGCTGCGTACAACGCCTGTACGGCGGCTCTCATCGATGGCGCTGATCCAGACTACGCCGTCCGCGTGGCTGAGGCGGCGGCGATCCAACTCGAGGAGGCCGAGGGACCTGTCACTGTGGCCATTCGGGCTGGGCGCAAGTTTGATCTGGCCCGCGCAGCCCGGGATGGGCCGCCCGAGGAGTTCCTCCCGAATTTTGCGTCGGGGTACGTCCTCGAGACCTTGTTGATCGCCATTGCTGCCGTACTAGACCTGCGCAGTCTGGAGGAGGTGCTCGTGGATGTTGTGCGGCTCGGCAAGGATACGGACACAAATGGTGCCGTGGCCGGCGGTTTACTTGGCGCACGACACGGAGAAGAGGCCATCCCGAGCAGGTGGAAAGATGTGTTGCAGTTTGGCCAAGAGTTCCGCGAAGTCGCCCTGGAGATTATGAGGCTTATGGAGTCGAACACTTGATACGATTTCCCCGTGCCTGAGAGCCGGTGGATTTATCAATTGAAGTCATTCAAAGAGAGCTATCATTCATTCATGATATGGAGAGCAGATGTTTTCCGCAGCTCAGGTCAAAAACTAAAAATGAGAGACGCAAATCCCGATTCCCAACATCCAGGAGGAGCTGCATATGTATCATTCTTACTTCTTACTTTTCAAACACAATCAGGTTATCTGGTAATATCAACGGCAGAACACCGAATAGCCGTACTCAATTTGTTCGAAATAACAGAGCATTTATACGTAGAGGTGGTTACGAAGGAAGACTACCACGTCAAATTAGGAACATACATACAATTTTAGAAGAGATCAAACTTTTAGCCTCAAGCCATTGCGAACGTGTAGCGGATGGATTACTGGCATTTCAAAATGTACCCAATGGAATAATAATCTCTTGGGCTGATAAACTCCAAGAGTGTAAAGGTGTTATCTAGTGGTAAGGCGGCTTCAATATCATAAGTACTCATGGGCTAAGCAAAAAGCCCACCTCCCTAACCAAGCTCATAAGATTTATTTCTCGCTTTCGCGTATTATGCATAGAGAATCTAAACTGAAATTGTGTTCTCATCAAGCCCACTCTTTGTAAAACGCGCAGTTTATGTTCATGGCATTCTATCTTCTCAGAAACTCGCAGATGAATATAAATGGTCGGTAGAACACCGTGCCATATTTTCATGCAGCCTCAAGATGCCTCTGATCCTTTCACAATCTACCTTGAACTGTCGGGTAGCAATCCTGCAATGTGCACAGCCTCACCAGGCTTCTCAGCCAAGGTAAGCGGCAACTCAGGGCGCTTCTGCCTCCACGGGCGTAAGCAGAGAGAGCACAAGTGCGGGGAAACGCAGTCAGCATCACTTATCAGGAACGACCTATTGGTTAGCCGGTTCAAGCTGAGACCGAAATCGCTACAAAGGGGAAGGAGTGCAGTGATCAGGCTGAAATTGTACACATCACAGAGCTGGAAATGCTTTTCTGGGCACGGGTTAGACCCCACTTCTACTCCTCGCCAAGTGCGCAAATTTATTGCTAGATATCGGGGCTATATTTCTCGGAGCCCGAGACTTGTTATATCTATCTACAGGATGATAGCTAGGTGAGAGAGCTGAAGGGTTGCCCAACTTGCAGAGGGTGCCTCGGTTTCCAGAGCTAGATGGGCCCCTCGGAAGTAAAAACATACGTCAGGCCGCTTTCCAGCTTCCGTTGACGTTGTAAACTTAGATTAGGACGAAATATTTCACACTAGACGGTATGTTTCAATGTTGGATAATTAGGGATCAATGGCTTTTTCATAGCGTAATAACCTCGGATTGATAGGTAAGTAGATACGCATAACACTCTCTAGGCATCACAAGTTGCGGCGAGGACACTGGGGGTGAAGAGAAAAAAAGATTTGTTTGAACATAAAAAAACTGCCATGATAAAACCCATATACACAAACCCCAAAGTTTATTCAAAGAAGCCATCCTGATCCAACGCCCCTAGAACCCAAGAGTATATTCCGCATCAGGGGGACATTAAAAAGCGTAGCATGTCTTTCTTTACAAAGAACTTCGCCGTTGACCGTTCCGAGGATTGAGTATTGCTCTCAAGCCTGAGTTGTTGAGATCCTCAACAGTTCTGCTAATCAGGATTCGCGTGCGCCGAATGAGCGTCCTCGCGAATCCTGCTGCTAGTCAATCCCCTCCGCCTGAGAAATCCAGCAGCTTCACGACCTCGTCGGCGGTGAAATCTTTCATTGGCGGCAATCGATAGATGGGGATGCCCTCCTCGGCATCCTTCAGACGTAGAGATACGCCTTCCTTTATCTTGCCATTCTCGTCTCTCTCGGGTTCGCTGGTTTCGGCCTTGGTCTTGTTGGAATCGCCGTTCTTGGCCTCACCATTTTGGGAGCCATTCTTCTTGGACTCGTCGTTTGTGGGCTCCGCTTCCTTCTCGATGCTGTAAACCACCTCGACATACGACTTAAATGCACCGAGCTCCTTTTCTTTGAGAACGCAGAGGAAGGTGGTCAGATCAGGCATGCTTGCTGTCTTTTCAGCAAAGTGTTTTTCGATTGTACGCTCCCCCGCTGCAATATCCTTGGGCTCTACTTTGCCGTTGTAGCCAAGCATTTTCTTGCCCAGACAGTCGTGCCCTAATCTCTGTAGCCCGACCAAGGAGTACTTGAGACTTTGTGCCGTAGCTGATGGGACGATCGTAAAGGATAAGAATTGCTTGTATTCTCTTAGGACAAAGCTTGCAGCCTCTATGTTTAGCCCGATGTTGAATTGGTTTGGGAACAGGTTGGCTGCAAAGTCTTGGGTTCCCTATAATTACATAGCAGATTAGCACATGCCGCAGACAGGTAATACTTGCGTAATAACCTACCGCCTGTAGGTAGCATTCAACCTTGTGAGCCACCTCCTTTTCGATAAATTGACGCAAGATTCGGAGAGACGACCCGCCCATGAACCTGACGTTCCTGGCCGCCCTGATTGCCTGGCACAGGGACTCAATATCAAGTTGGCCAACTGAGGTCTCTTGACCCTTGGTCTTTTGCTGTTCCTTGGTCTTTTGTTGTTCTTTGTGGATGCACTCCTCGTACCATTTTCCCACGGCGTTGCTCTTCTTATCCTTTTGTAAGGCTTTCTCGTCCTGGTTCAATGGATCACTCTTCTGCTCCCCATACTCCTCCTGCACGGCGTTGTTGTAGCTTTCAATTTCTTCATTGGTACGGCTCACCAACTCTTCATGGTAATGCAAATGTAGGTTCACTGGGTTTTGAATCTCCTCTAGACTTTCATAATCCACCAGAACTTCAACCTTTGGGGCTTTGGAGGATGTATAGTATTCCTTGGACCAATGGGTTAGGCAGGCAGCAAGATCCCACGCCATGAGTTTGGCATGTTTCTTGGACTGCTCTTTATGTGAGTTGATAGGTTTAGTAGCTTTTCTCAACTAGAGAGCAATGTGTCAGTGAAAAAAAATCGGCGAAAAAAATAGGGCCACAACAAAAGTAGGTTTCTTACCAGGTCCAGGTCCTCGCTGGGGATTTCTTGGCCCTCCCTTTCCAACTCCTTCTGTCGCTCCAATAGCGTCTTTTCCTTGAGACGTGAGCCCAGCAGGGCCTTGAAGGCGTCGTAATCTGTCTTATACTTGTCTGGGAAATACTTGATCAAGAGCTTCTTGCATTTGTCGGACTCCTCCTTGCCCATGCTGGGGCCCCAGGCCACCTGGCGCGGCTCCAGGATCCAGATAACGCGCTCAGCCGGGCGGCGCTGGGCGACCTCCTTGAGCAGGGCGAGCGCGGCGGCGGCGTTGTCGGAGTCTATAGAGTCATTGTAGTAAATGGTCAGATCCTCGCTCTGGCCGTTTTGGGCCATTTTGGATGGCATTGCTTTGCGCTGTCGCGACGGTCGTTTGAGGCGGCAGGTGAGGGGAAAGGCTGTGAAAGCTGTTGGAGTGATTGATGATAGCCTGACGGCCGTTTGCTTAAGTACTAGCCTACGTAATAAGCAGGAAGACAGCGCTCTGCTGCAACTTTGCGTCTGGAAACAGCAGAGTGGGCCCTGAACTAAGGCAGCGAAAAGCGCCTTGAAGAAGGCCTGGGGCTGTGCATGGTACTTTGCCGGACAGTGGCCTCGCCGCCTAAGCACATGTACCGCTCACCCGATACATGATCACATCAGTGTGCCTGTACATCTCTCACAATGGACGAGTGCCTTCGAAACATGACCCCTCCTGTTCGGTGAAGGGACTAGGGCGCCAAAACATCTGTGACGGACACACAGACTGGGTCCCCTTGCCGATGGGCATTTTAATTGAATGTGCCGTGTCGTGCGTCGCCTGCATCTCCCTCGTGTCCCTGCATCACTCCCATTCCGTTGGTCACGCCGCTTGCAGAATGTGACCTCTTTGTGCTCCAGGTTAGCTCAATCACAGGCTTCGATCTGCTTATGTAACCACCTCACATTGTAGATTTTTGACTGAGTCACTGCAAGCGTCATTCTTTGATTATATAACCAAAGAGAGTACTTGGCAATCCCGTGCTTTCGCCACTGCAGCCGAGGTACCTCTTCAGGCCCAACCACGGCACCAGCCCTATTAAACCGCTAAAGTACCTCCCAAGATCAGAATATCAGAGCTGTCACAGCCCCAAGCACTGGTCAGAAGGCACTCTGAGGCCCCATGACAAGGACCATCAATTACCCAACGGCCCCCTGTGCCCCCCGTAATTCCTGGTATTGGAATAAATTACTTCCTATTCCCGCAATCTTGAAGCGACACTGGTCTGTGGCATTGCTCGTCAGCACAGGGAGCCCCTTTGTTAGCCCTCCATCTCTCCCTTACAATATTTAACAATACCAGGTAAAGCTTCATTAAAAAGAGTGGACAGTGCCCCATTTCGTGGTTGCAAAGTGGAAAAACAACCCAATTTTTTACTGCCATCAATAGTTCCTCCTTGTTCGCGCCCTTGGCGGCATCACGAACCACCTCTCCCAAGACTACCCGCCCTACATCAAGTCGGTGAGGCATTCACCTGAAACCAACAAGTCACTGCTTTCCGTTTTTCTTCATCATGCGTTGAGGAAGCCTCACTAGTGATCCTCATGGTGTCATCTTCCCCAGTCTCGAGCCCCTGCAGGTGTCACTGACCACGTGTAGAACGTGATAGGAACCACCTGTCCCATGTGTTTCACGCCTTAGGTGATCGATGATGGCATCGCCTAGATCGATAGCTCTGGATGCGGCAGTGCTTCGCTTGGGTAAACTACCAACATGTTGGGTCACCTTGGCAGCCAAGCCGGATCAGAGGCCAGGCTGCCAGGCTATTAGGCTTCTTTCACTCAGAATACGATCAAACAGACGGTGAAGCACCTCGTTGTCCTTCACATGCATGGTTGGGCCAAAATTGCACAGACTTCTCACCTTCCAAGGGATTGGCAGCAATGCTCCGAAAAAAGGGGGTGGTCGCCATTCACCCTACCTCGCCCAATACACAAAGCCGCCCTTTTAGAATACAGCCTCTTTCAATGCGGTGGTAAAATATCCCTTTCTGTATACATGAGTACCTGTTCATGTTGGAATGCCATCGCCAGTGGATCAGGGGTAAGTAAGAAAAAGGCCCATGCTTTGCAGGACCAACGCTGGCTTTGTCAATGCGGGGGCCACTATCGAGCCCAACAGACTGGTTTCACAAAACTGCCTTACCTGGACGTTAAGAAAGTCTAAAGCATAAACCAAAAGCCAGCTCATTAAACGAAGTGATGCCTAGTTCCCGGCGCCGATACCCAAGTGGAGCATTCAATGGTTGCTAGCCGGAGTGGCTATGCCAGAGTCAACCCTGACTCCTCCCAGATTTTCGGAACACTCTCCATTCTTCCAGATTGCATCAATATCCCCCGCTGCTTTCCTTTTGAGTCATCACCGCTCTTTTTCCGGAACCACCAGTTTGGAGCTTCGGGGAAGGATGAATCGATTGCTGGCTGCCTCACCATTCTCAACGGTGCCGATTGCCGGGTCCGAGCTGCACTGCCTTGCTCTCGTGTTCACTCGCTCCGTTTTCAAGAGGACTTTGATCACCTTCTGTCAGCATCAGAAAAGCACTCCGAGGTATGATATGATGGTGGTGGCCTTTACCGAGCTGCTGACCGCCGCTCGAAGCGTTTGTTCACACAGTCGTCGACTGCCCAAAAAGTCACCTCGCCATGCAACCTCCCTGCCACTACAATAGTTGTTCAGACGGAAATCCTATACTCCCTGCTCACTGCTCTTTTATCCGAAGTCAATGGAACTTTTGAAGCTTAATGATAGTAAATCCTGCTGTACAATTATACGCGAGTCTGCCTTGGAGGGTTCATCTGCTTTGCCTCTTGTGAGCCTTTTCCTTTTTCTCTAGGACCCACCCATCCAACTCTTGTATGATATGTAGATGATGCCATCGAGAGGGAAGTCAAGTCTATGGTAAGGGGCTGTGCTTCTGTTGGGTGTCATGACACAATCTCGTATCAGTGAGTGTAGGGCGTCATGCTCCTTCATCTCCACATAGGCAATCATGATGTAGAAAAACAAGGTCAGAAATTCCAGCTATGGCTCGAGACGAGCTGTGATGAATTTGCCACAACTAATTCGTTCTAAAGATGCGCGTGCCAGGGGGTGTCCCTTCACTCGATGCCAGCATCTCCTCCTTTCCAAGAACCAGCCTCCCTCTCCCTCCATGACGTGTCAGGGGAAGAAACCAAACTCTACCGATTTCGAATGATTTCGAACAACCTTCCCCTCTGACTCTCTCTTCACAGCTCCCAACATAAGCTCCCACTCTCGAAAGGGGTCCATCATATCAAGCTTCCGCAAAGTGGGAGTATGTTCCCCAGATATCCAAACGAGAATGCAGGTAGGCTTTACACCGAGAAAGACGACAGATTGTAGTATTCTCTTCCGGGCGTCTCCTATCTCAAACCTACACTCCAATGACTCATTGATCTGACAATGGCCATTAGCAACATGAATGGCCATTCCCTCCCGAGCTGATAAACCAGCATGAAACCACTCCGCCTGACAGTCAATACTATCAAAACATCAACTCCCCATGAACATCGTTTGAAATCAATTCCCCCAAGCCATCCAAGGAAATATATCCAAGGCGGCAGTCTCTGTTCGTCATTTTCTATCAGAAAGTTGTTCCTTGAGCACCTCAGTCCAGCTCACAGTCTCGTTTCAGACAACATCATCATCCACTAGACGCCCAAGCGCAAAAAGTCCAGCCCTAACAGCTTTCTGTGACAGAGCGCCGGTCCCCAGCAAGCGGTGGAGGTTCGCTCAAGGTTTCTCTCTTCGACAAGCCGCTGCTAACCCTCAGTGAAGTCGGATTGGATGATGCAATTTGCTACAGGTCTTGTAACTACCGGACTCTTGGAGTTGAACAACGGAGAGCTTGTAATTTACCTGTCCTGTATGACGATAGCGCCTGTGACTTGTCAGACATTTCCTTTCGCATCAGAACCCTCTTGAGAAGTGACGAAGAGTGGCCAGTAAGAAAGCTGATCAGCAACTCATTCTTCCAAGAAGACGAGGTAAAGTTTCTTACACTCTGTTGCAAAGGCACTCGAAGCTTCTTCAGCTTCCTCTTTGCTGACCCATTCTGTAGCATCTCCAGTGTTGCGGTTAAGAACCCCAGAATATTCTCGACCATCCAAAATCTCAACGAATTCTCGGTTGAGAATGGTCCATCGGCCGACCTCTGTGGGCTAGGAAAAAAGTGTGGGAGATGTCAACCTATGTAAGAACGTACTCGGACATGTCATCGGGCTGAGAATATTGTGGTTTGAGAGTGAAAGGACAGCCTTTGAGTGGGTGTAGTTTCTCCAGCTGATCGCGGCGCCAACGCTCTCAATTAGGCATTCATTATCTTCGATAGAGCCTACCTGAAGCGAGTCACACCCACGAGAAAGAAGCTGCAAAGATGGGGGCGCAAGCCTCCTCCTAATATCTCAGGACGACTCTTGAGTTCTTTGCTACTCTACGACTGTGTCACGTGGCAAAGTCACTTGTGACCAAAAATTATTCCTTCTAGTTGTTTGGATTATCGCAGCTTTTTTCCCTCTATCTCACATCGTATGGAAGAGACAAGTCACTGATAGGCCCTGGATATTTTGAGTCAAAGTGAAATCATGGTTAAATGAAGTTGTTATCATATGAGGCTATTGTCGTATGAAAACCTTCTTCAATCCCGCTGAAGACTCGTCTGAATATTAAACAGCCAGTAGGCTTTAAGCGATAAGAGGCGGCAGTACCTACAACTTAATATAGATGAACATAAAATTCATATGCATCCTCCAAATGAAACTCAACGTGTGTGTCATGTAGCAAGTACCTCGCGAGCCTCCCTTTCGTTTATCTACGCCCAACCCTGAAGAAAGTCTATCCATCTTCTGACATTCTGAAAAGTAATGCAACGGATTTCAAGGCGATACTAGACGGAAATATGAGTTTACCTTCATTACTGGACAATAGTTCTTTACCAGAGCTATCCATGGTCAAGTTTGAAGATTGCGCTGCTCATCATCACCCTCAGTATCATCAACACAAGTGAACGATTACCAGTGCTAACGGTTTCTCAACCATCGCCAACACTACAACAAAATCAAATCTCTGAAGCCACTTACCTGAGAATAATCACAAGCCAAGGGAAACAAAAGGGAAGCAAAATTGAAAGGGAGACAATCAAGCAAGCTCTAATAAAAGCTTCTTTGCAACTACTCGAAAACCCAATTACACCAATAGCAACCGCCATTTCAAGGCATCTAAATTACCCAAATGTGCTCTCTAAGGTGAATATATGTACGAGTCTATTCTGTATTTGTCGCTTTATGTATGAGAACATTTCAGAATAATTGATCAAATGTATGTTCATCTTTGCCAGCTATTTAAAACTGGGAATTGATGCGTCCTGAATGTTGTAGTTGTTGAACTCACATGGTAAGCAAGGGAGAGAGCTATGCAGTTCGGCGGCAGCTACTAAAAAACAAAGGGTGAGTACCCAAACACTAATAATTGAACAACTCAAAGCTCTACCCGGCATCACAACACATTAATCCCCCCTTTTTGCCGAGCTATGAGGCTTGCGGCCGGCCGTACATAAGGTACTAGTGTCGACTATTAGGAATAGAAAGTTATCTAACTTCATAATCCTATAGCAACCTAAGAACACCATGATCGATAGAAAGCCCATCGACCCTACCAAGGCAGCAGGCTGTGTTGAGGAGATAACAGAGAGCTTCCGGAGCTTAATAAAACACAATCTGTCACATTGCCTAGCATTAGTAGCTACATACCTAACCTCGGCGAGTTCCTCAAAGGGGAAGGCCTGAATACTAGCACGGCGACCATAAAGAGCAATTCGCTATATGACGGCGAGCGCAATCGCCTCAATTTGCGGCAAGATAAATTCAGCCGTCGAGATTGCGTTAATTGACAACGGAACTCACACAAGAGGGGAGAGAAGCCCAAATATATCTCTCAAACACACAAACGCACGTCTCCGCACCCGCCATTGACCTCAGACGAATTGCGGATACATGTGACTGGCCGAGGTATGAAAAGAGAATTCGAACACGAGGAGGGATGGGTCCAGCCGACAGTGCTGTTACTTGGTTTTCAATCCTTTGATCAGAAACGCCAAGCCTCTCTGACTTGTCATCGAGGTGAAGTGCGTGGCATCCTCTGGTCCTCTCAAAATACACTTTTCTCCCATCTCAATATCCTAATACAGGCTTCATTGCGAGGTAATTGATCTAGAGGCAGGCCATAGCATAAGCTGACGAGTTTAAGAGTCTTGCGTCGTAATGAGGATCAGCGTTGAATATTTTTATGTTATAACAGAACCAGTTATAGGGCCTTCTCTTTTTTTTCCATCAAATTTCTCAACCCCTGTAGGCATCACGGACTGATCCTCGAGCCCGATCTTCAAGGCCGGTCCGACATTTTTCCAAATTAACATAGACATTGCTTCTACGACATAGATCGGGATAAGCCCGAGCGTTGTAGCACGGCCAGCCCCTCGTAATTCAGTCAACTAGCGTTGTCAATGGTGTAATTTGTTAGTGAAACGCATCTCATCTCATTCGCTGAGCGGCAAATGAGTTTGCTCTCTAGTGGCTAAGACGGCAATTGCCGCCTACTACTCTAGCAGAATGGTTGCTTCCCAGGCGCGATCTACAGGCTGGTTGTTTGAACCGTATAACAGAAGAAACCGAAAGCGAGGGTGAGGATTGCAGATACGTTACTCTTCCCAAGGGAGACTTAGATCTTTAGTCGGCGTATTGATGCCACTCATCCTCTCAAACCACGAAGCAGTGCAAAATCATCGCAAATCACCTCTTCTGGCTTGCATTGAGGCACCTCATTGACATATCGACCGACTTACATTACTTAATTCTAGAATTCTCAACTAATTCCATATCTCAATCTCAAACAACGCCACGGCTGGCCTGTCAGTGGCAAAACTCCACAGAGCTATCCGTGCTCATTTCGATACAACCTTGAGATTTTGACAACCCCCGTAGGGCGGATTATTTTCTGGAAGCCACGTTGTTTATTTATGGAGAAATTGCGGTATTTCCCTGTCGATCTCCCATTTCGCACGGATACGTCGCATCTTCGCGAAGAGATCGTTGTCTGGGGGATCATAAGCAACATGGAAGACACTTAGATTGTTGGCCAGGGTTGATGACAGGCCAAATTCAATGACAACTGGTCAGGGCCAGCACATTCAAAATTGTTGAGTACGATCCAAGCTGCAAGTACGATCCGAAATCCTAGCAAAACCCACGAGCCAAGTGGCTAGGATGCATGTCTGTCTGGGTGTTTGAATCATCTTTGCCCTCAAAGCCCAGGATCTAGGGTAAGGTTAGTTATTGACAGCTCGCACTAATACATCCCCCATGTCCTTTGCAGGATTTCCCTCATTACAGAATGACAGGCAGTGCGTACCAGCTTTTGCCCTGTGGGTGGCCTGACAGCCAGTCTCTCCACCCAAGTGGCGGTGTATCAATCTTGGTCAAAGTCGTGGCGGCCCGACAGAGTAAACAATTGTTGATCACTGACGGGCAGATGCCAAGAACATGACATGGCTAGCTGCCAAGGAGGTTATTGCCAGCCCGTCGTTTGCAGCTTGACATGTTGGGGGCGGGTTCAACCCCACACGCTTGCATGAGCGTTGGGTTTTGACCTGCTTGATTGGAACTGGAGCACTGAATCAGTATTTTCATCTAATGTCGGTGGGTACTTGCGGTGAGGTGTTGGGTTGAAAAACAGAATGGAACCGGAACTGGACTCAGGCATAGTCGCTGTAACTAAAGTTGCATGTTAGCCGAATGGTAACTCATTACGAAGTATAGTGTTTCTGGCAGCTGGAGTTTTTAAAATGTGTCTCAATTGATTGTATGTGAGGTTAAACTGCTATGTTTGTCTTCGTCCCAACAACCTGTTGCCAATGACGCTCTCCCATTCAAGTACCCCAATTGTGCAGGTAAAATATAAGATTCGCTTTTGTATTGAAAACGTAACGCTACAGTAGCATTCAAACCCATTGGAAGCTGCGCGATATGTGAGCAGGCATCCCAGCAGGCCGACATGTGCCCTTCCTGCTTCGCCCAAACGCCGACGATTCGTGTGGCCCCGTACCTGTCCCAGGGTATCAGAGATGACAGAAGAGAGATTCGTGGATGTGTTGTGTTCTATAGATTTTTTTGTTGCTTTTTGAAATGAGGAATATGCGTTTTGTTGTTTCTCTTGTTTTTCGTAATCTTTTTGCTTTTCTCCTTTTTTTTGTTGCCTTGTGGTTGTTGTCTATGTGTATGTCTCAGAGCTGCTGGTGAACTGGGTGTTGTCGGAGCGCTGCGTGTTTTGCAGCCTCTCCAACTTCTCAGCCTTGTGCCTCTGATCGAAGTCCGCCAAGAAGTCATACACGACTCCGAGGGGGAATTGGTGTAGTGCAGCAACCAAATGGGGCGGCACGACGTTGCTGGGCTTGTCCCTGAGCTCCTGGAAGAGGGCAGTCAATCGCAGGATGTGCTTCCAGCCCAGAATCTTGGTCCCGGCCAAGAAGGTTGGATGTTTAGCTCTCCCCATCTCCGTCAGGATCCAGTGTCTGTTGAAGTAGTCGCGGGAGAGGAATTGCCTGCAGGCAATCCAATGGTAATTGTTGGGCACACCGTCCGGGCGCTCCACCTCCTCCTCCTCCTCCGTGGTCTCGGGCTCGGCCCAGAACTGCGCCAGAGCCTTCATCCATTCATGCTGAGGCGAGTAGTTCTGTGGGTTGATCTTCTTGTCCTCCTCGTCGCCCCAGTTGGGGGGTATGATCTCGTTGATGACCTTGATTGTGTCGACAGCAATCTCTGAGTCTTTGTCGGCCGGTCCGAGCCAGCCCACGACGATCTTGGCCTTGCGATAGACCTGTGTCATGTGAACGAGCTGATGTTGCGTCTCCTTGGCATTGTTGTGATCGATGCACAGAGCATCAAACCAAATGCGCAGCGGTCGGCCCTGGGAGTGATCATCGAACATTGGTCGGAACAATCGCAGTGCGTGGACGAGCCATCGCGGAGTGCCACCCGGTTTCTTCTCGCTCTTAGTCTTGCCGTTCGCGTCCGTCTTCGGGTCTGGTTCGGGCAGGAAAACGGCCCGTACATGTCGCATGCCGGAGGCAATGTTTTCGGGGATCGGGATACGCTGGTTGTCGATGTAGATGAACTCGCTAATGGTTGTATCACCGTACAGCGACGAGAGGGCGATGAACTCGATGTCGTCCTTCAAGTTGGCGGTGATGACTCGGCAGACAATGCGGTCCTCGATGTTGGAAGCCCGTTGAACTTCCAACAGACGAAACTCGCCCGCGCCAAAGTTGGCCCGCCGGTAGCTGAGCCTGGGGCGAGGGGCGTTTGCGCTCGTCGTCGGCATGGCTTCGATGGTGTCGCAGGTAATGGATTGGGTTTGTTTGATGCCAGTGTTCTAAAACCTGGGGAAGAAGTTTCCAGTGCAGATATGGAGCTTTTTGATACGACCGGCTCCTGGGCATGCAACCAACAGACTCAAGTTGATCTAAACCGGTAAGAGAGAAGAATAATGCATTATTATTACGAGAATGTGCCTCTTCAGTCCAGAAACCGGTGGCCATATTTCCCTTTTACACTCGCCCCTAATTACATGGGACCCTGCCAGCCCCCACGTAGCGAAATTTGGTCTGTTTGCAATTCAAGGATTGGGGCCCAAGAGCCCATCTTGGCGTAGAACAACTCTCAGCATCCCTGTCGAGAGGATGAAGCGGTCCCACGCGTACCAAGTGGTGCGTGCTTAGGCGAGTTTGCATCCATGCGGCCTTGGGACCGCTGTGACGCCACACACTTGCAATTTGGGAGAGCTGCATACTCTACTAGTGCGGGCTGAGAACTTAGGGGTGTGACAGTTCGGCATATTTGCCCTGTTCCCGTTGGTGCCAGTTCGTTGGCACCGGCAGACGATGGTCTCCTGGGACATCTGCGTCTCCGTGCAGACAAATGTCGCATTGCATCACATACCAGCCACCTTGGCGTATCACATCACATGGCTATCGTTCACACCCTCGGATTTCTGCTTTGGGTCTCTTCTTCGGGCCTCATCTACCGGTTTCACCTTAGTTGACTTCATTTTGCGCTAGCTCCATGTCTGTCAAAACCTTGACCCCTGGTTGTGGGAACCTGGGCTAATCTACTTCCCTGTCGTTGCTGTAGGTAGTTGTCTCCTAGACTCTCAACGAGAAAAGATGGAGGGACCCGTCTTGTGCCCCCTTTCGGACCAGTTGACAAGGCTCCGGTGACAGCCACAGTTATCGTACGTGACCCAGACCCGAAGAGCGGGAATTTTAACCCTCGCTGGTGGGTTCCCGCCGGGGTTTGCTCACGTTTGTCTTCCGATGTACAGCCAAACCTGTTCGCGACTTGGGTGTTGTCCAGGCCATCCCATCCCTCCCTGAACATTTTCTTCCCTTCGACCCCTGGTGGGGATGCGTGTTTCGGATTGTTTTTAGCAGTCTGCAAAGAAAAAAGCCCGGCCACTGCGACCACGACAAGAAATGAACCATCAGTATGGGCTCCGTATGCAGCTTGCGGATTCTCCCGCAACCGAGCGCGCGTTAAAGGGTGGAGCTACCACGTGCACTGTTGCTGCCAACACTTTCTGCGGTTAGCGAGGCGGCTGGCTTGTCTATACGCGAGAAGACCTTGGCCAGAACTGGTCGACCATGTCACTGATATGTCTGTTGTTGCTATTCATTGCTCTCCTTTTTTCAGCCTTCTTCACAAAGAGCCACTTCCGGTTCCGATGCTGCATGTAAGATACACCTCGGTGGAATCATGCAGTATGCAGGAAGGCTCCCAGCCATGAAATACCGAATCCGCGGCTATGGGTTGGCGCTCGGCGATGCCAACCAACTTCACCGAACACGATGGGACATGGTTATTTCATTGATAGGCAGATAGGCTTGTCCGTTGATGCCCATCAACTTATCCACATCTAACCCCGGAACATTTTAGCTGATAGGTGACAGCCACATCAAAACCCCTGCATACTGTCCCTGCCCACGAAGTATTGCTTGGTATCAGATCCGCCTTGCTGAATGGAGCCAGAGGGCCGCCTCGGTCTGTCTAACCGTATTTCACATTCAGATAATCAAACATCCTAACACGAGCCACACACCATTGCCATGTTTTCCGCTAGTCTGCGGTTGTCTAGAATCAGAACACTACGATTTGAATACCGCTTTTTACCATTCTTAGCGTCTGCTGGTGGTCTGGGTGGCATGTACAGTCATTTGAGTCGGAGAATGATCTTCATTGGTACACCATGTGCGAGTCTGCAGTCAGAACCACTCGCTCGGGAGCCAATATATACACGCCGCTTAGTTGGCTCAACTAAGGTGTAATTCCTTCATGATTGCCTGCCAAGGTATGCTTCAGAAGTCCAATCACAGATTGGAACCTACCATGTACACGTGGCTTGGTTTCCTTCTGGATGATGAGGTTGCAGGGGCCCTAGATGAATGGATCACTGGATTTAAGACGTTTCATCAACGTTTCTGCGGGGAAGAAGAAGCTAATACCCTTGCTGCAGGGATGAAGTGACCTAGTCAAGCTTTCCTTCTTTGAATCTTCTGGACGCTTATTCCCTGGAAACCCGAAAGGATTTCAACGGCGGTGAGCAAAGTAGAATTAGACCAGACTAAACCTGGGGTTGTTGAGCTCGTGCTTTTAGGGTCCCAAGGTCCCTTGTCTCGACACATGGCATTGATCCAACCCATTCTAGATTTCCTCATTTGAATCGATCTTGCCCATGACGTAGGTCCACGAGGGACGCCTAGTCTCGCTCCCGTTTGCCGTGATGCAACGTGCCACTGTCGAGAGAAGAAATTAGGGGACCAATGCACTTATATTACCAAAGGATCTTGTGCGATAACCCAAATTTACAAGTTTCTGGGAGATTGTTGCGCGATGACCATCTAGCGGCTGAGGAAAGGCGGTATGGACAGAGACAGGAATAATGTACTTCGTAAACTTGCAATAGAACGAGAAGTGCCATTTCTGGTCTGAGAATGAGGTTGAGAGGACTACTTGACCACTCTTGGTTGACAGAAGTAAGATGAAATCTTCTTGACTGACTCGACCCGCCGTTTTCGTATTGTTTTCATGCGAGATACATCATGTATTCGAGGAATTCTTACTGAATATTCAAAACCAGATGGCCTTGTCAACCTACTAACCATGCTTAGCAACGGCTATGTTCGACATCTCGTGGTGCCACTGAATTGCCCAGCTTTCTGCGACAATTTCTTGAAAGACAGCAGTGACATAAGGTATAAAGCCAACAAAGTCTTCATTCTATTTACAAGTATCCAGACTCAAACTAGGCCTTGCTTTGTCTTCAGCTATTTCCTATGCGGGTGATTTGTGGAGTTTAACGTAGATCGAAAGATGCCTATTGTAAGGGACACCCAGTAGGTTAAATCCAGAAAACTTAGGATTCGCCGCTTCGGTGTTGTCCGTCAGCCCATTTGAGCCTTAATTACCGAACACATTGATCCGAGTGTAAATTCCAGCACGTCATGGGAACGCTCGTAAAGCGGAGAAAACACGGAAGCTGGGGTGCCATGCGGCAGCTGTCACATTGCTATGAGATTTGCTGGCTCGGTCGAATAGTCAGAAGATAGATATCTATTTGAAACCAAGAGCCTGCTGATATGAACTGAATTGGACCACGGAAGGTCACCTAAGAGGCTAAACGATCATCTATCCCATGCAAAGCCTTGGATAGACTCATGTCACCTCATGTCACCCATGCCGTCATCACACCACCCTCAAACCAGGTTGGGCAAACTCCAGCCAGGGCTGAGGAACTGGGCATTGGAGCATTTTACAGATGGATACCCACTCCTAATACGACTCTGGCCGGCTATTCCCCATCGCAGGGCTGCTTTTTTTGGTGGCGAGACACGCGCTTGGGCCTGTCTAATTGAAGGAGTGTCCACCACACAGATATTACAATCGTCTCGGGCGCATGGTAACATAAAATGATTATTCACCAGCGGCAAGCTAGCGATTTTCTAGGTATAGCCTGCTAAGCCGAGACTCCAATCAATTGCCTAGAATCCAATATGACAAGAACACCATCAGCCTGGTGAGACAGCTCCCCTTTTCCCTGGCCAGTCACGTCGCACATCTCGGCCTGCAACCTCTTAGAGTAATGGCCTTTTTCGCCCGAAGCCCACATCTGGGCATTAGCGTGGTTACGACTCAGTGACCTCTCTCTGGTGCCCTCAGGACCAAGATCTGGCCCTCAACACGGTCCCCGGACACCGGATGCTGGACCGCCGCGGCAGTGACAGTCCATCTGCAACCACATACCGTAGACTATTGTCGGCCGCCATCATACAATGAATGACCTTACACAGTTGGCAGGTTGCTTTGGCTGCCTCAATACCCCGTGCTTTATCTCGCATACGTTCCCCACAGTTGGGTTTGCAGGGGGCACGAACCAACAGTGTCCTTGCAGGATCTGCATTGTTAATAGGGTTTCCAGCGCGAACTTGAGCCATGAGTCGATCCCTAGACACGATTTCCGAATTGCGCTGGTTACATCACGCTAGAGCAATATGTACTATCACTAGGAGAACAATACACTGGTGGCGAAAAGGGCCCTCATAAGCCTGCCGGTTACTTGTTGATGACACCCAATGGGCCTAGCGAGGGGTTGGATATGTCGCTGTTCAGGAGACGAATATATCATTACGGACCGAATATAAAGTGATGCGACTTGCCCATTCTGGACCTTAACTCCGGACAGGTGTGCTTCAGTGACGCACCGATATGAAGGGAATGCGTCAGCAGTAGGCAGATCAGGTTCTTCCTCCTGGCGCAACCGAAGTGATGGCAGCCATAACAACACTTCTGCCAGTAAGCAGATGGTTTGTGACCCGGTTACGATGGCTTGTCTTACATAGCATCATGGGATCGAGAGTTGGTTTTGTTAAGGTAGCCATAGCGACTGACAGGCCCTGATTTGATACGATGGGTTGTGAACCAGTCGACTGGCCCTTGAACAAACGATAATATAGTATCCGCATATCCCAGAATAGAATGAATGTTCATTCGAAAGAGCCCTAAAGCAACTCGGGTGGCGCCTCTTCCATTGTAGAAGGAGGCGTTGTGGTTGAATGGCCACCAATGTCGGATACATCACAATCGTCTTTTTCAGTATATCCAGTACGCTAGACTTACTCTGTCAGTTCTTTGCTTTTATCAATATATGCTCTTGTTTAGCTGGAAGAACTTGTTATTCCTAATTTGTCTTCTCTGTTAAGCCCATAGCTCCGGCCACTGACTCGGAAGTTCATTATACTGGACGTTCTCGAGAGCACTTGCCATGGAAACCCGAAGTGTAAAATTAGCTTAATTTGACTCATAACACCTGGTAATCCAGCCTATCTTGGCTATTTCGCACAAACTTCTGCTCTAACCTTGCATGTGTGAAGGTGTAGGCGTTATGGTTAGGATGTTACCACCAGAATGAACAACAATACTACCTGCAGTAGAAAATATTCATGCAACATTCTTTTCACTTGTAAAAGATGATAACGAGCCCATCCGCCAATCCTAGCAACTTCGTAGCAAGAATGGCGGTCACAATTTGGCTAGCATACCATACTAGGTACAGGGTAAGTCCAGCTTCCAGGGTTGGTAACCTCTATACACAGCGGCTCATCACGGGCTCTGGTTCCTTATATCTCAAACCACTTGCGGAAACTTAGCGGAGACACTGTGTGGAAGACATCGTTTGTAGAAATTAAGTTTGGTGGCCTCTCAGGATCGAGTAAACCCTCTTGACTTATCGTTACGTTCTGGTGTAGTTAAAGCGCCTAGAAACAACTTCTTGCCCCTTAACCTTTACCACAAAGTTCTAATCCTCGAGGGACTCCCAAACATCAGTATCAGGCTAGATCAAGGGAACATCTCCGCTAGATTCGCGTTCCTCCACTGCGGGCTGATCCTCTGAATAGTGTAGGATCTCGATAAGTGAAGGAAGCAGACTTCACACCCCTGCTTCGTCCACTGTTAGTGCCAACGTCCCCCCGCCAATACAGTCATAATACACACACAGGATCAGCTGATGCTGCTTAGCCAGCGCTAATGCAATGCAGGTCACAAACCAACAGTGGCTTGAAAGGATCTTTGGAAACTGCAATGGGGGATGTGCAACCAGGGTATCCTGATCATCTAAATGATCCTCTCGCTGCGAGTGTGATTCGCGATGCATGAAAATCATCGACTGTGATGGGTAGCGTCCCACTTGATCCAAACATGAAAATCCTCCGACTGCAGCCCCTTTTCTACTATGCAACCTGGGCGGTCAAATGGATAGAGAACCAGACATGTTGGCGTGGGATTCTTCCTTACGCCCGATTTTGGCCAATTGAGAAAAAGAAACGAGAGCGATAACCCATGCACATTAATGGTGCCATATAGATTTAGGAGTATCTTATGCTACTTTTGAACGTAATGCTCTCTGCCTAATGAGATTGCTGCAGGTGAAGAAAGTTAATAGTTCACGATCGATGTAGATATTAATTGACGATATATATCCTTCGATGAAGCTTTAGCAGTGACTGCAAGAAAATATTTCATGATCTATCACGACTCACCTCTGAGGCTCATAGATAGCCATCGCAAAACCTATTACAAGGCAAACATACTTGGGTAGAATAACGACAGTTGCCAATCTTGTTCCTTACAGAACCCGTAATTTCGGCCCAGTGACGCCAATGTCCCACCGCACTTCCACGTAGTCGCTGCTCCAACGTATCCCACACCGATATATTGGTCGGCTGGGCACGGTATCTTGGGCCAACCTTGATATGACTGTACCCAAGTTGCATTGCTAGGCTTCGGAGCAAATTCGACCAGCATGATTGTCTCTGCTCTTGGCCGAGACCAGTTGAACAATGTCAGCGGCCGTGAGTTGCACAAGAGGTCTTGGAGGATCAGAATAAGTGAAAACATCTAGGGTTTGGGTTCCGGTTGAGACGTCTCGATCCCAGAGCTCGAACACGAGTTCGCAGGTTTTCCCTTGAGTGCTTTGGTCGAACTGGAACGTCACAATGGTTGTTATTTCATAGGCAGATTTCCCGTTTTTGACGATCAGGAGCTGGTCCTGAGGATCAATGACGGTCTTGCCCGTTTGAACCCGGTATCGATAAGTTGCGTAAGGGTAGATGAGATCATTGATTGCCTGAGTCTCCGGGGGGGGGAGAGCAATCGCAATCACGACGCAAGGAAGAGTACACAGGAACTTCATGCTAAATAACCAGGATATATGCTAACTAAGTATATATCCTACACCCGTATAGAAATTATTAGTAAGATTTAGGTACGAATCAAATGTGTGTTTTTTTTACGAAGCACTAATATAGACAGGGCAGTATAGGCAGCGTATCCAGATACAACTGCTTACCTGTAAGAAGATCGTTATCTACCTCACCCGCCTCGGCATCTGAATAGAGTTCACGATCATCCGCTCAGGGGTATCGTGCCTTGATCCTGTCATACTCGGCCTGCGTAAGTGGGAACACGGAGCCGTGCTTCACACCTCCAGGGAACCCGTTCGTATTCGAAGGCGTCCAGATACCAGGGTTTAAAATGTTGGTAGTCTGGTAGGGGAGATATTGGACGTAGTCATCGAGCCAGAGGTGATACAGGTTTGGGTCAAGGTTGTTTCGGAAGGCCACAGCGCCCTCACGAGGGGTCTCGTTACGAACGAACCCAGGGTTACGAGTCCAAGACCCGAAGAGCCCGCCCGTGGTCCTCTCCTGGAAGATCTGGTTCGTCCTCTCATCCTTGATGAAGCGAACGTAGTGTCCCGGCTGGCCCAGGTACAGGAACTCCTGGTCGATGACGGGGATGTTGGCCGGGGCGTAGTAGTCGAGGGGCGCGCTGAACGTGACGAAGTCTCGCGTGGTGGCATACCGGATGCGGTCGAGCCCGGCGGAGCCAGTGTGGTTGGGGTCGTTGGCGGCATATAGGCGCGAGGACCAGAAGACGTAGTACTGGCTCGTGGCGTCGTCCCAGACGGCGGAGGGTGCCCAGGCCATGCCTGCCGTCGTGCTCTCGACGGTGCGGAGGTTGGGGCCGGACCAGTTGACGAGGTCGGTGGAGCGCCAGACGACGAGGCCGCGGCTGCCGGTGCGGGTGGCGCGGTCCCAACTGAAGCCGGGGGCGTTGATGTCTAGATCTAAGTTGAGTTAGTACTGAATTCTAAGTCATGGACTTCGAAGGGGACACAATACCCGTGGCGATAATGTAGTACTCGGAACGGGCGCTGTTGCTGGTCAGGTAAATGTCTCGCACCGCCCGGGTGCCCACTATCGAGGTCAGCACGGGGTTGCCGCCGTTGAGCTTCCGGTAGCTCAGAGGGTTGTTGTCGTTAGAGAGATACTGCTGAACTTGCGGGACGGGGTCGGAGAAGGTCGATATAAGGTATCCGACGAACTGCTGCTGCTGCCGACGGACGGGGTTGGCCGTGACGGTGAAGCCCAAGACGGCCACCAGGAGGCCGATGAGCCACGAGTAACGCATGACCACAGAGGAGAAACTGGCTTTGCTGACTTTGGTGTGTGACTTTACTTCTCTGTTCCTCTCAAAGTCTATCTTTTCTCCGTTGCTATCTCAACTTGGCTTCCCTGTCTGGTGTAAGTCATGAGACCGTGGTCCTTTTATCCATTTCCAAATTAGCTCTCGACCACGGTAGCCGGAGGTCCTTACAACTACGGTTTAGGAACAATCTAGGTGAGGCCCTTCCCAGTCTCTCCTGACTGGAGCGCGTCTAACACAATTACTAGGATATGTTACCCACTCTTCGGACCTCCCCTCCCGTTGCATCGTTAAAGTAAGTCGGACAGACCAAGCGTCTCTATCTAATTAGGCTATTGCGTATATCCGATCCAGTTACGGAGAAGCTGGAATCCCTGCGAACTGTACCCCGCCTCGGTCTGCCACGACAACAAACTTAATCTGTAGATTTTACATTATCGGATTCAATGGCGCGACCACCGACACTTATTTCGCCCTACCATATACATGGGGGAGAAACTTTAGGACTAGGATTTGCTTCCGGGAATCAAGGGCCGGGTGCAGGAAGCCCCTTTCCTCTCTTCTCGCCTATCCCCCCCCAATTACACGCCCCGATCTCCCCGTTTACGCAGTTGTCCTTTGTCGGAAACACTGGATTAGGATGGCGTAATGAGAAAGGAACATTGCATCCGTCTCTTCTATGCCTCTCCTTGCCCCATGTCGTCAGGAATATAAAGGGCTTGGTTGACAGGATTGATGCCCGTCCGATCTAGCTCGTGGATCCCGGGTAGACATGTCTCCTCAGCTCTTCCTTGATCGAAGCTAGACATGCTCCGAGAGGGAGGGTTCTATTCGTTCGCTTCTAAGGTGCATTGTGGGGATTGGAGAATCCTAGAAGAGGATCTGCACGATAGAATCTATAAAGTAATACATACCACATACCCTCCCCAGTCGAGGCAGCGATAAGCTTGGCCGCTGTCTATATCATAGCCGCTCGACTCTATATAGACGGAGTACGACCTCACTTAAATACAATTTACCCTATCTACTATCCAGACAGTCCGGGGCTTTCCACTTCAATCAGGCCGGAGCGCTCTTCCGTGTATCCCTTTGACACATTTGCTTGCTCCCTAGTTGAAATGTTAGCTCCAGTATATTTATGATGATCGAAACTTTATGCATCAGGCAAATCGATGAGCTAGTCTAGACAATTCCTCATTAAACCAATCAATTGCTACTCAAGCAAAGCCTTCCAAAACGATCCACAACGACGAGCGGATCTCTCATCTATTGCCTTTTCACATGGGTTACATGTGTCTTCCCTGTCTTCGCGCCAGGTCGTTGGTACAGTCAGATCTAATTGAATGGTGTCTTGGGCTCCGCATAGTCGTCACCATCGGGAACAGTAAACAAGCAAAGTCCATGCCTAATGTCTTAGTAGGAGAGGCAGAGGCATAAACATTGAAACTTATATATACAACCATGTAGATGCAAGATGTTTCTTTTCCAGGATACCCTCTTACATCCCCTTCCCCGCCTCAGCCAACATCGACCCTGCTTCTCAGCATGCGACTAGTCAAGCTCCTCAGCGTCACGCTCAGCGTCCTCTCCCCCACTCCGGACCTCGCCCAGGCCACCACTTACTCCAACCCGCTTGAGAGGACTAATGGAGGTGACCCGAGCATCGTGTGGCACGGTGGCTGGTGGTATATGATGGCCACCACCTGGAACGACCTTCGTCTACGTCGCACCCGGACTCTTAACGGCCCCAAGAATAGCGAGTCCAAGCTCATCTACTCCAGCACCGACGCGGCTCGCTGCTGCTTAATAGCCAGGCCTACTTCGTCTACTCATGCTGGCGGTCCGACACGGGCACCAACCGTCGAGGTCTATACACAGCTAGAAGTTCATTAGGTAATATAGAGCAGTTTGGTCAGATCTCGCTTAAGAACCAAGACTCGAGCGTACGTGTTTGAAGAGTCCGGCCAACATCAGCTCGGGCATTAGAAGGGTACTCACTGTGGTATAGTTACCGACAAATCCGAGAAAGCGACACAGGCGGATTACAGACTGGGACCTCATGTCAGCAATGGACTCTCTTCCCCGCGTCTCATGCCAACGCAAAGCCTCCGACGAATATTTCTGGGATTGCAACCATGGTAGTTGTTAGGGGTCTCTCAGCGGAAGCAGGACGACTAAAAGACCATTACTATCGATTTGGTAAATACAAAATAGCGTCTTGTTCTACGGTCAAGTACTTGCCTTTTAGGGGTTGCTTTTCTCACCGGGAATTGTTAGGAGGGAAAGTCTCCGGTCTTGAGACCGCAGGATTTGTATCCACCTGCGGATGGTTACGAATATTGGCCGATTGGATATACCTGGTAGCGAGATTTTCCGATTTTAGGACCTACTTTATTTAAAATCTAGTATTCTCCACGGGACAAAGACCTCTTCTGATGCTCCCGTAGGCTTTTGTGTATCGCTGTTCATGTCATCAAAACCGTACACGATGTCAGCGCCAATCGAGAAAGCAGCCACTGATCTTAAAGTGGCTGTAGACATAGCAGAGACTTCTTCCGAAAGTATCGTTTCTGATCCCAAGGAGACTACCCGAGATGTGGCAGACTCATCATCGTCCGCCCAGCAGGAGGAGCAGAAAGCACCTTCGTTTGAGAAGGACTATAGATTTTGGATGATCATGCTCACGCTATGCTTTTCCATCATGCTTGCGTCGCTTGAAGGCACCATAGTGGTCACCTCACTCCCTTATATTGTTTCAGAGCTCAAGCTGGGGAGCAACTACATTTGGGTGACCAATGTGTTTCTCTTGACAAGGTAGGTGTTCTTTTGGTAATACCTGGGTATGTTCCTTGTGGGCATCGTTGACATAGCATTGCAGCGCGGCAGTACAGCCCCTATTCGGCCAATTCTGCGATCTTTTTGGGCGAAAGGCTGTTTTGATATCCGTTCTGGGCTTGTATGTTCTAGGGAGCGGTATTTGCGGAGGCGCGACAACAGAAGCCATGCTCATCGCTGGCCGTACTATCCAAGGCATTGGAAGTGGTGGGTTGAACATGTCTGTGAGTTGACGAAAGAAGCCTGGAATCTAGGGACAGCCATCAACTGACAATCGGCTGGCAGGGTGAAGTTATCATTTCAGACTTGGTGCCGCTGAGATACCGTGGAAAATATGTCGCGCTCTTGCTGGTAGTTTCGACAGTTGGCTACTCGATCGGCCCTTTCGTTGGTGGTGCCATTGTTGAGAATTCAACTTGGCGATGGGTAAGTTATCTGGAGTTGAATGGAGTTCGCATGTGGCTGATCTTTTATCTGGGCTAGGTCTTTTACCTTAACCTTCCTATTGGAGGTGTCGGTATGGTCTTTGCGTATCTTTTCCTCAATCTCCGGTACGACCGCGAGGAACGCATCTTGTCCAAACTGAAGCGAATCGACTACCTAGGCAATGCCATCCTCATGGCATCCTCGGTATCAGTCTTGATTGCTCTGACTTGGGCTGGCCCTATCTATGCCTGGTCTGATGCTCGGGTTCTCGTCCCGCTCTTGGTTGGGCTGGCAGGTCTCGTAGGCTTCTGTGTCTACGAGGGCTCAGGCATACCCGAGATGCCCGTCATCCCACTGCGTCTCTTTCCCAACCGAACATCAATAATTGTGTATGTGAACTCATTCTTGATGCCCATGCTTCAATTTTGGTGCTTCTTCTACTTCCCAGTCTACTTCCAGGCAGTTCAGCTATCTACGCCGTCCTGGTCTGGTGTTCAGATCCTTCCAATCACGCTTATAGCAGTCCCTGGTGCAGCAGTAGCCTCTCTACTCCTGGCCAAGTTCGGCAAGTTCAAGATACTGCACGTCTCAGGCATGCTGCTCACAACAGTTGGTGTTGGGCTTATCTCGCTTCTCAAGACGGACAGCAGCACAGGCATTTGGGTAGGAATCCAAATAATGCCTGCTGTGGGATCTGGGCTCCTCATTTCCACCCTGCTTCCCGCCTTCCAAGCGTCCCTGGCAGAGAAAGACCAAGCTGCGGCAACAGCAACATGGAGCTTTGTGAGGACATTTGGAATGGTATGGGGCATTGCCATCGCGGGGACGGTCCTAAACTCGTTCACTAAGCAGTATGCGTACATGGTGGATAATGAGGTAGTGCGTGAGCTACTTAGCAATGGAGATGCCTATGCCAGCGGCACTCAGCATTTCGTCATGCAGTTTCCCGAGCCGGTTCAAAGTCAGATCCGCGAAGTCTTTCTGCTAGCATTGCGAAAGGTTTTTATCATCTCCGTGGCATTTGGAGGAACTGGGTTCATGCTCGCTCTATTTGAGAAAGACGTTCCTTTGAGAAAGGGCCTCGACACGGAGTATGGCCTTGAGGAGAGGAAGAAGCCCACTGGGGAACAGGTTTAGAACGTGTTTGGATTACTGTTGCGCGACTGATACATTTAGATTGATAGAAACAACTATAGATATAGAACACTCTCCCACTGCTGGAGAAACATTTAACGGAGGATTTAATAAAGGAACTTTGGGTTGCGAACCTAGATCTACGAAGGCCCCACGAGGACACTTTTCTTTTGTCATAGAAATTTATTAGAAAATTTATCAGAAAAAGAAAATAGAGTACTCATTCAGCGAGACTCTTGCTTCAAAATGTTACTTGGATATTTATTGAACGGCTAGCATGTTTCGTGTGCCTCATCTCTCGTTTCTTCGGCAGTGATTGTGTAGATAATAAATATCGCCAACCATAACTTGCCTGAACCGGCGAACAGGAGTTGGCTAGTGTCCGCTTACTGCTTGAGGATTTATCGCCCTGAGAAATATTAGTAACTGTATTAGTTTGTTGTGCTGGGAGGGAAAAAAAGGGGGGTGATGCGGAGGACAAAGCCTCCGAAGCAGCCATCCATGTTTAATATCTGGAAACCACCCGATTGATCCATCGAATGGTAGCCCAGTCTTTGGAGACGGCCACGGAAGCACCGGAACGGCCCTGTCGATGAATATTACCCAGTAAACTTGCATCCGACAATTGATTCTACTGCTGCCTGATGAAAGCGCTGATAGTTGGCCTGGTTGCCCAAATACTACCCACATAACGGATGAACAATCCTGTGAAGACCAGCTAGATCAGCCACATCATGCCAAGTTCGCTGGCAAAAAGGAATATGTATCTACTTGCGCAATGAATTCTCTGTATCACGGTTAAAGTACCATGAGAGCTAGGCCTGTACTGGTAAGTCTGCAACGAGATGCTCACCGTGTAGGTTCAAAGGTATGGGAGAGCCACTGCACACTACGTCGTAGACAGACAATCCATAGAGTCATGAAAAAATGCGTATGAACAAATTGTGAGAAATACATTATCTATTGAGTAGACAGATGCTTGTTCACCCCGTAATGAGCTTTCCAAAATGCCGACATCTGGTCAAAACGTGACCCAAACACCTCGACCCTCGGCTCGAAATCCCAAATCTTGATACTATGTCTCGTAGAACTCAGCGCGGGCCAAGTACTAGAATCCATGTCGGCCACGTTGGGATTCCCCGACGTCATGAATCGTACCCAAGTCTCTGAAATATCTTTAGAGAGGGCTCTGTCCGCGTCGGTCCAGTCCCAGTCCTTCCAGTTGTCGAGATTCCCGAATGCGTACGGGACACCGGCACAGTGAAATACTCCAGCAGAATCCCCTTCGGCTGTCTCACGGGCAATTGGAGGTGCCCGCGCAAACCTATAGTACCACACAGGAGAGCTCATTTTGATGGCCTGCAACTCCGCCGAGATCCATGTTGGCCAGACAAAAACCTGGTCACCAAGGAGGTTCAAGCATGCAGAGCGCACCTCTGAGTCGGCTGCGGCGGAATATAGGCGGAGGAACTCTTCTTCTTGCTCACCGAACGTCTCTTTCGCATAGGCACGATACTCGGCGAGCGAATCCAAATGTGGCAAACTAGTTGCTTCGTCGACAGAATTTCCTGCCAGAAAGGGGACATCGGCCATCCTCCCGGATAGAAGCGTCGCCAGAGGTGACTCGGGCAAGACATAGCCATCAACAATGGGATTGGCGGTGTCGAACAGACTGAGGCTTGTAGATGCATGCCACATATCTGATTTCCATTGTCCCTTTGCCCGGGGCAAATACGTAGCCATGATAGTCTTAGCGTCTATCTTGCGAAGCTCTGCGATGGACGATGCCCCTACGGCGGCTAGCAATTCAACGCCTGCCTTTTCTCCCGAGGCCAGTGTCGTATAAGCTGCGAGATGGCCATGACCATCAAGGGCTGGAGCCACACCTGGTCCGCTCTCGCAAATGGCCTTTGAGAATAACCCTTTTGCTAGCGGGGAGGAGCGTAATATGTGAACACTTGCGCCTCCCGCAGAAGCACCTCCTATAGTGACATTATCAGGGTCACCCCCAAACGCTTTGATGTTCTTTTGCACCCATTCTAAAGCCGCGATTTGGTCCATGATGCCGTAGTTGCCGGAAGTCTTATGACTGGACTCATCGCTCAACTCGGGATGCGCGAGAAAGCCGAGGCGCCCCAGGCGATAGTTGACAGTCACAACAGTCAGTCCTTCTGTTGCAAGGTTCGTCCCGTCATAGAGGGAGTTAGAGCTAGACCCAAAGATGAATGCTCCAAAGTGGAACCAGACCAATACAGGTCGGTTATCACCGCCTGAACCCGTGTAGATGTTCAGGTAGAGACAGTCCTCACTAAACTCAGACTCCCCTCCGTGGTAGATGGAGTTTTCTGGTAGGGGGAACTGAAGGCTGCTGGGGCCGAACTTGACAGCTGGTCGCACGTTCTCCCATGATTCAGGGCGCTGTGGTGGCCGCCAACGCAAATCTCCGACTGGGGGAGCTGCATAAGGTATGCCAAGAAAGGCCCTGGTATTGTTTGGGGAAAGCAGTCCAGACAGTACGCCCGAATCGATTCCAACTTCGGCGGACGGCGGATTATTTGGGTGTTGAGAGTGAGCCATTGCTGCAAATTGTGCTTGTGTTAAACCCGAGAAATGTTAAAGAGATGTTCCAGCTGAGGGCTTTGTGGGTGGAGCTTTCAGCTACAAGAAGTCTGCATTATCCCGTAGCTATACAGGGCCCAAGGTTATTATTATATGGGAATCAGGTCTTTGTCATCTGTAAGGTGTGTAAGCGGATATTCGCATACGAGGGTCGTGCCCGCGAAACCCGAATCCCACGGCACAAGTGTAAGAAGTCCGCCACCCGGGATTTCAACTGTAGTGAAACCTACCTCGGAGGAAAAGGTCACAACAGGGGTAACATTGACGGGAGTTCGGACATTGTGGTGGCCCGAGTGACGGGGTTCTTGTTCTGGAGCTTGTTAACGCCAAGCATTCCACCTCCTTGCGTCGGAAGAATTAGCTTCTTACATGTTGGGATCTTGTATATTTCCTATAAATGTTCTACCTGTTCCTCACTCTTGAAATATTCCATGGACTCCTCAACTATAACGCTGTCTAGCTTGAGCTTGGAACGGATGTAATAAGATGGTCCCAACTCGGCCATTTGCTAAGGTCTGAGCTGATGCAGGCCCCGTCTCTATCCTGAAGAAAAAAATAGGAATCTATCAAATAATTGGCTTCCTTCAAACTATCCGCAAATGATTCTCTACGGCAGTCGATATGGTCCAAAATGCGGGAGAGAACCTTGTCATGGGCGACTCTCAAACTGTTCACACAACTAGGTTATCATTTTGTTTCTTGTAATGTGCTTGATGGGGTAGACGACGACTCACTCTTCATCTGAAAGGCTAGGAGGGAGAAGGAGCAAGATTCCGTAGCCAAACCTTTGAATGATATAAGCCCATTTTCTCCCGCTCTTCCTCCACATCTGTATCTTGGCAATTCTCCTCTTGATGTCGTCGTTCTGGCCAGGAGCATAGGCCAGAGCGGTGTTTGCATCCCTTTGTGGGGTATTTTGGAATATCATATCTGCAAAGCGATGCTGTACGATAGATTTGCTACCCCCTTTGGGTGGTAGCATTCCACTCTTTTGAAAGTGTTGGTTGTCATACCACGCAAGGAACACACCGGGATTGTCTTGGGCAAGTGAATACGCACGGTAAAAGTGAGCCAAGGCAATTCTTTTCCGTATTCTGCTTGTCTGCTCTCCGAATATGCTGCCTTCAATTGCTGCACCTAAATCAACAACCAATTGGAGGAAGCGGGACATGCTGGTTATTTGTGATAGGCTTGAAAACCTGTGCGCCTGGTGAGGCTTCCCTACCCCTGGATAGGATGTTGTAGCACTAAGATGCCACGAAAGCTCGGCAACCTGTGCTCTGGCCTCCTCGGAAACTACATGGAACAACTTCTTGGCCAGCTTGGAGTTCTCTCCAAGGTTCTCAAAGTCATGCACGTTGCATCCGGGCTCAGGGCTAACATTGCTGTTACGCAGGTTTCTCTAAGCTTGGTGAGTACGAGGACTAACCAACGTTGTGTGATGCTCCAACTCACTGTTGAACTACTGGCTGGGGTTACTGTGTTCTCTAGTTGGTCTTGCGTTTTATTCTCTGATATCCGCCGTCGTTTGATAATAGCACTGCGTGATACCGGGCTCGGCCCAGCTGTTGGGGAGTGTTCACCCATGTCACTAGCCGACGACCCCGTTGGCAGAGATGGAATGCGGGAAGCGTCATGAAGACTCACGTCTCCTGTAATGGCGCATTCAAGAGTCATGAGTTTGCTAATGAGCTTATGGTTATGGTCCTTGATCCGGTTGAGCTGAGGGGCTGTGCAGATGAAAACCTTTGCAACCACTTGATCAACCAATCTGTGGAACTCCGTGTAAATGATCTCGATTTCGTCGAGATTGAGCTCGTGAGTAAAGTTTGTTGCGTGTGGCTCAGATCCCAGTAGCCCAGACCATTGGTTCAACACAGGGTGGGCAACATCCTTGTGGTGGTAGGAAGGCAGAAATTCCATGTTTTTCATTCGCTCTACAGCACGGTGGCTTGTTAGATGGTTTGTTAGTTATTTTTGGCTCCCATAACTAAGTCATTCCGGCAGTAGTGTTATAGGTGAGCCTGGAGGCCAGTCCGGGGCGGCGGGAGGACGGCGAATGCCCCTTGATACCCTGCTTACTACCATGGAGACAACCTGCCCATAGGAGGCTTGCTTTTGCGAGATAGGAAAGAAATTGTAATCTTGCATAGCCGTATAAGCATCTACATATACGCCCCATTGATGTCGCAATCTCTTCGGAGATTTCTCGCCTGGGCCTGCAATCAGTGGCGAAGCCGTGGGGGTAAGCAGCTTTGTACGTTTCCCGTGCGGCACGTATCGCCCGGTTCTGCTCCGGTTCCCCCGTTGGGCTTGCTCCGTTCGGCGGACGAGCCGGTTCGTATGAAACTCGACTGTTGCCGAGCTGACATGTCAGCCTGACCATTGCGCCGCGGACAAGCGGATGGGAAGCTCACTCGACCAGTGATATTGCTTTCTTCTTGCGCAATTGCCTGGTGGCTATCATACTCGTCTGTAGTGAAACATGACCCCTAGAAGACCACTTGATAGGGCTGCGGCGGAACCTATGTATATAACTGGGAATGTGTCTTTCGAATCTTCTAGTGCAACCCTAAGATGATACGATGATTACTGTGGGACACATGCAACTAGCTATCCGTAAACATACCAAAGTGCAACCTAGATGCTTGGATAGGTATGCAATATGTATGCTTTTCCTGCATAAATTGATCTTAAATCTTACGATAAACTAACCAAGGTTACCACGCGACGAATCAAAGCGTCCCGTTGGATTCCGTAAGGCTGCGTGACTCCTAGTGCTTTCAGAGCGTAATTCGGATAGTAACCACTGCCACAAGCTATAGATCAATACCAGTCTCTGTGACTCAGTCAAGCTATACCCGATGAGCCCCTATGCTGGGTTTATTATCAGCACACAGGGATCTACAGCCAATCCAAATCTGAATCTTGCAGTTGGGGCCAACTCGAGAGATTCGTGACGTACCATTCCAGTGGGGTTCAGTCACCTATCTGTCGATGGCCGCGCGGTGTTGTAAACTAGGCACTTGTGGGACTGACATGATGACTGCATGTCCAGTGTACAAAGGGGTAGATCGTTGCCGAGTACGTGTGTGTAAGACTTGCGTTTGTCTTTTCGTATTCATCGTCCCTGACGGGGAAAGAAATGCTAGCCACATCATATTAAAGTCCCAATCCCCTGTTCCATTCTCAAGTCACCAAAGGTCCTTGGTCAACTTTTTGACTTATTCGAGATCTCTATTCTCTGACCTACATATCTATTGTCTGACCTACTTCGCATTATCTGACCTACTTTTCCATTGTCTGACCTACTCTTCCATTCTCTAAGCTACTACTCTGAAATGGAATTTGTGTGGGCTGGCGTTGCAGCCATCAAATCCCGAAGTGAATATGGCTGGATTGGCCTTGGCGTAACGACCATCTACTTGACCTATTGTGCAATCTGGCGTTTGTACCTTTCACCGATAGCCCATATCCCTGGGCCAAAACTGGCAGCACTCACGCATCTGTATGTCAAGTTTGCTCCAGCATCTACTTGGAATAATCACTGATTAGCATCAGATATGAGATGTACTACAATAATTGGCTCGGTGGCAAGTACATCTGGAAAATCCAAGAGTTGCACGATCAGTACGGCCCAATAATTCGAATCTCACCCTCTGATTTGCACGTGGGGGACCCGGTATGTCCGTTCACAGCATTCTAGCGACTACTTTGGAGTAATCAACTGATTGGATATCAAGGAGTTTTATGACATTCTTTACCCAAGCGCTACAAGCGGAAGACGGGCCAACAAGCCGCCCAGTTTAACCAAGTTCTTCGGCTTAGACGACTCGCTATTTTCCACAATGGACCATGATATTCACAGAAAGCGCCGCGCGGCTCTTCTGCCGTATTTTAGCCCCACGTACGCGAGGCGCCTTCAGCCAATCTTCCAAGAGAGGCTCAACGTCATGCTGGAAAGGCTGGTTTCTTTCAAGGACACGGACGTGCCAGTCAACGCCAACTGCATGTTCGCGGCGTTTAGTCGAGGTGAGCTCCGGAATTAGGAGGATAAGTGGAAAAAGACACTAATATCGATCCTTCTGTAGACATAATGGAAAATCTTGCTTTTGGACAATGTACTAATAGACTTGGTATGTCACACGCCTGTACCTGGTTCGCAGAATCAACCACCCATTGACGTGAATAATCCAGAGCACCCCAGCTTTGACCCCTCAGAGCGCGATGCCTCTTTGTCTGGCGCACAGTCTTTCCATATTATGAAACGCGTCCCCTGGCTCAACGACATCATGATGTCTCTACCAGAGACATTGGCACGGCGTATGAGTCCCTCGCTGGGTTCTTACATGCGTCAGAAACACGAAACACGTAAGCTCGTAGCCCGGCTCTCAACCACATCCGACGACGAGTGGAACGGCAAGGAGATGCCCATTTTCCGAGGGGTGTTGAACTCTCCCAAGTTGCCGCCCCAGGAAAAAACCGTCGAGCGCGTGTCTCAGGATGCGCAGATGTTGCTCATGGCGGGCACGCTCACTATGGCATCCAACCTGGAGCATTCAATCTATTGGGTGGTTGACAATCCGGACGTGCTGCGCAAGCTAAAGCAAGAACTAAAAACTGCAATGCCTACGATTGATGATGTCCCAAATGTCCGGCTCTCATCCTTGGAGGGCCTCGACTACCTCACAGCCGTTGTCAAGGAGAGTGTTCGGCTCATCTACGGGAACTCCACTCCGCATTTTCGTTATGATCCTGATGGACCTTTGGTGTATAAAGAACAGGATACAGAGAAGAGCTGGGTAATTCCGGCGAATACGCCAGTAGGAATGACCAGTGTCCTACTGCATCACAACGAGCTTCATTTCCCCAACAGTAACAAATTTGATCCTGAACGCTGGCTGGGAGAGCCAGGGAAGAAACTGGATAAATACATGGTTGGTTTTGGCAAGGGTAGTCGTGTCTGCTTAGGCATGCCTCATGGATACGCTATTCTTCGCTTGGTTTTAGCTCAGATCTGGAGGCTATGGGCTACAGATGAGGTGGCACTTGGAGACGAATTGGGGGTTATTAGACTATACAACACAACCCCGGTGGATGTGAAAATGGTGGGCGATTTTTTCGTGGGAAAATACAACAAGGCTCAGGGTGTCGAGTTCAAAGTCAGTAGCTTGTAGCTAGATCCTCACAGCTAGTAGGTTTGGGTCAATCCTATTCTTGACAAATCCATATATGATATGCCCAACTAAGCCGCCAGAGTAGCTCACATCAGATCTGCTATTACTGGAGTACTGGAGTATCTCGATCTCTGGACTCCTTGTAGCAGCTATGATCCTTCCTCGGTTATGAAGTGGTAGTCTCAGCTCTGCCAATAAGATCCATAGACAGAGACGGAATTGATACGCGAGGTAAGCAGCTGTACCAGTCTCGGCATATGGACTGCAACGGCGTTGACTCATTCACTTGATCTCGGTAAGGCAAAGATAGACGATGAAGACTGATAAGCTTAGCAAAGTGGATATACCATCTGCATTAGAGTAATCGTAGCTGTCTCGAAAGAGAGGGAACAACTTCTCCTCGTACCCGTATATGCAAGGTAGGGAAGTTACGGAACATAACCCGGTAGGTGCATGGCAACCTACCAGGCATCATCAAGCATGTTTTACATGCCGTTCGATCCGGTCGTATGTGTATGTGACTTGCTCGTCTGTGCTGCGGCTGATGCTGAGGCTGACAGAGATCGGTGAAGACACGTAGGTCTGCTTATCTTCTAGGGTTACTTGATACTCAAGTACTGTTCGTATTTACCGGTGTTTCGCCTGCGAGATACCAGCAAAGCCGGTCGTTATCTTATTGATGACGAGCATTTACCGAAAGAGAGAGTTTAGAAGCTGTTGTGACCCTCAAATATCCCACCTGCCGCTGAGTTGGTCTCTCCTTGGTGCAAACAGCTCACAATTCGTATGTTCAACACCTTATTTTCAAGTCTCCGTATTTTTAACTTCTGGGACTCTTGAACCTTTATTTGAATTGACCAACAATTTCTTGTGACTTTAATCATGGGAGACACACTTCCTTCCCTTCTCCTGTTTGGGCCCCAAACGGAATTCCCATCTCCACAAGCCCTGGATCAAGCTCGCACTGAGTTGACTAGTAACAAGCTTCTGTCTACTCTTGTCGAAGCAGTTAACGACCTGCCTCGGTTTTGGCAAGAGTTGACAATATTTGACCCGGATTTACAAAGTGTTCCTGGGATCAAATATCTTGCTCTACTTGGACAATGGGTCCGAGAAGGCAGGCCCTTTTCTGTGGATGAGACACATCTGCCCAATCACTTCGTTCTTCCGGTCACTATACTCCTACAAATTACACAGTACACTGAATATCTCAGCCGCGTTGGTGCTGATAGTCACCGCAAGGTATTGGAAGCTGTCAAAGTGGGAGGAATACAAGGCTTTTGTGTTGGATTTCTCAGTGCTATTGCCGTTGCCAGCTCCGGTAGAGAGGAGGATCTTGGTACTGCAGTCGCCAGTGCCATTCGTCTTGCTGTGTGCATCGGAGCCTATGTTGACCGCGATGGCGCGTATTCTTCACAGCCCACGGAATATAAGGCTGTTGCCATTCGATGGAAAGAAGGCAACGCCAAAGGCAACGATGATATTCTCAATTTAATCAAGTCCATCTCAACGGCAAGTAAGAAAATCCTAGCAACACGACGTTATCTAACTTTTATTAGGCATATGTTTCAAGCATCAATGACGAAGCAAGCGTGACTGTCACGGCTAAGGCTTCTGACATAGAAGCTATAATCTACAAGGCTAGAGAGCATGATATGCGAACAAATCCTGTCCATGTCCGAGGCCGTTTTCACACCGCCGACTACAGACTCGTAGCTGAGAAGCTTATGAAGTTTGAACCGCTTTTCAAAGATTCCCAGCTCGGCGATGCAAGTACACTGCAAGTCTCGGTCAGAGACAGTGCTGCCGGAGAGCAACTTAAGAAAGGTTCCCTAGCTCGTTTTGGCCTGCAAAACACACTCTTGAATGTTGCAGACTGGCACAAGACGTTGAGCCGCTCACTGAAAGACATCAAGGGGCTCAACCAGACAACCGCTATTGCGGGAAATGGCTACTTTGTTCCGAAATCCCTATTTCGAGATTCTGGGGCTCGATTAATGAATTTGGGCTCCATTGAATTATCCGGCACAAATCTCGAGACTAGCTCCCCCAGTCATCATGGGAACATCAATGGAATAACAAATGGCATCGCCGATATCCATGATGTGGAGAGCCACGAGGACTTGTCGAAATACCCATCCCACTCTATTGCAATTGTCGGAATGGCTGGGAGATTCCCTGGGGCAGACTCCGTCGATGAGCTATGGAAGCTTATCACTGAGGAAAGGACAACGGTTGAGCCCGCTCCTGTGGAACGACTTCATCTACCTCAGACTGGTGACCACAAGAACACTAAGTGGTGGGGCAACTTTTTGAACAATCCAGACGCATTCGATCACAAATTCTTCAAGAAGTCCTCCCGAGAAGCAGTCGCGTGGGATCCACAGCAGAGAATCTTGCTTGAAGTGATTTATGAGGCGTTAGAGTCCGCTGGCTACTTCGGCCCCTCAGCTAGTTCCGAGCCACTGGATTATGGTTGCTACATTGGCGCCGTGATGAATAACTACTATGATAATCTATCATGCCACGCTGGCACCGCTTATGCTACAGTTGGGACTTCGAGATGCTACCTCAGTGGCTGTATGAGTCATTACTTCGGCTGGACCGGTCCTTCATTGACAATTGATACGGCTTGTTCGTCGTCTCTTGTTGCTATCAACACGGCTTGTCGGGCTATTTGGTCCGGAGAATGCTCCAGGGCCATCGCTGGCGGCACCAATGTCATCTGCAGTCCCTTTGATTATCAGAATCTATCCGCTGCTGGGTTTCTTAGCCCATCCGGCCAGTGCAAACCTTTCGATGCTGACGCGGATGGCTACTGCCGCGGAGAAGCAGTAGCAGTGGTTGTGTTGAAACCCCTTAAAGATGCAATCGACGCCAAGGATGATATCCTCGGCGTCGTTGTGGGGTCTGCCGCAAATCAGAATCATAATTTCAGTCATATCACCGCCCCATATTCAGGTTCTCAAGTCGAGCTTTACCAGAAGGTCATGGAACTTGGGAACGTGCAGCCGGAGTCTGTGACATACGTTGAAGCTCATGGTACAGGAAGTAAGTATTACCATCCGCAGGACCGTTCTTGCTCAGTTTCACTGACTACTTGACATCATAGCTGGGGTCGGAGATCCAATCGAAGTTCGCAGTATTCGTGACGCGTTCGGCGGACCTACCAGAGACTCTGTTCTCCATTTCGGCTCGATCAAGGGGAACATTGGCCACACTGAGGCTACGGCCGGCGTAGCTGGCCTTATTAAAGTGCTGCTGATGATGAGACATCGAAAGATAACAGCCCAAGCAAGTTTCAAGTCTCTGAACCCAAAACTCCCAGCTTTTGATCAGCATCAGATGTCCATTTCCCGAAAAGAAATACCCTGGGAGGCATATTCACTTATAGCCTGTGTAAACAGCTATGGGGCAGCTGGCAGCAACTCTGCTGTCATCGTTCGACAAATGCCAGATCCTGTCTATAAAGGCGATCCTTCATCCTTGTCAAAGTATCCGATCTTTATATCCGCCGGATCTTCGAATGGCCTCTCACGATATTGCCAGAAAATCTTGCCCTTGCTGGATGACACTGAATTAATTTCCCGTCGGGAAGACATCCTAGGATCTCTTTCTTTCAATCTTGCCGATAGAGGTAACCATTCGTTGCCTTTCGCATTATCTACGGCAGTGAACAGCATTTCAGAGCTAGATGCCAAATTGCGAGCTGCCGCTGATGGATCAGGAATAGCCCCAACGGAGGCAAGTAATCCTGTCGTGCTCGTATTTGGAGGTCAAGAGAGCGAATACATTGGTCTCTCGCGAGAAATCTATGATTCATCCAAGATATTCCGAAAGCATTTAGATTCCATCGACGACTGGGCAGTCTCTTCCGGACTACAGAGCCTCTACCCCTCCATTTTCGAGACAAAACCATTGAAAAATCTAGTCACTCTACACACGTCTTTGTTTGCTGTCCAATATGCTTCTGCCAAAGCTTGGATTGACTGTGGACTAAAGATTAGTGCTGTTGTCGGACACAGCTTTGGTCAGCTCACGGCTTTATGTGTATCTGGTGCTCTTTCACTATTCGATGCGTTGGCGTTGGTCTCAGGCCGAGCGTCTCTGATGCAGCAGCATTGGGGGTCTGAGGCTGGCTCCATGTTGTTCATGGCTGCTGATCGCAAGACAGTGGAAGAGATAATCCAGACTCTGGAAGCAAAAGAAGAAAATTTCTATGCTGAGATAGCATGTTACAACGGGCCAAAGAGTCATGTTGTCGTGGGCTCTGCGGACTCTATTCAACTCATGCAGTCGCACGTTGCTAGTACTCCATACCTTCGTGACTCTATCCGCACTAAGAGGTTGAATGTCACAAATGGCTTCCATTCACAGTTTACTGAACCTATGTTGCCTCATCTCGAGTCTTTAGCTCAGCAGTTACAATGGAGGGATACGCAGATCCAGCTTGAAACAACCAACGAACAGGAAACCAAAGCCCAACTAGACTTCAGCATCATTTCAAAACATACAAGACGGCCGGTATTCTTCCAACAAGCCGTGGAAAGATTGACATCTCAGTTCTCAAAGTGTACTTGGATAGAAGCAGGGCGCGGGTCTTCAGTTATGCAACTTGTCAAAGGGTCTGTTGGAGATTCTCAGGGCCACAGCTTTTATTCTCCTCAGCTCACTTCTACGAATGCGCAAGACTCATTAGCCGATATAACGGTTGACCTCTGGAAGAAAGGTTACGCCACGCAATACTGGCCATTCCACCGAATCCAGAAGCAAGACTTTAGCTACTTGAGCCTGCCCCCTATTCAATTCGAAAAGACTCGTCACTGGCTTGGATTCACCGGAAGGAGTTCGGTCGCAAAGGATGAGACCACAACACAGGAAGAAAATATCACAGGTCCTCCAAGGCTGTTGAAATTTGTTGGCTTTCAGGATGCATCGAAAATGGAGGCCGTTTTCCAAATTGATCCTCGCGCCAATCGCTTCCAAACAATGCTGGGCGGGCATGTGATGGCTGGACAAACCCTCGCCCCTGCTTCCCTCTACTACGAGGTTGTGTCCCGCGCAGCACTCTTCCTTGAAAATGATGTCGAGGCTTTGTCATATGTCCCAACGGTTGATGATCTTTTCATGGCTTCACCAATTGGCTCAAGCACCAGCAAAAGGATTACGCTTCTGCTGAGCAAACTCGATGGCGTCAGCCCTTCCTGGTCATTCCGTATCACAACACAGGACACGGAAATTCAGGGTGCTGAGCCTTTCGAGCATTCTAACGGCAGGGTATATCTGAAGAAACGTGACGACAAACAGGCAACAAGAGATTTCGAGCGGTTCGAGACCTTGACAGGCCACCGGAGATACCAGAACGTGATGAACCACCCAGATGCAGAGAAGATGCAGGGCAAACATGTCTATCGAGCATTCAATACTGTTGTATACTACGGCGAACCTTTCCAAGGTATTAAATCTGTGTCTTGCGTGGGCTTAGAGGCTGCCGGAATTGTCAGAATCACACCCCCAGCAGACGATCCTACAGATCAACGCCTCTGTGACACACCCATGACTGATAGCTTTATGCAATTTGCTGGATTCCTAGTCAACTATTTCAATAACCCAAGCATGGATGATGTCTTCGTCTGTAACAAGATTGAGCATATTGAAATTGGTGGTGGCTTCGACCCTGATGCCGGAGAGTGGCTCGTATATTCCACCATGAGCGAGGGCGGAGAAACTGATGCTACAGCAGACGCTTACATCTTTGATTCCAGGACCAAGAAGATGGTGATGGCAGCTTTCGGTTTCCAGTTCTCCAAGATGTCTCAAAACCTCTTGGCTCGCGTCTTGAAGAGCGTCAACAAGTCAAAGTCGACCAAGAACATTGAGCTCACAGATGATAGAAAGGAGAGTGAAGTGTATACTCACCCCGTGGAGCATACAACTTCCACACCCTCAGCTAAGAAGCCCGTTGGTAAACGACATGAACTTTTCCAGATAATTTCCAATGTGACGGACGTGCCAGTTGATGATTTGAAAGATGACTCAACACTGGACGATCTTGGAGTTGACTCGCTCATGGCAACAGAGGTGCTGAACGACATCCGGGCGGCGATGGGAGTCACCATTGATCTGTCAAGCTTTTTATTCTTCCCAAATATCAAGGCAATCGTCTCCCATGTCGATGAAAAGCTGGGCTTAGGCGGAGAAGAGGCAGAAGATGACGAAAATGACGACAGCGATTCTGCTAGAGCCTCGTCGTCTGACACGCAGTCGACGCCAGTCACTAGGGTGACAACGCCGGGAATAGGTGGCTCGGAGGGAGAGAGATCAAAAGAGATAAAAACCACGGATAAGCCTACTATTATCTCTGCCTATGAGTCGTTTGAGGCAACGCGCCTTAGATATGATCATCTGGCGGAAACTACACAAGCTGCTGGTTTCTGGGAGAGAGCGTACCCTCATCAAGCACGTTTGGTCTTGGCCTACGTTGTGGAAGCATTTGCCGACTTGGGATGTGATGTCCGACACATTCCAAATGCTGGCCAAGTTCCGCAGATCAGGGCTCTCAACAAACATTCGAAATTGGTGCGCCAGTTGTATCGTGTCCTTGAGGATGGGAACCTTATCAAGGAAAGTGCCGGGGCTTTTATTCGGACCAATGTTCCTGTTGATCCCGAATCTGCTGAATCTATTTACAATCAAACCATAGACTTGTTTCCACAGCACGCCAGTGTCAACAAGCTCGTACGTGCTGTCGGGTCGGAAATGGCGGCCTGCCTGCGAGGCGACAAGGAGGGTATTCAAGTTGTCTTCGGCAACCGGGAGAACAAGAAGACGCTGGAAGAGATGTATGAGTTCTGGCCCCTTCTACGAACGCCCACACTGGTCCTCGGTAGTTTCCTACTCAAAGCATTCACCGACTCAACCGGCACGGGCAAGTTTAGAATCCTCGAGATTGGTGCGGGGACAGGCGGTACGACTAGATACCTCCTCAGTGTGCTGAGGGCCGCGGGTATTGATTTTGAGTACATCTTCACCGATCTCAGCTCGTCGTTAGTAACCGCAGCTTCGAAGCAATTCAAGGGTATGGATGATATTTCGTTCGATGTTCTAGATATTGAACAGCCTCCTAAGGCGGAGTTTGAAGGCGCCTTTCATTGCATTATTGCGACCAACTGCATTCACGCTACTAGGAACCTTGAAGTATCACTCAAACACATCCGTCGAATGCTTCGGGAAGATGGGTTCCTGTCCTTGATTGAGATTACCAAGAATATGTATTGGCTCGACATTGTTGTTGGGCTGTTTGAGGGATGGTGGCTGTTCGAAGACGGCCGTCAGCACGCATTAATTGACGAGAAAAATTGGGAGCGAAAGATGAAAGCTGCAGGTTTTGGAGAGGTATCTTGGAGTGAAGGTGTGACACCGGAGTCGAAAACAGTCCGCGTGATCTCAGCATTTCCCACCAAAGTCAAGCCCGTGGTTGCTGGCAAGTCCGTGAAAGCCTCGATTGAGACTGTGGTTTATAAAACGATTGGGAGCCAGAAGGTTCATGCCGACATCTACTGCCCCATCATCGACGAAGAGGCTCCGACCCAAAAGAAGAAAATACCCGTTGGTAGGTGAGCCTCTTCACTTGATGATGTTTATATAGCTAACAATCCAATAGCGTTAATGATTCATGGGGGTAGCCATATGCTGTTCAGCAGAAAGGATATCAGGCCAGCACAGACGCGCCTCTTGCTTAACAAAGGGTTTCTTCCGGTCAGCCTGGATTATAGGCTTTGTCCAGAAGTTCCGCTTGCCCAGGGAGCCATGACAGACGTATGTGATGCCCTCGAGTGGGCTCGCAACCAACTACCTCACCTCAACCTTCCGCAGCTAGGAGTTGAAATCGATGGGGAGAAGGTGGTCGTCGTAGGATGGTCTTCTGGAGGACAGCTTGCCATGTCATTGGCCTGGACAGCGCCTGAACGCGGCCTTCCACCGCCAGCTGCCATTCTTGCCTTTTATGCCCCGACCGACTACGAGGATCCCTGGTGGCAGAATCCCATATACCCCAATGGGGCTCCGTACAAGGGGCTACAGTATGATGTTCTCGAGGGTGTGGAGGACGAAGCGATTACCAACTACGAGATGGTGGGAGCTTGGGAAGAACCCATTGCTGACCCCCGCAGCCAAGAGGATGCGAGATGCCGGATTGTCTTTCACATCAACTGGAAGGCCCAAACCCTTCCTGTAATTATGAATGGCTTGCCTAGTCAGAAGACAGCCTCGGAGAAACACCCGGATGTGGAGGACTGGAACAAGCTTCCACAGCCTTCTGTCGAAACCATCAAGGCACACAGCCCGCGCGCTCACATTGATCAGGGCGACTACAATGTTCCTACCTTCTTCGTTCACGGCACATCTGACGACCTCATTCCATGGCAGCAGAGTAACACCACCTATCAAGCGATGCTAGAAAGAGGCGTAAAGACCGGTCTGGTGCTTCTGGAGGGCGCTCCTCATATATGTGATCTGAGTAGCGATCCTGAGTCGGATGGTTGGAAAGCCACCGTGAGGGCTTATGATTTTATCTGTTCGAGTGTCTGATTATCTATAGATTCTAGGAAGGATTAGGTAGATTGAACATAAGAAGTACTCGGTCTTTACTTCCTGCTTCACCTCTCATCTCCTTTTAAACTGAGCTATCGCAGAAATATCAAACAATAAATAAGAATAAAAATAAAAATAACCAAAGATAGTTCGACCCAACAAAACGATACAAGAGCAATCCTATGTCCTCGCGTGGAAGGGTATCATGTTTAATGCTAAGCCTCATCTGCTTAGAATAGAACAACAATTTAGATGGAAAAGCTCAGTATCGACATATGAATATGGCTACTGGCGTAGCTACTCTCGGTTATGTTGTTAGTCCAATTGCATATCATGCCTTCACTTTCAGCGTGAATCCAGCCCTCATAACGCGAACAGCAAGAATAATCAAGCCAGCCACCAAACCACAGACACCTCCATAAAGCCATATTCCCAACCAGTTCAAGGGTTCATTGCTTCCGAGAATGGCACCGGCACTAGGACCTCCGAGCAGTAGTCCCAAACCACTGATGGCAAACCCTTGACCCATACGTGTACCGATCATAGAAGGATTCTTGGTGAGCATGCGGAAGCACACGGGTGGTAGAGCAATTACCATGCCGCTGAAAAAGCCTGTGACGATTCCTTCCACAACCATTCCAGCCGCATTGTGCACGGCTAACAGACAACAAATTGTCATGCCGTAGACTAACGTCAGAGGGCCCATAGTGTTGAACGGACCGATTCGATCAGACAGGGCGTTTGGTAGGATCCGCCCCAGCACCGATCCAGCATTGAAGATAGCCGTCATGTAGAATCCAAGGGACTCGTTGGTGAGACTGCGGTTCACCGGGTAGAAGGAGATGTAGAATAGCAGCACGCACTGGGCGATGAAGATGATGAGCACGGCTAACATGAAAGTCGCAAATGGGGCGTCGGTGAAGGCGGACCAGTCAACGATGGCTCGTGGCTTTGGCACACGGACTCGGACGCGCATGAAAATCAGGGGGACGATGAAGGTCGCAAGGGCGATGAAGCCGAGACACCTCACAGCCCAGGGGAAGCCTATCTGGCCGATCAGACGGTATAGCACGATGGGGTAGATGACACCGCCGAGTGAGGAGCCGGACGAAGCAACTCCAACAGCGAGGCCCATATGAGTGCTGAAATACGTGGGGAGGAGCGACACTGTCGGGACAAAGAGCAGTCCGGCGCCAATTCCGATAACAAAGGCCTGTGCCAGCAACGCCTGCCAATATTCGGTACACAAGGACAGCATCATCAATCCAAAGACGATCATGAAGCTGCCAGTGACAAGGAGAAGTCGCAAGTAACCTCTATCATAGAGTGGTCCGGCAATCAGTCCGGCGAACTGAAGTAGGAAGGACTGGATGGATCCAATCCACGAGATGTTAGAAGAGGTGGCCTGGAAAAGCACACCAGACTCATAGTACGCCTGGAAGACTCCAAAAGCGCTGATCAGACCCCATGTGTTGAAGAATAGGACGAAGCCTGAGGCGACCTGGAGCCATGCAACTAATCCACCATCAGGAGGGGGTGAAGGCGCTCCAGGAGGACCACCAGCTTGTGTAGGTGCTTTTTCAGCCACTCCATCCTTGGGGATATCTTTGGAGTTGCCTTTGGAGGTTCCATTGACGGCATTCTCGGAGCTTTCGTTAATGGTATCGTTTGAGGCGTCGTTGATATACTTGTCACCATCCGCCGCCAGCTCCAGATCTGGCTGGGCCGAGTTGTCAAGCTTTTCCGAAGCCATGATGAGTCCGCAATAAGAATTCCAAGTGATGAATATTCGGTGCCGTACCTTGAACTACGCGTCAAACTTCGGTATATATGAGGCTTTGTTTACGTCGTTACAACCACGCGATGTTGGAAGCTCACCCAAGGCGAAATTTGTAAGCAGTCACAGGGCGCTTCCGCCGATACGGAGATGAATTGTAAAAGGAGAGATGGATTTATCATATCGCTACCAACGTGTTCTAAATCAGTGCCAGCTCTGTATCGAGATCCAAAATCCAAACCTTCTTGATGTAGAGTTTGGACTGTTTCGTCATCACAACGACCAGATCGTAACTGTTGGTAACCGAACATTATTCAGCTTCCATTTCTCGGAAGTTCAGCGAGTCTCACTGAATATGATCGGGCTACACTAAATGAACAGCCTGTTACCCGCAGACATCAATGTAGGGAGACATGCCCAGGGGAAGCTCGCCAAGCATTTTCGCCCGCGACGGCGGAACAAAGAGAATATGTGACCAATCATGCAAATGGTACATCGGATGTGGAGTTTTGTCAGCAGTGCAGATCAGATGCTTCGTCCGAGATGACGGCGGACTTGATTATCAACCCATTTTCCCTCCGCCGCGATTCACCTCCGTCCGCTACGGTGGACGAACTGATGAACAGGACTCCGTGAACTCACCCGCATCTCGTTGCCGGATACTCCATCAAATCCCCTCGTGTCAGACAGACGACGATGAACAGCATCACCCCGGGTCAAGGCCCCTCTCCCATGGCAACCCCACAGGACTCTACACGAAGGAAGATCCGGAAAGGAACACGGTCGTGCTGGGAGTGCAAACGACGCAAAATCAGATGCATTTTCCCCTCGCAGGATGGTACAACTTGCAATGGGTGTTTGCGCCGGCGTGTCCCATGTGTCACGCAGGAAATGCCCGAGGACTTGGCCCCGGCGACGACCAGGAGCGGCGGCCAACAGCTTGGTGAGCGCATCGCGAGAGTAGAAGACTTCATCAAGGGCTTTCTAGCCAATCCCCATGCTGCGGCGATCAGCCAAGCTCCACGCCAAGAGTGGCAGTCGGGCAGTGATGACTCGAGAGCTCAGGCCAATGATTCACCGGTGTCTGCCCAGCTGGTTCCATTTCCTTTGACACCTGTGCAGGTACGTAGTTCCATGGTCCTTGCGGATCCTAGCTTCTTAGAGTAGCTTGTTGGTTCTAACGTCTCCTTAGAGTTTGCGTGGAGAGTCTGTGCCGGAGTCCGTCCTCGTCCCGGACTCGCGTGTTGAGTGGAATGGACTAGGCAATGAAACGGCGGTGCATCACTTGCTCGGAGCTTTTCCAAAGGGCGAGGACGCCCGTATTCTCCTCAGGGAGAGCTCCAGGCCGTCCCTATATACACGAATCATGAACACTCAGCCTCATAGTAAGCTGACATATGAGGCACTGGCAACGCCTGTTGCCGTTCCGACTCTCCCTGGCCCCCACAGTCATCCAGTGAGTTTGGCAAGAATAATCCTCTTGTTTGCTATCACACTTCAGACTCCGTACAGTGAGAAGCTCCGTTCACTTTCCGAGGCTCAGAGCACTCTTATGAGTCGTTTTGTGACGACTGCTACAACATGGGTAACTACAAGAGAGGAGATGAGCGGGACCATAGACTATCTCTATTGCGTTATGCTAGAGGGTGTCTACGAGGTAAATTGTGGTAATCTACGACGGGCATGGGCCGTCTATCGTAGAGCAATGGCAGCTGCTCAGCTGATGGGCCTCCATCGTTCTCCTACTCCATCACCAAAACGCATCGACCCGACGCTGGACGCTGATCCCAAGTTTATGTGGTTCCGCATCGTCTACATGGATCGTTACCTCAGTCTCCTGCTCGGTCTGCCGCAGGGCAGTCCTGACACGAGTATCGGGGCCAGCTCTGTTTTATCCCGCGAGCCTCCCCTGGGAAAGTTTGAGAGATCTCTCACAGTCATCGCATCCCGTGTTCTAGAACGCAACGAGGGCGAATTCAGCTCGGGTGGCATCGCAACCACCCATGCAATCGACGCCGAGCTACTGATGGTTTCAAAGAGTATGCCTGGAAGCTTCTGGCGGCCCGTGAACTTCCTCAATCTTGCTCCTGCATCGCCCGACACTCTTCTGGAGACACTTCGGTTGTCAGCCCAGGTCTACTACTATGCGCTGCTGATCCAACTCCATCTTCCTCACATGATGCGGATAGGGGACAACAGCCAGCATGAAGAAAACTCCAAGTTTACTTGCATGAATGCGGGTAGGGAGATTATGACACGGTTCATAGCACACCGAACCTTTAATCCGATGTCGTCTTGCTCGCGGCCCGTAGACTTCTTTGCGCTTCTGGCGGCCATGACGCTTCTTCTCGCTCACATCGATGCCCATCACGGGTCAGAAGCGAACCATTTCCTTGCCCACCAACGCCTAGGCGACCTCTCCATGTTGAATCAGGCGTTGGAGAGAATGGACATACTCAGCAACGCCAACAACGACGCCGTCTCTGGAAAGAATGCCAGGTTGATACGACGACTGCTCGCCATCGAAGCAGACGCAGCCGAAGGAGTACATTATGCGACAAACAGCGTGAATGGAGATGACGACGTGGATGACATTGATAGACAAGACGATCCAACTGGGGGTGAGGCTCTTCACTTGCGCATTCCGTACATTGGCATCGTCCGGATTGCTCGACAGGGCCCCATCTCCCGGCAGCCATTGCTGGACCAGGCTACATCTCAACAGCCGATCATGCAGCTGCGCGCGTCCGAGTATCAACGACCTGTAATGTATTCCACTTCCAGTAGCGAGAATCTCGCTCTCCAGCAACCGACCGATCTCGGCTCCAGCGAGATGGATGAAGCGGATGAATGGGCCTTCCAAGGCGTTGACATGGCCTTGTTCGACAGGTTGATGGGAGGGACGGCGTATATGGACGGCGTTCGGTTCGATTCGTAGACTCATGCAACTCACATGTTGCAGTTATCGAGCCTTGCTACCTCCTTCAGGAGCCGGCACTCACCACGATCTCCCCCCGGCATTCAGCAAAGCCGATGCTCGGAAGTCATCATGATCGTCACGAGACTCGATAGAAAGAGTGACAAATAGATTCAAAGAAAATAGGGTGCTCATTATTGTCCTCGTGCGGGATCGGATGCAACCCCTTCCCCGCAATGGCGTCAGCCACGACGATTTGAACGTGATGGATCGTCTGCTAATACAAATAGACACCCTCTCTTCGCTCGATATGGGCACATGAATGAGTAGATGAATTCAAGGATCCAATATCTGCGTCTTGAAGATACCGCGGTAATATCCTACCATGTCTGCCACTCTCGTCGAGACACTGCCGGGCCCTCCTGGCCAGCCTGACATCGCATACACCCCCAACCCAGAGACATACAAGATCAGAATTCACAGACGCCAACAATCCGAGGAGCTCTCCAAGACTCTGCCAGAAGGGTTCCCCCAGCGCCTAGACTCACCACTCGTCTGGGACGGCTCGACCGTGTCCGACACGTACAAGTGGTCGTACGAGCTGAACGAGGCAGAGCTCGAGGAGATTCATCAAGCCCTCGAAGCTTTCAAGAGTAGGTTGCTATCCCCCAAAGCTCACCCCCACGTCAAGACAAGACACGACATGATCTAACATAACCTCGCCCAGAAACCGGCAAGCCCCTGGGGGAGATCAGCCGGGAGACATTCCCCCTCGGCCCCCTGCACTCCACCCTCCGCTCCATCTCGCGCGAACTCCACAGCGGCCACGGCTTCAAGGTCGTCCGGGGCGTCCCCGTCGACCGCTACACGCGCGAGGAGAACATCATCATCTACGTCGGCCTCGCCTCGCACGTGGCCTCGATCCGCGGCCGCCAGGACAGCTCCTACCAGGGCCGGCCGGCCGACGTCGCCCTCGCCCACATCAAGGACCTGACCAAGCAGTTTGACGCACACAGCATCGGCGCCCCCGCGTACACGACGGAGAAGCAGGTCTTCCACACGGACGCGGGCGACATCATCTCCCTCTTCGCGCTGCAGTCCGCGGCCGAGGGCGGCGAGAGCTACCTGTCGAGCAGCTGGACCGTCTACAACGAGCTGGCCCAGACGCGGCCGGACCTGATCCGAACGCTCGCCGAGCCATGGGCGTTTGACGAGTGAGTCCCCAGGGTGTTCAAGATGACCTCGTAAGCCAAAGTAGACTGAGACATTTAAAAAACCATAGGTTCGGCAAGCTTGGCCCGCCAGGCTACTCCCTCCGGCCCCTGCTATACCACCAGCCGCCCCAGGATGGCGATCCGGAGAGGCTCATCATCCAGTACGCCCGGCGCTCCTTCACGGGGTACTGGGGCCTCCCTCGATCGGCCAACATCCCGGCCATCACCGAGGCCCAGGCCGAGGCGCTCGACGCGCTGCACTACGCGGCGGAGAAGCATGCCGTCGCACTCGAGTTCAAGGCGGGCGACATCCAGTTCGTCAATAACCTCAGCATCTTCCACGCGCGCGGAGGGTTCAAGGACTCCGAGGAGAAGCAGTATGTTACTTCCACCCAGCCCTTGTTAAAGCTAAGATTTGCCAATTTGTGCGTGTGACTGATATTTTCTTTTTTCTCGTGTAAAAATAGACGTCACCTTGTCAGGCTATGGCTGCGGGACGAGGAACTGGCCTGGAAGACGCCCGCGCCGCTGCAGGACAGGTGGGATAAGGTGTACAAGGGGGTGACGGCTGAGAACCAGGTCTTCCCTCTAGAAGCGACCATCAGGTCGGCGAGCAAAGGCAACCAGAAGCTCGAGTAGCGAGCGGACTGGAAGAGATGGTGGTGTGGAACAGGGATGAGATTTGGGTCCGGCTCAAGGGACGGCGGTCTAGACTCTAAAGCCCGATCGCCAACCAGGGCCCAATTTGTAGATTCTTTGCATATACGAACCAGCTACAAGAGCCTAAGATCCAGGCAGACTAATCACGACCGTCGCCAATTAATGCCCGGGGTAGCCCGTTTAGCTCTGTCGTCTCCCGCCGGTGCTCAGGCTGGACCAGAGTCAGATGGGGGGCGAGCAAAGGCAAATCTGGGCCACACGCTCCCCATTGGACCCGGATCTGGAATCTGGACCATCTTCTGATAGTGGCTCTTGGCGGAGATGCACGTAGCCGCTGCACTATGCACTTCTACACCGGAGTGACCTGAATCAATGTGGGTGTAGAGCTGGAGCTAGAGGGCTAGAAGATGCATTGCAAACTCGGCGCCTGCCATCAGTGTCGGACCCCTGGCTAGTTCCCGTCCTTGTCCTCTGATTCAAGTTGACAGTGTCTGCTATCTCGAGGCGTTGTTCTCGTCTCTGTGATATCGTGAGACGTCGCGGGAACATGCATCATGACAGGCTCAGTCTCGTGCCTGGCGGCGGTGAGGCAGCACATCTGCTCGACGCCGTCCTTCAAGGCGACGCTGCGCGACGTCGGCGACATCTGGCCCGACATCTGGAGCGAGTGCAGGCGCATCGGCATCCTCAGATGCCTCCCCGAGCTGGCCCTCGGCCTCGTCGTCACCATCGGCATGCTGCTGCTCGCCCTCTTCGCGCACGTCTGGAAGCTCATTGACCACACCATCCTGCCCGTCATTGATCCCTGGTCGATGTACCACGAGGAGCGCCGCGAGTACAGGCGCCGCGACAGAGAGTTTGCGAGGCGCTTCCTCGCCCGGCGCGATGCCCTCAACGTCTGCGCCCGGTCGAGGAGGACGTCGAGGAGGAAGTCTGACCTGTTCTTTGATCGTCTGCCGGCCGAGATCCGCCGTCTCATTCTGATTGAAGCGTTCGGCCACCGCACGCTGCATATGAACCTGGAGTTCCAGCACCCCTTCCACCTCGTGGATGCGAAGTCCGATGACTTATCCAACACGCACGCCGGGATCGAGTACAGCGCCGTCGCCACCGCCGACGGCTCCATGACCGGTCCTCCGTCTCATCTGCTCACCGGCGAGGCCAGGCAGTGGACGTGGTTTGGGTGCGTATGTCACCGCATCCCACCCACATGCAGCGCCTTGTCCTACGGCAGACGACGCAGCTGGCCCATCGGCCACGGCATCGCGTCTGAGCCGAATGGAGACTGCTGTCTCGAGGGCGCAGGGACATGCAATGAGTGGCCGGGAGAGTGGCCCGGGAAATGCCAGATTGGGGCTCTAGGCTGGCTACTGTCTTGTCGTCAAGCGTGAGTATATTATTTCTTGAAACGGTGCCAGGTAACTAACCGTATCTGCTGCAGATATCTAGAAGGCATGGACGTGCTTTACAGAACAAACACCATCCACATCGCGTCCGCCCCCCTCCTTCACTACTTACCGGACATCATGACGCCGAATGTTCTGTCACACATCACCTCGCTGGAACTGGTCTGGAATGCAAACCAGGTTCCTCTGGCCCTCGGTTTCACGGGCCAGGCAGCATCCAAATCTCACAAACGCCAGACAGAGCCTTTATTTCCCTCCTTACAGGTCCTCCGCATCACCTTTGCCAGCTTAACATGGGGTGAACTGGACGCCGCGACCGGCCTCAACTGGCCGTACAGGAGCAAGGACGCATTGGCATCGCAGCTACAAACCTACCTGTTCCCAAATATCGACGCTCTTCTCAACAGGACCGTGCCGCCATCCACAGACGTCACCATCTCGTGCGCCAAATGGATATGGTACGAAGTGACTGACCTCGCCCTCGTCGAGAAGCAGGGCAAGGAGGCGACCCGGCCGCAGCGCGCAGACATCGAGGGCCTCAAGTGCTGGCGAGAGACGCCTTCAGCAACCACCGGCGGCGACAAGGGACTGGAGGAAGCCTCGGGGTCGCCGTTCCGAGCGGGATTCTGGGTTCACATCCCCGTCGAAGATGTCAACCTCGGCACCGGAAGTAAGTCACCCCCTGAGCCGTCATCCCGTCTGTCCCATCTGGCTAACACGTTCCGTCATTGATCAGGGAATTACGACTGGAAGCGCGATCGATTATACGCTCTTGATCAAGTGCGCTTCCGATACCCCGTCACATGAAGATGGCTGGGCAGAGACGCACAATCACTATCATAAGCTCCACGATTAGCAAAATCGTCTGGTGGTATTAAGACCATCAAGGTAAATGCCGACCGACAGTCCTTCTAGGACCTGTAACCAAACCAGATAGAACTCATTCTTACACTCGAGACCAGGCGCCGCTCTCAAAACAATCAAATAGTCACATAAACACCCTACTCCTATTTCCTATTGGATGCGGAACGAAAAGAAGGTGTAGACTTTATATGCCAGCGAAGAACCACAGTTTTAAACAACCCAGAAAAGAAAGCACACGTCATTAAATCTTTTAATTTCCCTCTTCCTGTCTACCAAGCCTCCGGAGCGACCAGCTGCTCCGTCTCCTCCCTCGGCGCGTTGGGATTCACCTTGTCGTCGCCAAAGTTCTCGGGCTTGTACCCCGCCAGCCGCGGCGCGACGTACGGCTTAGGCTTGGGGGGAGGCGTCGCGGGTACCTCTCTGCCGTCCAGGTCCAGCCCGTCCACCATGGACGCGAAGGGGCACAGCCCGGGTGGCGGCACGGGGTGCACGCCCGTCGTGCTCGGTCTGGGGATGCGCGAGGAGGGCGACTCGGGCCGCGACTCCTCGCCGCTGCTGCCGTCGTCGTCTGTGCGGAGGATCTTGACGCCGTTGACGTACCCTTCCTTCTCGATGACGATCTCCTCGTCCTCATTGCGGAACTCGTCGGCGTCCTTGACCTGCCACTTGGCCAGGAGGTCGTTCTGGATCCAGATGACCTTGTTGAGGGCCTTGATGATGGCGATCTTGCGGGGGAGCGCCAGGCGGGGGTGGGAGAGGATGGCCTCGTTCATGATGTCCTGGATCAGGGCGAGGGTCATGCCCAGGTGGATGTACTCGACGTGGAGGGGGTGCGCTCGGCCCAGACCGACGTGCATCATGCTATTTCACCTGTCAGCGACTTAAGATCGTGAATTTGGGGTGCAATTGGCTTGGACCTACCCGACTTTGTCCAGGTACTCCCAGAACTCCATCCGGCTGGGATCGGAGCACAGCTTATTCAGGTACGCCCGCATGAACATCTTTCTGTGCTGGATGTGAGGGCTGTCTTCGGTCAGGCGCACGTCCATCGGGCCCTCGAAGCTGGTGGAGCGAGTCGTGAAGGCGCGGGCAGTGATGTCGTACTGCAGGAGCTTCTTGTAGACAATGTTGACGACGGCGGGGATCAGCGCCTTGACGTACTTGGCGCCGCCAATCAGGGCCTCAATATCCTCTGTTTGAGCACACATGGTTAGCGGATCGGATCTTGTGGAGGGCAGATTGAGGAGGGTATATCGAGGAGGGGGGCTTACTACTACTAAAGTCAATGAAGCTATGGAGGTAGTGGATGCGAGTCTCGAGGTTGGTGTAGATTTCCTCGCGGGAAAAGGTCATGAACAGTCGCGGTTGCGCCATGGTTATGTGAATCCGGGGTCTGAAGGGACCAGCTTGTGTGATGGAGTGGTTGTAGGCAGCTTCCTGCTATGGTCCTATATGTGGCCGCAAGCTATCGTGAAGCTATTGGGACAGTGATAGATTAAAATAATAGATGTCAAGTCGAAAATTTCAAACAGCACCACCAGTATCGGCGGGGAAATCACGAGGATGGAGGGGTGTGCGGTGGTTCGATGATCGATCGTATGTGCATGCACAGTCGGAGCAGTAGATGCAGGCTCGCTTCTTAACAAAGAACAGGACGTCTTCTCAGCAGGAACACGGGAACAGGAAGGAGGGGAACAAGATAGATATGGCCGCGGCCTCTTGAAAAAGAAAATGGCGAGATCTATGGCCGGGGTGGCTAGCACAGACTCAACTCTGTGACCGGCGCCGGCGACAGCTCTGGCGAGGGATCAGGGCTCCAGGCCTCGACGTCATCTGAGAGGCTTCACGAGCCCTCTGACCATTCAGTAGCCATCCATTTGCCTGCCCAGCTACAGTGGGCGAGCTGCCGGGACCGACCCTGGTCTGGGACCTGCTCGTCTGATGGTGGTCTGATTTCCGGGGCAGGCCGGGAGACGGGTCCGCGTCCGGCCGCACCCGAGCTCCAGGCCGCCGGAGCAGAGAATATAGCAGTAAGGCTGTGTAGATGAATGGTGAGAATGGCCCGGTGACCTTAAGAGAATTCTCCCTCTGGTGCTGTGCTGGCCGTTGGGAGTCTGCATTGTCGGCGACTTTCCCAGTCGCAGCAGCATCGAGACAAACCTCCACGGCGGATCGAAGCACAGAAAAAAACAGCCCACTCGCTTGTTAGCGCTATGCATCACATTAGGCGATATGCAGGGATCACACTGTAAATTTCAGTGTCAGTTCATCCCCTGGCGGTCCAACAGAAGAGCGGATGGGGGCATGTCCCAGCATCCCGCCCACACTCAACACGCGACACCGGCCGTTAAATCGAGTTAATTTTTCTCAGATCAGATCAGGTGCCGGAACAGTCATCTCGTGTAGTAGTCGTTTTCGATTTGTTCCGTATTTCTAATTCTCCGCTACTCCGACGACGCTCCAGAATAGCCTATCGTCAGCTCACATCTCCACACCAATGTGACTTACACTCGGCTCCGTCCGCATGCTACGCAAGGGACAGTGTAACCCGCCGGTCCTGACAAATGCTCGCGTGGTGATTTGTCCGTTGCTGCTTCGGGGCCTTTCCCGTTGTGTCATGTCTTCAACCGCCGTGCTCAACAACAACAAGTCCTCGTCTCTGTTCAAACCACCTCTGACTTGAAGCAACGTCTACTCTTCCTCTTCCTAGTCGCATAATGTTATGGCCGTAGCAATGAACCATATAGATTGGGGCGGCGGGCTGGGAACCAGGGTTCCACGTCCGAAAGGCCACCCATCTCATCTTCGATAAACCCTCCACATGATGATAATGTCCGCCCGTCCCATCTCAGATAGCTGCCTGCATGAACACTCGCGTAATCCCGAGTCCCTCGCCGCCTCTAGCCACTCACCAGTGCCCAGCATCTTTCTCCACAGGTGTCAACCCGGAGACTGGACAAGGAACGATCAGGACATGATCCCATTCTCCTAGCGCTAACAGCAAGTCCGTCCGGGAGGCGTCACAGTGTCCTTCCCTGTTTGATGATGGCACCAACGGGGTCTTACTCCGGGTCGAGCTGATCTGATCTGCATGTCATTGTTCCAGGGTCTACCCCCTTCCCTTCCCTTCCCGGGGATCTCTACCACCATCCTTTAGCGAGCGACTTTGGCACAGGGACAACGTTGCATAACTCGTTCACTTTATATTCTTACGTCGTAATTGGTCATTAGGTTCCTTTTATGGTCCCGTCGCTGTCTCTGTCAGGGAATCCGGGGGCCCGGTGGCGTGGTAGATCGCCTGCCGGTCCTTGTCACTGCACCATCTTGATCCGTCCCTCGACCACCGGCGCAATCGTCCTCGTCCAGTCCACCGATGCTTCGGCCTCGCTCATTGGGTCACACACCTTGGTCTTCAGGCCCGTCTTCATCACCCACCTCGTGGCAAACTTGCGCATTAGCAGCAGCTCAATCTCCATCTTGTCGTCGTCCACCGTCGGCAGACCATCCCCGTTCTGGACTTCCTCCGCCCCATTCTCACTCTCGGTGTCGCTAACATCGTCGTTGATGGGGGCCCGCTGCAGTCCGATACGCGAGTGCAGGAACCCGATCCACTCGAGGGACGTCTCCTCGCTGTACAGGCGCTCGAGGGTGTTCCGCCTCGCCCTCCCGAAGTTTTCGGAGACTGGCGAGGACGGGAGGACGGGCGACAGCGGCGTGCCGCAGTTGTCGGCGACCTTTCGCCAGTGGCTCGCCAGGTTCGTCCACTGGCCCACCGTCCGCAGACCCATGAAGTACTGGCGCAGCATCGCCGAGATGAGAATCCCGTTCTCCTCATCGATGATCTCCTCGGCCTCGCCGCCCTCAGACTTGACGAGAAGCGATGTGAATCCGTCTGCAGCGTGTTAGCAAATCCCCACTTCCTCGAGTTGGATCGGTTCGTTCCTTACCCTTTCCACGTCCCATGTATCCTCGCGTCACAAGCTTGTACTTTCTCTCCATATCACACGGCTCGCCGCCAATCTTGACCGACAAGATGCGCTTCCGGGTCTCCCTGCGAGGGTCGAACTCGTAGTGGATGTTGGACACCTGGGGGAAGCGGCCCTCCAGAGCAGGGTACTGGCTGACGCCGTTCTCCAACGCGTCCCAGATGGCCTGGCCAGTCACGACGAGCAAGACGACAGGATCCTCGAACGGGAAGCAGGTGACGATGTCCTTGATGCGCAGCGCGCCGGGGGGGTAGACCTGGTCGCCGCGGATCGTGCCCGAAGCCATGATGGCACAGTCGGCCTCGTGGTGCTGCCTCATGACGTCGCAGACGAAGTTGCCAATGTTGGACTCCTTCATGCGCACGGTGCTGAACCGCGCGTCGAGCGGCGTGGCGGTCCAGCCGACGGCCTTTGCGAGCGAGTGCTGCAGCTTGGACGTCAGCTCCGTGACAAGCTGGACCGTCTCCTCGTGCTCGGGGATCTCCGAGGTGACGTCCCTCCGCGTGATGTCGAAGTCCCAGCCGCCGGACCCGTCCTCCTTCCTCCACGCCTCGATGTAGCTGAGCTGTTTGAAGTCGGTGCCCGACCGCAGGACGTGCGTGCCCTGGATGAAGGCGTACGAGTAGTAGTGGTCGTGGCCGCCGAGGATGATGTCCATGATGCCGCCCGTCTTCTCGGCCAGCTTGTTGTCGTTGGGCTCGCGCTGGTGGCTGATGCAGATGACGATCTCGGCGCCCTGGGCCCGTAGCTCGGGGACCAGCTCGAGCGCCGTCTCGCTGGCGGACTTGTAGATGAGGTTCGGGGGCAGGCTGTTGATGGTCTCGAGCCACTCGCGCTCGCCGAGGCCAATGAGGCCGATCTTGATGCCGTTGGACGAGGTCATCATGTGGGTTCGCTTCGCGTTTCCGAGGGGCACATTCTCGCCGAGGGCGGGATCGAGGACGTTGGCAAGGAGCCATGGGAAGTTGGTCTTCTCGGAGAGGTACTGGAACTGCTTGACGCCGAAATCAAAGTCGTGGTTCTGCGTGCTCCAATGGTCAGTTTCTCCCAATGGGAAGGGTCCAACAAGCAGACAGGGAAAGCTAGGAAATGGTACATACACCCACGCAGGCACAGTCGGTGCCAATTGTATTGAGGGCATCCACCATGTGCCTCCCCTTGGTCACGCTGCTCTCGAGACTGGGATTGAAGGCATCGCCGGAGAAGAAGGTCAGCAGCTCGGACTGGCCCTTGAACTGCTCGGCGTGGCGGTAGTGCTGGCACAGGTGCATGAAGCGGGCGAGGCCACCAACGGGCTCGGCACTGGCGGGATCGACATGGTAGACGTCGTTGTAGTGCAGGAGACGCAGATCGGGAACTGCACCGGTCTCGCCTCGGCCGGACGCTGCGGTGACGGACGAGTTGGGCGGGATCTCGCCTCTGGGAGCCATGGCGGCGGGCTGGACGAGGAGGAGGGGAGAAAAGGCGGGATGCAGCAGTCAATGGCGGGGTGAGACACAGCAAAGCACGTGCGAGGGGCAGGACGAAGCTCTGCTCGGCACGAGGCAAGACAAACGCAATGCTCCCAACGATGCCGCAGACGACACAGGCGATGGCAGAGCAGGTGGACGAAGCAGCGGAGAGGGGAGAGAAAACTACGAAACAGGAGAAAGATCGTGTGACAGAGCGATGGAGCAGAGCTGCTGCGGATGGCTTCCATGGACATGCAGCTCAGCTCAGACAGCTCCAATTGGGGTTCTGAGCTGCAGCGAGCTCAATCCCTGAGGCACAGCGGATCAGGCCGTTACGTACAGCAGTTGCAGCACCGGTGGGACTGCCCTCAGCGCCTCCAGGCACCTGCAGCACAGCGGACACAGGGCAAGAGGCCGCTACAACCACATCAACACATAGCATCAATTGATGAGGGCATTCAATTGGCAGCCGGAGCTTTCTCTGTTTCAGATATGCGATCCATTCCATCGCTGCCGTGCGCAGATCACCAAAAGGCCTCCGACGCACCCTGATTTTCCAATCCCTGCCATTATCTCGGTGCTCACCGCCTTGCTAAACTCGTTACATTGGGCCCTCATCCACTTTTGCGTGTCAGCAGTCAGCCAAGCTCGCAAACCGCTTCCGGCTCTGACAATAGCACGTGTGTGAGTGGCCAACAGCCTACAAGATGCTCTCCACCAGACAAGACAAGCCAGACAGACAGACGGCGACTAGGGGTGAGTTAATCGGGCATCTATTCCTGCGTTAGCTTCGCGACTGGAACGGTTCCAATCGCGGTGGATTCAGCTTGCTAGAGGTAGGTTCAGGGACCAAGCTTGAACATCATTGCGAAGTGTACCGTCTTCTGTCAATCAATCCAAGTCGTGTATTCATGCTCTCGTGAATCCAATCAAAGACCAACTAATCAATGCGTCGTCTTTCCAAACCGCTCCTCCATCGGGCAGAAGACCACCGCGCCGTCCTTCTCACTCTCCTTGCCCAGCAGCGGCACGTGCTGATCCATCATACTCATCAACCCGTAGACCTGGTCCTCGTCAGCCATCAATGCACAAGTAGAGACAGGACGTGACAGTAACGTACCTTGTTCATGGCCAGCGGGTCCAGCCCCGTCTTCATCAGCTCGTGCGCGAGCTGCACCGCCAGCGAGGCCGTCATGGCGTTCTCGCTGCCAATCGTCACCATCATGTCCATCAGCGCATTCACCTTGTCCATGTTCGACCGCGTGCCCGACTCTTGATCCCGCTTGATGAACACAAACGCCGCCATAAACGCCGCAAACGCCGTGAATGGGTTACGGAACCTCGTGTGGATGTCCATGGCCATGGCCAGGATCGTCGTGATCTGCTGCGCCGCGATCTGCACCCTCTCGTTCGCGTCGATCGGTAGTCGTGGTGGTGCATCCGTGTCATCTTCACTGGCTGAGTTGACGCGCGATGTCGCTGCGCGATACAGGCATATCGTAGAGGTGTACAGCTGCAGGTTGACGACAACAGCATCGTTATCGTGCATGTTCTCAGGGCAGCAGAGATGGGCCGGCATCGTGGCAAAGGCGGTCGCTATGCCCTGGTCCAGAGACGCAAACCGCATCCAAAACGGCTCGGCATCCAGAGCTGAGAAGCTCGGAAGCAGGGGGTTGCTGTGGTTGCTATCAATGCACTCATGGAAGAGGTGCATGGCGATGATCCGGCAGGCAAAGGAAGACCTTTCCGTACCGCCGTTGCTCAGTGCATCTTGGAACGATTGGGGTGCAGGCTCAGTAGATACACCAGCAAGGTAATCTTCATCGGATGCCGGCAATCGAGTCTGGATCTGAAGCCTGGCGTGTCAGTAGTCTCTCTTCTCCCAACATTCCCAATAATACCTCCACTTCGACTGAACTGATCAAGAGCGTTACTCACCTGGTGTGCATTGATCAGGACAGGCCATCCCGTAGTGGCACTTGTCCCCCGGTCTGTCATAAAGCCAGCCCAAAACGTACGTCGTCGCTCCTCAAGCTCACACCAATCCCTTGGTGGGAGCAGAGTCCGCTGAGTCGGGCCATGCGGCGCGTCCAATGCATGCAGGCCGAGCATCTGCATGATCCGGACGGCCCTCGATACACTGATGGAGGCCCGGGAGAACCACAGCTGTTGCGCCTCGAAATGACTGAGCAGGATCCATGCCTGGATGTGAGGCACCGTGATATTGTAGCCGTCATCCTACTCAACCAGCGCATGGCGATTCAGCGGATTTCTTCCTTTTCATAAAAGCTATGGATCAGACTCACCATCATCTCGTCGGCTTCCAGGTATTTCCGTGCGCGCCTGTAGAACGGCTCGGCGATGTATGCCGACGACACGTTGGCCGCGAGGGTCATGATGGTGTACTGGAGGCACATTGGCGGCTGCATGTGCGGTGGCTGATACAGCGAGGCTCGGTACCGCACGGGATGGAGGATGGGTGCAGTGCAATGTATTTTGGCAAAGTAGATGTCCGTCCTGTATGAATCATCGTAGTGTGAGTTGTTAGCCAACCATCCGTTCTCTCATGTCCGAGTAGAAGACCCAATAGAAGTCGGTGGTGGCATACAGTTCATCCACCTGCTCCCGCGCTGGGAGCTGCTCCATGCGACCCGTCCACGCCATAGAAGAGGAGGAGTTCGACCCTCCGCCGAAGGACTCTGGAGTCTGGGGGAGCTCGCTGCTCCGCGATGCTTGCCCATGATCTTGGGTGCGCAGCTTCCCCTCAAGCTCCGCTGGCATCCCAGTCAGCCAAAGTACCATGACAACATCATGCTTAGTGAATACTCACCTAGGCGGCTCTCCAGGTCGCTGATCTTGGGCCGTGACGGCAGGCCCATGCCAGGAGCGTTGCGTCTCCGCACCGTCGGATAATGGCAGACATCGCCATTTCGGATGCATCGCGCACAGGAAGGCGTCGTGCGGTCGCACTTGACCTTGCGCAGCTTGCACTCGGAGCACGAGAATCGCGGCTCGCTGGGGGTTTCGCTCACCATGGCTCCGCAACAAATTGTCTCACCTTGATAAGCTGGAGAGGGAACAGGTCTGCGTTACAGCCGCTCGTCAATTGAAACTCCATTGAGCTTCACCTTTTCGATCCTATAGCCTACCCTATACCCTCCCATTTATCTTACTGAGATTCAACACCACAATCCGCCCATCATAAGCATCACCAAGATCTAACCTAAGAATATTTCCATTTCCTCTTTGTTTTATTTCTAGTCGAATTTAAGCCGTCATAATCATATTGTGATTCATCCCCCTATTAGAGGTGTGTCTTCTCCCCTTCTGCTGCATCTACTCTACCTTGAGCAACAAGATCTACGGCCGTACCAACATCTTCCTCCCCATCAAGTAGATCCAACCAGCATGTGCTGAGGCCTTCATTCTCCAGCAGAGCCGAGATAGTCTCCGCAACAGACGCGCGACTAATATTGCCCCGCGCGCTTTTTGTTTTCCCTAGCTCAACACCGCCTGAAGACGCGTCTGTGAGCATCCCCGGCCGTAAGCTGATCGCGGCAAGATCGCTTCTCTTGGATGCTTCCTGTACAAGAACCTGATCGGCTTGTAGCTTTGCCTCACAGTAATCGGCAAGTGAGCTGGCATGCACTTTGCGGATATATTCCCACGAATCTGCGTCCCACCAGCTCGGCGATGCGCGACGACACGCGAGGTATGATATCAAAACAAACTTGGAGATGCTTGGCGTGTCGATGGCCGCTCTGACAAAGCACGTCGCTGCGTCTCGATCTACAGCGAATGTCTGCAATTCATTGCGTTAGATGGATGAAGACAGAGGAGTGAGGGAGATCACACGCTCACCCTTTCCACAGGGCCCTTTCCGCCCGCGCCGGCCGTCCACACGATTGAATCCGGCTTCACTTCATCCAGTATCCCCTTGGCTTGCGATACCTCTCTGACATCCTCGAGGCTGCGGACAAGGACATTGAGCTTCCCATGGCCCGTCGCCAATCCCTCAATAGTAGGTATCTGCTCCGAAGTTCGAATGATGCTCGTTACTGTCCACGACTTCTGCAGGAGCAGCGGCGTGAGCAGCTGCGCAATCTTGCCATGCCCGCCGAGGATGAGAATGTGCCGCGTCATGATATACTCTACTGCGTGAATTCCGAGCTTTCCGTGATTAATGGTGCAAAAATATACTCCTCTTCCAAGCGTACGAAGCTGAGTGTCCTTGGTCTGGTTGAGTGCTGAGTGTTGAGCAAAAGAGGGGTTGAGACAAAATGACGAAACCGAGACCTCTTACGTCAGTGTGCCCTGAACTCACCAATTGATACTATCAAGTCGTGCATTGGTCCAAGGTTTCGCTATGGATTTCGGGACTAATGTTTTGTAGCCCTTGCTTGATGTAGTCTTGAAACTATGGCGACAGCTTCTTCTCTTTTCCTAGCACTCGATGTGCAATAATGTAATTCGCCTTGTGGATAATTCTACCTGGCCATTCTTTTCCCTGTTTATCAAAGGTGCGGAAAGTGGCTAGTATGCCGAAAAACTTGACTATACGATTCCGATAAAGGCGCCTGGAAAGGAGTTACTTGAGGCTTCGTTGGCCTCGATTATTTTCGCAGAACTGAGTCTCTGGATTCTGCACCCATTTCCCGAAACCTGGACGTACACATTCATCTAAGGCATTGAGGAGACAATTATGATAGACCTCGTGAGTGACTGGATTCTTTTGCGGTATTGTACGGGATGCTCGAAAAGGATTCAAGTTCTTTCGTGCTGTTATTTTCAAATAATCAAATGTTATGGCTTGTTTGCGTAGATACGCCTTCTAAGTGAAAAGCCAACGAAGTATAGTATAGAGTGCCTGATGGGTAGTATTTTGGTCACCCCTTGAAGAGAAATAGTAGATAGTTGTTTTTAATCGTAATAGAGCTTCATTGAAATTATTTTTGGCGAGAAATGACTTGCCGCATTCTAAATCTCCCGACAAGAGTACATAGTAGACCAGATTCCTGACTTAACTAAGCCTTGAAATTGAGAATGCTTGATAAGCCCAACGTAGATGTTCTTGACCTTGTGTTGAACCAGTCAGTCAATACTACGCATACTCGTGTCACTTGTGCTATATGTGAGTCGTAATATCTGGCGACCATCCTGCTTAATTATGAGTTGGCTCTCGTTGATTTCATCTGCCTGGGGCTGGATAAGCTCCGAATGATGGATGCGTCGTCCTTCAGGAAGCTGACTTGAGTGTGTTCGGGTAAGCCAACCATAAGCCGACATCGTAGATAACGGAAAGAAACCACTTACACTGGAGGCTGTAGAATAGATGAAGATTTAGAAGCCGTAGGAAGGACCCTGTTGTTTTCTGTCTATTGATGAGTGTTTATTTCCAACCTCTGGGGTTTTGATTTTGGAAATAGGTTTCTTCGATTGCCAGGCATATCGAGCCTATTCTAATGTAAACTCTAGCGAAGATTGAAGCGCTGTTTAATCCTCTGTGTTCTTTTCCCAGTCAAGCTACGTCTTGTTCTTGAGTATGGATATACCAGTCAACTGCAAACACGATCTATTGAGCCAGATTAAATTGCTATCTGTAATGAGAATACATCTAAGACGACTACTGTTGATACAAAACTTTTTGTCTAACCAAAACCCCAATTCTACCTGCTTTTTTGTCTATCCCAGACTCCAAACTTTTCTGAACCGTCCCGTAATGAATCAACAAACGCTACCAAAGTCCGTTACAAAAATGTGCGCCTCAATCGTCGCGGGTATCTGTGAAAGACCAAGGCTATTCGTTTCCCGTATCCGTATCTAATTAATAACCATCAAGATAACAAGACAAAAACATGAGAAGAGAAGAAAAAATAACAAAGAAGATGGAAGTGGGAGTAGGAGAAAACTTGCTATGTGCCAATGCGCTTGAACAAAATGATGAAGGAAAAAAAAGGAAATATTGAGTTGAATGAGTGTTAAATCTCGTTGGTGAGAGCAACCCCAGGGGAAGCCGGGCGGCCAATGTGCATACGCTGAATGGCATCCTCAAGCCTGGCATTAGTGGGAGCCACGCCGCTGGAAGGGTGCCTGGCGTGCTTCTTGGAGTGTCCCGTGACGCTGAGCTTGCGTGGGCGAGTGCTCTTCTCCAGAGGCTTGATCTCATCATCCGGGGTGGTGATGGAGGTCATGGACGAGAAGGTCGACAGGTTTGAGATGGAGCTCGTGGAGGAGGAGGTGCGCGACATGGTGGAGTACATCGACGACCTCTTGGAGAGGGGAGCCCGGGGAGAAGTAGGAGGAGACGACATGGCCGATGGCGACGTCGGATGCTCAGCGAGATCAGAGAGGATCTCCTGGACCGATCTCCTCTTGTCGGGCACGCCACCAAGTCGGCGCTGCCACCAGCTCTTGTCGTGCTCGGCGTCACAGAACTCAAGAATTTCCGGAAGAGCCTGCTCAATCCGGTCCAACTTGTCCTCGTCGACGTTGATCGGGCCATGCTCAGATGCAAGCTCAAGGAGCGCAGCGGCGACGCACGCCTCCTGCCGCTTGCTCGCCTCACGCTCGCGAAGGCCACAGGCATCCACCTTGAAGACAATCAAGTCGTCAATGGAGATGTAGGGGAGAGCGTTGGTGTTCTCTCGCACTGGTCGCGCGGCGGCGGGGAGATAGGGGCTGAGCCAGTCTGGGATCATCTTGACCTCGACCAGCTGGCCCTTAGGCAGCTTGATGTAGACGAGGCCGGCCTTCTCAAACAGGGGGCTCATCGGGTGGTTGACGATCTCCTTCTTGACCCGGCTGGGGGACGACGATTTGCTGATGACAAAGTCGATGCTCTGATCGTTTTAGTGCAACCGTTAGCTTCACTCACCTCAATGGCAAGGGGGGGATGAGTCGTGTCGTCTTACCTCAACTCGGCCGTGCTGGGGGAGATACTTGCACACAGCCAGATCACCAGTGACGGCCAGCTTGGTGTTCTCCAAACCGGGCGTGTCACTCATGAGCCGGACAATGTGGAGAGCTGCCTGTTCCAGCTGGGCAAAGCTGGGAGGCGGGGCAGACGCTGATGGGGCCATGGCTGAGATGATTAAGAGGGTTGTCCTGGGTAGATCGGATCGGGTTGAAGTAACCTGCAGCTTGGCCCCGCGGCTTTGCAGCGCGCCTCTCTCGATTCTGTGATTGATTGGGATGGGATAGGTTCAGAAAGGAAAAAGGCACCAGACCTGCAGACCATCGGGCCTAAGTAGTATGTGCATCCGGTTGGGCATCCATCGGAGTCTGTCCTACTGGGGAAAAAAGGGACATTGTGGCCGCCCAATCACCCCCGAAATCCGCCTTCTGGAAGACAGACCCAGAAAGGGCTGCTGCTGCCCGACTCGAAAAGCATTCCTCTCAAGGAGCAGGGGTAAACGGGCCCAATGATGGACCATTGATGGTGGCTGATGGGCTGTGCCTTTCGCCTGTAATTTTGATTTGGTGGGATCACCCCTGCATATCTATGGACTATAATTAATTAAACGCAGGGTCCTGCTAGGCACAGTCTGACAGAAGGAGTCTAAGAGGACCAAGACCGTGGCCGGCACGGGTCAGCTCAATCTCAGGCTCAGACGCCAGAGTCACTGAGAGGTGATCCGGGCATGGACCAGGCTGCTTTCCGATCACACTCTAATCCCAGTCCTGCCGCTATTGGAATTCTGGATCCTGATATAGCGCCGCCCACAATCCAGTCGTAGCCGTGGAGATGAAACTTGTTTTCAGTGTGTGTCGGAGTCCAACTCGTCCCCATCCAGCCTCGGCATCCAGCAAGCTCCTCTTGATGGTTCAGGATGCTCCTTGTCGTTGGGCACAAACTAGCTGCCAGAGCAATCTCAAACACCTCTTATGACGTAGATAGTCCAAACAGACGCTCTCCGGGACGGCCCTTTGCTAAAATGCCATGCTGCTCTCCACACTCTGTCGTCATTCCCCAGGCACGTTTGTTTATGCACAAATTTCGGAAGCCAAGAACTCCATATTGTGTCGATGCTCAAATAAGTGCTCCGTAATCAACTGTGGGAGCCGATTTCTCCCGCCCAAAAGTAAACATATCAATAACTTCGGATACGGCAATGCAAATGTGAAAATTTTTCTTCAACAGAACCACAAACCTGGCTATTATTTCGGGTGTTATTACTCTTGCATTGGCCACGTTAAACAATAATGTTTGTATTTATAAGATCCCTGGGGCTCAGCCGCCTCAGCGCAAAAGGTCGCGTTGCTGGCCCTGGCGCGTTGGTTGAGTCGCGCACACAACCGCTCGTCTGACTCACCAGCTAATTTGCGCCCTCGTATATGGCGATTCCCACCTTCCTGGACCAGGTGCTGCCTTCGCCGTCTTTGATGTCGACTGTAACATAATCAATACCGGCGGATGCGCCGGCTGAGTATGACGCCTCGGAACCGTTGAGTGAGACTGAGCCTTTGGTTGGTCCGGAAACACTGAATGATGGGGATGAGAAGCCTGAAGCCAGCGCAGCGAGATTGATCGTGACAGTCTTCGATGGCGACACATACACGTGAGGCTCAGCCATGAAGTTGATGTATCCTTCCAGCGGTGTGTATCCCTCTCCTCCGGTTGATCCGTCCCACCAGTCGGCGATGCCATCATTGTCACTATCCCACGACGAATCCCGAGTCACAGATGGGAAATCCTCTAGTCCGCCAGCATCTGCCGGGTCATCGATGATACCCTTTGTATTTCCTACGCTTCCGGTGTACGTGTATGATCCGTTGAGTGTCTCCTGGATGATGCGAGTGTCGTGGTCGTCAAATACTGGTTGTTGGGCGCCCACGTCGGAGAGCACGCGTTTGTAGGCCTCAGTCGACGTCTGCGTCTCCACGTGTGGTTTGAAGAATTCATTGTCATAGAATTTCTGGTAGGTTGGTCCAGGACTGAACTTGATCACAGCTCTGCATGCAATGTTTGATGTCTGGCCAGTGCCGTCACCTACGTACTGAGTCGAATCCTAAACGAGAAAGAACATATGTCAGTACGAATTATATACCATCAATAGTGGGTGGCTAGAAACTTAGACGCTACATTGGGCAACTTACTTGTGTGAAGACGCCAGGCATCGAATTGCCCGAGCAGTAATATGTCTGTGTACCTGGAGCATCATCCTCGTAGGTGCCCTCCAGGTCGTATGTCATGCTGCTGCTAGTTGCTGGTCCTGGTTTGTAGTAGTTGCTGACAAAGTTGACTTGGTGTGCTCCGCCGTCTGTCACTCGGTGGCCGAAATTATACACGACATTGTTTCGGAAGTCGAGACGCCCGTTGAAGTAGGCTGCATCATCCAGCCCTCCAGCCATGGACCAGCTTCGACCTTCAGCGTGGGCGAGAAGGTTATGGTGGAATGATCCGATGTTGCCACCCACAGAAGCTAGGAATGAGGACATCAGTTAGCAACGAATGTTTGCTTGCTATTGGGGAAGTTCTGGTGTCTGCTTGAAACATACCGGAATAGCCGTGCGCAGTGCCAGGAGGGTAGTTCTGGGTTTCAAGCCTGGTCAGCTGGAGGCCCAACGAGGTTGTATCGGGACCATACCTTATGGCCAGCCACATTAAGGGGCTCTGATATCAAAGTCCTCTGCAGCGTGATGTTGTTGGCGCTACGGGACGAAAAGCTTTCGTCGATTGTCCAGCCCACAGAACAGCGATCAAAGATGGCGTAATTGCTACCAGCCATTCCCATACCGTCAATGGTCTCACCAGAAACCTTGGTTGTAGTTTTATTTTAGTTTTGTTTCTTCCATTTCTTCGTTATATTGGTTGAGAAAGACTCACCTTCCCAGGTCTAACTCGCATGTGTCTCCAGATGTTATCAGATGCTCCTGGAAAGGTGGTTAATAAAGAGAATTACAATGAGAGAATACGATAGCTAAAACTCACCACTGAGGCCAACGGGCATTCCTTGGATAACAATACCCTTTCCAGGCGCAGTTTGAGCAGCCACTGTGACATACTTATCACTAACAGTCAGACGAGATGTTGTCGTAATGACTCCGCCGACATCAAAGATTACAGTTCGTGGGCCCGTAGCCACAGACAAGGCGTATCTGAGAGTTCCAGGCTCTGTCCCATCCGCCAGGGTTGTCACCTTGATAACTTTCCCCCCTCTTCCACCACGTGCAAATCGACTATAAGGGCGTTAGCAGGTGCAGCTTGATTACAACGCTACCGCTTATTAACAAAACCTACCCGTGGCCCTCTGCTCCGGGAAAAGCCAAATGTGCAACGCGGAACATGTTTTCTCGGCCAATGAACGTTTTATCATTTGAGACGACATCGACTCGCCAGTAATAGTAGTCATCGGTGTTCAGGCCTTTGATATGGGCTATTAGCATAGAACGAAAATTTACCGCTACAGTTTGTTGTTGTTAAGACATACCTGAGAACGTGGTAGAGGTTGAGGTGCCTGATTCAACCAGCTTGAGATTCCCGGTTTCGGTTCCAAGATATGTGTTATAGGAAGGCGATGTTGCTGACTTGGCCGCTTTCCATGAAACGCTGGTACTTGTCTTGCCCTCCAAGTCGACATGTTCATCCAAATGCAAAGGGTATGGGAATTGAATCTGAGTCTTTACATCGGCTTTGTCGATCTCGAACCCGTTCAGGTATGCTCTTTTGTCGCCACCAGAGTCTGGCGTGTATATTATCTTGACTTCCTCAGTAGTGGAAGCCACATCAAAGGTTAGATAGGAGGATGAAGAATCCCACAAGTTGTCTTGACGAATGCTCTGGGCCAGATTCTGATTGACGGCGGTCAGTTAATTGACAGGACAACAACACTCCGTGAGAGCCACTAACCGATACAACGTCGCTTCCTTTCACAGAGATGGTTAAGGCGGCAGTGGAAGCCAGGCTATGAGGAGCATTATGCCAGGTCGTAAGAGTATGTGTACCGGCTGACAGTCCCTGAATAGTGAGCGTAATCGGCGTGCTCTCTGCGTCAGATGACATCGCCTCGCCGACCATCTTCTCCCCCATACCAGCAGCGGCCCTCTGTTGGACATACTTGTAGCGAGCACCCTTTAGAGTAGTTCCTTCTGTAGACAAGGTAAATGTCACCCCGTTGGAAGTATAAGAATGTGATGCTTGCGACAAAACTGTCCAGACTGGCCAGTCGGGATCTTCCCACACCCGCAAACCGTTAGGGTTGAGACGCACACGGAAGCCACCTGCTTCAGGAGCATCGGAAGCACTTCGTTCAGATTCAGTAATCGCAAAAGATGATGCAGAACTACCAGTTGCGGCTGTTGAATGAACGTTAGTAGGAGATCTAGCAGCTGACGCTCTTCGCCAGTTTACTCAACGTACTTCTATATATTTATTAGCTCGCATCCTTTAATGAGACTATATTTACTATGGCCGAGGTCGAGCTGCTCTTACTGGCTGATCGTGGAGGTACTAAACGTGCTTTGGCTTGCAGCTCCGGACTGGCATTGCGAGTAAGAGTCGTTGACGAATCTATAGCAAGTTTCAGCTTCTTACACTCCAGAGTTACCAAAGACGGAACATTTGATTATTACACACAAACCGCGCCGTCCACACACTTAGTCTCTCCTGTCCAATCCTGGCCTCCGCATCTCTCCCATAAGGGTTGTTGAGCAACTGATGTTGACAATAAGCCGGCAATGAGATTAACCGTGAGGAGCGATTTAATCTCCATGGTGCCAGATATTTAGAGATATTGTCTCTCAATAAAATACTCTTACCCATAAAGTAAAAAACTATCTATGATACTGCTGAGCTCAACTTGTACTCGCGCCCGGCTAAATTAGCTGAAGGCTCATTATGAAACCCCTTACAGTTTCATTTCGAAATATCCGGCTAAATTTGACCGTTGAATTCTCCGAGAAGTGCACCTCACCCCCGGAAACAGTGTCTCCGAGATAGGTCCTTCTCCTTGAGTTCGTTAAACTCGGCGTAGTAGTGTCCGAGGCCGAGATATCCGGACCCCGCAATACTATAAGATCCAAAACTTCTGCTGATCTAGCAACAAATGAGGTATGTTAATCATGATTCGTGGATAATGACTTGTTTCAGGGAACAAACCATCCAAGAAGCCAGGTTGATAGTTCAGCAGAATGTTCGAGAGCTATTCGCCGGACTATTGAAGTATTTAGAGCTTAATCATTCAGAACACTTCTACCCATTGCCCTACTGAACCTAGCTAACAATAAATATAATATATCTAGTCCTTCTGTTATACCTAAGCTAGTGGCTGTGAAGAAGGAATTGTAAAGGTAGGGTTAAACTAAATCTATCACTATCTTAGCAACGCGTTTGGACTCTACGTTAGTAGCAGTACGTTAGTTTATGCACGTGAGGTGCAGACATGTGTCCGAATTGCGGGTTGCGAGTCAGGGATTATGGCACAGGCGGTGCTGACATCTTGGCTCCGTGAATTCAAGGACAAACAAACTTCACAATTGAACTCCGATCTCTACTACCTACTCAATTGGCTGCTCTATTTTCTGTGTAAATTTTGAGCAGAAACTCAGGTATAGCAGAGAGACTTCAAGATGGCCGCGCCCTCTCTACTCACTCTCCCTACAGAGACTTTGATGGCAATATGCCGAAATCTCTGCACGCACTGCGTTCGCAAAGGTTCCCAGCCACCCGCGTACTACCTAGGACCCTCGGACCTCAAGGATGCAAATGAAAGCCTCGCCGCTCTCTCATGCCTCTCGCGCACCTGTAAAACGCTCTGCGACATTGCGCAACCCATCCTCTACCACATGCCATGGGCCATCAAGAGGGACAGTCCCGCCATTGCTCGCATGATTGTCCAGAGACCAGATCTTGCGCAACAAGTGCAAGAACTCGTCTTTGGACCTGATTTATGGGCTGTTAGCTACTGGACCGTCAATTCTGACGAGGACAGGCGGCTTTTCGAGGCCGAGATGGCAAGTGCGACCATCTACAATAGTCGCGGCGATCGAGTGTCACCAAAATGCCTATGGGACGCCGACAATTTGCCCTGGCGAATGGACGGGGGTGACATGTACGAGTACCTCGCTCAGGAGTTTCTCGCAATGCTGATTATGACCAAGACGCCAAATGTGAAGCAGTTGACGTTGGAAGGGGGCTACCTAAATCAGAAACCTTTCTTTCGCCCTCACATGCTTCCCTCTCTCACCACACTCAGGGTCCTGGATTGGGAGTCGAGAGGGCACCAACTTGAAGGCATGACTGGTATTTTGGTGGCCGCTCCTGCATTGGAGACATTGCATTGTCGTTTGTTAAACAGTTCCGCATTGGTGGGTAGAGGGCAGAGCCATTTCCGCCACGAGAATGTCACCACGGTTGTATTTGAGTGGAGTACTTTGAACGACTTGGAAACCACAATAAGGAGTTTTCCAAACCTCAAGACGTTTCGCTATCAGTCCGGCGGTTCTACAGTGAACGAAATGGGCGAGGCAACCCCCGCGGACATCTCTGCCGCACTGCTCGTCCGGAGGGACACCTTGCAGACCGTCTCAATCGACCTTCAGGAGGCATTTTATCCGGATGACCTTGATGAGGATCAACTAATGCGTGGCCTATCAGACATGAACGTCTTAGAGAACCTAGAACTCTGCGGAACATGTGTCTATGTCGAGACTGACGATGACACCACGACGGATGGAACGCTCTTAACGAGCCTCTTGCCAAGCTCGCTGCAGGTGTTTGGGCTCGATAAACCGCACGAGCACATTTACCAGGATATCCTAGGGCTTGCTATTGGAGCTGCCGAGCTCTTTCCCAAGTTGAGAAAGGTCTCGATTCGCGGTGTTGAGGAAGAGCAAGCCGAGGTGTTTCGCCAAGCGTTTGAGTCCAGTGGCATCGAGTTTTTCCACACTGGGATTTTGCCCGAGTTTTATCGCTGGAGTTGAATATAAGCTCCTGTAAGGCTACGACCATGACAGTCTTAAATTATATATATATATATAGACTCATTGGTGGGCCTTTCCCTAATCCAATATCGCGACATATCTTCTGAATTGTATCTTCTCTACATGTGCGTTGAACAGTATCCGTAGATAAACTGAACCATGAACACAATAGTCATACTCGAGGGGTAAACATGACTAGGCTTGCTTTCTTATATTAAGGGATTATAGAAAATAGTAGGCATATTGTTTTAGTACCATGCCTTCCTACTCATTCAACTCAGGTCTCGATGGCTTAGCTTGAGGCAGCTCATATACCGCCCAAGATGAGGGGGCTGATGAGGGGGCACTTGATGTTGGAGGCCCTGATTTTGGAGACTCTGATGCTGAAGGTCCTGGTGTGGCAGGTTCCGCTAGAAAGAGTTTGCCTTAGCGTTTGCATCTCTAGGATATAAGATGTGTCAAGATACCTTTTGTCCTTCTCAGGAGTAGCAGCATGATTATGCCTAGCGAACCCAGAAGAAGGGCACCGAGAGCCCCTCCCACAGCACCCCCGACAACCACAGAGTTGTCTTTGGGGCATGTCTCAAGGGCACTAGCATCAGTAGAGTTGGCGCAAAATATTGTCGTCGGTTTGGCTGTTGAGACAGTTCCGCTAATATCCCCCCCGGTGGCCGTTGAGGTGGAAGCCAGTGTTGCCGATGCAGCTGTCATGACTGACCCGATTGCGACTGTTACGATTTCATCGCAGCAGTTACTGTTATCTCCAAAGGCACGGCAACAGAACTGCCTTCCAGGGGCACACGGAAGAACATTGTACGCAGTAACTGACTTGCTGTTCTCTATAACTCCCGATGAAGAGGTTGTTGATCAGTAAATGTGAGAATAACAAGAAGGCTGATCAGAAGGGCACGCCGGCAGTCATACTATTCGCACATGGCTGGGGACAGGCAGAGTCTTTGCCCGTCTGGTCTGTGCAGCCATTTGAATATATCAGTCCCTCGTACCCAGGCTGTTGAGAGAGGCAGAGACCAGAGCTCAAGCAGATATCCGGCACGTCTTTATTGAGATGGCAGCAGGCGCTGACCTTTGCGCCTGGGTTACAAGGTGTGAATTCTGAGCTTGCTTCGGAGCCATCGAGACGATAGCAGGTTTGTTGCGCAGAAACTGCTGCCAGCAGCAGAGGAAGAGCTGACTTGGATAGTCGCATGACAAAAGCTGTAGAGGATTCAGAAGCTACAGCTATTTCTCAGATTCAACGGGGAAATTGGGTAATATTCCAAAGTCAGTTTGAGAGGCCGCCGCTATCTATACACGTTGGGAAGCTGACTTTTCCGCCTCCGGACCTCAACTAGTGGCGTGCTGACATGCATGGTATGGTGAGTTCTCGCGGCACATGCTCTTGGCGCTTCAAGAATAAATCAGTGGTCAGAAAGTAGGATTTCCCCCATGTAGGGTCAGACTGCCATCGGCTGCGGCACAATCTGTGTTATGACAAAAATTGTGATCGAGCTTTGAAGCCTGGAAACTCGATCTTAGTGGCTTAGAACTATCACCAGATTCAAGATATTTAGCTTCCTTGCACCATATACAAAAACCTAAACATAACGGTGATCTATTGAGCTATGGATTTAGGACTACTATGTCTTCGCACACTCTCATTCGCATACCTCAGCTTCTTAGAGTTAGGAGATCACAAGAGAATTAAAGCCATTGCTTGTTACCCCAGTGAGAAATGAAAGCACCGCCACTTCCATTCTCAATGCTGGACTCGTCGATAACCTTCAAGACCGCCTTTACGGACACCTCAGGGGTGATGGCACCAGTCCAGTTAGGCGCGTATTGACTGAATTGTGCAACCATTTTTCCGAGACCAATCTTCTGTTCCTCGGTGACTATGAAACTCTTGTTAGTACAACGAACCTTTATTTGGGATAGCACTGCGAACGTAGAAAGAGAGTACTCACGAGTTGCTCCCTTGCCAGTGTCGACGAGGCCAGGAGAAATGGCCACGAAGAGAATGCCCTCTTTACGGTATTGAGCGTCAAATTTGGACACGGCCACGTTGAGGGCACCCTTGGAGATGGCGTACGACGGGGATATGGCGACTGCAAACTTGCTGATCATCTCCGCGTCAGCCATTCCTGTGGAAATCGCAATGGCCTTCTTGGCCGAACCATTTCGCAGCAGCGGAAGGAAGAAGGTGAAGAGGTGGATAGGCCCGATGGTATTGATCTTGATGGTATCAAGAATGTCCTTTTCGAAACGCTCTGGCTCTTGGCCTCTACAGATCGATGTCTTATTAGTCCTGGTTGCATCTGGCGATTGAGAGCCTAGATTGTTACAGAGAAACTTACAAGGATTCCACGTTTCCATACTCTGACCATTCCGACGCAACGGCAGCATTCGCAATCACGTAGTCGATCTTCCCGCCCGTGATCTTTGAAGTATCCGCAGAAGCTTGCTGGAACACACTATGAGCGGAGTCCCAAGAGTAGTTGGTCGACTAAGTCACTTCTGGCTTACCTTCAAGGCGGCGGCGTCGCTCGCATCAGCCTCTAGAATATGTATGTTGGAGCGGCCGATCTCAGCCTTGACCTTCTCTTCAGTGGCTTTCTTGTTGCGACTCAACCCAATAACGATTGAATTAGGGTTTTCAGACAGTTGGCGAAGGAATTCAAACTAGCCAGGCGTGCATCAGTATATGGATCTCAAACCCTTTCTCGGTTTTATCATGAATACATACTCCAATGCCCCTGTTAACCCCGGTAACAACGTAGGAAGCCATTGTTAAGTCGATTTGGTTTATCTTCTCGAGGAATGAAGATGGTTATAAGAAGTAAGGATTCTGTCTTGCGTCTGAAATGTTGTTGCTGTTGCTGTTGCTGTGAGTTCGAGATAGAACATGGCGCCCTTTATAGTTGCGGAAGGATTCTAGGCTCGGAACATTGGCGTACAAATCTGTGGATTAGTATTAGATGATTACCAACAAATTCGCATTAGACTTCTACAACAGTCCAAATTGCAACTCAGCCCGTCATGACACCATCTCCATAGCCGTCTGAGGCTTTCCAAGGTTTTGGTATGTAAGCTCGCAAACGAGAACCTTTCGTCCCTTTTAGGAATGGCTCGTCAAGTCTACCATCTTAGCAAAGAGCTCTGAGTGGGTAAGTTCAACCCTGGCAATAATCCGCTTGACTCGGCTCGCAAGTTGATGCCTTTCGTCTACTTTAGGAAAAGATTGTCCAGTCTCTCTGCATTAATCAGCGTTTTCAGACCCGCTTGTTGTTCTCTGAAATAGATAAGCTCTCATCAGTGCTCCCAGTGCTCCCAGTGCTAGTCTTCCAAAACCAGCATCGAGGCAACTTCTGGCGAGACATTGATTTATCTGTCATTATCGAAGTGCCCTCGCTGCGCCCAGAATGACTCGCCCCCGGGGTTGCTGGACTTGCAAAGGTGGGTTGCATCGCTCGTATTACGATTCTATGGGTGCTTTGCCACGGACAGGGTTGTGAGCGCAGGCTAACAAGAGCAGAGCGCAAGGTCATGTGTGACCGGAGCTACCCAGAGTGTTCCAGGTGCAAGAGATCCAACCACAAATGCCAAGGATACGGAGTCCGCCTCTCATGGCCAAACGCAAAAAGTAGCCGAGCAGTTGTTGGAAAGGCGGGCTTGATGCCGGTAAGCCGCGACATAAGAGCCCGGTTCATCAATGCCACTTTCTGGGACTTGGAGATGTATCACCATCTCTCTAGTCTTTCTGGCGTGCACGGTTAGACTTCCCCGGGGGCAAGATTAGATCCTGGCTATGTAGAAGTACTGACCTGCCATTCGGCGCTGTGTAGAGCATAATGTTCGCATGGAACGTATGGTCTTAAAGAAGGCGCCTTCCTGGAGCCCATTTCAGGTTGATGATGGGAATGAGACGCTTCTTGATTATTGTGAGCAAACAAGACGCATCCATTGATATTGATTATGTACGCATGGGACCGGGGCTTACATTCACGAATTGTCTAGTTAATCATGTTGCCTATAAGACCATGGGCATTTTCCATCAGGATTTTGAAGGCTTCCGCGACGTCATTCTTCGCCTTGCCTTCTCAGATGGCACACTGGCCTCTAAAGCTGTACTGCAATCGCTTCTCACGGTGTCAGCTATCCAACGCTATGGGCCATCGCTACAGGTAGATGACTTGAAGTTGTCGGCTCTCCGTGCTTTGAAGAGCTCAAGCGAGCATGGTATCGATGGCTTAGCGGGTGTTCAGCAAGTTGCAGCCCAGATGCTGCTGTGTTCTTTTGAGGTGGGTTCATTACATTGTCTCTAGGATTAAGCATGGAATGTTCGGACAGCTAAACGGAAGAAGGTGAACTGCGCGGCGGTGACGTGGCCATGGTATATCTGTGGCGCAAATCACATCCTCACAGTCGGCAAACTGGTCGAATCCTCAAACGGAAGGGAGCTACATGAAATAATTGATTGGGTAGCCTACCAGCACGTCATGTGTCGGTTTGGTCTGCAACATTGGCGCAATGGAGACGACTACTGGAAACTACCTGCAAGGAAGCGTCTTGGGATGCCGACAGTCTGCACTGACCTTACAGTTAGTTTGCTCCTTTCAAAATGTTTTGTATTGAACGCACAATTCTGACTGCTATCAGGCACTTTATGGAGCGAAAAGCCCCCATGAGATTGTCGCAATTCTCTCTGAGGTGGTTGAGAGTATTCAAGACCCTTCAGCATCATCTTATCACTCCGCCAGCCATACAGAATCCCTCAAGCTGCTTGAAAATAGACTTGAAACACTACAATCATCGTCTTCTACTGGGACGGGTTCCGTTGATATACCCGCGGATTTGGTTGAGCTGTATAAACTAGCAGCGCTTATCTACCTAGAACGAGCGTCTACGCGATCCTCTGGTCCATCGGTAAAGATCCAGAAATGGTTTCAGAAAGCTTATGGCATTCTAGAAAAGCAAGAAATCTACCACTGCCCATTGCCTCTATTGGTTTTTGGAATGGAATCTCGCAACGATGAGCAACGAAGGCTATTTTTGAAACTTGTACGCCAGGCCGCCGTCAGGTCGGTCTCAGTAGCAATGGAGAATGTGCACCGCATGCTTCAGTCCGTATGGCTACAAGACGACTTGGAAACCGAGAGAGTTCTGGACTATCGGTTGAAACTGAGGGCTGTCTTTAGTTCAAGTGAGATACTTCCATCATTAGCCTAATCTTCAGCCGTGTCCAGGAATCTGTAGGTTCGACAGCACCGTGTGAGGATATTCCTCGTTGATGTGGGAGCATGCCTAGAATATCCGGCGGGATCCAGCTGGGTGATTTTGATCATATAGTGTAGAATTCTAATTCATATTAAATGATTTGGAGCGGGAAAAGAGTAGGAGACAGCCGTATGTATATAAATATTGAAGAGGAACTTCGCGTTCGAACGCGCTCTGACACAGAGAACACATCAGTGCACTTTAGCATCGAGCTGCAGTATTCATGTGGAAGGCTTGCAAGACACCATTTTCAGCAACTTCAGGGTCGATGGCCTTCTTTCTCTCATCAACCTCCTTGGCTAGGCTGGCTACTCGCCCCAGTACAGTCTTCCAGGTAACAGTCTCACCTTCACTTGATGAGTCAACCCCAACAGGCACTTTAATACTCTCCAGTCGCCCCTGTTTCTTTCTCACAATCCCGTCGATGATAACTGTGTCAATGTCTCGAATTGAGCTGTGGAGGACGATCGCTGCCAGGGGATCCCTGCCCGCCGCAACGGCCATGCCAGGACTTTCTGTGTCGAAAATGACGAGGTCTGCCTTTTTCCCGACGGAGAGACTCCCAATCTGTGATTCCATGCCGATTACTCGGGCGCCCTGGATAGTGCCAAAGTTGTAAACATCCCGCACCGAGTATTCGACGGTCTTTGACCATTTACCCTTGGCCTCCAACTCTTCGTGTCTTCGAGCTCGAGCCCACTGCAAGACCAAGTTCATCTGGCCTGGAATGTATGCGCTGCATACACTATGACAGTCAATGCCGAGGCCTGAGACTGGCTTCAGATGCTCATCAAAGCAGACGGGGTTCCCATGGCCCATTTGTAGCTCCGTAGAGGGCGTCGTGGAAACTGTCGCCCCTGATTCGGCCAGGATCTGGGTATCACCAGGTTTCGGGTTCGTCAAGTGCGACAGCAACAGCCCGGGACCTAGTAGATTCTTGGATTTAAGATTCTCGACGGTTGAAGGTGCGTGCGGCGCTGTTCGTGTTTAGCACACAGTTTACTCCTTCTAAAGAACTTGACAGACGGAACTTACCTCCGAAAGAGGCTCCATATGCTGCGTGTGCTGTAATGAGCTGCGCGCCTGCCTCTCGAACTCTTGCAAAGAGCGGCTGCAGATATTCTTTAGGAAGCCAAAGCCCATCGAATGCAAACCCAAGCCTGACACGTCCATTCGGCCCAAAAGGGTTGTGGGTGGCCAGCTTATCAAAATTCTCCATGACCCACGGCGGGAGCACATCTGGTACGAGCTTGAACTCTGGGTTCCAGGATGAAACAGTGGGTGTTGGGCAATACCCAAAGATGGAGCGAATACCAGATCCAATCGTCGCTCTCAACGCCTGGTGTGCTGGGTGAAGTTCTTTGTCAGCCATGGCCCAGAAGCTAGATTTAGGCGTACTTGCTTACAGTGCTTCTCAGAATAGTTGACTGTGGCATGATCGACCACTGTTGTTGTTCCGCTATCGACGCATTCCATTGCACCAGCCAGCTGACTCCAGAAAATCTCGTCCGGTGCCAACATGGAATTGATAAAGTTTCCTATTTTAACGTTCAATAAGGTCTTAACAAGGAACCTCTGAGACCGCCAGCTTACCTTTCCAGAAGTAATCCAAGAGGGTGTCATTGGGATGAGTCGCCTTTAAACAAGATTGCCACACGTGGTGATGGGTGTCGATGAACCCCGGGGAGATGAGCTTTCCTGCACAATCGATAATTTCAGCATCTTCCGGTTCAATATCTTGACCAATGGCCGCGATGTTTGAGTCTCTAATCAGGAGATCGGCCTTGGTTGGGTGAACGTCGTCATTGGGACCCTGATGGATGAGCAAGACTCCTCCCTTGAGAAGAATGGACATTTTGGCAATACTTTAGATGTTTCACTAACTCCGAATATTCTCATACATGATAAGCGTCTAGTGTTCTGGATGCATTGCTTGGTTATATAGCATATCGCCTCTGATGACATAATAAGACGGCGAGGACTTTCGTGCTTCGGTCTCGGCGCGGAGTTATAACAGGCGCGAGTTCCAGCATCCCCAGCCGGACAAAAACGCTCCGCCTGCGTGCAGGATCTACCAGATCCGATTAGGTTCGTGCCGAAATTGTTCTAACCAATGGGGTAGGAGAGCTCTTCCCTACGTTGATGCACACGTGAATCAATGGGCTCTGGCCTTGTCGTACGTACTATGTTGAGAACTCCCATCGACTTACGACGGGAAGTATGTCCCTCAAAGGTATGAAGGTCTATGATTAACAGGCTATGTTAGGTTTGATAATGGCTATCTAGTAATTATGGAGGCAAGCCGATCGATATCTTTCGTGTTCCGGACATCGAAGTCATGTGCAGACTGAATTCTGATAGACATGGCCTTTATTCTGCATTATTGGCATCCATCGAGAATTGAGCAATGGTTTGTGGAAATGCATTTCAGATTGCAGTTCCCAGTCGAGCCTTTAACGACCATCACTCATGCACCTTTACGGTGTCCATTTACCGTCAGGAATACTGAAATACTCAAAATAGCCTTCTTTTGTTGAACGACAAATTTTCTTCTAGCTAAATATAAATATGGATACGTCTTCTATACGACATAGTCGGATGGTTTCAAATTATCAACATGGAGCGACACAATATCACATCTCTTCCGTTCCTTTCAGCAGATAATCAAGTTCCTACGAGGGCTATATACCCATGCCAAATGTGAAGGTTTCAATTACTTGTAAATAGCCCCCACAGGCAGTATCGAGAATTATCATTAACTAAGCGTTCCATATCTAAGATCTTGAGGTCCCAACCCAACCCTTTATATGTCGTTAGTTTAACAATCTTCCCGTCCTCAAGCAGACATGATACCCATTAGTGCCAGCTCGCCTCGCCTACTCCTTGCCGCTCTTTGACGTCTGAGTGGCGGTCAATAAATCAACAAACTCCCATGACTCAAGAACCAGCTTTCCGTCATCAGTTGTCTTAGGCGTGAAAATGTATTCCATCGCGAACGGTCCAGCAAGGGTGCCCCTTTCACCCAATACCTAGAGAGAGATTGTGTTGTTTTGTTCATCAATAAATCGTCAATAAGAACGGCCGTGTTTTGCACGGGCTGGACTGTAAGGTTTTGAGCCTTGGAGAGTGTTTCCCCAAGAAATTCGGCCACCGCATCATTGTTCATGGGCGGGGGCATTGCAAGTGACAGCGGGTGGACACTATGAACAGCATCTACTGCTCGTCCATTTGACCAAGCCTCTCCGCTGGTAAAAGTATTCAGATTCGCAACGAAGTAACCTGCGCTTTGTTGTAGGATGACTCTCGAGGCAGGACTTTTGAGATAAGTTAAGGATTCGAATACTTGGGGGGCCTAAATTAGCCGGCCCCCCAAGTATACGGAACGGAGGCTTGAGGAGTATTTGGTATGAGGATTATGTTGCGTGGCGTTCTGGACAAAACTTGATAATTTGTGCTGATGGCTAAATGTATGATGGCACTGGAGATTCTTTTATCTTTGGGGGGAATCGAAGTTTGTCCTTGATATTTATATTTGAATACCAGGGTACAAATGCATGCTTGTTGACTGACCTGATCTGATGTTTATACGCGTGGCTTAACAGACCACTTTGTAGATCTGCCATCAAAAAGCACCAAGACTCCAGGATTAGGTTGCATTTGCATGGGTGGAACGCCGGGTTGTTACGCCTGAACAGGAATTTCTATGGCAGTTATGCAGCGTGGCCTTAGAACCAACAGATGAAAATTTGGGATGTTACGCCCGAACAGGAATATGGCAGTTTAGCAGTGTGGCCTTGGAACCAACGAATAGAAAATTGAAAATAACTGTCTGTTTTCCAACGTAATATCCCTCCCTAGGATGACACGGCATATGACAAGTGCACAGCTGCAAGTTGAGTTTGTTCTGGTTCTATGATTCATCAAACCCTCGCCGGAAGTCTTCCGCGATTAACCATGTCTCGTTGATTCTACCCATCGCCGTCCTAAAATCTGCTGCTGAACCAATCACCGCCTAACCACCGGCGGCGTTTACGGCGATTGAGAATACCTGGGTCACCCGGAAGCCATTGACTATCGTAGTGTGGCTGAAGGCAGTTGCATATGCAAAATGGCGCACTATGGTGGATAGTCCAAACTGGTCCTGACGATTAACATCATCATACTTGTCTTGACTACGATTGCGGTGCTTCTGAGAGCATATTCTCGGATCAAGGCCCGCATCTTTTATTATCTGAGCGATGGGTTATGTTTATTTTCATAGTTACTGAGCACTGCAGCAGCTGGGATTATGTTTGACTGTGAGTGATTTCTTGCCCATATATCAAAGGCCTGAGCTTCTCCTAGGCAGCTGTGATGTTAAGGCCGATTAGCCATTATGAGAGCATAGACGAATGTTTGCTGAATGAAACCCGACATAGATCTTCGGAATACAGCTGTTGACGGGGTATTCAAGCCTCATCCGATAACTGATATCGCCCATATCATGTGGTTTCAAGAGTTTTACAAGGTCGCTACATTGTACGTTAAATTAATGCTCGCCTGCTAATGATCATTCAAAAATCCAGATGAGCTACATCAGCCAGCTTGTAATTACCTTCGATTATGCCATCGTCAAGTAGCATCCTGGCACTTCTCTGGGACGTTTTTGGTGTTGATAGAAGAAATAAGAGACTCATAGTGATTGTCTCAGCAACTTGTGTTCTGTGGGTGACCACCTTTACATTCCTTGTGCATTTAGGTGCAAGAACCCAGAAGACAGCTGGACAACCGACAACCCACCCAAGCTCTGCATACACACGGCCTATGAATTTCTCCCGTTTGAATCGACGAACCCATTCTACGATATGCTGATTCTTTCAATCTCGGTCTTTGCCGTTCAAGAGTTGAAGTTGAGCACCTGGAAGAAATTTTCAGTAATGAGCATATTCCTGCTGGGCGCCAGGTTTGCTATCTCTCCCATCTATGAGCGCGCATGAGTTCTCGTGAACTAATTTTCGACAGTACCTGTGTTACGAGTGTTGTACGTCTCGTCGAAACTGAGAAAGGTACGGTATTCACGTCAACGCGGGGGAGAGAGCCGATCGCGATTTGAGGCAGCGGAGTTCTAACTGTTCTAATTCTACCTAGCCATCGACGCAACCATTTTCTTTTGGTCAATGGTATAGCTGGGCCTCAGCATCATCTGCGCCTGCCTTCCCACCCTCGGCCCCTTATCCAGGAATAATACAGATACTGTCGGTTCGAGTTCTTATTCTGGAAGAAGGCAGGGTTCTGATCCTGCTTTTAAGATGAGCGAGTCAGAACAGGGAGCTTCAGGACCATAGACAGACAGCCATCGCAACACACAGATTCTGTTGCATGGGCATATCACAAGGACGGTGCCGAGGCGGAGCTTCCTTCGGAGCCTTTACAGCCTCGAGGACCTTCCAAAATCTGTGTTTAGAAAGATGCCATTGTTCAGCATTATTCTCCTGAATAAGCAAACATTAATATATGTATTGTGAATGTAATTTTAAAGTGGGATTATTCAAATCGGTTCTCGGGGTTAGTGACAAATGGAAGAGGAATATATTCGGTGTTCCAGAACATCACACGGTCCTAATCCTCTTATAAGCCGCCACATATATTCCCGTTCATTCCAACGGGTGTTGCCTACGCCTGTGATTTTGTTGTTAGATTAACTCTTAGAGAGCATAGGATACAAAATGATGTCCCAGGTTTGACCTAGGAAATGCCTTCTATTAAGAATAGTTGAATCATATTCCCAAGTTATAAACGATAAATCAGAGTCATCAGCACAAGACACAGCTTTGCAACAGTGCGCCCGTGTTTTTGACTATATGATTCTATGAATGCGAGTAATGTTAGGAAATAAATCAAACTGCCACCCGCTGATGAGAAGGGCAACTCATGTATTGTGCCTCATTCACTGCCCTGCTGCGGTTCTTCGCCCATCAGCTCTTTTCAAGAAACCAAATGGACCTTTGTGTGCTCTCATTTTATGTACCCATGTGGCTTATGGTTCTTTTTGTAGATGTTGTTCATAATTTTGTCCCCTATCTATGCCGCCGGGCAGCTTCTTAGGATCATGAGACAATGAGAAACTCAAAGTATGAAATATCAACGAATTTTGCAACAGCCCATGCTTTGGTGTAGAATTCGGAGGTGGGTATTTCCTAGGCGGTTAATATTTGCTGTAAATCAATGAAAATACACCTAACTATACCACGGAGCCCAGTAAGTTTGACAAGGACTCCTAGATCAGTGTTTTGACTTCTATATGTGGGTTTCCATTTCTTTGTATTGGTAGAGAAGTACATCACCCTTGCCTGAAAACTAACACGACACTTAGTATCTCTTTTCAGCTCTAACGGATTATTATATTCCATGGCGCAGCTACATGAATTTATGAACAAATTGATCAATTTTTTCCAAAGCCGAAGTCGTGGCATAGATGTTGATTTGGAGAGCACAATCCTTCTTTTGAACTTACTTCAATGGCACGAAAAGAAAACGAATGTAAATAGTAAGACTTAATCATTAGATATTACTGCAGAGATACGAGACGGTACTACTTCAGCATACATGGAAGGTAGTGTAGATACCCAGAAATAGCAAGATTGACTCAGAAGGATGATTTAATAGAACATCATTTTATTTTTACGCAAAGACTTCCATCTTAGGAAAGAGAATGGCAAGGAAGCTATCGAATAAGAAGTAGCTTGGGATTCGAATAGGGGGCTGGAGGCGGTAGCCTTCTTTCTGGAAAGTGTTAATAGCTTGTTGCACGTAGGACGCGACATATGTGGAAGGTCCCTTGAATAAAACGATATTGAGCAGGTTGCTTTCCTGTCCTACCATAGCTGTGTAGATTTGATGCAATATTACAGCACGTGTATCTACAAAAACCCAATACATCTTACCGACGCGAAGATCCTAGAATGTTCTTTGGCACGTGGTTGATCTGCAACAAGCAACTACGTGACATTATCGCGAGAGGGATCCCTCAGAGTAACCTGAGCTATTCCGATCATGTCTAGACCAAGATCTGCAGCGGTCCCTTGGCATCTGACCTGAGATTTATTAACATCCTCTTGTAGGAACATCTGATGAAAAACAATCCTGAGCATTTTAACCCTTGGAACCAAATGGACCTTTGTGTGCTCTAATTTTATGTACTCATGTGGCTTATGGTTCAGCTGGACAAGACCAGGCAACATCCTGCATAAGGCTTCGGGGGCGGCTGGGGAGATGCCCGAGCCCCTGACACCATCTCGCGCTCAGATCTTCTAGACTCCTTGAGTTCCTGACTAAATCTCGCGCCCGCCTCGTTGATACAAACATGACGAAGTGCATTATGCACGAAACACCTGGAGGGTAGTAAATACGCCCCGATGTGCCTGGCTTGGAGGTGACATCCATAGATGGGTGTGGCTCCCAACACCACCACCTTTCGGTGGGCGGCCCTGACATGCGATGTGAATGATGTGAGAGGGCGAGTCGTGCATGCAGAAAGCAGGGGTTACAACCAACCACTGCTATTGTTGGTTAGGGGAGGTAGTACTCGCATCCGATCCTGGCTCGTCGTACGACTCGTACAGCGCCGTCGCCAACTCAACGGTGCAGCCCTCCTGAACCGACCTGAGCTTATGGGGCTCTCTCGTCCGTGTAAGAGTCTACCCCGTCGCTGTGTCCATTTTCTCATAAGCGCGTCAATTTCAGGTGTAACTGCACATGGCCGGAGGATGGGTGCTGGGGTCTTGGTTCACGGGGAATTTGAGCTACAACCCCGCAACAGAGGGAGTAGATACCGCGTGGTTCGATCGCAGTGCCTGAGCCAGGCTCTTCCTAAGGGCTTGCCTCGAAAGAGTCGTTTCTGGGGCTCAATGGGATGCATTAGCACACCAATATGCAGGGGACAATGCAGCTCGTTGGTGGCAAATGCTGGCAAACGCTTTCGGAACCAACTGCAGCAACCCGAACTCCAATTTCCAGAGCTGCCCAATTGCAGAGTCTACACCGAGCAAAAGTCCTCGACAGATGAAGTCGCTGATTTATTTCTTTGCCCCCGCAGTTGCAGGGCTTACACACTGTCCCGGGACCGACGCCCCTGCCAGGGTTGAGGTCGTAAGCCTACCTCTGTTTTGCCTGTGCCGCCTGCATGCAGCAATGCAGATGGCGACGAACTTTTCTCGGTTTGATCCCTTATTAGTATCATTACAACAGGGATCTATCTGGCATCCCCTTAGTAGTCAGGCATGGACTCTTGGTTGAGTTCGATGGGCCGAGGAGTCCCCTGTGCTCAGAATTGAGCCCTATCCAGCCCGCTATATAGAATCATAAGCCAGGAAAACCATATCTTTCTTGCTCGCGTAAAGGCCGCTTGCAGTAAACGTTTGTCTTGCAAACCATGGAGACGGCAACGTATGAATCAACGATTCCGATCGAAAACTCGAGACAATTGTCTATACTCGTGGTATCTACGCTATGTGTTGCCTTTTCGCTTTTCATTGTTGGCCTGCGGGTGTTTGCCAAGTACAAAATCTCCAAGCCGCTGGATGCGAGTGACTTCTGCAGTCTCATTGCTTTGGTACGTTCCATCTGCAACGCTGGGCTGATGCACCTCCTGGATCCTTTGGCGCAATATTGACAGGCACGCATCTAGATCTTCAGTATTGCGCTTCACACGACATTGTACGTGATAGTACTGAAGGGAGGCCTGGGCCTTCACATACAAGATCTGATAATGAGATTCGGACCCAATACAGTCGTCGTGTTCTTCAAAGCAAGTACTCCCTCCTTCTTGCATCGCCTCCCGTCCTAACATTTGACTTGCAGTGTACTCTAGTATTCTCCGTCCTGTGGAATTCGACGACATGTTTTACCAAACTATCCGTTCTCTTCATGTACATGGCCTTCTTCCCGGTCCGAAAGATGATCCTCGCTTGTCGGATACTGGGGGCATTCATCATCATCTGGAATGTGACAGGCATTATCACCGTCATGCTCCTGTGCCGACCGCTTGCGATGAATTGGGACCGATCGGTTGGCGGGACATGCGGCAGCCAGCCTGATTACTATATGGCCCTGGGCGTGGTGAACATCGTCGTTGAGGTCGTCATGCTGGCGTTTCCATTCCCTGTGTTGTATGGACTCCAAATCTCGATCCAAAAGAAGATTGTGGTATTCGGAATGTTTGGGGTCGGATTCGCGTACGTCACCTTTGGTATGCTTGCGATGAGTAAACGTTTGATATTGACAATTCTTCTTCTTTAGAGCTTGCGGCGTTACAATATATCGCCAGACAACTATCCCATCCCTCGAATACGACGACATGCCGTGGAGTTCGTTTCTTTCCCTACTGTTCTCGGGGCTCGAGCCATCCGCAGCACTCATATTGTCCTGTGTTCCTTTCCTACGGCCGTATTTTAAAGGTGCTTTCCCTCGGGCCAAGACCGGTTACTCCTACACACCCGAAGGGGGAAGCAGGACGCACAACACCCTCAAGAGCGGAAATCGGCCATTCGAGCAGCTCAATGAAGAGGATGACCACTCATCCGACGTTCAGCTTCATCCCATGCAAAAGGGGTCGCTCGAGGCTACAGAGACGATGCAGCCGAATAGTAGCGCACGAGTGTACACTGACTCGAGGCAGAGTACACGACCGCAGGATTCACAGGCTATTATGATACAAAAGCAATGGGAAGTCAGCAATCAGGAGAGATGGTGATAAACTTTCTGTTTGTTTTTTTTTTTCTATTTTTTTATTGTATATAGAGTCTATAGAAAGGATGCGACGACGAAGGCGGCACGTTCTGTATTGTAGAATAATGATGTATCTTTACGCCTGTTTACGAGTGCTGGCCATGACTGGATTTCTACAAAACACTGATCACAATTGATAAGAGCCCTACGCCACAAGAATCGCCTTGCTCCTGCGAAGATGCCGCGTCGTCCGTGCCGTTTTCCGCCCTTGTCATGCAGCACCACACCCCTCCCATCCTTCGCACCCTCCCTCCACCCCCATGCCGTATAAGTCTGACTGTCTACAGGCAGAATGCGGAAAAGAAATTTTCATTGTGCGATCCAAAAGACAGCCGCCTTTCTTCCAAAGATCTTCCTAGCGGAGACTCGGGAGAACAGGGGATAGCACGTGGCCGGTATCGGGGTTGCAATCATCAAATATCTGTTATAGGAGGACAATTCAGTGACCGTGATAATATATAGGCTTTTGAGTGCGTTAAGACGGAAAAGTTAGTTCAGTAGATTTCGGTATCAGCATCAACTACGCAAGAGAAAAGGAGAAGAAATTCCATATAACCCTGAGGAAAGAAAAATAGAAAAGAAATTCTTGGTTCGCGTGAGCTTCATACCCTATAATGACATATCTTTCTTCCCGTACATCCAAAATGCAGTACCTACCCTAACCGAAGCTTCTCAGCAATTGCCCGTGACAAGCTACCCAGCCGACCGCGCAAATCGGTGGCCAATACCCGTATTGCTGACCCGGAAAGGGGGGGAACCACGATTTGGTTTTGCATGATATTTGGCGCTGAGGTATTGGAGTTTCTCTCCAGCTCAGCTTCAGCATGTGTAAGCCGCTCAGAGAAACGGCCTGTAAGGACCTGGAGACCTGTGAGTCGGGAAAGCAAGTCCTGGAGAAATATGCGTCGTTGATCTTCTCCTTCGTCTTCTCTGTCATCACGGCCCGGTTCTGGTAGCCACAAGTGCCCTTGATCCAGACTGCTCTGTCCCATGTTAGTGGTGGCTTCGTCGCTATCGCTGCCGAGGGCGGCATTTGCTGCTGCCGTATACCAGGCCTGGATTTTGAAGATTACAAGCGATAGGAAGATGAGGCACTCCAGATTGCTGGAGCAATGACATTGTAGAATTTTACCAATCTCCAGGGCCATAGTTGCAATCTGCTCGTATACTTGCTGAAATGTTGGGTTTTGAGGAGAATTCGCCTGTCCACCTCTGGATGCGATCCAGGGCCCGGAGGGATCAATGGAGAGCTGCCCAAAGAACCGGAGGATTTGTGAATTGCAGCTACAGCGTGGTGCTTGAGGGACTGCGGAGGAAGCCCTTCGGCTCCCGAGGTCCAGATGTATGCTGGGGGATACGTCTCGCGATTCTCCCGAAGCAAGCCTCGAACTGACCTGCCCCTCAGCTGAAAGGGAATGCCGGTGGATGGTGTTACTCGTCCTGGGTAAGGAATCCCGCTCCTCCGCAGCTTTGGACACAGGACCTGGGTTACAAAATATGGTGGAAGGTGAACTGGGATTTTTCTTGCTTCCGGTGCCGCTGTTCTTCTCGAATGAATGAACCGGAGCAGACAGGTCAAAGATTGAATCGTCCAGCAATGAAAATGCCTCAATTGACGATGGATCTAGGTTGGTCCATTCGCCAGAGGAAACTTGCCCCATAGGGGGGGATGCCACCAACGGCGAGCGAAGGGTAGTGAAGAAGTCTGACCATTCCTGGCCAAGATGTGGTGTTGCTGGCCGAGAACCCTGCGAGGAGCTGGATTCTGCACTCATGACCAAGGGGAGAGAGGAATAAGAGCCCGAAGACTCGAGGGCCGCCGACAAAGGACTCTCCCAGACGGTCGAACCCGAGGGCAATGTCGTGCTAGACGCGTAGGCCTCGGTGCCGTCATGATGCTGAGGTTTACGCTGCGAGCGCTTGATGCGTTTAGAGGCACTGTAGACACAGGGCTTCAATCTCTTAGCACAGTAGCTGCACTCGGGCCTCTCCTGAGTACATTTGATTTTGGCGAGGGAGCATGCGTCGCAGCTGTTTCGCAACTTGGTGCGCGGGGCAGAATTATCCGAGCAGGAGACTGATGCCATTGCAAAGCTACGATGCCATTGATATTCGATTCCTGTTGAATAAGTTCTCTGTTTGGATGGATGGATTTCCCAGATTAAGCGAGATTTCTATATGAAGGATCGACTTCCTCAGTGATGGAAAGTTGTTGGAAGCCCTTGTATCACAAAACTATCCAAAATAGCCTGTTGCCGTCGTCACAATAGCAGTAAACCGTCAAAAATCCAATGGCTGTAACACTGCACTCCTTTTGTCCCATACCCCAAGCCAGCGGCAGGAAAGGATGCCTGCTGTGCAGGGAACAGACGCTGAATATCGGCGCGGGCTGCTTCAGGACCAACCGAAAAGGTACCCAGCGGCGGCGGGCCAGGTTCAAACACCCAAGAACGGGGAACTGGAGTCAAGGCCAGGGGTTGTTATGGTTGCACTGCATGGGGAGTTTCACTTGGGTTCGCATCGCTAGCACAGCGCGTGAAGACGTTTCCACCGTTTGTGCCGCCTACCCTGTCCACCTGTGAAGGATGAACCTTTGTTTGTTCTCGGGTTATATATGTACTTTGGGACGTAATAACGGCAACACTGGGAATGGCCTGTTTCCGCCGTACGCCCATCTCAACGGGGACACCGAAGATGGTGTGGCCTTGGGGCGGCAAGCAATCAGGTGCCCGAACATCTTATAATAACACGTAGTAAGGTCAACACCTACATGCCCGTTGATGTTGCCAAGCGGGAGTTTGCCATCATTTTGGAATCTGCAAAGTGACCCTGTCGGGGTTATTACCACGGCAGTGCCCTTGAGAGTAACCAACATACGCAGGGCAATTTTGTTCTTTGCCCAATCATCTATCTGGTTTATTTGGTGAGAAAAGTGAAGGTAGTACCTGAACGGCCATGATCCCCGTATACCACTGCCGTTATATTAGCCTGACGATAGTCAATCATGTGCATGCTGGACCTGCCCATCAAATAGTTTGGATTCATTTGATTCTTTCCTTTTCCTTTTCGCTCCGTACTTGGATAAGATTCGGACCTCCCCTTCATTATCGAAGAGCTTCCCAAAAACTTAGAAATAAATACATTTCCGTCGACGACCTCATATTGGTTGGGAATGTCCTCAAGCCGCCATGGGAAGCAGACCGACTCAGCTGGGATGTATGAGAATACGCCTAGCAGCGGCACGTCCCGGTCCCTTTCATGGCCGAATGGTTCAATATGGAATGCAGGCAGCACCAATGATCTAGTGCCACCAAAGGATCCGGCAGACCTTATCCAGGAACTCTTAAGACACGTAAGTGAGCAAGGGCACCTTGTTCGAGACAAATAATTCTTTACATGATCAAATACAGGCGCAGATATTAGCTTGCATGAGATGGCTAGGGGAATTCCAGATTCTGGCTTACATCCCGTCGGACCAAAGAGTTGGATACGCGGATCTGGCAGACTTGACCGGCGTGCCTGAAGTGCAGATCCGGCGAGTTGTTCGAACGACGGCCAGTATTGGTTTATTGTGCGAACCTCAGCCAAGTTATGTGGCACACACGCCTCTATCAATCCAGTTCCTGAAGCGGCCGTCTCTGTTCGATGCTCTAATGTTTGCTACCGACACTGTCATCCCGACCTCTCAGAGCATGGCCGAAGCAACGCGACAAGAAGTAGAGCATTCCGAAGCCATCAAGAGCCCATTTCAGATCGCGACGCATTTCTCATCTGCACTGCCAGTCGCTTGCAAGGCAGATCCACGGCTACTTCGGAGGTCGTGTGCCTTTCAGCGTCTCGGCTCTCTCAGCAAAGCCAAGGCTCTCACGAAGCTCCTTTCGCCGATTGATTGGGAGGGGCTCGGCCAGGCGACCGTGGTTGAGGTACGTGAAACCCAAGAGAAGTCTCGGCTGTGAATTGCATCAGCTGATAGATCCCTTGAGCCAGATTAATGCCGGGTCTACTGTTACGGCGAGGGCGCTATCTGGAAGAAACCACTCTGTTCGCTTCATCCTACAATTGTCCCCGGACACGGCGAGGAAAGTAGAATCGAATAACTTGATCATTGAAAGTCGCACCCTTGGGGCTCCTCAACGTCAAGAAAATGCCGCTCTCTACCTCTTGCATCTCCCTGACCCCTTTTCTTTTTCATCTTCGGCAGACCATGCTGAAGCATCGAAGGCAGAGCTCCGTGCTCACCTTGACGTGCTCAGGGCAAATGAAAAGGCTACACTGATCTTGATCACGGAGATTCTACCTGAGAGTGGCACGGCCAGTGGCCCAGTGGAGTCTACAGCCTGCATGAAAGACCTACTACTCATGCAGATGGGTCACAGAGAGGCACTGGACGTGGGCCGTCTAGGGGCGTTGTTGGAAAGTGTCCGCGAGGACGCAGACCATCTCACAATTGTGAATAAGTTCATGGCACCAGACTATCCATTACTGGCGTTTGAACTACGCACTCGCCCGCCCTCTGCTGGATGAGGCAAGACAAGGGCCCAAGGTACAGGATTGGGGCAGTAGAATGAGGCGGGCCTGCATACACCTAACGCGTCTAATCTAATGCGGCCAGGTACATCTAGTGATGGACATTACTGTTGTGCAAATGATACATCTTCTCGTGCATGTTATTGGTACCACGATAGTAATATGTACACTAATGTTCAGGCCACATACACAATGGGTCAAGGAGGTGGCTGACTGCAGATTGCACTTCCATTCTGATGCATGCCTTCACACCCACTCCTTGGGGAACGGGAATCCGTATTCCATCCAATCTTGCAAAAGTTCTTTGAGCTGAATGCCCCTCTATGTGATATGCATTGACCCTTGGCGAGGCGCCCAGATGATACCACACTCCATTCAGGGGTCCTTGGTACAGACACACGGCCACACACATGGACGATATTCCGAGAAGATACTTGGTCACTCCAAAGATCCAGACCAACAGGACGCCATGCATGGTACGACATTGCAGTGCAGCCAACACTTTATTGAACCAAATAAGCTGCCTTTCGCCTTCCTTATTTACCGCAATGCGTGCCCTGATTACACTACCGAATGGGCCGCATACAGAACTTGTCTGGATCAGTCTGAACGCGATTTCTTCCTTCTTCCGTCGGTCACCATGGCTCTCTCAACATATGCGATTCTTGGAGCGACCGGTCATTGCGGAAAGGCAATGATTGAGGTCATTCTCCAGGATCCAGACACCCGCATCCACGCCTACTGCCGAAACAAGCCCAAACTCCTGAAAGCGCTGCCGCACCTTGCCGACCACCGGCAAGTAGAGATCTTTGAAGGAAGTATCCAAGATGTCGACTTGCTTGCACGATGTATGAAGGGGACCAAGGCGGTTGTCCATGCCGTCAGCACCAATACCAATGTGCCCAAATACACCGTCGGCTTCGAGACTGCACAGAGCATCATCGCTGCCCTGGAGAAGCTAAAGGCCGACGATCCAAACACAAGACTCCCGAAGCTGCTGCTACTGTCGTCGGCCATGACAGACAAACAATTATCGCAAAACATCAACAAGATATTCGGACACATCATGCACACGGCCGCCTCGTACGTATACGACGACCTCGACAAAACCGAAGCCTACCTCCGCAAGCACGAAGACTTGGTTACAACCATCTACATCAAGCCTGGCGGCTTGTCGGTCGACATCCAAAGGGGCCACAAGATCTCCCTGACGGAACAGGAGACCTTCGTTTCGTACCTCGACCTCGCGGCCGCCATGAAAGAGGCAGCCGACGATCCTGATGGACGATACGATGGAAAGGCTGTGAGCGTCGTGAATGCAAACACCCCCGCGAGGTTTCCGCCCGGGACCTTTTGGTGCATTGTCACTGGACTCATTCGTCATTTCCTCCCATTCACGCACCCGTATCTGCCGACCCCTGGGCCAGAGTGAACGGTCCAATGAGCTAATAAGGGCTTGATTTGTGCGTGTATTATATCATTGCTTAGTATCTTAATGTTTTATCTGAACCACTTCGTATTTTCCATTGTCAATACACTTGTAAACGTCAATGAACCCCACAGTCCTATTGATCTGATTTTCCCATTGCCCCTGCGTCACACTATGACGGATCAGTCTGGGATCAATGCTTGGCTCCCTCACCTAGTCGCTCTTCCTTGCAGCTCCCTACAGCCCGCAATGACCCTAGACGAGAACACAATGGTTCGTTGACGTGGGACACCCCCGCTCGGGCCTCACGAAGCGGATTCCCCGAGGCCCGAGTGGAACAACGGGGATTCTGAACCCAACCAAACCAGACCCGAACCCCGATCATCCATGTTTCGGGGTTGGAATGCCAAAGCCCTTGAGGATGCATCTCTTTCGTGGTTCAACAGCACGTTAGCGCTATTCATCAGTATATCCCGTACTTGTTCTTAGATGCTATAGCGTCCCGGAAATAGCATTCCCAAGTTGCCAGCTAACACTCTCATCCTTGATCAACATGATGTGGAAGCCAGTCCCCTCGTTTGAAGGTGCTTTATCCACATGCTCTTGGATTGCTTTCCCGGCTCCAGCTAAACGTGGAAACTCTTGTAGAGGTTTTAGGATGCCAGGAGGCCTTGTTCGAGTGGGCTGAAAGTTATGATACCAAAGACTGGGATCGTCTGGCAAAATGCATCGCTGAAACCCTCAAGGTACGAATGCCCAGTTATAAGTGGAGCGGCGGGAAAGACGTGCGTTGAACTGATGCCTGTAGATCGACTACACCTCCATCACGGGCAAGAAATGGGACGCCCTGCCGGCAGCTGAGTTCGTTCAGATGGCATCGAGCCCTCACTTCCTTGGCAATCCGCTCGTCCGGACGCAACACTTCGTCGGCGGCGCTAAGAAGTGGAGGAAGCTCGGAGAGAACAAGATCATGAGCCAGCAGCAGATGCGGGTGGCCCATCTCAAGTACGCCAATGATTCACTGAAGAGCGTTCAACACGTGGGCCATGCCCACGGTATGTCTACGGTGTATTATGAGAAGGCGAACGGCATTTGGAAGTTTGCCGGGATAGAGCCAGGGATTCGGTGGGCAGAAGGCGAAATTGACAAGATTTTCCACTGAGGAGTTGGGAAAAGTGGCACGTTGATGGAGATGCATGTGGTTATTCTTACATGCAACCTTCAGTAATAAAATCATGAATAGCTGTGACTGAAAGTGGTAGTTACATTCCATCACTGTTTAATGACAAGGCGAGAGCCTCACAAGCAGTCCAATGATCTGACGGAGAGGGATACAAACAGAGGTAACTCTCTCGGCAAAGGTTCAATAAATAGGGGGCTCAGCGTTCGGCTATGTGATCCTATGCTTGGCCAAATGTCACCGAGGCCGATCTCAGTCGTGCCGTGCCGTCAAGCTGCCCCGAAGGGCCCCTGTGAAGAAAATCACCTCGACTATTATAAGATGATATACCTTGCTAAAAGATCCCTAGCATCAACCCCCGGAAAAACCTAGACTTCCCCTCCCCCCGATAGGATAATAAGTTTCCAAACATGGCCACCACCGCAACACCCCTTCCGTACCGCCTAGACGGCAAGGTCGCCCTCGTGACTGGCGCTGGCCGTGGGATAGGGGCAGAAGTGGCCCTCCAACTTGCCCGATGCGGTGCCAACGTCGTCATCAACTACGTCAAATCAGTTGAATCGGCTCAAAAGGTGGTGGAAGAGATAAAGGCACTCGGACCTGATGCTGTAGCGATTCAAGCCAATGTCAGCAAGGTTTCAGAGACTGTTCGCCTATTCGAAGAAGCCGTTGGGCATTTTGGGAAGCTGGATATTGTTTTCTCCAACTCCGGCGTGGTATCTTTTGGTCATCTGGAGGAAGTCACGGAGGTATACTCAATCGCCGTAAGGCATTACAATATCCGAAAGCTAACAGTTCCTACAGGAGGAATTTGACAGAGTTTTCGGCCTGAATACCCGCGGACAATTCTTTGTCGCTCAGCAAGCATACAAACACCTTGGCGAGGGTGGACGTATTATTCTCATGAGTTCAAACACGGCTTTATCCTTCTCAGTTCCCCGACATTCTGTGTACTCTGGATCCAAGGCTGCCATCAATGCCTTTGTTCGCGTCCTCGCCAAAGACTGCGGCAAGAAGAAGATCACTATCAATGCCGTGGCACCTGGCGGTATCGTGACGGACATGCTCCATGAGACGGCGAAAGACTACTTGCCCAGAGCTGCCAATCTTTCCAAGGAAGAGATCCTCGACGTAAGTAGCAGAACTATCGATTCCTTTGGGACTTTTGTCATACTGAACAATTTAATCAGATCATTGCAAATGTGTCGCCGTTGAAGAGGTTGGGTTACCCGGCTGATATAGGGAAAATCGTGGCCTTCCTCGCATCCAACGAGTCCGAGTGGGTGAACGGCAAGATCATTGAGATTGACGGTGGAGCTGCTTAAGCCAAATGCTTTTCATACTAGAAAAATGCTTGAAAAGATATTCTTGTTATCTAGATGAAGAAGAGCTATAACTCTCTCAGCCCTTCTATTAGAATCCATCGCCGCACTCCCCCTCTAACATGAAATATGACTCTACCATCCTCTGCCAGCTTCTTAAGAACTTCAGCCACGAAGGGTTCCAACACTTTGTTTCTCAACCCTTCCTCAACATCTTTCCCATGCATCCTAGTGACAATCTCACTCACTGTTGCTCCTGAAAAGCGGCCTGATCTGATAGCTTCGGATTTAATGTTCCCTAGGGCCCTCAAGCAGACATCTTCTCTCCCAGTCTTGACATTTATCTCGCCTTTGATCTTCGTGTCCAGATCTTTCACGATATCACCGTGCGCGGGGTAGGCCTGAAAACATCCTTGGGCCTTCATCTTCTCCAAAGTCTGCATGTAGAGTCCAAGGTGTTCGACGGCAGTTGTACCATGTCCAAGGATGTTGTCACCCGTGAACATGGAGTTCTCCTCCTCTAGTATGAAGCACATATGATCGAAGGAGTGACCTTCACCGTGTAGTGCTCTAATTGTAGCACCTTTGACATGGAACCTTTCTCCATCATGAATTGGCCTTTGCTCGGCTGTAGGACTGTGCTTGAACACAGAGTCAACAAGACCTGGATATTGATTTATGAGATCAGGTACGCCACCCGTATGGTCACCATGCCAATGAGTGAGCAGGACATGTGACAGACTTATGGAATATCTCTTAAGGGTGTTCTTGATTAGCTCTATCCATTCTTTGTAGCCCTGCCCCGTGTCGATGATGATGCGTGTGCTTCCAGTCCCAACAATATAGGTATTGGTGCCTTGAAGTGAGAACTGTTTCGATCTTAGCATCGTGACGTATTTTGAATATGCGGGCATACCTTTCCGGGGTTTTGTCCCAGCACGCGAATAACACGAGGACTTAACTGCTCCACATCCCTCAATTTCGGAAGATGCGCCAGTTGGACCTCAAGGTATTCATGAAAGCTAGGTATATCCAATGCTTCGTTTATGCTCTCATAGCGATCCTTAGCCATCTCTTTCTCTTTTCTCTTGTTCAGATAGATGGCTAGTAGACAGGACCCAGCGCAATGATACTAAACAAGTTTGTGTTGCGATTCACACAGATGTCTTAGCAGAGCTTAGTCTGACATCATTTCCATCAGTCTAATGCCAGGCAAAGCTTAGACTCGGTTTTCGGTGTATCGATTCGATTGTCGGTGGGGAGGGCCGGGTCCTGTTGAGGCACGAGCGGGTTACGGGATTGTTAAGAAACAGGCCAAGCTTCCTTTGCTGCCCCATCCAAAACTTCTGCGCCGAAGAGGCAATTTAGGTTCAGAGCTCGGTGGTGTGGACTTTTGAAGAATATGACCATTTTGATCTCTGTTTGTGATACGTCTATCTGCTCGCCTCGGGTTGATATCACGGAAGCTCGAAGTGAGAAACATGAGCAACGAGAGTACGCCACAGAGCCCCTTGCGGCTATTTTATTTCCATAATGAATTGCCCCCTGATGATCTTCAATTCTTGCTCCGCCAATTGTACAACCAAAGTAAAGATAACGGACATCCATATCTTGCTCGGTTCCTCAACGAAGCTGTCAAAGCCGTTCGCAAGGAGGTCAGCAAGCTTCCTCTTAACCTACGAAGCCTTGTTGGTCCTTTCGAATCAATCCATGCGCTTGCTGAACAGGAATCGCTTCGCCGAGGGGTTTTATGCGGCTCAATTGATGGCGTCATTCTATTTGTATTGCAACTTGGGATATTCATTGGGTCAGTATTGATGATAGGTCCCTCCCGATCTCAGGAACGGCAACTAATCTTCATCATAGAAACTGCGAGACCCATTCGCCTAACCAAGTTAAATATCGTGAGCTGGATAGCACAATACTTCTAGGACTGGGCATTGGGTTGCTTGTTGCCACCACACTATCGCTGTCACCTACCTTGGGAGATGTTCCATCGGTTGGCGCCGAGGTGGTCTGTATCATCTTTCGGCTTGGTGTTTTGGTGGCCGACACTTCCCAGAACCTTGAGCCCCTCGATGAAGACGGCAAGTTCGACTCATGGGCTCACTTTATGCGTGACGTGAGGCCTAAAGATGTCCAACGCGAGCTTGATGAGCTTCATTCATATCAGGCAAGGACAAATATCTCGGAAATGGTCAGATAGAAAACTCGATTCAGAGCTAACTCACGTTACAGCAATGCCCGGAAGCGACCAAAGTCTTCATCAGCGCCAAAAGTAAATCTTCGGTGACATTAAGCGGGCCGCCATCCCGTTTAAACGAGTTGAAACGTGTATCAGAGTTTTTCCAAAATCGCAAAGCAGTGCCGTTGCCAGTATTTGGTGGTCTATGTCATGCCGGTCATGTCTACACGGATAAAGATGCAATCCAGGTGGTGGCATCACCCGTCCTGGGAAATTGCCATCCATGGGTCCCTGTGCTAGCAACTGGAAATGGAATCCCTTTCCCTGCAGAGAATGGGGCTGAGCTGCTCCAACAGGTAATCCTGGAGATTTTGGCTCGCCAGATCGTTTGGGAGGAAGTGATTAAGAGTGTCGTGGAGTATTCTCGAGCGAGCAAGAGTTATCGACCAGTGGCAATTTGTGCAATCAGAGGGTCTTTGCCTTTGAACGAGCTGAAAGACGCGCTGGACGCAAGGGAAACAGCTCCTGCAACCCAGATATCAGATCTCGCAGTTTGGATTGATCATCCGACCTCAGGTGGGAGCAATCCTGGCCTGGCTCAGCAATCCAAGATTGCCATCGTTGGGATGTCTTGTCGAATGGCAGGCGGTGCCACAAACACTGAAAGATTTTGGGACGTGCTGGAGAAAGGCCTAGACGTACATCGCCGCATACCGGAAGATAGATTTGATGCCGAATCTCACTACGATCCCGAAGGTAAATGGGTGAACGCAAGCCACACACCGTACGGGTGCTTCATCGAAGAGCCTGGCTTGTTCGATGCTCCTTTCTTCAACATGTCGCCCCGAGAAGCCGAGCAAACTGATCCAATGCAACGACTAGCCCTTGTGACAGCATACGAGGCTCTAGAAAGGGCTGGGTTCGTTGCAGACCGCACACCTTCATCAAACAAGACGCGAGTTGGGACTTGGTTCGGTCAAGCGAGTGATGACTATAGAGAAGTCAACACAGCTCAAGAAATCAGCACGTATTTCATTCCAGGTGGCTGTCGAGCTTTTGGGCCTGGCAGAATAAATTATTTCTTCAAGTTTTCCGGGCCTAGTTATAGCTGCGATACGGCTTGTTCATCAAGCCTAGCAGCTATTCAGGTTGGTCTTCGCTATTTCTGAGAACACACTCTAGCTAACGTCAAGAATTGTCCAGAATGCTTGTACAGCCCTTTGGAACGCCGAGGTCGACACTGTTGTCGCAGGTGGGATGAACATCCTCAGTAACTCCGATGCATTCGCTGGATTGAGCCAAGGCCATTTCTTGACCAAGACACCCAACGCATGCAAGACGTGGGATGTGGACGCCGATGGATACTGCCGAGGTGACGGTGTTGCATCCATCGTGATGAAGAGGCTCGAAGATGCTGAGGCGGATAATGACAACATATTAGGCATCATCGTGGGCGCTGGCACGAATCATTCAGCGGATGCCGTATCCATCACTCACCCTCACGCAGGTTCGCAGGCATTTCTCTATCGAAAAGTTCTTGATAGAGCTGGAGTTGACCCTTTTGATGTGAGCTACATCGAGGCCCACGGGACTGGCACCCAAGCTGGCGACATCCAAGAGTTAACATCCATCACGGATGTTTTCGCACCACTAACCGCAAGGCGCCGATCCTCAAACCAGCCACTGGCTATAGGAGCTGTTAAGTCCAATTTCGGTCATTCTGAAGCTGCGGCGGGCGTAACGTCTTTACTGAAAGTACTACTCATGTTCCAGAAACATGTGATTCCACCTCATGTAGGGATCAAGACATCACTGAACCCCAAGCTTCCTCGCCACCTGGACAAAAGAAACTTGCATATTCCCTTTAAGGCAACCCCTTGGCCTCGAAACTCAGACAAAAAGAGAATCGCAATGGTGAATAGTTTCAGTGCTGCTGGTGGAAATACATCGCTTGTTGTAGAGGAAGCCCCGGATCGGCCCCTACCACAAGCTGATCCTCGCCCATCTCATGCAGTAGCAGTTTCTGCGAAGAGCAAAGTGTCCCTCAAAGGAAACCTCGAGCGGCTTCTTACATACCTAGATGAGAATCCTAGTGTATCATTGGCGAATCTATCCTACACTACTACTGCTCGGCGGCATCACTACAACCACAGGCTTACGTTCAATGTTTCAGATGTCTCGATGCTGAGGGAGCAAATCGCCCACAGTCTGAAGTCTATCGAGAGGCACCGTCCAGTCCCAAATACGCTGCCGCCCTCCGTTGCATTCACCTTCACCGGTCAAGGTGGTGCTTATAAGTCTTCCAATCTCGAGTTGTTCCATCACTCACCACTGTTCCGGCTTCATATCTTTCAACTAGACAGGATTGTACAGGGCCTAGGATTTCCATCCTTTATTCCATCAATCAATGGAAGTTCCCACCGGGAATATGATCACGGGACCATCATCACACAGGTCGCACTTACATGTGTCGAGATTGCACTGGCGAAGTACTGGGAATCGTTGGGAGTCAAACCTGACCTAGTGATGGGCCATAGTCTTGGAGAGTATGCCGCTCTGTGCGTCGCGGGTGTACTTTCAGCCAGCGATGCCATTTATCTTGTTGGGACACGAGCAAGATTGCTGGAACAAAGGTGTAGCAAAGGGACACATGGCATGCTCGCAGTGCGAAGCTCTGTCGCCGACATCAAAGGAACTATCGGGCATTTATCCTACGAAATAGCATGCATTAATAGCCCCGATGCAACGGTTCTCACCGCAGAGGTCATCGATCTAGAAGTTGTTGAGTCTGCCCTCAAAGAGGCTGGATATGCATGCACCCGTCTCGAAGTCGCCTTCGCATTTCATTCTACACAGACCGACCCTATTCTTGAAGATTACGAACGGCTAGCCAAAAGCAACGTGACGTTTCGAACACCGAAGATTCCCGTCATCTCTCCATTGCTTGCAAGGGTAGTCTGTGACGGCAAAACTGTGAATGCTAGGTACCTTGCAAGAGCTACTAGGGAGACTTGCAATTATCTTTCGGCTATCTCAGACGCACTTTCGGTTTCCATCATCGACAAAGAGACGGTATGGATTGAAATCGGACCCCATCCTGTAACGGCCGCCTTTGTCAAAACCGTTGTTGACCCCTCTTCATGCGCCGTTCCATCACTACGCCGCGGCGAAAACAACTGGACAACCCTGGCTCAGAGTCTCGGTGCCCTACATTGTGTCGGCGTTGGAGTAAACTGGAATGAGTTCCATCGCCCTTTTGAGGAGCATCTTCGATTGCTAGATCTGCCGACTTACTGCTGGACAAACAAAAATCATTGGATTCAATACAATGGCAACTGGGCTCTGACCAAAGGAAACTGTTTTTACGATTCTAAAAAGAATACCAGGGCCTCAGCCGCTTCTGTATCGTCCTTCCAGACCTCGCTGGTTCATAGAATTATTGCAGAGGAATTTTCAGGAATGTTCGGCACAGTAACAATGGAGTCAGACCTCATGTCGTCCGACTTCTTGACTGCTGCTCGCGGTCATAGCATGAATGGCTGTGCAGTTGTGACATCTGTAAGCGCTGACTATACGCATATTTGAGCACCTACTGACAATACTGTAGTCCATACATGCCGATATTGCATACACTCTCGGTGAATACGTGACGAAAAATCTGGGAACGCCGTTGAAGAGCCAAGATCTGAACATTGCCTCACTGAAAGTTTCTCACGGCTTGGTCGCGCGAGCGGATACATCCAAGCCTCAGCTGATACGTGTCATAGCCAGAACAACTAGTCTTAGTGACGGTATCAGTGTAGAGTGGTATAATGTTGACGATGATGGCTCGACAAGCCCGAATGCATTCGCAACTGCTGCGTTGGCTTGCGGTACCTCGTCGGATTTCTTAGCGTCTTGGGTACCCCTTACACATCTCATCGAGAGCCGCATTGACGCCTTAGATTGCATGTCAAGGCAGGGGATCGCTAGTCAATTCTCCGGGAAAATGGCATACACTCTTTTCGCCTCCAGCTTAGTGGACTACGCCGACAAGTACCGTGGCATGCAGTCGGTTGTCATTAGTAGTTTCGAAGGCTTCGCCAAGATTCGACTCAGCACAGAGCAGGAAGGAGTATGGACCGTCCCGCCCCATTTCATTGATAGCGTTGCCCATCTCGCAGGGTTTATCATGAATGTTTCTGATGCTCATGACACCGTGAATAACTTCTGTGTTACTCCTGGTTGGAACTCCATGCGCCTGGCTAAGCCGCTTGAGCCAGGTAGCGAACTTCAGTCCTACGTCAAGATGATCCCCTCTAAGGATGACGACAGCGTTTTCTTTGGAGACATATACGTTCTACAGAATGGGGAAATTGTTGGCATGGTTGGTGGTATACAGTTCCGCCGCTACCCTCGGATTCTGCTCAGTCGTTTCTTCTCTCCCTCAGATTCTTACAGGCAGGCACAGCTTTCACTGAAACACAGAGCCTCGATAGGTACCTATCCTATCCCAGTCCAATTAGGAGTAGCAGGGACGACACCAAGAACAGCAGATCAAGAGCAATCCAATGAAGAGTATTGCGAGACGCCTCCTACTTCCGGACATCCAGACATGGCAATATTTTCCAGTACCACTGGGCAGCCTACTCCAAGCGAGAGCCCTGGGAGCTCTAAAAGAATTATTCAGGGTTCCGAGCCAGAAAGCATGACAACCAAAGCAACTGGTCTCATTGCAACTGAGACGGGAATTGCTCCTTCAGAATTGATTGATGATGCTAGATTCTCTGATATTGGTATTGACAGCCTCATGAGTTTGGTTATTGCAGAAAAGTTCCGAACGGAGCTTGGAATCGCGGTTAATAGTGGTCTCTTCTTAGAGTATCCGACGATGGGGGCACTCAGGAGCTGGCTGCTAGAGTATTATAGTTAGGCTTTCTATTATTGTCAACTTGAGGCAGGCAATTGATTTAGGGATGCAGTTTTTGATGTCTCATGCCATTAATAGGCCTATACATGAAATAGGTCCCTTAGGCTCCAATTTAGCGGCTCGTAGGCTCAGTACTCATATAACATTAGTTCATTGCTGGATTTTCTCATTCACTGGATGGTCAAACGCTTTGATCCCATTTCTGCCCCTGGGTCTCTGTTCCTGCCGCATTGCTTAGACAAAACATCGGGCTTCAGACTCGGTATCGGGATCGGGTTTCGGCGTCAACCGCAACACATATACTCCAGCTAACCATTCCATGTGAATCAAGCCTTAACCAGCCTCAAATGTAGCGGACGAAATGTAAGCCTCGCTAAGAACGTGGCACACCATCGCACCAGCTTTGAATTTCGATGCAATATCAAGATAATCACCCGGTAGTAACACGATATTGCGTTAGATTTCTAAGACTTTGTCATATCGGCATTACTACCTTTAGTTATTGATAAGAAAATGAGGTCGCTGCCTTGACAAAAAGAAAAGTTTAGATTTGCCATGTTTTATTTCAGTCACCTATCCCCTTGCCATTAGCAGGGGACTTTTGAATCCCGTGTTTGCTTGAATCTTTATCCCGGATTAAATTAAGCATAAAACCCTGTCAGCTCCATTCTTCGGGCATACAGGTGGCCCTTCCAACCCTCCCAAGACATGTTCTAAAACTATCAACTATGGGCGATATTTCTGCGAACATTGGCACGAAAGCTGCGGCCGTGATAGCCGGTTCCTTCTTATCTGGTAAGAGCTTAGACTCGGCTCTGGCTCCGTTCTCATCACTTACAACTCGCAGGGGCTATGATGAGCATTTCGATCAACGCTGTACCTGTGATGATGGACACAATCACGGACTCGCCGCAGCTACTTAACCAGTGGGCGCGCACATTTTACTACGGAATCCGCACATTCCCAGCTATTTCTGTTACTACTGCGCTGCTCTATGGCTATATCGCTCTGAACAGGAGCGTGGTGAAACGCCCTTGGGGAATCTACGTGGCCGCGGGAGTCACCACCCTGACAATGGTTCCATTTACTTGGATTTTCATGGACCCTACAAACCAAAGACTGTTCATTTTGGGAGCCGACGTCGCCTCGGCACAGGTAGTGGAACTGTCGGAGGTTCAGAGTTTGATCCAAAAATGGAGTTGGTTGCATATTACTAGGTCTCTGTTTCCCCTCTTGGGGGCGGCCATTGGTATGTTTGCAACGGTGAACCATCACTAGATTATCGAGCAGGATGATATCGCGTTTATAATATGATGTAGTTATATGGGTTCCAAATATCTAACATGAATCAATACCACATCTCTTCCCTTCAATCCAGTAATCCGTTCCTTATAGCAGGTAGCCAGACTCTCAGAAGGGCTGCATACGTATGCAAAATGCCAAGGTTCAATGCATAGGGCGCACACCCAGTATCGAGGATCATCCTGTATTAATGATGAATCATACTATCTTCAAAACCTTGGACACCTAGACGGTATACAAGGTATTGTATCAGGCCTTCATTCCGTCGACAGCTACGCCGTCTCTAACGAATTCCGTAATCCACCCGATAGTCATTTGGCTCTTCTTCGTATCGGCAAAGTTTTCATGGTCATTAGACAAGTGCTCTTTATACCACGGGTCCTCCTTTAGCTTCTTGTAATCATCAGTGCTCTTGAACACGACCTGGCTGAAGCAATCGTAATCAGCGATATTGACCATTTGTGGGTCAAGGAATTGCTCCATCATTTCGCGTGTTTGGGCAGTGTTGTGAATCTTGCAAGATATCAGCAATGCATATGGTGAATGGAAGATGAAGGCTCGATAATTTACCATGGTCCAACGTTTAATCCCATATTTAACCATCAAATCCTTGGTCATCGGTGCAGTAACCTTGGTCATGTGGTGTCGGTACTGGTCCTCGGTGAGGTCTGGCCTGCGGTAACCGAGGATTGTAAGACAGAGAAAGTGGCTTCCCTCGTTCCCCGTCGGAGGCGGTGGGATTCCATTGTTCGAAGCCATTGCTACGGTTGTTGGGACGTGGTGGTGTTCTTGGTACGCTCAACTTTGGGCAGTAACTCAGCTAATACTTGGGCAGTACCAATCAAATATAGGTATAGACAACTTTCACAAATTAGATATCATATCAGTTCGCGGGTTCCCACAGGAGATATCCCGCTTATCTCGGGAACCTCTTATCTTCCCCTATTCCATCGATCGGATACGTCCAGGCACGTAACCAACAAAGCACGAAACTTGACCGTCACACAACACATGATTAAACTCAATTTTCTTTCTTTCGGAAATCGCTCGATACCAGTTGAAATACGCAGGTACACTAACCAAAAAAAAAAATTCAAGCCATATTGGCTTCTCAGTCCAGTCAGATTATCGGGTCTCGGGTGATGAGACGGCAAACCTCAGGAAAGACCCGAAACCCGAAAGCCCTTGTCAGATACAAGACGGGTGATGAATCACAAGACTTCAGGCTCAAAATGAAAAGGGCTGTAGGCAAAGAATCAGGCAAAAGATTAATACTCCAGATGGCTAAGTAATAGGAAATTGTTTGAATCATTTCATCAAGTTATAAGCGAGACATAGCGTCATTAACTCCAGGCACACTCTGCACCAGTGTGCCCGCGGTTTTTGGTAATATGGTTTTATGAAATGCGAATAATGTAAAAAAATAAATGAAGATTCCACACGCTGTCTGAAAACGATGATTGATATATTGAGCCTCATTCACCGCCCTGCTGCGATTGTTCATCCATCAGCTATGAACAATACGTGCCATTGCCTCATCTCGCTACTAGTATGCATATCGTAACCTCATCATTGTCCTCGGCATAGGTCTCTTCGAACCAGAGAGATTTTGAACCCATCACACCCTCCCACGATCTGACCTTGGGTCGCTAATCGCCTCTACGGCCGACAACGCCCGGCTTAAGGTTAAGGAACAGCATGCTCACGGAAGCTGCAATCACAGGCAGAACGCTCACAAACTCGCCGAGCCCTGCATAGGCCGGAGGTATCCGGAACTTCACCCACGCGCCACTGGCCATCGTGATGGCAAAGACATTGTAGATGGCAGACCAGACAAAGTTGAAGATCATTCGCCGGAACGCCACTTTGCTGACATTAAGAAGAAACAGCACGCCTTCCAACCCGTTGAGAATAACCACGTCAGCGGCCGTCTGGGTCACATCACTGGTCGTCAGTGAGCCCCCGACCTGGATGCCAACGTGAGCTTGGGCGACGGCAATTGCATCGTTGGTTCCGTCGCCGCAGAATACCACATAGCGGCCACTGTCTTGCATTAGCGAGGCCACGTAGTCGCGCTTCTGGTTGGGTGTGCATTCGGCTGCAACATTTTCTTCCGGGATCCCGACGGTCCTGGCGACGGTTTTGACAGCCAGTGTCTGGTCCCCTGACACGAGATGCACACAGAGACCACGTGCCAGCAGTTGGCTGATAACTCGACGTGCTTCGGGCCGTATCTGTGTACGTAGACCGAAAACTGCCTGGGGCTCTGATTCCACTGTAATAACAAAAGTCGTAAGCCCGTCTCCCTCCAAGCCCTGGACCACAGGGTGTGAGTCCGTTCCAGTCCATCGAGCACTCCCAGCTCTCACTAGCTTGTCATCAAGTTTTGCTTCGATGCCTGCCCCAGGGATGGTACGAATATGAGATAACTCCAGCAGGCTTGTTGAGTTCTCCTCCTTTACTATCGTCAGGAGATGCTTGGCCACTCCGGCAGAAACAGGATGCTTGCCACTGGCGACCAAGGCCAAGGCCAGAGCAGCAACGTATTCGGTCTCCTTAGTCAAATAGCTCTCATCAACTACCTCAAGCTCACACTCTGTAATAGTTCCCGTCTTGTCAAATATGATGTCAGTCGCTTTCCGGGCCCTTTCCGTCGTCTCCGCTGATTTGATCACAACACCGCCGCGGGCAGCGATACCACCAGCAACCACGAGGACCATTGGGACGGCCAGCCCAAGGGCACATGGACATGCTACAGCCAAAGTTGCAACAAAATAGGTGACGGCTTCTAGCACAGCCTGTCCCGGCGTATGGTGGAATACTTTGACACCGATGCCAAGCCACACAGCCAAGACGATCACCGCTATACTCGACACAGCTGGAACAAACCAGCCGGCTATCTTGTTTGCCAAGTCTTGGATCTTGGGTTTGGAATTTGCTGCCTCGTCCACAAGCTGCGCGATATCAGTGACCGTATTCCTTCCTGGAAGCCGGTCTAGCTGGACGAGAACCGTGCCGTCCCCGTTCACAGTTCCAGCAATAACAGTGTCCCCTGTTTGTTTGAGGACTGGAATCGGTTCACCAGTGAGCATCGATTCGTCTATCTCAGTAGATCCTTCCAACACAGTCCCATCTGTGGGGTTGCGAGAATGAGGGAGGAGTCTAAATTGGTCGCCATATTGAAGAAGTCGAGCATCAATTTCACTGTCATGGCCTTTCTCTACCAGAATGGCTTTGTTTGGCTGCATTGATCTTACTGAAACCGCGGAAATGGCCCTGACGCGAGCAACAGTGGCAATAAGCCGGCCAAGGAGAATCAACGTGATGAGCAGTGTGCTGGTTTCAAACAGGTCGTTGCCGAGGGATTTGCCAGACATTGTGAAACCGAAGGCTACAACAGAATAGACGTAGGCGGCCGTTATACTGATAACCACGAGCATGTCCATCTCGACAACATGGCTGTAAAATAGAGTCGACAGAGCCGGGCGATAAAATTCGGGCACGGCGATAGCTTGCACTATAGAACCTAGGACGAATGACACGATGGCCTTCTTTCTGTCTTCGACGAGGCCATGCCGCCAGGCTAGTATTAGAACCGGGATCGTGAAAATAGCAGCAAGCGCTGTCTTTATTGACTGGTCGACCAGCCTACGGCGGGTAGTTTCGAGTTGGCTGTCTGGACGCGGAGGAGCAAGGCCCTGCGTATTGGCAGCTATTGAGTTGAACAGGGCTCTGGCGCCAACAACTCTCGGATCATACACTAAGCGAAGTGTTTTCTTGTCGAGAACATGAACATCAACTACGCCTTGGGGAGGCTCCCGGGCGAGCGCCTTGCCATTCTGAGGATCGACATGGACATCGATGAAGAACTCGCCCCCAAGTATACGGGTTAGTCGGAACCCGGAGCCAGACGCTGCTGAACGTACAACCTGATCAGCGGTGGTCAACTTGTTGTCAATTGTGAAATCGGCGCGGCCAGCGATGAAATTGACCCGAGCCTGGGAGACACCAGGGATCGCAACGAGTATTCGAGATAATTTGTCGGCGCAGCTGGTGCAGTCCATACCGGCAATGGCAATAGAGACCAGCTCGTGTTCGGTGGCCTTCTCCATGTCTATTTCCTCGTTATACTGGACTGCTGTAGTCCTGTCGGTGCAGCAGGAGCCTCCATGGCTATGGCTTCGACTAGCATGGCCATCGTCACCATGCGAGTGGTTGTGGTTGTGATGGTCGTGGTCGTGGTCGTGGTTGTCATCATGTTTGTGGTCGTGGCTGTCGTGGCTGTCGTGTGCTAACAATTCTTTATCCATGGTTTTAAAGGCACGGTGAGCCTTTGGGCGTCTCCTTGCGCCTTCTACGACCTGGGTGCGCCTTTTATGAGCGCCCAAGACAGTATTTGAGCGCTGATTAAAGTGAGATTGGGTGCGGGTGGCCGCCGTTCACTGTCTTGGATGTCGGTCCGAGTACGGGGCGTGAGTGAATGAGTATTGCTCATGTAGATTTGGAGCGAGGGAAAGTATCCAGGGCATTCAGTGCGTAGATGGAAGCGTCTGATTGTCATAGAGATTCAGTCCTCTTTGAACGAAAACAACTGTCTGTGGTAACACTCACCGCCAACCCCCCGTGGGATTCAGAAATTAGGCACCTGAGGTTGGTGTTCCCGTCCTCCACCATTAGGGATTGTGGTAGAGCTTACCTGATTCGCAGGGTTTCACTTGTACGCCTTGTTTGACTCTAAGAAGTCTCTATATTATTGGATTCGTCCTCCCATCACAGCCTTGGCACATTCCAAAGGCCCGACATTTCAAACAGCCACGTCCAACCTCTGCCAGCCCGTTTCAGACATTATGGCCGTCGCGGTCTTAGACATGATGAGCAGGCTGGCCCGCGACATTGGCACACCGCTGGACGGGATGTGCGTCCATATGGCGTGCAAGAGCTGCCATATTAGCAACTCTAGCGTCGTGAAGACGTGCATCTTTCCTAGCCCTACATTCCGTTGTGATGATGCACATACCGAACTGTTACAACAGACGATGGTACAAGCTGTGCCCAACACGCTCAAGAGCGCACACAGAGTTCGCAGTCGGAAAATTTCCAGCTTTCAATTGATCCCACTCGGATATCAACGGGTCATGTGTCACACTTGTGATACACCACAGCTGGAGAGACAATTTGACATCATCGGCGTTAAAATCCAGCCCATCGGTTGAATCAGCCCCGATCCCATGTGCAATGGAGGTTGCCCAATCCGATTGCATTGGTATTTCTTTGACTGGTGATCTCATGTCAGTAGTTGATCTTTCATATATCCGTTTTTCTGTTATTTCAACATCATTGCCAGCTAACATTCAGATCTCTAGCAGAGAGCACCAAACCATATGTCACCTCCACACCCCAGGCAAGTCATTTTTCGCGCCTGGTTGTCTATATTTTCGATCATGGGGACTCATAAGTCCCATAATTGGCGGTTCTAGAGACTTCAGAGGGAACATAATGCAGTGAAACTGACAGTCGCAGTCATCAATGATGCTATACGGAGTAAGCTCAGTCACGCTGTGCCCGTTCCACATCTCCGAACGAAACCATCATCTCACTGGCCGAGGCTTCCTTGCAGATGGTAGATGACTATTACCCCGCCCTTCTGCCACGGCATGAATGCTAGATCAAGACCTTGTTGAACCCCGCGGCTTACCCTCACTGCCATCACCCTCCGAATATCATAGCTTGTGCTGTCTGTCAAGATGCCCTTTTACCAAATCCACCACTCGTGTCCCCTGACACAGGATCAGCGCCAGGCCTTGGCGCAATCAATTACTGACTTACATTGCGCGGCCTTCACCACCCCCTCGTTCTTCGTCCACGTCAAATTTCTGCCGCAAGATGCCGGAGATGGCACGTCCTTTCTGGCTGGAAAGCCCACCACGCTGACCTCAAACCGCATCATTGGCATTCTACGCATCTCCCCTGTCCGCAAGAAGGCCGACTTCGACGCCCTCTCGGCCAAGATTGAGGATGCATGGTACGAGGTGGTGAATGGGGGCACAGAGTCTGTCGAACAGCGCCGCGCCCGGCATGAAATGAACCCAAAGAGACTTTTGATGGTTACCTTGACACCAATGATGTGCATCCGTGAGGGTGGTATGGTGCTCCCTAAGGCAGGCCAGGAAATAGGCTGGCTCAAGGACCAGTTGCCGTACATCAAGGAGATGAGCCAGAGGGGCCAAGGGGATTTTACGGATATCCTTCGAGAGATTGAGGAGCGTCCAGATCTGCAACGACTCGTTGCATGAGCAGTTAATGCTGTCCAGAAGACCATTGCCGGAACACAAGAAAAAATATGCTCGATTTGACATTATTATTTGGTTGATAGAAAAACCCGACCATGTGTGTGTGATGCGATGACACGAACGATCGAAAAGCCACCAAAAAAAGAAATGCTCACTGGAGAAACGGGGATTTGAACCCCGGACCTTTTGTAGTGTATGTTTTTGATCATGCAAAACAAACGTGATGCCCCTACACCATTTCCCCACTGGGATGCTTATCTAGGGACCACATTTACCATATAGCTCCAGCCAGACAAAGTTCAGCCACACTCTGATCTCGACCGCCATGTCTACTCAAGTCGGCAGCAAGCGTAGTAAAGAAACAGCCCGGCGTACTTAATTGAAGAGTATTCTCGCCTAAGATTAGGATTTTATCCAGTTAGGAGTTAAAACACCCGTCTCTACCTACATGTACTCCGCAGTCAAAGTGGACATAACAATCTACTGCGGTGTTGGTTTTCTCCAGAAGAAAACCAATGAACAAAAAGGCAGTGCACTGCTAATAATAAAGACGGGAGAGAGTGCTTACGTGTATTGAAGCGACGCTTAACATTCAAATATAACTACAATTTAAATGATAAAACACGATAGACAAGGACAGATTCAGGATTGTGAGGCTATATTGAGATCACTCAATAAGCAGCGAATATTTCTCAATGTAATCAAAAAAGCTCTTAACTAGGCGTAAATCTGGTCCAAGGTAGCCTGGAAATGCTTCTCGACATTCTTTCTCTGCACGCTGCCCTTTGCCGTCGTGGGCAGAGATCCCTGTGGGACAACAACAATGAACCGAGAGTTGTCGACACGCTCATGCATATACCTCCGCTCATGGAATGGAGTGATTCTACGAAGAATCTCCTCGCGAAGGGATACATGATCCGCCTTTTCATCTTTTGGCTCTACCAAAATGGACGGAGATGGCCGCCCGCTTCCCACGACAACAACCCTATTGATGAGATCTTGGGCGCAGAGCTCCATGACGTTCTCCTCAATGGCTTTCGTATCGCAGCGGAGGGAGGACTGCGTCTTGATCCAGTCATCATTGCGGCCCCTGAATAGGTATTTTCCCGGCATAACTTCGACGAAGAGATCGCCCGTGTGGAAATCGCCGGTCGCCTCGTTCCGGAGAGATTTCGGTGGGCAGTTGTGGCACTCTGGCGGAATGATCATCTCCAAGAGCTTCTCTCCCGCATTGTCTCCATCCGTCTCGTGGTCTTCTACTGGTACAAACTTGTACGTTGCGCCCTTGATTGGACGTAGCAGAGCCGCGTCAGGCCCATCTCCTCCTACCGACAACAAACCGATGCCCATCTCAGTACTGCCGAACCCCTCGGTGAGCTTGATTCCCTGCTGTCGGGCCCAATTGGCTATTTCTGGTTCGATAGGGAGACCACCATAGGTCACATCATCCAGACTCTGGAGGGCCTCAAGCAACTCCTTGTCTGTTCGCGCCTCTCGGAGGATATCACCGAGGAATGACGCAAAAAGGAACAAGCTCGTCAAGCCGTGTTCCTTGACGAGCAGTTTGATCTCCTGTGAGGTGCAAGGCATGTTCTTGCAGAGCACCACGCACCCACCACGGGCGTGTGCACTCAGCATCATGAAAGACGCAGCAAGGTGGCAGAAGCTTCCACTGCGATTGAGTTAGTCACCTAACAGTCTATGTCACTAATTCTGCTTGTGCCACTCACTTGCTTGACATCACACTTCGTCTACCATCAGTATAGATGGCCTCGAAGATGTCTCGGCTTGTTTGGATGTTGAAGTTGAGCCACCTAGCAGTGATCTCAATCGGTTTAGGCATTCCAGATGTCGAGCCTGAGGAATGGAAAATCATGACAGTGTCATCGCCACTGGCCGGCACCCAGACTGGAGGTAGTGGTAAATTATTCACATCTGCGGCCCTCGTATCTACTGCCGGCAGACTAGGCTGACTGACGTTGACACTTTTGAGCCATTCTGATTCGACGACGACAGCTTTCCCGCCAGTCCTCTCGAGGAGCGTCGAGATAACATCGGAACTTGTCAATCTTAGCGAGAAGAGTTGTGGGATATACCCAGCTCTCAGTATTCCCCAAATAAGCACAGCATCTATGTACGACAACCCTTTGACCCTAAAGAAGCGCAACACGTCAATGAATACTACTTTGTCTATGGGGGAGGCGATCGTGGGACAGTGGGGTTCCCTACCAGATTCCAACTACATCACGGTACTTCACTCCTTTTTGAGAAAGCTCATTTGCCCAATAACGAGCCGCATTCTCAACGTCACGTAAGAAATGGGCGAAAGTTATGGTTTCCCATCCATTTGAAGTTCCGTCATCGGAGAACTGGGGGATCTTCAAGGCTTGTAGGTCCGGTTGTGTGGTGGCAGTATCTATCAGCTTGCTGATATGTGTGGTAATCGGAAGAGGAGCCATAACAGATAGAAGTTGCAAAATAATATGGAGATTACGTCTCTATGGGAAGTTCTGGGTGTGCTGAACAAGTTCAAACACGCTTGGGAGCGCAATTCTAGGACACCCAGGGGAATATATTCCTTAACACGTATACTCCCCAGGGGTCGCGTCTTACGGGGATCGTACATTCATGCTCTTAAATCCGGTATCATACCTTTTTAGGAAATAGAGTTTTCAGGCGGTCTGCTTGATCACCCAGTATGAGGTTTTTTGAATGTCATCTCCTGGTCAAGGCTTGGGGTTGCGTTGCAATCCCACATATTCGCGCCAACCTTCCCCTTGATGAGCGACGACATGCCTCTAGCAGGGATTAGAAAAGCCGGAGACGAAAGCCGTTTGCTGAACAAAGCGCAGCCAAACAAGGCCATAAATGAGTTGATCTTAGATAATGAAATTAATCTGAGACCGGATGAGGCGGCATCGTGATGGGGCTTATTGCTCCCTCCTCGGCATCCTTGACGACGCCCCCATAGAAACAGGAAGTTGGTCTGGATTCATCTCCACAGTCATCCCCTCGTCAATCCGTTGGGGGTTAATAGCCGCTATTATCGACGAGTTTCGAATAAACATATTCACGCATAATGAACCAACGTCATGCGCAGCGATCTCGCTTACGAGGATCATCAAGCACAATACTTCCTTATAAGTGTCTCCCATCATGGTAGGCATATTATATATCTGACCACCCTTTCAGATGGATCTTTTAATGAACAAATAAATGCAGTAAGTGCCGTTCATATAATATATTCGGAGCAGCTGTTTGGTTGAATGAAAGGCCTAGTTATCTGTCTTTGAAGTGTATCACAGGTGAGTCAAAAACCTGCGAATAGACTTGCATATAAATAACAATCTCGAGTAGAGAAATGAAGCAGAACCAATAACCGATGACTCCTATACTATCCATTCAAGCGGCTGACACAAAATATAGCACACCCAGAATTGGATCTCGACATAACATCAACACAACCAATCTGGTAATGAACATAATATTAGGCTAAATCTCGTAAAATAATTTGCCATTTTCTTTTCATTTTATTGAGTATTAATAATAAGAAAATTTGACCTCTCTCTTACAAGAAAAGAATTTATTGAGCCATGTTTAAATTCAGCTACTTGATGCCAACGGTTGCGTTGTAGACTCTTGATGCCCTTATTTGCCATGATTCTAATTCTTCTTCCGAGCCCTTGAAATCCGAGCCCAGGTTCTCATCCTCTGAATCCAGGTTAACCCAAGGAACATCTAAGCCTGGGCATTTCTGAAGAGTCCTTCTTTGCATGTAGTAACGGTTTGGGGTGAGTTCCCAAATTATATCATGCCTGCCAGACGGGTATCTCTCAAGATATCTCAAACCAAGCAGCCGAGACAGTCCACCCATCAGCTTGGGTTCCCAGCTACACGGAGATTTGTCAGTGACTGTTTGCTTCGTTCATGTCAACGGCCAAAACCTTACCAGACGAGAGCATTTTTACCAGTACCAACCCAGTAGTCAATCGCTTCTAATACGCAGCCGTAGACCATCCGGGCGCAACCTGCACGAATGTCGATGTTCAAGTCCTCGGCAAGAGGAGTCATCGTGTCGAATCCCAATCTGTCGACGATACCAGCTACTGCCTCTCAGTGACGCGCCTGCATCCTTTATTACAAGGGGACTTACGCGTAAATTTGTATTTCGGGACTATAATAAAGCCAATGTTGAAGACCGAGCCGGGCCCAAAGATTTCACGAAGGCACTCAGCACGTGCGAGGCCGTCCTCGCTTAAGCGGTCGGAGCCGTTGGTCATCTTCTCACCGTGCGGAATCATGAAAATGTTCGGCCTCCCTGGCCGCTTGAAGCAAACTGCAAGAGAGACGAGAAGAAACACTATGGCAAGTTTCATCTTGTATGTTTTTTTCTCTCTCTTTTCTTTCCTCTGTTTCGGAAGATTTAGAGAGAGCCCGAACCAGGATGGGGAGACGTGGCCCTAAACATTATCTTTATATAATGGACCAAACGCGACTGACAATAAAGTTTCACCTAAAACTCCCGCTGTTTATTATTTTCGCAGGAGTGATGAATGAATGGCCACCGACGATCATAGTCCAGTCAGTGCGGGGTTTAAATAATCGCGTTGACGCGTTCTGCTGGCTTGATTAAACGAAACGTCAACAATTTCCAACCACGCTTTGAAGCAGCACATGTGAGAACCGAATCATTTCATCAAACTAACTCCATGAGATTTAACAAAAATAGTAGAGGGCAGGGCAACGAGTCGGCCGACCAATCTTGTCGGCCAGCCAAGTACCGAATATGCCACAGAGACAGAAGGTGTTGAGGATGACATCCTAGCAAAAATCAATAGCTACAAACTTGCTCTTGGAGTATCAGACCGCAGTAGAGCCTCAACTTCAATAGCCGACCGTCCTCCTCTTTCAATGGCGCCGTCCACGAATCCTCGCCATCCATCCGCCCAGTCGGCACTGGCAAATAACACCCTGCCATGAGGCTGCTGGAGCTCCCTCAGCCATTTCGTCATGCCGCCTGGTCCCCAGCAACTCCAAACCCCCTTAGCCAGGGGATCATTCATCCAATCGTGTGTCAGGTACGCTTTGACTTGCGCATCAGGCTTGAGGTACTTTTTAAACGAGGATATGATCTCCTTGCTGGCTCGGGGGTCTTTCAAGTACCCCCCATATCCGAACCCGATACAGTATGTGCCATCTTTCTTCTTTGTCCCGTTATGGTCGGAAAAGGAGAAGCACCATGGCGAGTCACCGTAGCCGTTTGCCGTAGAGAACCACCCGGGCTCTTCTTTGGCGAGGTGGAAATGGATTTTGGCGCCTTGGTTGATGTGCCCGGCCAGAATGGCTTGCCGCTTCGTGGGCGCAACTGGGGGTTGGAATTCGATGTCAGAGAGACAGTTACTATCGTTCCATCAGCAAGAGCAATATATAACTGATTGAGGCTGTAAGCAAAGACTCACTGCGGAATAGTGGAAATCACATATTTTGCGCGGATCTGGTGCCCGTTCTGCGTATGGAGGAGTACAGATTGATCCGTCTGGGCAATCTTCTTGATCACAGTATTCAACACCAAATGGCCACGATAATTAGATAAGATCGACCGGGCAAATCGACTCATGCCCCCCTTACCGAGCTTGTAGAGTCCCGCAAGCTCAAACATGTTCTCCATTGAGTGGTTTCCAAGCGCATACCATCGTAGACACTCAACGAAACCGCACCCGCTACCAGGCACACTTCCAAGGGAACTGATCATGGAGTCAAATATATCCTTCTCGATCTGGGGGAGATCTAGCTGGTCTAAGCGGTCTTTGGCGCTGAGATGATCGTATTTAGCCCATAGTGCCGGTTGGCGAAATGGTTCATGTGGATATGGCATTAATTGACGGCTGGTCAAGCCATCTATAGTGAAAAAGGCATCGGCTACTCGTTGAATTACCGGGCCCACGTCTTCAGGATTGATTTCTTGGCTGGTAGCATTTGCCGGAGTGTAGTAGTTGGCTTTGGCATCAAGGTTTCCTTCAGAGGTTTTCATGATAGATTGAAGGCCATAACGATGCAACTCAGCATATACATGTGGTTGGTTCCTTGATGACAGTAGATGTTAGATGACGATTCTCCGACTTTTGAGATTACACCGCAAAGAGCCTACCAATGAATCCATGTGCCTCCCATTTCAAACTCCTCCCCAAGGGCCTTTGCAGTCCAGGTGCGCCCGCCAATACGGTCACGCCCCTCGAGTAGAAGAACGTTGTGATTTGTTCTCTCACTGATATTTCGCGCGGCAACAAGGCCTGCGAAACCAGCGCCGATGATCACCACGTCATAACTATCGCGAAGTGTTGACTGAGGTGTGGATGAGACGACACCGTCACTGACGAGACCGACTGTCTCGCCGGCTGGTGTCCAGAGATATCCTTCTTTAGAGCTTGCCATCGTGGAGCCTCTCAGTTACTTCAATGAAAAGCTTGACTTTTAAGATCGATTTCATTACAATCTACGGCGTGAAGTATCATATATATACAATGCCTATGTACTAACCGTGGGGAGGCCAGTGACTGGACCCGAGTGTGGGGATCAACAATGATATGCCCAAAGTAGCCAAAAAGTGCGACGCGGCGTATTTTGGATGAGGTTATTCCTAATCGGGGTCAGAAGTGCGAGGTCCATCTCAACAACGAGACTCATCATCAGTCTACGAAAGCCCGAAGCAGGATCCAGATAAGGTTATGTCACAATTCGTCGTCGGAATGCCCGGAATCAATAACGGGAGTTCCGATTGGATGGATTCATTGCATTCTTGTTGCGTAGTTGCGAGATCTTAAATACCAGATACAGACGCCCAAGCTGCCGCAGACATTAAGCACAGAGGGTTAACAGCATCACCACGATATCCATTTAGCCATGCCTTTCAAGTACAAACCCAACGCCTCATCCGTGAAGCCACCGCCTATAGATGAAAGCGGGAATGCCTTCGGAGGAGGTATGTAATCCAAATACTTATCTGACTTCATGAAAGACTCGACTAACGGAGCCGGTCCAAAGATATTGTGTCCACTACCGATACCAATCCCGGGTCCCCGATCTCCGCAGGTTATTTCAGAATTGAAAAGGGGAAGCCTTTGGTCTTTGAGTATGAGTTTGACGAAGCAAAGCTCTTCCTAGAGGGCGAGTGTGTCATGGAAGATGAGACGGGACAAAAGGTCACTGCCAGATCTGGTGACGTCTTTCTATTCACGAAGGGTTCAAAGATATCGTTCTCGACAAGCAACTATGCCTTAGCATTTTATTGTGATCAGAGGGCTAAGTTGTGAGCCAAGGCGTATAAGTTAACAAAAAAACCAATCCATGTTGTAATTCCTCGTCATAAAGGTACCCAACGTTCACCAGAAAGAAAACAAAGTTAATTGTGAATGCTTTTTGTTCATCATAATCATCCAGTGTGCTCTGCCTTCAAACATTGCATCCACCTCGCCGATTACCCCATAATCACGCGAGGCAGTACGGGCACCAGTGATAGCGGTCATACGCAGGCCATGCGGGGACGATGGAATTCGTCCAGTAGAGCGATGGGGCTAGGCAAAGGCCAAGGAAGAAACCGATTGCTACTATGTGATCAAGGTGAGCTTCACCACTGATTTCCGAAGCCGTAGTGTGGTTCCGAGGCTCGGTCCGTTTTCCAGGACCCCTTGATCGGGATGTGTGAGACCCATACCTTTGCTACGGGATACACGGCAGGCTAATTGCAATAAAACCTAAGGCTCGTTGCAGAAATGGCTGGGCTGGTGGCTGGGACTGAGTGGATGCTGCCAGTTATGGATCAACCCAAGGGCCATCAAGTGCCAATACCGCAGCAAGTCACGGCCGACGGATCTTTACTACCTGGGGATCATGAGATAATAAAAGTAGGCATGCGATGCAAAGAAATAACTTCAAATCGCCTTACCGTCGCTGCTCCAATCCACCAGTCAAGGCACCGGAATGGAGATGCCTGCTGCATACTGACAAAGATCGTCAAGGGAGTGAACAAGTGCCAGTAGGTGGGCCTTGTACATCAAACAGCCAATCAAGTGCTTCAGACTACACGCAAATGGTCAAGATCAGGTTCATTTGTGAGGAATTCTGTACTCGGGATTGGCTCATCATCCCGCAAACAGCGTTCCTGGAGACAAGATTTTCCAGGGCGATCAATCAAGACTCACCCTTCCGAAAATTACTGAGTCACGGCATTGAGGCAAGGGAGGTGTCAGTATTGCATAATGGAAATTGAAAAGCTAATTGCAAATCTGTTCTATTCTAGCATGCGAGTCGCACGCCTTCTATTGCACTCACGATCACGACCCGTAGTATCGTAGTATCATGATGAAGTTAAAAATAAAAAATCCCTGGCCTGCCTTGTAAATCAATTTTGTCCTTCAAGTAAGGATAAAAAATAAAATAAAATAACGCCCATGACGTGACCTAGATAGCGCGCATACTTTCATCAACCATCAACCATCAAGCACGCCCTCCCGTGCTCATGCCCAGACAGCCAGGACAGACATGACTACCATCCCACCAAGGACCGAGATGAACGCGACAGCAAATTTAGACGTAGACGCCTCGGCCATCTCCTGGCTGAAGAGAAATTCGCCAGCAAGGAGCTCGACCATGCCAGTGTAGGACAGAATCCCGGCACTGACCGCACTAAAGACTCCACCAAGCAATTTCTGCGCGACGGCGCTGCCAGGCTGGGCTGTCATGCCGACAACGGTGCCAATGGGCGTCGCAATGGCGAACAGGGCGACGAAGACGTACCGTAGGAAGCGTCGGTTGGCGGGCCAAGGGGCGTCGGCCAGGCGAGCGCCGAGCGCGAGGCCTTCGAACAGCTGATGGACGACGAGAACGATGAGGAGCAGGACGAGCTGCCTGGTGGTCCCGAGTGTGAGGCCAACGAAGAAGCTGTGGAAGATGGCGCCGAACTCGAGAATGAGAAGTGCCAACATCTGACTCGCGCAGGAGCGATGGGCCACGTCTGTATCATCCGGCTCCCGGATCGTAGATTTTTCGGAGGCTGTAGCCAGTCTCTCCACATCAATTTCGGTCACCAGTGGCTCTTGCGTTTTGCCGCTGCTGGTGGTGCGCGAGTCGTCCTCGACCGATTCCTTTGTTGTAGGGAATGGGCTGGGCTCTGTAGAAGACGCAGAGCCTGACATTGTGAATTTATTTGCCAGAATCTCGACAGAAAACATCGCCATTACCGTCCACAGGGCGATAGCAAATGCCCACGGATAGGTGCCCAGTCGTGGCCCGAGACAAGGGTCCGACAGCTCGGCTGCAGCAGGGACCAGAAGATGCAGCCAGGCCGTGGCGGTGATGACGCCGGTGCCGGTGTATTTGCAGATAGAAAAGATGAGTTCTTGGATGCGGTTGGACTTGCTCTTCCGCGCGAGGAAAATGGGGATTATGGCGCCAATCGCTGAGGCCACCAGGATGATGAAGATAGAGGCAATGCGCAGCTGGAAGTGGCCATCCGCCTCGGCAACGATGTCGCAGCCTTCCTCAACCATGGCGGCGATGCTTGCTTCGTGTCTTGCAAACGGCATAGTCGCTAGCAATTTCGAAGATCGTTAATTGAGTGTAGTTTTGTGTTATTGGCAGGTGTGTGATTTGCTTGTGATGCACAGGGTATAACCTCGAGAGACAAGACCATGAGTGACGAAGGTAAGACAAATCATGTGAGGCAACAAGACGTATGAAGATCATTAAATATAAAGGCTTACTCGCACGCAGGTATGTAAAGAACGACCAAAAAAATCAAGCTTTTCTTTTGTTTCAAGCTAGAATGATAAAGTTAGGTAGTTGGCGTCTGAGGCAGAGTTTGGTCATGTTAAGCTCAGGATGGCTTCACCACGCCCGGAAATGCTGTCACTTGACGCCCAGGTACCAGGGAGGAGATGGACAGTACGGATGTCGAGCAAATCATGATTCAGAGGAGAAAAAGTAACCATAGTGTTCTTTACAGTAGCTACCTGTATGATAGTGAACCTTCTTCAATCGCACGCCGCCTCGAGGAGGTCTGATGAGAAGAACCTCCAGATTTAGGGTAGCTGAACATAAAACTGAGGCTGGAGGTGAATCGCGAGCTGATTAACTAAGCAGATTAGATAAGGCTCGGACCAATGAGGAAAAAGAAAAACAAACAAATTTTTCCGATTCTGCCAAAAACTTTTAGGCGGTGTGAGTGACTGATCGTGGATCCACAGACTCTCTATAAAAGCTTCGCGTCGCTCTTCGTCTTTTTCCCTTTTCTTCTTTCTTCTTCACGTCGACAATACTTCAGTATGTCTCCCCCTACCTTTGCTCCCGACGCTCCGCCTCTTCTCGTTGCTAACAGCCGCCTGCAGGAGAATCATTTCTATAGTATTCGACCCTCTCTTGGTTTCCTACCGAAGCCACAGAATCCACCCTGGTTGATGAATGCATATCCTCGACACCCTAGAGTGAATACACTTTGGTCCTCTCGCTCTGTCCGCAAGGATGGCGGCGCTGCCCTCGTGGTGACGCTGTATAGAGATGGTATACGGGGCTCTCGGGCCCTAATTTGATGATCTCGACCCTTTTCGCGGTCTGCCATAGGGCGCGCGGTCTGGGTGGGTGTTGATGGACGTCTGACAGGCTTTTTCTTTTCATTGCTGCCTGGGGCTTGCCCTCGGCGTGAAGAAGAGATGACTTGCTCGTTTGATTGGAGGTTGGGGGAAGGTTTGGTTGCCTCATCGTACATTTTGTGGCGCGTCCGACGGAATTTCCATGACGGGGCAGTCGTGACTGTAGTTCTTGGGATGCTGGCTGGGTTTGATTCTACCTTGGTGTAGGTAGTAATTGCCTGATACTCCCATCCTTAAGATGTACAGCAAATACCCGTCATGGCACAACGCGGTTAATTTTGCATAAAATACCATCGACCATCAAATCCCACAGAGCGCGTTTGCCCACACAGAAGCTTTGGGACCGTGGGGCCTCTCGCTTCTGCCCTCGCTTCTGCCTGTAATCCTCACATACAGCGTGATCAGGTACATGCGCTTCTTCTTCCAAGCCATTTATCTCCAAGTAACATCTCCTCAATTGGTAATGGGCTTCAACCGAAAAAAGATTGTCGAGTTGGAGCAAAGGCCTTCTCTATCGAGATGAAACGGTACGTAGTTGATTAGGTCTATTAATATTCAAGTTGAGAAAGATGATGAATTCACGGCTGCTTCTAATTTACAATAACTTCTCTAATGCAACGGACAGGCTCGTCCCTTCAGATGGCATTGTTCCTTTCGGCTTTGATGGTTCCAGTGGTCCGTTTGCGCTTGTGCGCATATATCTGGCTCCATTAGACAACGACACCCTTGACTTGCTTGACATTCTTGATCTTGAGATCCCTCCACACAGCGACAGAGCCGAGAGAGAGAATCAAAACGCAAGTAGCAGCAATGAGCATGTACCGCTGAGCCTCTCCGTACGCATTCTGGATAGCGATACGCGTGGGCGAGCCCTCCGGGTACGACAGCTGGGTGACCAAGTTGCCGTAGATTGACGTGAGATTTCCCTGCGACTCTTCAGGAAGGTGCTTGGCCAGGCTCTTAGGGAACTCGTTCTGCCAGATGGCGGAGGAGACGGTCGAGCCGATGGCGCCGCCGATACTGGAGAACATGTACTGCATCGCGATGACGACGGCGATGTGCTGGTGCTCGGCGGCAGCCATGACGGCGACCTCTTGGGTGATCACGCAAGTACCGCCAGCAAAGGCGATGAAGATCTGGCACATGACGATGTATCCAATGTTTACGTCGGGCTGGCGGAACTTGATCATTAGACCTGCGCCCAAGATCATGAGAGGAACACCGAAGAACAGAGCAAAGGGCTTGAACCGGCCGGTGTAGCGGATGGCTAGACCGACTATGACGCCCCAGAAGCAGGAACCCATGTTATAGGTGTTGCCGACGTACGTAGCTTGGGTGACTGTCAAGCCGTTCACCACCTGCAGGAAAGAGGAGAAGTAAGAGTTCCAGATGTAGAAGCTGATGAAATTGGTGGCCGCCAGGATGCAGGACCCCATGACTGTCCGGTCAAGCAGCAGGTTGTAAGGAATGAACGTGACGGGAGCAAACCACTTCTCGTATACTGCAAAGGCAATAAGGAGAAGACCACCGAAGTTAATGAAGCAGATAATAAGAGGCGACTTCCATTGCTCGGCCTGATTTGGGTATAGGTTGAAAGACAGCAAAAAGAGGGCAAGACCAGCAGTAACTAGGAGGATACCGATGGCGTCAAACTCGCGGCAGTAGTAGTAAAGGGACTGCAGGATATTGCGACCACTCTTGGGTCTTTCAGGCAGAATGCCCTGCTTTCTAGCAATGCGTAGGTAGTGGATGAAAAGGATCCAGAGAGGGGAGAGCATGACGGGTGTGATGATGCAAAATGCGCCGAAACCCCATCGCCAACCTGGGCCGTTGAGGAAGTCGGTAGCAACGTAACCCGAGATCCAGGTGGTGATGATGTATGGTGTTTGGGAGTAAGCGAACATCAGGCCTCGGTTCCGCAGATGGGATGTATCCGCAATGAAAACTGTCAGGCAGAACATGAGACCGTCGTAGCCGACCCAGTAGAAGACTTGCGCGGCCGCATACATCTCAACACCGTTGTTGGCAGCCATGAGGATGAGGCCGAGAGTGAGAAAGACGACTGAAAGGAGGTATCCAGTTGGACGGCCAATGACATCGATGATCTTGGCAATAGTGAGACGTGAGACACCGCCAATGATGCTACTCATGATGCTCGTGGTTGGGGTGAGCGAATGTTGTAGATAGGAGGACGTGACATATGGCGTGAGTGCTCCCGTGGTGCCTTGCTGCAAGCTATCGACGAAATCTAAAATGCATGAGCAACCATGTCAAAATAGCGATTGGGAATAATACATACAGATGACCCAGATCCAAACATAGGCAGCGATCAACGCCTTCTTGTTCCATACCATGGTAGTCGCCTCGATGTTCTGGATACCGGCTTGAGCATCTTTGTTGATGGGCTCGTCCGTGTCCCAGCCGGCTTGATGATCAGCATCATTGGTATCCACGTTGGCTTCCTCTTTGCGTACCGCGGCCGCGTGGAAGTCATCGTCACCGGTCTGCCTGGTGGTATCAACCGCGGCTACGTTGGTGGTGGTTTGGAGACCATCGTCTCCAACCTGCTTAGTGGCACCCATGACAGCAGATTCTCGTGAATGTGTCCCAATGGGTAATTGCAGAGCCAAGCATAAGTCGAGAGTGAGAAACCTTATCAATCAATCTGACAAGAGGGGGCACACATGGTTATTATGCGTCCGATGCAGGCATGAGCACATTTCAATGCAACGTCCACTCCTTCGGTAGGAACTTCCCGATTACTTTTGCCTCTGAGCAAGCCACCCTGGTCAAGGAATCCGCGCAGCATCCCGGGATGAACACTTGAGACTTCTACTTTGAGAGCGGGTGGGGAGACAAACCTCGCCTGGTCGGTCGATGGAGGCTTTCGTCACCCCAGCCGTGATGGTTGATCGCTCTGCATGTGGGTATTTGCCAAGGCCGTTTATTGCATTTGATCCTCCCTGCAGCATCACAAGCCGGATATATATGGAGACAGGGCAACGCCATTGCATGATGAAGGATGCGGTTTTCGTAGCTGATATGCAGGCCGGCGCCCTCGGCTGCTAGAAACGCCGGGTAAGCCGAGAGGTATTTCCCCAAACTTCTCACGAGCTGCCCGCTACCCAACGAACTATTAAAGATTAGCACTGCCTGGTCTGTTCTGTCAGGAGATTTTAACAGTGGAGGGGATTTCCTAACTAGGTGCACTGGAACGCCTTCAGCCCACTTGCAGGGCAAACGACGAGGGATATAGCTTGCTCTAAACTTGACGGACCAGGTAGCCATGTGAGGAGGTGGAGTCTGGTTGGTCAGACGGTGCGGATCTGATAACTTAATAGGTCAGGGGTTGCGGAAAATCGGCACACGTCACAGTGTACCTGAAGCGTGATCTGCTCGCTGCAGTCTCTGGTTCTAATAATAAGGTGCTTTGGGGTGTGTAATTTCCGAATAGCAAGTTTAGGTATGACATGTGAGGTCTTATAATTTTCTCATTGCATTCTGGCAAATGTGACACCGTTACTTGGCCATGGTAAGCTCAAGGAACACGAATGCCTACAATTGAATATCGACTAAGCATCTACTGAAAAAGCCTAAACTAAACATCCTGCACCGAATCTCGCACTGGTTGGTGGATATGAGATTGTGAATGGTGGGAGCGTACATAATACGGCAAGGATTCTAGACCCCAATATGATAAATGGATCCCTTCAGATTGGGATCCATGATTTTCTGGAACGCCTCGAGAACGATCAGTTGGACAAGCTGTAGCTGGTATAGCTGGATTGCATTGCATGTGAAAGGGTTGAATCCTAGTGAAGGTATAGAGAGTCCATGTTGATTGGAGAGAACTTCGGCATGGACTTGTGAGCTGAGAAATTTCGACATGAGAGGTCCAACTCCACCGAGGGAAGAACGCGTCTCTAGATTGAAGAATGAATCGAAAGACTTTAGAGACACTAAGGTATTTTGAGGTAAGCACCGAGAACGAGTCTCGAGCGAAACCGGATAGACGGCTTTCGACTCTACCTGACTTTCCTAGGCGTACCCACAAAGGGGCTTGATGATTTTTCACGAACCCCAGTGTCTTTTTTCCAGAGGCTTATTTGCCAGTTAACTGATACGAGCGTGACTAACCTATGACCAATGGCTGTTTCAATGTTGTTATATTCCCATAAAAACGAGCTCCTGGGACCAGAAGTGCTAATATTACATGGCTTGGGGCACTCGCGCGTATGCGGTTGGAAACAGGCTGATGGGAAACCCGAGAGCCTGTGTGAACCGGGGCCGACCATGCCAGGGCCCCATTTGATCATTGATTTCATCTTATCAATCTAAGGAGAAGCCTGGTCATTGCAAGAGGATGGAACTGATGGGTCCCAGGACGAAAACAAATCTATTGATCCTATCACGCTTTTGAAATAACCAAGTCTCAAAAGAAGGAGTGTCTTTTCCTTCCCAGCCTACATCCAAACATGGTCTAGGCTGCGAAAAATCGATTCTTATGCGCCCGGGAGGCTCCTGGCACATCATTAACAAATCGGGCTTTCATCAGCACGTTGCCCAAACTATCCATCTGACCCCGAAATTGTCTGGTCGCGCGATCCGACTGCGCTTCGAGCCGCAGTGCTTGTGACAACACTGCTCGTTGCTCGGAGGCAGGCAAATGGGCGAGGGCCCTCTGGTCGCTGCTCCGCATACTGGAAAGCTGGATAGCCAAAGCTGCTTTCTGCCTCTCCTGTTTCGCCAATGCTTTGGATGACGGATGATCCTTGGGTAAAGCAGGATCCTCGTTGGCCGCTGAGGATTCAGATGCATCTGACTGGCTGGCGGCAGTAGGCGCAACGGATAAGGACGAAGCATGTCTCGGAGGCTGTGGTTCCAGAGGCTTGCGCGATGGGTGGCGGGGTGCTGGGGCTGATCGGTTGGATACAATCCTTCCCGAGGGTAGCCTCATGCTGGTATCGTCGACTTGGACTGGAGATGTCGAGGTGCCGCGACTCCAGAGCTGCACCTGATTGCTTTCTTGGTTCTCATCGGCAATATTTGCATCTGGCTCATCATATTCGTAAAAGTCCCGAAACTCAGAACCTTCGTCCGAGATATCAAATTTGCAGTGCCCAGTGCCCATCATATGTTGCTGAACTGCTTGTATGGTGCGGCGGCTCGTATGACAGTATAGACATTCCTTGTATTCGAAAATCACAAGGTGCAAGTATTCTAGCAGCGATTCCAGGTCTAGAATTAGGTGCTCCTTGTCAGGAATGAACAACCCATGCCGTTTTTGCATATGTTCCAGGTTTCCTTCAAGACTGTCAGAAGGAGAATTGCAGAAAAGGCATGTTACAGAATCGAAGACTGGAGTTGCTTGCACAGCAGGGGTTTCGAGCGGAAATGGCAGCTCAGACATGGCGTAGCTGTGGGAATCAAGCTGGGGTGAGGTAGGTTGTAATGAGAGCATCTGTTCGTTGGCTGTCGTCGTCGTTGTTATTCCTGTGACCATTAAGTAATAAGAAAAGAGTTAAAAGACTTGAAGGTAAGCAAGCGACTGCTGTGTGCAAGAGTTTTAGGTGATAGAATTTTTGTTACTTTCTGGTTTGATATTGTGCTATGAATATAATTAAGGCAGCAAACCAGGCACTTAATATACATCCTTCTCGGTCTCTCGGTCTCAGATGAACTGATGAAACCGCATGAAGCTTCAGTGCAGTGGCGCTGAAAGATACTTAGTCGATATGAATCATAACGATTCACTTCCTGAACAAGGAATGATCGCTCTTCCAACACCCACTTATCAGGCAATTAAGCCAATGAACAGCCGATAAGGCAATATTTGGTGGACCCTTGTCACCTGTTTGTCGCTGAGATTGTGCCAGAACATCGCAAGTTCGGCCCATACAGACCACCGAAACACCGAAACGCCGAGACAGCACTTGGGGGCACCTCTAAGCCTCCTTCATGTCCGATAAAACCAAGGAGATGAACCTCTCCGGATTGATGTAGAATCTACTGCCATGTCCTGTCTATAGTCGCCTCATTGCGATTTTAAGAGATCCCGAATGTATGCTTGGATTTCAATACAAAACCCCCAGTCACCAATTGTCAAGGTCATGGACGATGAAACCAGAGCTGGAAACAGACTTCTAGAACAGGCACTTTACATACTATTGGCCTGGGCTTACAATACCTAGCGTAGGTAGACCGTGATTTATCACAAGTGATGCGACGAGAATCATGGAGATGAGAGTTAGTTATGAATGTAATGGGGGCTGATGCTGACATGAAAGAAATAACTAGATCTGGCATTCCGACACAGTTAGCGCTCACCAGAAGCTTTTTAGGCGCGGACTGCGGTTGCCTTGCCCTGTAAGGCATCTCAAAGCTGTGAATCGCATTGGCAAGGAAAATTCAATGGCACCTCCGCAACTCTCTCCCACCCCTTTGTATTGCCTTCACAACATCCACTCTCATTATTTACTATCCCACCCTGGCTGTAAATCTCTCATAGATTTCTCTACCGGGCTCCGATGGAACAAGGGCCGCCGCCAGATTACAGCCCGCCTCTATGGCCGCTACCCACATCAGCCCGTGGCGGGGAACGTCTGGAGTACGTGCGGCCAAGTCGCCTGTTGGATCATACGCAGACGACTCCATATGAAATGCAAAGAGTTCCAATCACAAGGGTTGGCCCGCAAGAACCCTTGGCCACATCACCCTGTCCGCCTTTCTATGCCCCTATACCGCCAACCCCTAAGACGAGCGTTCCAGATCCCCAGCCCAAACGCAGATCCGGCTCTCGGCTTTCACACAGCGCGAGCACATTTGGTCTAGGAGCATCACTCAGCCGGAAGTTCAGCAAGCGTGAGATACCAGCTGAACCGACGGCTCAACTACCGGCTCCAACGAAAACTGCGGACGAGAGGTCGGTCTTTTTTGTTGCCATTGTTTGTTGATCCATTGCTTATTGTGTGTAGCCATGATCCAGAGCCTGATAAAGAGCTTCCCAAGAATCCCATGTTTTCCTCGATGCGAAATCCAGAACCAAGCTATCCAGCTGATCCACGTCAGGGTCCGCATCCTAAAATAGTAGGCATCCGACGTGAGCTTTATGAGATCAAAGACGAGATCCAGGCAATTTCGGTTCTGCTTGAGACCCTTTTCAAGCATATACCAGAAGCAAAGAGACCAGAGGCTTCAGACCGAGCGATTGAAGTCTCACAGACATTGGGTTCAGCCATCGCAACCAGTCTTACAAACGATGGTTCCGATTGGACCAAGACTCATCCCGGATCAGAGGGCGGAAATCAAAACATTTCCTATAACTCGTTTTCCAACCTCTCCCCGGAAGTCCTCCATGAATTGGTCAACCACTTGAGGAAATTTCGGGAAGACGTTGATGTACACAGCAGTCTCCCAACGCGATTCAGAAACGACATAAAAGAAATGTTGAATTATCAATTATTTGTACTCATGGAAAATGAAGAGCTGTTAAAGTTACTAGGTATTCTTGATCTTTTGAAGAATATGCTCCAAGAGCGGAGTTGATTAGGAATGGTACGGCTTTCTATCAAGTGAGCATATGCATAAGCTACTTATTAATGGCAATAACGTGTCTGAGGCTAGCCTTAGAATGGAGAGGGGAAAAAAGAAAAAAGAAAGGCCTCGACAGTAGCCTGGTATATCAATTGTATCTCAGCCTGCTTTAACCAATCCCGATGTGAGATTTGCACATCAAAGAGGTGTTTGACGAGAGGGCCAGTTTGGGATTTGGGCGCATAAAGGCGCCAGAAACGTATGATTGAGAAAAATGATAATGGCTAGAGGGTACAAGCAAGCTACCTCGCATCTTGGGGAATATCGCCTCTTAGCCTTAGAGATTCTTAACCGGGAATCTATTCCTCAGATTTTCGCCCCATTTGATCATGCCAAATGCTATTGGAACCATAAGAATAGCAATGAATCCTAGCAAGCTATTTCCCCAACCTATATCTAGCTTTTCGAACATTGGCAGTCCAGCCAGGGGTAGCAACGCTCCAGCGATAGATCGGACAACAGTATTGGTGGCAAGCGCCGACGCAGCGTAGACTGTAAAAGAGTCGACGATATACATCTGGATAGCCAAGAAGATGAGTAAATTCCCAACCCCGATGGGAACATGGGAGATGATGGGAACGATCCAATGGACACGGTATTGGGCAGTCCAGCCATATATGAACAGGTCGATTGGAACAAGCGCAGCACCCAAGGGCAACAGGGGAAGGCGGTATTCTGGCTTCAAGTTCAACTCGGCCTCTTCGTCGTTCGATGCTTCCCTGGCTTGGGCGGCTTTCCTCTTCAGGTATTTATCTGATGTCAAGCTGGAGACTCCAACGCCCACCATGTTGCCCACTCCCAGTCCGAGGTAGGCTAGCCCAACTGTGCCGGTGCTGAAGCCGTAAGTTTCCTGGAAGACTGTTGTCATCGTTGTGAACATTAGATAGAGATATCCGTAGCATATCGACATATAGATTGATGTTATCAGAATGATAGGAGAGCGAACGAAGAGTTTGAGCGGCCGGATGATGCCTCTTTTGAAGTAGTCCCCAGTAGAGAGACCAATATCAAGTCTGGAGTGGAGAAGCCCATTGCCGGTCTCCTTTCGTAGCCTGGCGGCTTTGCGCTCTAATATAACATGAGCGTAACTCTCTCTCATCGCGAACACCATGATGATGGAGAGAACCCCAGAGAGAATGGCCAACAGCCAGAAGGTCCAGCGCCAGCCAGCCGCTTGAGTAAGGAAACCTCCAGAAACAGGGCCAACGATTGGCCCGAACAAGGGCCCTATGCTGTATATAGACATTGCCGCACCTCGATACTCTTGAGCGACCATGTCAGCGATAGAGCCTCCGCCTATTGTGACTGTGGCACACCCAAACAGGCCACTGAAGAAACGGATGACGATCAGGGCGTTTAAGGAGGGAGCAAGCGCGCACCCAACGGCGAAGGCGACGAATCCTAGGTTACAGGCGTGATACACAGGGAGCCGTCCGTAAATCTCGGAAAGGGGCGCGATGATCAGAGGCCCAAACGCAAACCCGAGGATGTAGACTGACACGACAAAGGACGCAATTGTCAATGAACTGGACTTGAACTCGACCATGACTTCGGGAACACTAGGAGCAAAAATAGCTATGGAGGGGTTAGTATGGAGAAGATGACAATATATGAGATGCGCAATGATTGTTTCTTACATGAGCCAAGAGGCGCGACGAAAGTCATTGCGCTCACCAGCCCGCAATTGAATATTTTCTTCCAAGTTGGCCAATTATACGGATTCTCGGGGTCATTCGGACCATCCCACCAGACTTCATTTGAGTCGACGTCGCCCGCACTGTCTTCGACCGAGTTGTCTCCTCCTTCTAAGTCGACTCTTTCCTTAGAAGCCATGGATCTTCGCCTGGATGCTAGAGAAAGCTTGCGCTTTCTCTCCCCCCGTGCATCGAGGATGTAACCAGCACTGGACGGTATGTCTGCATCATGGCCTTCTTCGATGGCCTGGCTTTGCTTTTTCTCAAGTTCGTGTATGTCATCTTCGTCGCTGGGGCCTTCTCTGGGGCTGGTCTCAGCACTGGTTGATGTTCTGCGCGACACCATGGTTGCTGGTGATGTTTATCGATGTTATTGAAGACAGCAAGTTTTCGAATAATAAGCGGAGGCGATGAGATTTTTTCTTCAATCTGCTACCGACCAGGACTTACCGGAATTAGGCGGTAATGATGGGCAACGGTAGCATCGACGTTTGTGTGTTTTCCCTTGCAGTTCCGGAGAACCAACCAATGACTGTTGACAAACGCCGCGGAAAAGTCCATGGACTTCGTCAAAATGGTCGAAAAGGGTCAAATAGGCCCCGCAGCATGCAGCGGTGCCGATAGCCGTAATTTGCGATCCCAGCCTATCTGACTGGCCCCTGGATGCTTTGACGTTGCCGAGCAGTTGCTTGCATCCGGAACTGAATCAGATTTGCATAAGCTCTAATATTGGTCGAAAATAGAATTTAGATCCATGTAAAGGTCTTGATATTGCGGGAGAGAGGAGAAGGATTTGTCTATTTAGTTTACCAGCTCCTGAGTTGGATGGCGGTTTCATGCAGTAAGAGTATGATTATGACGTGTCAGAACCCCGGCCACCCTGCATTCAATTCTGACAAATGCGACTGTTGAATTATTTTGTTCATCATTTGAGTTTTATCATCGAGTTTCTCGTATGAGTTATCCATTTCCGTCCCTCTTTTCGCTTCTGAAGTAGACAAAGGCAAGATCTACTCTTGAGAAGACTCACTCCTTCTGGGTGTAATCCCGAGCATCCTCCCACTCGTATACCAAGTCTGTTCGAAGGGTAAATTTCTGCCCTTTTGTTACTCGTGCCCCCTCATGATAAAGACCTTCGTGCTGAAAGATCAGCACGCTCCCCGCCTTCGGGTTAACATCGATCCGACGCTGATCATCCCAGGACAGAAACCCAGTCGCGCCGCCCTCAAGATCGCTGTCCGCTGATACCTTCGCCGAGTCGTTGAGGTATAGATGCACCGTGTACCGCGTTTGAAATTCCTTGGTACCTTCGTCGTACCAATATGCTCCATCACAGTGCGCTGGCAGTTTCTTGTCAGTATAGTCCATCGATGGTGCTGTTTGACCAGCTTCTATCGACTCATGAAACCATAACTCACGTTTGAAGTAATGACCAGGAGAGTACCGCAAAAATCTCATCCTGTTGTTAATCCGGCTAAATACCCATCTACCAGGTGCTCGCCCTTCAGATGTATCCTCTCTTGTGCGCTCTACCACGGCCAGCTTCTCCTTGAGTCCTTCCACTTGGCAGCACCGATTCCAGATAAGGTCCGTAACCGTCTGACTGTCCCAAATAATCCGGTCGCTCTCTCGATATCCCGGTGCAGGTGCCTCAATGCCCGGTGCGATGGACACCATGGCAGGTCGCCAAGGGTTTTGATTCGCCGACTCACCTCCACCCGCGACCTGAGCCGATTGTTCCGCCAGCTGAATCAGCTCCTTGCACTCGGCTGATGAGAGAACATTGTCGAGGACAACGGCGAAAGACCCGTCGTATTCTGGCACAGGGGAAGAGCCAAACGGGACGTGAGTGAGAGTTATCGGCTTCTCCGAGGGCCCTCGGAGGAAATCATTAGGAATCTCGACATCTTTGGATGTGTATGTGGTTCTGCGCGCTGTCATTGGGTCGGCCATGGTGATGAGGGCGTGGAGTTGTCGGCGGTTGCTTGCGCTGGCAGATGAAGAGCTAATTAGGGGCTCAGTGACCTTAGTTATTTGAAGAGTGTATGATCTGACAATGATGAATTTCACGTGTTGGACTGACTGCTGCCTAATAGTAAGCGCTTCGGATGTAGCTAAGCCATAGCGTAGGACTCTCGCGACACGCCTGTGTCTGGACGCCACAGGCCTTTGAAATAAGAAACGTCGTGGCCTTAACTGTGACAAGGTATGACTGTAACCATTAGCTACGGGCTCTAAGCCACTAGCAGAGAAGCTGGTTTCAGAGTCTACAGACCGTCAGTCCGATTCCACCCCACAGGGGCTGGGGTCAGGGGTAAATTTAGCTTTTAAGCAGCACAGCGCAGGACTATTCCATTGAAATCAGTGAAGTCCTTTGCTCTCCAGTTCTACTTAGCTCTCTCTCTTGTCATCTCGTTCACAGGCGCTTCGCCGTTACGACACACAGTCTGGCATCATGCCAAGAAAACGGGCTTGTGATTCCTGCCACGAGAAAAAGGTAAATGATTCATAGATGAGTTTGAGCACAATAGCTAATGATATAGGACTAGATTTCATGCGATGGAGGCAGCCCGCGATGTGACTGGTGTAACCACCGCAATCTAGATTGTACATATCACAGGGCCTCCGCATCTAGCCGGAAAAGGCCTCAGCCAGCTGAGTTTGTAATTAGAAAATGGCATTCACCCCTCTGATCCTAACTCATTACTTTACGCAGATTCAGCCTGCAAGATGAAATCGAGCAACGGCTTGAACGGTTGGAAAGCCTGCTCCAAGGATTGCGGCGAACAGACAGAGGCGACCCATCACCGCCCGCGGAAATTAGTGACAAACTTCCGAGTAAGTCCCAGCCTCCTTCACATGGCGGCATCTTCTACGGGAGTCTTTATTTCGCTGGCTGTCATCTCGGAGACATCAGCTCTCGAAACGGGATCCCGATCTTCTCAGATGAAGGGCGGAGATGGGTCCAGGACAGAACAGGTGAAGCCGCGGCTCTGGAAGGCGGACAAGAACTGAGCGACATTGACTTGGACTTTGCCCAAAATAAGCTGAGCGATCTTGCACTACTTGGTGGCCACAATTCAGCTCCTCCCCTGCCCACGAAAGCTACAGCTCAGCGTTGTCTTGACATCTTCCGAGCGTCAACTCTACAGGTGGTGTTTCCAGTTGTTGACCTGAGCACGTTCCAGGAGATCATAGATCGAGCATACGAGGAGACCACTGAATCGACTCGTGCCATGGTCTGTGTCCTTTCTTTCGTCTCATTCCTTTCGCTTCTTGAGCCGCAGAAAACTGCAGAACTACTGCCCGATGTTGAAATGTACGCTACGAAAGCTCAGCAGCTGCTTCTACTAACTATGGCTGAGCCAACGATAGAAGGACTCCAGGCCGCGCTTCTGCTGGTACGTAAGTCATATCGTCTTTGGGAGAACATGCTGACATGCTTTTCTCCTAGTGCTTGTACCTCGACTTTTCGGGCCAACTTCAAGCAGCCTCGATGCTCCATTCTCTGGCATCACGGAGTTTGTTCATGCTCGGGGGCCATCTAAAACCGAAGCCACCGTCTGGCGCGACCCCAGACGATGCTCGGCTACGTCACCTACGTACATTGTTCTGGCTCTGCTATTTCTGTGACAAGCATATCTCGCTTCGCACCGGCCAGCCACATGCTATAGCAGATGACCAATGCGACCTTGCGCTGTGTGATGACTACACTGGCCTTGATTTCATTGATCTCAAGATGGATGGCCCAAGCCTGGCACAATATCTTCCCAAGCCCTTACAGCCTAGTGATCTGGGTTTGACCATCATCAAGTCCAAAGTTTTCAGCTTGCTATTCACGCCGAGCGCCTTGAAAAAGTCGGACACTGAGATTCTGCATACTGTGCGTATGCTCGATGAGGAGCTCGAGAGATGGCGCATGTCTGTACCGCCATCTGTGCGCCCCAGCCTTTCTTCCGTGAGTGATCCGGCGGACCCGAGTTTGCAGCATGAGTTCGGCATGCTTTTGATATTTGTACGCTTCGAGTATCTCTATCTCTTATCCGCCATTCATAGAGCGTGCGGGAGATGCCAGGCTTGGTCTGTCGATGGCGGAGTTCCCAACGCGGTGAGGTCGAGCCTCCTACTCTCCGTTGAGGCAAGTCGCTCGACCTTGATCTACCTCAAGGTGGCCTCGGAAATGGTGCACCGGGAATCTTTCTGGTAAGTGAACGTACCCAAGGTTCTTCCAATACAAAAGCTGATCGATCCATTCCCCAGGCTTGTCATCTTTTACCCTCTTTGGGCATCTGTGACGTTATTCTGCAATATTATTTACAAACCGTCGGCTCGGCATGCACAAAGTGATGTCGAGCTCGTCAGTGCTGTCCCGTCTTTGCTAAAGAAGCTGAGAGCCCGGGTGCCAACTCCTAGCGAAGCTCTGCATTTGCAGAGATTGGAAGCATTCATCGCCGAGCTGATTCACTTGGCAAACAAGGCGATTTACAAGCATAGACCTGAAAATCCGACCGCACAGGACAAGGAGTAAAGTTAGTTGGTAGTTCTAAAATCTATGGTTCCATCGTATATTCCAAAATCAGGTTACTTCTACCATGCCTTGTAAGCCTTTTCGACTGAAGGACGACCGACGAGGCGCTGATGCCAGGCCATAAAGTTGGGATATTTCTTCTCAATTTCATATGCCTCCCAGACTACTGCCTTCAAGATGGGATGTCCTTGAATCACCCTGTTCCACGGTACAAAAGAGAGATCGGCGTAAGTGCTGCGATATCGTGAGCTTAATGATCGTATGCCGTTTGTTTCTTGAGAGGATGTGAAGACCTGGATGTACTGAGAACGACTTACAGCTTGTTATTGACAAGATAGTTCTTGTCCTTTAGTATATTGTCAAGCACTTCGATAACACGAACAATCTGCTCGTTGTATCGGTTCTTGGCCAGAGGGATATCTTCCGGGGCTCTGTGAAACCACATTGATTGTCCATAGTAGGGCCCCTACGCGGGAACATGTCAGTATTGGAAATATTTCACCTCAATGCCGCGTGATGAGGGGCTTTACCTGGCCGGACATTTGAAAGTGTAAATATTGCTTGAGATGCCACTTCCCAGCGACATCGTCCACATTCAGTTTTCCCTCCTTATCATAAGTCTCGACGAGGTACTCGACAATGGCACCGGACTCCCAGAGAGTGATGCCACTGTTTGGGTCAACAATTGCAGGCAACCGACCATTAGGGTTGATAGCAGTGAACCATGGCTCCTTCGGGTCTTTCACAACCGCGGCCTCGTAGGGAATTCCCAATTCCTCTAGGACAATGATGACTTTGTAAGGATTGGGTCCGCCCTCTGGAAGATGTGAATGTATGTTAGATATGTGACCTCGGCCAAATTTTTAAGTTGTAGTTGGAACAAATACATACCGTGGACGTACGCGGTGATTGGTTTCAAGTCGGCCATGTTGGAGAAAAATGGAGTTTAGTAAGTGGCGGATAAAGAGGAAGAGCCTTTGGAACTATGTGTCTCAGTAATGTGATGACTGTGATGTCTGGAATCTATCCTATCATTTTTGGCAATCCTTTTATATCCAAGCCCCTGAGTAGAATAGGGAAGAATGTCCGCTTATGATGTGGAGAATTGGTCAATATTGATGAGAAATCAATTTGCCCTGTCGCTGTCCGGTCGGTGTCCGGCTGGACAGATCTGAAACGATCGACCAACCGTCTTTTTCGGCCCGGCGCCTCGCGAAGCGGCCGACGACCCCATCTTCCAAAAAAAGCCGTGCTCTTAATAAGCGGCCAACTTTCGCCGAACGCGATGTGGGAGGAGACTGCTAGCAGGGATCAACTCTGTAACCTGGTTGATCGATCGCTGTCATTCTCTTGCCCGCAGTCATCCTAACCTCCGAAATCGTGTTGATACTTTGTTAATTTTCTGAATATCTGGGGAAACTCGTGAAACTCCCAGCGCCTTGAGCCGTGTATCCGTAATAGGTTACCATTTCTTAGTAAACAAGAGAAAAACGACGTGTTATCATACGATGCATGCATTAGGCATTTACTTCTTGTTTGTGAACTACTAGGGGAATTGCAGCTGCCTCGCGATATTCGAAGTACATATTTATTGTCCGTTGCTCCCTTATTCCCAAATAAATTCCTTCTCCTTTAAACCGGTTTACCAAAGAGACCAACATCCGACTTCTCAAACTATTTATTTTCAGATCACCCTGAAAGAATGCTTGCTGGAACTTTTCCATGATGAATGCTATCAAGACAATTTTACGGACTCTGCGTTGTTGGTATTGCAGTAGCCAAGTTGCCTGAAAGCCCGGGTTGTGGCGATATCAATGTTCTCTACACGTATGTGCACGTTGATGAATGTCAAGTACACTGAAGAATTCGAAGCCATACTAATTCGATAACTTAGAGGTTTTCCAGCATAACTCCCTACGTGGTTGAGCAGGGATGGGATCCAGTTGCGGTCGATGCTGGATACAACACTCGAAGTGAGTGCAATAGTTCGCTTTTATGAACAAGAAACAATTTGGTGCTGTTGCTCAGACTAATAGGGCTCAGTAGTTCTCATGGGGCCCGATGAGGACGTCAGCCAACTTGAGGCCCGTTTTCAAGATGTTGAGTCCCACATGACAGGTATTGGCTTCGGTATGAGGCCTGCAACGATTCCTGAAATCAGCACTCGCTTTAAGGGTGCGTCTGATCCCCTTGATATACAACAGACACGACGATAACGCTAACTTGCTGGCCGCAGATAACAACTTCTTGTTCTGAAAGACAGTCCCGGACACACCTACTGTGTACAAGTATGACCCGAACACGCTGCTATGGTCTGTCGCACGTCGACTTCCATTCAGGAGGACTGCACCAACAAGCCTGGAAAGGACCTTGTGAGTGCTGAATACCCGCCTGTGATTTGCTCTCTCATCTAATGTCTTGACTAGGGTTACGAAGAGATTTGTGATCAGATGTGCAAGATGAGCAAGATTGCCTGGAATTTGCGACAAGTTGCGTTAGGTAAGAATACCACCACCTACAACGAACCCACTAGCGAAATCTAGAACCCTCATCAGATCTGGCTGCTTGGATTCTACTCGGGAGGGTTTCAACCGTTTTCACGACGACAGAGGGCCTTTGACCGTGCACGAATGCTCTCAAGCTCCTGTCAAAATCAACCGGCACAACTGGATGAAGCTTCAACTTAAAAAGCGCCAAGGATTCGATGCAGATTATGGAGAGATGTTTGCCTCTTACACTTATCGCGCGGAGATAGATTTTAAATGTGTGACTGTATACCATCTCGTTCATTTTATTAAACTGCATCTTTGAATTCCTTGGCATCTGCGTATTTCTCTTAAACGCAGTCGACTAATGTGTGATTATCCCAGGGGAGTACCCTCGAGACGCGCCGCCTCTCCGCTCCCTCTCCAACTCAACTGCCCGAGCTGGATCTGGCTGAGTTGCACTGGACACTACGGAATGTCACTGGAGGCATATCTGGGGCTAAAACACTGCGAGTTTACATACGGGCCATCTAATCTCTCCGACTAATTAGTCCGTGTCCGCTTGATGCTGCGGACTTGTGCGGAGTAGAAGCGAATGTGGCACCAACCGCTGGCTTGGCTGATATACGGAGTCCGTCTCTAAGAGTTCTGTCGGCTCAATCACCAGGCAGTAGTTAATAAAAAGATCAATATCTCCAAAAATTCTGCATCTCATCAGAGCAATTGTTCTTCTAGTTTTCGAATTATCTAACTGTCTTGTTGCGAATCATTTTTTTTCCTTCCAATGGGGGTCAAGGCTGCTTTTATTGGAGCTGGCGGAGCTACGCTGATTCATGTGCTCCAATGGACGCTGCTTGCCGGACATCATGCTGCCGCTCGTAAGATATATTATGGTCATATGGAGATTTTTGTTCACTAACACCGAAATCTTCAGTTGTGAGGAACCCCAATAAGCTCAAGAAGGTCCTATCAAGTCAGGGTGTCTCTGAGGAGATCCAGCAATCTCAATTGACGATCGTCAAAGGATCGTCGAGGGATTTGGAGGCACTTGTTGAGCTTCTTCGCCACGATCCAGAGCTCATCTTCAGCGGTATAACAAGTTTGCCAAAGTTCAGCTACAATCCATTCCGTCCTGTCGGTATGGAAGATGCCACAATCACTGGTGACTCGGCTGCCGCGGTAGTAGATGCTCTGCGACAGCTCAGATCTACCAACAGCATCAAGAACGCCCCTTTGTTTGTACCCATTTCCTCCACCGGACATGGCTCTCGGCGTGATCAGCCGCTGCTTCTAATTCCGCTTTATCTGTGGCTTCTACCAATCCCCCAAGCAGATACAGCAGTTCTAGAGAAGGTCACTCGGCAAGCAGCAACAGAGGCTGATTCACCTTTGGGTGGATACGTTATGCTCCGTCCACCACTACTTACACATGGCTTAATGAAAGGCACTAATTCGGTCCGTGTTGGGTGGATCTGGGAAGATGCTATTTTTAAGAAAAAGGACGAAAAGGAACATGGCATTGAAGTGGGCTACACCATTAGTCGCCTGGACTTGGCTAAATGGATGTTTGATGAGCTCGTTCAAGGAGACGCAAATCGCTGGAAGGGTAAATGCGTCAACATTACGTATTAGACGAAATTAGGTGCATCAATGTAATCTGTTGTCTGATTTGATTTTCTTTATACAAGAGTACGGGTATTGGATATGAAGGAAGTGCCAAATTCGTTGTCTGATCAAGTAGCTCGCACAATACCTACGTATAAAACCGGAGAGCGAATTTAAGCGAACCCACGCCATTTAGTTGATGATCTTTCTACCCATGCAGCAGGAGTAGAGACACTGGAGATCTGGAAATCTTCCGTCTAACTCACATTTCATATCTCTGTCTTCGAGCCTCACTCCCCTCATCCCCTGCTGCAGATGATCCTTCACATCCATTATCTGCCTCTTTTTTCATCGCCCGTCGATTCAACAAGTAGTACTGAATATGCGCCAGCACTCCACAGAACAGAGCTGCGGACAGAAGCGAAACAGAAATGGTCCACGCACGACGGTAGATAGGTGCATCGTTCTCGCTGAAAATAGGGCCACCAACAATCCCTGCGCAATTGGCTATCATGATATAGACTGCCATCGTAATGCTTCTCTGCTCGGCATTTCTTGCATTAAGTGCGATCCATGAACCGTTTATCGGATCTATCAGGGCATCACATAGTCAATATTTGAGTCTGTAAGTTGGACAGTTTGGAAAACTCATTCACTTACGCCAGACCCCTACGAAAGAAAGAGCCAAGGTTAGGACGGCATAACGTACATCCTTCGAGGGATTGTCAACAACAAGGTATGTGGTAAGCTGTAAGACAAAAGTCAGCCAGGCGTTAAACCGCTAATGTTTTCACAGCAACTTGACGTCTTACCATAAACAACCACCACATGCCAAGTCCAATCATCATCGAAAGACCTCTCAAACGAAGCCGATCGCTGTGTGATCAAAGTTAGCAATATAGTTCTCACTAATATTTAGTCGATAACATACGCTAGATATCCAAAAGCCGGGTTTAGAAATAGCTGGATCCACGAGCCAACCGAATTCAGAGCATTTGAAGTCAATCTCTCATAACCAAAGCTGTTGATAATCGTAGGACCGTAGGATGATATAGCGTTTGCCGGCGCGTTTCCCAAAAGAGCAATAAGAAGATGTGGATAAATAGTCCAGTTTGTAAGAGTAGAGATGACATCCCCAAGAGTGACGGAGCGACGCTTCTGCAGCGTAGTTGGGTCATCCAATACCACTCGTTGACGAGCAATATATACTTCTCGTTCCGTGAAGAACCCAATTCGACAGAGACTCTTTAACGAAGAGAAAGGGGTCCCTGGGAAAAGTAAAGCAAATAATAACCCAACTAGTATTGCCATTAGTCCATCAATTATCATGAGCCATTTCCAGCCGGCCAGTCCTGCAGCGCCACGCATTCGTAGAAGACCAAAAGCAACCAGCCCGCTACTTGCTCGTGCAACTGAGTTTCCCATGAAGAATATAGAAAATCGAGTGCTGGTCTCCGATTTCTTGTACCACATGGTAATGCTGTAAAGTGAGGCCGGGATATAGCCACCTAGACAGATACCAAGGAGTATCCGGGTGGCCAAGTAAGCCCCTAGACCTTTTTGTATCGCCTGAAGGATAGAAACAAGGCCCCAAGCTAGAATCTGGGCAGTAATCCAGATCGAAGGCCCAAGTCGGTAAAGAATCATGTTGCTGGGGACCTCGACGAGTATGATACCCACAGACAACAGCTGCTGGCCAATATTGAACTGGTCTTGAGTTATACCTGCATCCTTCAAGAAACCATCCGTAAGGGCATTTGCAATGTTTCCACGGTTGAGTTGAAGCACATAGAACCCTGCCACTAAGAGCGGCATGAGAAGAAAATCAATCCTATTTGTAGGCGGATGTTTAGTGTGTAAAACAAAACAGAGAAAAGCTTGAATCTGACATTCCGCCGGGAAATCTTACTCACTTTCTCAGTACTCTTTCTTCTTCCTCCTTTGACCAATCAGGGACATTTTGCAACACCGACAATTCCCCTTCGGTTTCATCTCGATGATCAACCACCATTGCCTTGAGATCATTTTTGCCTTTAAGGCTTCCATTTCCTTCTTTCTGTGCCGCGAGAAACATCTTTGTTGTCAATGAAGAGGTTGTTTGGTTGCCGTTTAGGTTGCATGTCGAATCTTGTGGCAAAAGGCCCGTCTTATAGCAAGGTTGAAATTGACGAAGAATAATTATCGAGGAGAACAAGCTGCCAGTCAGTCAGTAATGATATCTCCGGCAATCTTTCTTAGCGTGTGATAGGAATTCCCGCTTATCATTCGATATCTCCGGTGGTTTAGTCTGATGCGTATCGTTTCCTCCGCTAGACCATGCAGGGAAATCTTGTCTACTTCCAAGTCTGGAAAGCCTGGGGCGGTATGAATCAAACGCATCAATCAGCATAACAGGGGAATCATTTCCGGGAAACCTGGGCCATCTAAGACGTCATGGGCAATGCCTATTCCAGGCACTCCTTAGAATCATCTGGCTTATGGTTTCTGTTCGAACATACGCATTGGAGATAATAAGCTAGGCTTTGGACCTACTTCCGTAAAATTCAAAGGATTTACAGCTTCTGTGTGTTGTTTCCGGTTGTTTTTAATATTATATATATTTACTAAGGGTATGAACAATTGCTTCTCGTACTTCTAGGGACTGTGTCAAATCCGCATACTAGCCCTCCGCGCTGACGTCTAATAGTGTAGCCACTCGTGATAGGGCTTTCTCCAGCGCGAATTCTACAGCTGAAGATACCCTCTTTGATTTCTCACACTTTTGTTCCAACGACTTGAGTTTGTCATAAACATTGATTGGAGTGAGGCCATCAGGAATCTTATCGTATTTGCCCAACACAAGCAACGAGTATCCAAGGCTTAAGAGGTAAAACTCAGGTATACCGTGATAAGAAGCGCTTGTAAGTGAGAGGAAGTCATGGAGGACACTACAGGCCCACTTGTATAGAATGACCTCTGTCTCCTGACATGAGCTGTTTGCACAATCTGGAGTAAATGGGGAAGCTTGCGTGGCAAGATTGACAAAAGAGCTAAGATCGCCGTTGCGACGTTGGACATCAAGAGACCGGCGTGTTAATAGAAGCCAGGCAATTGAGTGGCTCATACGCAAAACGCCAGAAGTTGGAAGGTCTAAATTTAAACGCGATAGGAGTTAGACGATTATGAAGTTAAAACATTCTGGTTTTCTTTACAAATCAATGCTCACCAAATAAGTAGGACCATTTTTCTTTCCACGTGCAGAGTGATGTAGAACTGCCATTATTGTCCAAGAAGTCATTCGATTCAAAATTTTGGTGTAGTATTTTGAATAGATTCACTTCTGAAACAAGCATGCCGTCCCTCATTGTTGCTTGTTCGAAATTGAGAAGTAATTGGCTCTGTATAAGGTACGCCGCGGGGATTGTTGGTGGACGACCGGTGATAGCAGCCCAGCTATGCAACAATCAACTGGATTAGTCGCGGGAAAAGGTATGTTGAGATGCGAGTCAACTGACTGTAAATTCACAAGGCAAATAATCGCCCACGTCCTAACCGCCCTTTGATCGGTGGAAGTGGCAAGACCAGAGTCTATTCTCTCTGATATGTCAGAGAAGTGGATGCTAAGCATTGCTTGCTGAGCGCAATGCCCACTGAGTAACCAACTGTCGATATACTCTGGTCCGCGCTAGAACAAATAGAAGTTAAGTCTCTGTATATTAGATATTAGATCTGGATCTCTGATACTTACTGTTGGCGAAGAAGCGTACATCGCCATTAGTAAAATGCCAGTTATCTCCTCAATAGGCAGAGGCGTAACAAGCATTGCATCGCCGAGCATCTGTCGCACCGCTTCATAAACTTGCCTATGAAGTGGCGTTCCATCAAAATGCGAATGTTTAATACCATGAAGACAACATACTGCATGTAAGAAAGGCGAGGTGGCCCGAAGGTCTCTCCCTGATGCCAGGTCTCGTTCCTCAAGGATGAAGAGACTATGCCGGCATTGTGTTATGAAGCTGCAATCGTGAGTCAGCAGTCTTTTAGATATGTTATTTAAGCTCCAAAGCTTTCACCCATACATACGTTTGCATAACCTCACTTGCAGTTTGCTCATCTAGTAGGCCAATGGAAAGCAGGTCTTGGCTACGATCGAATGTTCTCCGTTGGCCACCATTCAATACTTTGCTTACTTTTCGGATGACCTCTGCAGGGCAGGATGCAACGTTTTGATCAATAAGACCAACATGCTGCGAGCCATCTCGGCTTTCCACATTGGTACCTGCAGCAGAGAAATGGCCACTTGAAGTAGCAGGACTTTGTACATCGGGAGCTGGAGTAAAATCTGGATACCTTGGTGAGCTGATTTGAACCATTCGCTCTTCGATTCGCCGTAATCTAGAAGACCGTCAGTCCCATATACTTCCTGGTCAAGTGTATCTGAAGGGAGGGATCTGCCTCGATCAAACAGCTAGAGTTCGAAATGAGGAGGGATGCACACCTTGATTCAACTTGTAGGTCGTTTGAGAACGATGAATGATTAGATGCAGAACCACTTTGATCCGTGGATTTGGAACAATTGAGCCTGTATGGGATGTTAGCTGAGGAATCCCACCCTGACACAACAGCTCTTACTGCAATGCCCGGCACCTGTTGCAACTCTCATGCCCATCCTCGACCAAGCACCGGCACTTGAGCCTACGGCAACTGTCACAGGAGATTACACGGCGCCTCCTACGCCGAATCGGAGCATCACCGCGCGGAAGATGTTGATTATCTCCGCCCACTCCATCCGTTGTCACGGATCGGGGGGAACCCAGGGGTGGGCGACTCATTTCGATATGCTAAAAAGTGTATTGACCATGAATAGACGAGGGATGAGGGGAAAAGGCGAGATGCTCACCGGGGTAGAGCGGGGAGTTAAAGGACGCGAATCTAATTTATCTAACCAATCGGAGATCTGCTTCGCCGGGATAAGATAATTGCGGGCGCGGAGAACAAGCCGGAGTCTACCAGTACGGCGGAGATAAACCGGGGAGATAGGCGAGTTTTGTTACTCTTATCTTCGAATATTCCTTATTACGTACGATATGACCGGTTCATATCTATAAAAGTCTTCCCTAAGCTTGGACTAGTAGGCTTTTATCATTAGCGATTACTGTGAGGCCGGCTTACCGTTCTACCTTGATCATAAAAGCCCTTTGACATCTAACCTCCGCCATGGCCCCCTCTGCAACAATGGGTGAGAGTCCGTCGGCACCTGCTGAGTTTAGAAGCCTTTTGCTTAGAAGTTACGATGGCTTCACGACCCGGAAAGTGTCTACTGCACCAGCACGCGATTGTACGACTGACGAAGTCCCCATCATTGACTTGTCCGGCATGTTTGGGGACCTCAACGCAAGAAAGAAAGTTGCAAGTGAAGTTTTAAATGCTGCTAAAACAAATGGGTTTTTCTATATTAAAAACCATGGCATCCCCGAGGAAGCCACCCTAGCTGCTCACCAGAAAGCCAAGGAGTATGCTGAGCATTCATGATTAGGTAGCTACTCGGATGTTAACAGCCTTCCAGATTCTTCAAGCTTCCGATCTCAGAAAAGAGTAAGCTCGTCTCTAATATCTCGTCTTATGGCTACCACGGCCTTTACACGCGACAAGTCAATCCGTCTCAATCTAAAGGTCAGAATCTGCACCCAAAAGAATATCTTAAAAAGCATCTCTTCTAACCACTCAACAGATAGGAAAGAGACCTTCAATTTTCACTACGATCCTGAATTCGACCCTGCACACAAACAACATCTCACCACAGTTCCTCAATATGTCAAAGATCATCTGCCGAAAGATTCCATGATTTGGGCGCCGAATGGCATCCCAGAATTCAAGGAGACCGTCCTTGGCCATTATGAGCAGTGCTTAGCAACAGCACGTCGCCTGATCCGCATCATCGCGCTCGGTTTAGATCTGCCTGAAGATTACTTTGACCGCCTGACCAGCTATCCGGGTGCCGACTTCGGACTCGTGTTCTACCCGGGCCACGGAGAAGACAAGATTGAGGATCTTGAGGAAGTCGGTCTTGGAGCACACACTGACCTACAAATCTTGACCTTGTTATGGCAAGACGAGAACAAGGGGCTTCAAGTCCTCAATAACAACCACGAATGGGTGTTCGCGCCGTCCATTCCCGGCACGTTGGTTGTTAACATTGGTGACTTTCTCATGCGTCTCACAAATGATCAACTCAAGTCTACAGTCCACCGCGTGATACAGCACGGCAAGAAAGATCGCTATTCAATGCCATTCTTCTTTGGTAGGTCAATTCTCGACATTTCCAGCTGCACCTTAACAATTTTGTTTCTAACAGTAAGATTCGAGGATTCAATTTTGATGAGAAACTAGGTGTTCTACCCACTTGTGTAAATGAAAACAATCCACCCAAGTATGAACCTGCGACTTGCGGAGAGGTTCGTATCACTAAGTTGGTTTTTGTCAATATCATTATGCTAACCATTCTTAACTAGCTGATTGCAAAACGCCTTGCGTTGGGCGCAAAACCCTCAGCATGATTAGTATATTCTTCTGGGTCTGTTTTGCTACGTTTCAATGGTATTTATTCCATCTTGCACCATAGATAAGTGAGCATAAGCAGTTGGAAATTGAAGAATACGAGCGATTTGCTTCAGACTTTCATATGGTAAATTAGTGTTGGCAAAGCAAACGCAGCTGCTTAGACGAAGCACGCACTTACAACGCGGATCACAAGTGACTCGCCAACATATGCAGAAGTTGCCTCGTCAGTTCAATGTGCCTTGCTCGTGTGTCTGTATGCAGATGTAGCTCAAGCAGCCATCAAGTCCTTCTTCTCTATGCCCTCTTAACGCGCTGCCTTGCCCATTTTATGCTCAGATGAGCTTCCCTATTCGTCCTTCTACCTGCATTCTTACCACACGATTAAATCTTCAGCCACCCCTGTGTCTGCTAAGATGCCTTCTCTGTCTGAAAGCGCCCCGATACGGCTCGAGAAGGCGTTGATCAGTTCATGCATTGTTCCTTGCCGGGATTCTTCTAGCGTTTCGCAAAACAGGATCGGATATCGCCAGAAGCACAGACATGACGACACTGACTGGCTGGCTCCTAGCAGCCGAACAAGAATCAGTTCGTCAGCCTGACCCCACTATTCTTGACATCCAAGAAAGAAATATGCGGGGAGGCTGAAGTCTTGATGATGGTTCTCGGATAACGGCTTCTCGGCTTCGGTACGCTATTACCAGGGTCGGCTTAGACGCTCAGAATGAAGGAGTATCAGGTAGGATCTATCTCATTTACGTCATATCGCATCAAAGATGTTTAGTAAACAAGGAACGAGGGCTCTTATTAGCCAAGAGTTTGATTATCATTCACATAAAACTTCTGCATGCTGAATCTGTTGGTTTGACAACACCAAACCTGAATTTACTGGATTCATAGCACGTTTGGAAGCTGCTCACCCCAGTGTATATAACATCTGAGTGAGAGGGGTGAAAATGTAAGATCATCCTAATACGTCATAGCTTACAATCGTCCATAGATCCCATTGGACCGGAGGGTCAATAATCTAGATGCCACTATTTTCTATCCAAGTCAGACTCTAGACGGTTGGAGGAGAACAAAATAGGAGCAAGTAGTTCCAGACCCGCGATTCAATAAGAAGGCAGAGAGGCCTCCCAATTGCTAAATAATATTATCAGCAGCACGCTCCCAAGAAATGGCGTATAGAGACGGTCCAGACGTCATGTAAAACCCTATGTAGTGTCTAAGCCGCGCTAATGGCCGTTTGCCGTGCCGTTTGCCGTCCGGGGCTAAAATTCCAGGGATTCGGGCATCACGGAACTGCAGACGCGCGTCTCCTGGGCAGCTTAATGACGAGAACTATGTTGATTGAGTTGGACCAGTAACCTTGCCATTGTAGATAAATCTCGTGTGCATCGAATTAGAAACATCGAAGACTGCTCCCGATGACCAAATATCCCCTTTCCACGACCACTACATACGTATGCCCACCATGGTGTCTCAGTATGTCTATGATCTTTGCCATGCGGGCGCCACGGTGAGCTCCGAGTTGGCGAAGAACCCGAGGGACACACCTGAAAAGATTATTCAACGGCTCTACGGAAGTCAAAAGCCCCATACTCCGCACCGTCAATCCAATAGTTCTAGTGACAACGATGATAAAGAAGATGCCTCTCGCGATGCGCTACAGAGGGCATATGAGTGCGGACAGTGGCCTCATGACAAGCCTAGCCGTCTGTTTCTGCGGGCATTTGCAGATTCGCTCGCTTGTCTCGATGCAAATCCACTTGCGGGGATGGTGTCTCCGCCGCTGATGGGATCCCATGGTGTTGTGCCCCTGACAATCATTGCGCCATTGGTCAGCCTTATGCATCACTGTGCGAACCTCATCCGCAAAGCTAGGAAGGAGGTGTTCTTCATCACTTGCACCTGGAAAGCGTCTATTGCCCAGCGCCTGATTAGAGATGCGTTGGTCGATCTGTCAAAGCGGGCTGGGCTGAGGGGAGAGCGGGTGATGGTGAGGATAATGTTTGACCAGCCTGGGGTCTGGCATGCGCTCGACAGCCATCAGCCCGTGAAATCCTCGACGTATGACTCGAAACATGTCCAATTACCGTTCCCCCATGAGATTCCCAACCTCGACCTCGAGGTGATCGGAGCTCACACCATATTCCTCGGAACTCTACACTCCAAGCTACTGATTGTTGATGGCCTGGCCGCCGCCGTCATGAGCAACAACGTGGAAGACAATGCAAACGTTGAAATGCTGACGCATCTCGAGGGACCGATAGTTGCCAGCATATACGACACTGCACTCATCACGTGGCGGAAGAACTTGAAAGAGCGGCCATCCACCATTGGTCAAGCTCAGACCACCGACAAGGACGTCGAGGCGGGTGTCACTCATCCCGAAAACCTGGAGGCCGGAAACCTGGAGGATCCCCATTACGACAGCGATCTAAAGGAGGAAATGGCATACGCCAACCAGGGCTACGACGCTTCCGAGAAGGTAAGCCGCCTTGAAGCGGTAAATCACCAGCTCAATCTGCCCATCAAGAATCACATCCAGGCCAGCGGCCCCGAGATTGCGAATGGAAGGGAAATGACACCATATTTCACGACCATGACATCACAACCGGTCCCCATGGCTTTGGTCTCAAGGCCGCCGTACGGACCTTTGGATGCTGGAAACACGTACGTGCCACAGAATGAAGCATGGCTATCACTAGTGAGAAACGCCAAGAGGAGCATCTTCATTCAAACGCCAGACCTCAACGCCGACTCTTTGTTGAAAGCCCTGGCTGAAGCTGTAAAGCGAGGCGTAGAGGTCACGTATTACGTGTGTTTTGGCTACAACGATGCAGGCGAGATGATACCAGGTCAAGGCGGGACGAACGAGCAAGCGGCTAGGAGACTCATTGCAATGCTTGATGGGGACAAGCAAGCGCTTCAGTTACTTCATATCTACAACTACGTCGCCAAGGATCAGGACCACCCTATACATCACTCCTTCAAGTCTCGCTCTTGCCACATCAAGCTCATGATTGCCGACGAGACAGTGGGAATCCAAGGAAGCGGTAACCAAGACACACAATCGTGGTGCCACAGCCAAGAGGTCAACGTCATGGTCGACAGTCCTGAGGTGTGCGCACAGTGGAGATGGGGCATCGAGCAGAATCAGAACACGCGTGCCTTTGGTAGAGTATCTGCCGATGGCGTCTGGAAAGATGCAAACGGGGTCCATGGGGAGGGCTACTCTGGCGATCCGGGTATGGTGGACGGACTGGTGCGAGGCGTTGTGGGCATGGTGAAGAAGGCAATGGCTTAGCAGGGCGATTTGGAACAATCTTAAGAGCAAGCAATGGGTGTTTGGAACTGTTTTGCTTCTGTCTAAGTTCGTATGCAGATATTCTCATTGTATTTTACCTCTTGCATCGGGCAAGCTGATCTTGGTACTTTCAGTCTAACACTTTGTGTCTGCCTTGAGGTGATGAATTTTACCTTGGTTGTTGAAGTGACTTCAAACAACCTGACAATGCCATTACTCGGAAAGCTGAGCCTTGAATTACAATTTGCCTTGACAAATTTTCGGCTGCCCGGCCTCAAGATATCACCAGCATAAAGTGATACACATACGGCACATTGGCCAACGCATGATTCTCCCTCCCCTTTCACGTTAAGGCACTTTAGAAAGGGATTACCGTAGCAATGGAGCACTTTCCATAGGTATCGATTGACAGATCAACCTGGTAGCAATTCGACTGGGAGAAATAGAGCGTCTGGATTCAAAGCGGAACTGACGGAAATAACTGCACACGAGAAAACTGGTATCTCTTTCGTTGCCACTTCAACGACCGAGCTCACAAGTTTTCTGCCAAGCCGCATCTCAAGCGATTGGTCAATGCTACTGAATAATGGCGAGAGGTTGCGGACCAATCGCATGATCAAATTGCAACAAAAAGAAACAAACCAATCCATGTGCTATTCATGTTCTTCTGCCACGTCAACGAATTGACCAGTTGCGACATTGCAGATCCACAGATACTCCTTGGATCAATAGCCATCGTCCTATGTGACATCAATCTGTCGGCAAAAGAGACACTCCTTAGCCTGGGAACCAGCCTGGCTGTCAATATGTCCGATCTCATCCGATGACATGCGTGTGCCATTTTCGTTAATCGCGCCACCTGGATTATGCCATGAAACATGCGCTTTTCTTTGCGCGGGGGAGCGAGATGTGATTGGAGGCAGAGCGTGGGGAGTCGATGGGGCGTTTAGATTTCGTCAATGCTAATATGCATGGCTCGGTTGTCCCTGCATCGTGCATCTCATGCCATTGATGGCCGGCTGTACGCTGAGCTGGACATGCAGCCGGTCTTCTCATGCCCAGGACATCATTCTGAGCCATTACGGTGCTCATCAGAGGTATAAAGGGCCGTGATGAATCCCCTCGAATTCATACTTTTCTCATCATCACTCTTATCAACACTCACTCAAACACAAACACCTTTTCCAAACTTTTCCAACAATCCCAAAACCGACATCATGTCTTCCACGTAAGCCACAGTTAAGTTTCGAAAGAGCGAGACCACAACATGCTAACCGGGTCTTCTCCCACAGCGAGCAGTTCACTGTCCCTCTCCCCACCGCCACTGGCCTCAACGTTCCTGCTGGTATGTGCTCTTGCATTCGCTAGGACATCTAGTTCTTATTTTCGACTCGCTCAGTCTCTAACCTCTCTCAATAAACAGGCCAGATCGTTAAGGGTGCCACCCAGGATGACGGCTCCCTCCGTGACGCCGCTCTCCTCCTCGGTATCAAGCTCGACTTGGAGGCCGAGGTCCACCTGACTGCCCGTGTCAAGGGTGACGTCGTCGTCGGTCTTTACTAGATGCAAAACTCATCTGAGAGTGTGGGATTATGAATGAAAAGACGTTGAGAGGGCTTGACTAGGGTCTAAATAAGGATGGGGAGGGTACCTGATTCTCCATCGCCAACTAAACTAGCCAGCTGAGGGTCGCCTAAAAAAAATCTAACATTTCATTTCAACCCTTTTGCGCAATTCACTGTGAATGCTAACTCTTTACTGAAACGGATCGATGGAATTATTTGTCATGTCGCATGTATCTCCCTTCTATTAGTGGAAATTGTCTGCTGCACGTTGGGAGAGATCATTTCCGTGGCTTTCACAGGGGAACAATACGGTACATTCATTCTGCCTCCCTGCTCTTGGACATTATATATTCGTGTTTTCGTATTACTATTTTTATCTAATGGGAAACTCTTAAATCATCTTTCGTCATTCTTGAGCCCAGGTTAATCCTACAGAAAAATTGCTTCCGATGCAGACTGGAGCTGTCACGTAGCCCCAAACTGGGCAAGCTGGTATATAACCCCTATGTCTCTAACCACCCCATATTACGAGGCTGTCCAAGTGACCTGGAAGGAAACGGACTTGGGGGTGGTGTAAACGGTACCCTGAGCTTGACCAGTGGGAAGGTCAGTAGCGTAGAAGGTGTTGGAGTTACCGAAGGTCAGATATGTGCCGTCGAACCCAAATGAGCTCGGAGAAGAGTTGCTCGTGTCGCAAGAAAGAGTGTCGCTCTTCACAGCACAGTTGCCCTTGCTGGTCTTCAGGGTAAAGGTCTTTCCGTCGGAGTTGGGGGTAGCGGTATATCCAGCGGGGGTACCGTTAGGGTCACGGTACCAGGTCCCCTTGCTGATCAAGAAGCCCCCGTTGGACTGGCCAGGGGTGGTGGCGTAGAAGAATCCCTTGCCAGATAGTTGGCCGGGAGCAGCAGTGGGAGTGCTACCAGGCGTAGTGCTAGTCTTGGTGGGAGGCGTTGGGTTGGTGCCGTCCTTCGGGAGGTATTTGATACCGGTGGAGGGACAGTTGGAAGGAGAGCCAACAGGGGCAACGGGGACAAACTGGCCAGACTGGATGGATCCTCGGATATTGTAGTGATACCAAAGCTCGTTGAGCTCGGCGCTAGAGCATCGAATAATGACCTCGTACCCATGGTTCTTGGTCAGGGCAGCTTGGATCTCGGCGAGAGTGTACGTCTTGCTTGTGGAGGGAACAATGCCGGCAGCAGCGAGCCACTTGTAGGTGGGAAGAGTTCTGTCGACCTTGACAGCGCGCTTGAAGTAGTCCACGACTTCTTGGTGAGGCTGGTAGCTGGGGTAGCACTTAGGCTCAAGGGTGCTCATGCATGTCCCGTGCTTGTTGAACTCATGCTCCCAGAAATCCTCGTCGTCGCCCTTGTAGTCCTTCCAGAAGGTCTGCATGTACTTAAGAGTGCAAGGCGCATTGGCCTTGAGAATGTCTGTGACATTATAAACCTCCCTGCTTGAATCGCAGTACTGCTCATAAGATCCATCGCAGTTGTCAGGCCTAACGCGGTGATATTGATCAGTCTATGTTCACGCAAAAGTGTCCAACAAGAGAAGTCGATTACCATAGCCCGTGGATGGTCCAGGAGTCAATGGGTCCAGTCGAGGGATTGGTGTCCCAAAATTGCGTGAGAAGAATCTGGCCTCCGGGCGAATTAAAGCAACAGGTGTCTGTGTAAGTTGCCTGACAGCTCAGAGGAACATCAGCAGGGCATGAGACGGAGCCGGCAGCGGCAGCACCGACAGCCAGGGCAGCGGCCTGGACAAGAAGGTTTCGCGACAACATGTTGTAAGGCGATGCCAGATGTCAGACTGCTCTTCAGATTGGAGAAGCGTACTTTTGCGTGGGAAACCGCGATATATAAGTAAAGTAATAATTACAGTTGGCGAGCCTATCTGTCAACCTACCTACCTAATCTGCCAATTACACCAATCCCCTGCCGTACTATTGAATATACTACCAGAGGTGGTAGGATAACGCCCTCGCATAGACGAGTGACAATGCGCCATTGCTTCTCGTGCCTGGCAAAAGGCTCGGCGTCAGACCAAACCAGGGCAAATTGAAGTAGGAAGCACGTGGACGACCAGGAAGTCTCTGAGAGAGTATCCTCTTTAGGCAGGTCAGCTTGATTTCAGCCCGCAATTACTGGTCCGAGACGATGGGACGAAGGAGCTAGAGCCGGATAATCGGCAAGCCAGGGCACAGTGTCATGTTGCCGCGCCGGATGATAGCGTCAGGGCACCTCGGGGCTGGTGGCCTGCAAATGATAAGAGGCGTACGTCCCGAAGAGGCCGAGCACTTCGTAGATTGCTTCGATGCAAGCTGACCATACAGCTAGTTCTCTGTGGGAATCATGGTCAGTTGCCCCTTTCTCCGCACTGATCACCGCAGTTCAACATAGCTTAAATTCACTATGGTTCCATTCCACGATGCCGATCGTACAATCTGGACAGATATACAAGGGCATGATACAGCATAGCCGCCTGCTTGCCTAACTCTCGATTCTTATTCCTCCAGCTGGAATCAGAAACGGGAGAGCAGTACGAAGGCAATTTTTATTCCTTCGTCGCCTTGTTCTCAACCCAAAACTTAACAAACAAAAAGCAGCCAAGCCCACGTGCGTGGCAAAAGTCCCAGAATTTCAAAAAGCGCGCTCCGTCAGCGGGGGCTGACATGAACTAACAATCAAAAGCCCATTCTTAGTGCTGGCCGTTCCTGAGCTAGTTCACTAATAACATAACCTACCAAGAAAGGATGTCTTGCAGTTTATTTGGTGATTCCCTAGTGCAGTACTAATGGACGTGTTTATGCATGAAAGTCTATTTAACAGTCTGTTGTGCATAAATGAGTAATTAGGCCGATACCAACCCATCGGGATGCCCACGGCTGAAGCTGAAGTAACTCCCGTGCTTCGGATCAGGATGAGCAGGCGTTGTAGTGCATATGACCTGGCAGAATATACAATGAGTAGATAGGCTTGCAATTCCAAGCATGGCTAAAGCTATTCAGGACCTTACCGTACCTATACTGTCATGAACATTCACCTACGGAAGAATTCTGCTTTATGCACAAGATTTCACTAACCGAAGATAGGGCTCTACGTCAGTGCAAAAATATTCGTTCCTTTTGGCGAATATATTCCCGTGTGTCACGAGTAAGTTCACCACAATTGCAACTTTATGCTTTGGACCTACATTCGGTTTGCCCAACTACAAACCTTATCCGAGAATCATAGTATCGTACATTTAGTACAGTCATCCTACCCAAAGTAGAAGTACTGTTGTCATTTTGAACAATACTCCCTTCTCGCTATGCGGATGAAGGGTCACCCGCAATGGGAGAGGGCCGATTCGAGGTGACCCGATCCTGCTAGTAGGCAATATGATGTGATAGATGAAGCATATATCCAAGCCTTGTAGGGCTGAGCACTATTTCACTCATCAGCATCAACTTCGTGGAAAGTTTCCCCGCCATCGCGTGTGATCTCGCCCGGCAATGGTACCCGTAGAAAGGTTGGAGTATCATACATATCAGCACGATCTCATGATTAATCCCCCATATTTTCCATAAATCGAAGAACAGGGACCTCTCGCGTACCCCGAACGGACAGCACTGTCACGCGGACATTTCAACATGCGGGTGCGCTGCGCCACCTTTGACGACGACGCGCTAGAATTCGAATAAGCGCTCCGCCACACTGGCCCTAAGATAAGGCTGACGTTTGCTACTGTGTTTCTATCCGCTCTCGTACCCCTCTTCATCTCCATCAATTGTTTATTAGCTTCCCCTGGCTGCCTTTGACTCCATTGCCTTGCTTGCTGCCATCTTGAACTGGAACCTCATCATGAGCAACCAGGATTACTATCAAAATCAAAACAACAGCTATTACGCTCCCCAGGGAGGGTATGAGCCTCCCAGCCATCCGCCGCCCGGACATTCACCAGCTGGCCAGAGCAGTTATAATCCATATCCGGACCAACGGCAACAGTATCAGCCATACCAAGCATATGGTCAAAGTGGCCACAGTTCAGATCAACCACAACACCATCCGTCCTATCAATCACACGGACAATATGCCCAGAACAATCAACAGGCCTACCCAGCAAGCCCTCAGCAGCCTGTCTACGCTTCACAGTCGCATGGTGTGGGCCATTCAGAGCCCCCTCCTCCGTACGGATACCCTCCCCAGCAGCATGGAGCCAGCGGCTACAACGACCCCGAAGGTGAACGAGGCGTATTGGGCGCTCTAGCTGGCGGTGCTGCCGGTGGCTTCGGGGGCTACAAAGTCGGCGGCAAAGTCACCGGCCACAGCAAGACCACCGCTGTACTAGGCGCCCTCGCCGGCGCGTATGCAGGACACAAGATCCAGGATACAGTGTCCGGTAAAAGCGATGATGAGAAAAAGAAGAAGGAGGACAAGAAGGAAAAGAAAAAGAAGGAGCGATCAAGAAGCCGTAGCCGTTCCCGCGAGTTCAGGGGCAACTTCAGTGGCTCGTCCGAGGACATCTATCTTGAACACGACTCGCACACCCTGGTGGCTCGATGCTGGCCAGTTGATGGTGACTTGAGGAGCAGTAGTATCGACCTGAACCGATACCTCGAGAATAGTTGGGGTAATTTCCGTTGGGTGGATGGATCTAATGAGACGGGTAATTTTATTGCTTCGGCACGCAAGGTGCGCCTTCGCGACAACGGGAAGAGGCTCGAAGCCGAGCTGGGCTGCGGTAATGGAGAATGGGCTACAAGTTCTATCAATCTGGATGAAAGGATCGGGAATGAAAACGGATCGTTGCGCTTTGTGTGAGCGGCATTCAAGCATGGATGGTTGGGGCTAAGCTGTAAACTAGACATTGGTCATAGAAGTAGTTAGAATTCTAAGCCAGTCTGATATAAACCTTCTATATCCAATTGCTTCTATGGGTAAAGACCGACGTTTCTTTCGATACAAAGATTATCGTGGCAACTTCATGCGACGTGAAGAAAGAATTAGCTAGAGAAGCCGGTTCGCCACCGCAGTCTCGAAGGGATAGCATTTTTCTGACCCTAATACTGCCACAAAGAATATCTATGGAATTTCTTACCTGTAGTATATAGATAAGGGTGCAAGAGGGGGGCTTCCATCTGGGACTTTGAAAAGAGTGAGCTCTTTCAACTAATGAGAACACGTTATCAGCGCTGATCTTCTCCAACGCCGATTGGTATTTCATGAATGAAGGCTAATCTATCTTCAATCATTCTATTGCTATCGTAGGATTGTAGCTTTCAATGGCTTTATGGGCGCTTTGAATTGCATCTTACTCCAAAATTGTAAATTGGGTTTCTTATTACTACCATTGCTTTCTAGAGGTACCTACTTAGGTAGGGAAAAGTTACGATTCCCTACCTACGTCTAGTCCCACCATCTGCCACCATTCCCTAATGATCAGCGCATTGAATAATCAATGAAATTTGCATGGACAAAGGAAGACCAAAAAAACATCATCAGCTGGCAGCTTGGCATCTGCGAGGGACAGCTCTTGTAGGGGAGAACGAATGGTCTCAGGCCGCCAAAACACGGCCCTGAAATGGGGAACTACACTGCTTGTAGGGAGGCCAAGGATTGCCGTGACATTTCCGTTACGTTCCCTAGACTTTAGGCAAAGACAAGACGAGGTCTCCCTGGAGGCATATCATCACGCTGCATATGTAAGTGAATCGCCATTGCAACACATTGGTGACTTTCACAGTCCGAAGAGAAGCAAACTTTTTAACAACCACTGTAATATTTTCGATATGTATAGAAACCACCCAAATTCTTCAAAAAACTAAAATACATGTCTCTACAACTCATTTGTAGAGAATACATCCCCATTGATTTGTTTCCCGCGTTTCAAGTCAGGTCGATGTTACCCCAAAGGTCTGCGGCTTCTGATGTACTTCGGTGAATTTACAACAATAGCCTAGCTAAGGAGACATTCTTGTCATGGACCCTTCACTGGCGGCGACCGCGGTTTGCAGGTGAGGGGGGAGGAGTAGGAGGAACCGGTCCAGGGCGAGGACGGGGAATAGGGATCGGGGCCGGACGAGGCGGAGGGTTGCGCTGACGAACATAGAGATCGCGTGCCTCGAGATAGTCGACACTGCGGCGGCCACGGTTTGCTGGTGAGGGAGGAGGAGTGGGAGGAACCGGTCCAGGGCGAGGACGGGGAATAGGAATAGGAGCCGGACGAGGCGGAGGATTGCGTTGACGGACGTAGAGATCGCGTGCCTCGAGATAGTCGATACCGCGGCGTCCTCGATTAGCAGGAGAAGGAGGAGGGGTAGGAGGAACTGGTCCAGGGCGAGGACGGGGAATAGGGATAGGAGCCGGGCGAGGAGGAGGGTTACGCTGGCGGACGTAGAGATCGCGAGCCTCGAGATAGTCGATGCCGCGGCGGCCGCGGTTTGCAGGTGAGGGGGGAGGAGTAGGAGGAACTGGTCCAGGTCGAGGACGGGGAATAGGAATAGGAGCCGGTCGAGGGGGAGGGTTACGTTGCCGAGCGTAGAGACCGCGGGCCTTGAGGTAGTTGAGATCACGGCGTCCTCGATTAGCAGGAGATGGAGGAGGAGTGGGAGGAACTGGTCCAGGTCGAGGACGGGGAATAGGGATAGGAGCCGGGCGAGGAGGAGGGTTACGCTGACGGACGTAGAGATCACGGGCCTCTAGGAGCTCCTCATCGAGGTCTCGAGCCTCAAGAAGATCATCCTCGAAGTCACGAACCTCGACGAGCTCGTCGTCAAAGTCGCGAGTTTCAAGCTCATCGTCCTCGTCTCTTTCTCCAAGACCAAGATCGACATCTCGAGTAACAATTTCCTCAGCGTTCTCGCCGCGAACAACAAGATCGTCGGGCTTATCAAGGGACTGTCCAAGTCCACGGCTAGCAAGGCCCAGCCAGAGGACTGCAGTCACACTCAAATGCTTGAGTGCGACCATTTTGAAAATCGAAAAACGAAGGTTGTAAGATCAACTTATTAAACCAGAAGAGAAACGATTAATGGAAAAAAAAGGAAAAGGAAATGAGGTAAGAGTTGTTGTGTGAAAGGACTGTTGTGTTCAGAATGAAGCAACAATCAAGTAGAAGAAAGTAGAGTCTAATATACTTTTTCACATCAGCAGGAGTCAATCTTCCGCTGTCTTCATAGTCTCTCCACTCGCCACTCATCTAGAGTTGCCTCCATGGGTTCATCATCGAATCCAAGTGTCTCTCAACTAAAGGATTCTAGGTGTTCAACATGAATCGCACCTGGCTAGCTAAAGCACGCCACAAGTCTAATCTAACTAAACAGGCCGTGAGATCCTATCCAGGGATCAAGTTGCCCAGACATAGAGCAATCCGGTCTAGACATCTCAAGAAACGGTATTAATAGCACATCGGGTTCAATCTTGAGGCATTCGCGTTCAGCCAGACTCACACGGATAGGTTCTCGGCAATTCGCCCGATCCTAGTGAGGTTCCAAAAGGATCAACTCTCCACCTGGTGGTGAACACTCATTTGTCATTTTCCGGCCGGCCCATCGTCACGCGGCACGGCCCTTGCGATCCCTCTAGGCAGAACATAAATCATTTCAGCGCGTTCCTATTACGGTATGGCTGCACGAGCGCCTACTTCTTGAAGCAGGAAGTGGAAGATCGTTTACGAACGGATTGCTACATCCTTGTGAGCTAAGTAACAGAGGAGTTGCCTCTGCTGAATGGCTTCCTCCTCTTACCATACAATATCCACTTATTCATAGAATGCCCCTGTTCCCCAAGGTGTAGCTCTTGGCAGAAAACCGAGCCTGCGACCAACCTCGAATTAGCGACCCAATCTCGAGGTGGGATCACACGCGAGCAACGCGTGTCGAGAGCTTAGAATCCACAGTCCGATGACTGTCTCTCTCGTTGGAAAGAAGAGAAGCGGCGGTTGAGTGTTGTACAATGCGCCCTCTCACCCTTACTAATATCCCTTCAATAATCCTTGGTTCTAATACAGTTAACCTACGATCCAAACATAAATATTCCCTACACTTATGGCCCTGAGCACGTGGCCAAGGTCTTGATATCGTACTCTCGTCATATTCGGGAGCTCGGACACCTGCGTTTGGACTCAGCTCCCGCCACCTTATCCATTCTCATTCCCTCAAAAGCTGGGCAATTGCCAATTCTCGCTACGCGCGTGCTGTATTGCGCTATCAGGCTACCTCACTCCCTTCCCATGTCAGCTCTCAATATGCCAGGCCAGGGGTTTGCGTCAGGATGCACACACTTCCAAGCAAGAGACGACGTGATAACAGTGGTCCACAGTCGTGAAATTCCAGTCTAAAATTACGAGTGGGTTAAGCTCACGCGACTTGTTTTACTAGCAACAGATAGTGGCGGATGGGATGGCCCATATCCCAGAACTTAGAACAACTGATCTCGAGAATACATCATTTTGAGCATTCAAGAGAATTGGGCCATGGGTTCGAACGAGGGAGATCAGTGATGACTTGCTGATGTAAGGATTGAAGGGTTAAATCATAGAAAGGCTTCCTCTAGGCTAATATGCAAAGTATGCATCATACATCGCAGTTTGTTGTAGAGCAACCTTTGTGTCGAGCATAACATGGACACTACTTCTACCTAGCCAAGTACTTTGTATTTCTTAGTCACACGCGGTCTCAAGAGACATGAAATGTCCTAGCGGGTTGGCGGGTTACGATACTCACTTCCTCGCCTTTTTGTTGATTCGTTGACTGACGAATTAGGATGCCCTTTCCATGTGGAGCGGAAGAAACGATAGTGGCCTTATTTTCGGCTCACCCCTACATCATAAATTGTATGTATTTGAATGTATCTTGGATTAGCGTATCACGTCATCTCAGAAGCCAAGTCGGGTTCTTGACCGTGTTATTATCATAGCCTCAATGGGCTGCCCTAGGATTATACATCACAAAGGAGCATCATAACAGACTAGAAATGGGTCCCACTTTTGGGGGAATACTTGATCCTGATCATGGATCTGTTCACTCACCCCACTACGTCTCCTACTCCTTATCTTTAGCTAGGATAGGTAGTATGCAAGAAACATGCCAAGGATGTTGACTGAAGCTGAGGCTGGAATACTTGGTGTCAGTAGAGAATCGTTCATCCATGAGTTCGTTCATGGGGTACGGCTGCTGCCAAGACCACCACGTGCCCCAGTGGTTCATCACGATTGGACACTATTCTAAAATAAATCTCCTTCATACACCGCTTGCCTTCGTTTTCGGGAGATTTACGACGTACGCATGTAGGGTGGCAAAGGAGGTTGTATACTGGTACCTGCATCTCTTCTAGCCAACCTTCGCATCTAGTAACCGCAAACCAGAGGATCCTTGGGCAATTTTATTTGTTGCTGCTAGAAACGGAAGCCAACTGAAGACAGCTAGTTAACTCTTTCAGCTTGTCCTGTGCGTCCGGGCCGACATTCAGGGGTCCTGAAAGTCTCTCAGATCCACACTGGCTGGATTGTTTCAAGACCGCGCCCTGAGTGCACAGAAAAGAAAGCTTCCAGGGCGATTGCAGATTCCCTCTTGTCAATGGCCGAATGAAATGGAAACCCCATTTTGCCTCCTCGCCATGCTGGTTAGGGATGGAGACATTCTCTAATGATCAGGTCTCTACCTATCGGGAAGTGCCGACAAAGTCTCGGGAACGAACCTGACCGGGTACCTTGAGTCAGGGATGCCCATGACATTCCGCCCGGCAACTCGATATCCGTAGCCTCCTTCATCATCATCCCTGGCCAAACCAGGGTCAGAGCCAGGCCGACCCTGAAAAACTGCCTCACCTAATCTACCTTCACCTAGGTAATCTACCCTATACCGAATCGATGTTACTCTAGATCGATCGTCAAGATAGGATGCGCTTCTCCTGCTCTATTGATAAAGGGCTGTTGGAAAGACCCAAGTGTTAATACTCATATTAGTTAGATGAAGCTGTTAGAAACTTTGTAAATTTTCTTTGCTAAGTACTATCGCACGATGATATGTTGGTCATGATGTTAACAGTGTGATAGGTTTGGAGTTCGTCTCGGAGAACCCTCGGCATATTCACGCGTAGGATTTTGCTATCGAAGCACCCCCTGCTAGGCAGCCACCAAATTTGTGGCTGAGGTGGCCGATACCGGCCAATGCCACAATTCTCAATCATCTGTCCGCTGCTGTGACAAGCAACAATCGTGTTGTTGACCAGCCTCTCTATTGTCAAGACAAGCGATTACTATGCGCATGACCCAGATATCTTCTAACCCGACGAGCGATTGCTGTGAAGCTGATTTAGCTGTCTGCCGTTAAGACGAGGGACAGCTACGGGGATGACCTAATTAGCTATCTCTCGTCAAGAAGAGCGGTTGTTATTGTTTATTAGTCACGTGACTTACGCGTCTGCTGTTCAGACAACATCAGCAAATTGGTGTAGCCCTGACCGACCTGTCTGCCGTCAAGATGAGCAATAGCTGCAGACCCGAACATCCTGCCCTCTTTCGAGACGAACGATCACTGCAGCCCAGGCCGACCCGTCTTCCAACGCGATGAGCGATCACTACAGCTCTAGCCGGCCTGTCTTATGTTCAGACGGGTAATTACTGCAGCCCTGACCGACATGTCTTCTGTAAAGACGAACGATCGTTGCGTGCATGACTTAGCTGCTTGAGACAAGCGAGCGCTATGGGCTTAACCTGTATTGGCCAGCATAGGTCACTAAGCCCGGCTCAACCATCGATTGGTGGTTGACTGGCAGGGTGTGATGATTCGATAGCAAAGTCCTGTATTTACCGGAGGACTGGAACGTATGCCGAGACAGACGTTTGACGCTATGGATAGCTTGAAGCCGCTCACACTCATTATGCGGAGCACCGTGGGGAATCTGGAGTGACCTTGGCCGGCTCAAGCCGAATGACAGGTGGAGAGGGCGTTCGGGTTTTGGCCGATGGCATCATGACTCGGACATACCAAAGCCCTGTAATGGCATATAAGGTTTGTATATGCGAGAGAGAAGCAACAGGTATCGCCTGAGTAAAGATTCATTGCCCCTTTGCCCCCGTCTACCCTCAAATATGACACACCCTGTTAAAGTAGTACCAGCTGGTGCTTGGGACACGCACCATCACATCTTCGAGCCGGAGCGATTTCCCTTTGCTGCTGGACGGCACTTTACTCCCTCGGTAGCTACTCTCGATCAACTTAAAGAGTTCGAGGCCTCAATTGGCGTCGAACATGTTTGTATTGCTCACGGCCTTTCCTACGGTCCTGACTGTACTTCTCTCTTGTACTATCTGGAGCAGTTCAAGGGGACCGCTCGTGGTATTGGTGTCATAGATGAGCAGAGCATCTCGGACGAGTTGCTTGACAAGTATCATGCCGCAGGCATGCGCAGTGTCCGGTTGGACTTTTTCAAAGCACAGGCCATGAACGACTTGGACAAGCAAATCGACATGATCAAGCAAACTGCCAACAGGCTCCTGCGCTGGAAGCCCAATGGCAATGGCTGGAGTGTGCAAATGCAACAGCCGAATCTCACATACTGGAAGCAAATTCGCGAGGTCGCCAAGGACCTCGGTCTGCCCATTGTGATCGACCATATGGCGCTCGTGAAGGCGGCCAGCATGACACCGGAAGGGGCTGCACTGGCCATCAGTCAACCGGGCTGGCAAGATCTCTTGGGTGCCATTTCGGATGGAAATGTCTGGATGAAAATTTCAGCACCGTATCGGAATTCTCGTGCTGATCCAACCTTTGATGATCTCCGCGATATTGTGACAGAGCTGGTTCACGCGAACCCGAAGCGTGTTGTTTGGGGTAGTGATTGGCCTCACACTCAGCGACACGAGGATAGACATCTGAGGAGCAAGGATGAAGTTGAACCCTTCTTGAAGATTGATAACAAGACTTGGATCCAATCGTTAAGCACTTGGCTCACCGAGGAAGAGTGGACGGACTTGTGGGTGACAAACCCTCGGAAGCTGTATGATTATTCTTCGTAAGCTCCAAGTATTATGTAGGTAGCATTAGGTTGTAGCATCAGTTGCAATCTGGATCAATTGTGCGAATGTCTGATCCATTTAAATTGAATTTCACTCAGTTTATCGATTTATTACTGTTTGTAGAGGTTTTCTAAAGGCTCATATTCATCAAGCAACATGAGAATCCGGTGATTTAGCAAGAGAAGGACTCTGCATGGGTTTGACTCTTTTCCGTCCCGGGTGACAATATGTCTGTGCGTTGAGTGACACCTATGAATCTTCAGATAACTGAGGGAGATTTGGACGTGTACAGCGAACGAAGGGTTGCTTTTTTATTTACTCTGCCCAAAGAAATCCTTCCATTTTTTAGACGATGAGTCTAGTCCAGGACCAATAACCCCATCCTACTACTCTCACACTATTCTACAATACCAATATACAAACATCACAAAGGTGATCTTTGCCCTTATGATGGAAACAATGGAGATTTTCTAATTCTTGGTCCCCTGAGCAGTTCCGTCTGAATGGGAAACATCCTCTGCAAAGTCCACGGTCTCCTTCTCTTCCGTTGAAGCATTGGCAGCCTTCTGAGGCTCCAGGACTTTGAAGCTGGCGCGTCCGACCTTGTACCAAGGCATGGTAAAGAGCTCGTCCATGGATTCCATAGATAGGCCCTTGGTCTCTGGGTAGGCAAAGAAACAGTAGATTGTCATCATGGTTGTGAACAGGGTGAAGAGAAGAAAGGGACCCCAAGCGTGCATGGCGATGACCATGTTGGGTTGACCTCGCGACAAGGCGAAGTTTACCAGGTACTGCCATGTGATACAAATGGACATGCATGTAGATCGAAGCCTGTTGGGAAAGACTTCGGCGTTGATGATCCAAGGAACAGTGCCCCAAGAGATCGCGTAACCCAATGCAAAGATGTAGATACAAACGACAGCAATCCAACCAGCAGGGCCGGTGGTGTTGCTAGAGGAAGGGTTCGCAACGGCCAGATAGATTGTAATGTAGGTCAGAGAGAAGATAATCAGGCCAGAACCAATGAACAGGCCTCTGCGACGACCGAACCGATCGACCAAGAATAGACAGTACAGCAATACGGCAATAAACTTGATCAAGCCATAGATACCGGAGAAGAGATAGTTGGTAGAGGAAGACTTGAGTCCGATGGAAGACAGGATAGACGTGTTGTAATACGTAATGATGTTACCACCGGAGAACTGGAAGCCGACTTGAATAATCATGACCATGGCCATCCTCTTGCGGATACCGGGAGAAGCCAGCTCGTGGAAAAATCCCTTGATACCAGTTTGAACAGCCTTTTCTTCTAGAGAAGCTTGGATGGTGTTGAACTCTTGGCGGACAAACTCGTGATCGCGAGGGAGAGAACGGAGGGTCTCAAGAGACTTCTCGGCTCGCTCAACCTTGCCTCGGGTAAGGAGCCATCTGGGAGACTCGGGGATAAGAAAGACTCCGAGAATGAGAATCACACCAGGTAGTGCCTGGACACCCATGGGAACCTGCCACTGCGTGTTTGTTCCGTCGGAAATGTTCTGAAGAGAGCCGTAGTTGATCCAATAGGCTAGACCGACGGACAACATAGTATTGGCGTTGTATAGGGCGGTTAGGCCACCGCGGATCGACTGAGGTGCAATCTCGGCGATGTAACCGGGACCGATGACACTGGCCGCGCCAGAGCCGTAGCCCGAAAGGGCTCTGCCGACGAGGAATTCTATACGTCCGTTGCTGCCACCGGGGTTGGCAGTCATGAGGACAGCGGAGGCGATGAAAAGAGCGGAGAAGAATGCCAGGGAAACGCGTCGGCCCAGTCGGTCAGTGACGGGGGCGGAAGTGATGGAACCGAGACCAGATCCAAGGATGAGAATAGACGTAATCCATCCGGTCCAGTTGGCGAGATCACTTTCATCCATCTTGTTCAGTTGAAAGTAGCTCTTGAAGGGTTTCATGGCGAGAACGCCGGAGATGTTTGCCGTGTTGAATCCTGAGATATGAAAACGCAGGGGTAAGCATGAGGTCGTTGGTGCCGAGTTCTTGGAGGAGTTTTGTTTTTACCATGAAGAGCACCTGAAAAGGACAAAATTATGCAGTATGCCGCAATTTTCCAGGAGATGACCTCCTTGGGAGTCTGCTCATAGACGGCTTTATCTATGAGAGGCATGGCGGTGGATGTGTAGATTGTCTTTGCAAAGGTTGCGTGTCGTTGGATTTCTTGGCAGGGGTTGTGAGCCTCACAATGCCTAATGAATCATCAAAGATGATTGGAAGTGAGAGGAAAGATCAAGGAAGATTTCAACGGGGGTTAAGGGGCCTATTTGAAGGGCCGGATTTCTAGCAGGACTGACCAGGTTCTAGTTTCCTCTTACCAATCAAGAGGGAAAGATGGTAGGGAATGGCAACGGACCCCATACCCCGTCTAATTATGTGACTTAAATCTTATGAAGCACACGAGGTTATTTGCCCCAGATGGGGTTTCTGGTTTACATCGCACGGCACAACTGTTCCGAGAGAGTTCTGAAAGGCCTAGACGATGCTTTCCCCAATAACGTGATCCGGTATTTCCTTTCACCAAGCGAATATTCTAGCTCCAATAAAACCGGCTTTCCGGGTTTCTCTGGGCTAGTGACAACAGGTGCCATGGGGTATACGGGTCAAGATTTGGGCTTAGGCTGTGGGGAACTGGGTATAACTGAGTGGAATCGGCATCAGGCCGATGGTCACGAGGCCAAAGCCTGATGGGATGTCACTGCCGCAACCGAAGCAGCGTGGAATCTAGTCGCCTCATTCGATTCAGGTCTCTGGTTACATGGTAACGCTTATTCACTGCGTTGAGTTGGTCGGGCCTTGGTAGCTTCATTGTTGTCAAACTTTATCATCTTTCTCCTACATATGGTAACGCTAAACGATAGTGGACTTCATGCCTGTCCGACATCATTGGTCACGAACTGAATCCTGGAGTCTAAGCAGTAATCGCTAGATGATGAGATCTGTGCGAGACCTAACAAAATCTCGAGCCTCAGGTGGATCGATGATCTCAAGATCATCCAATCATTCGGTACTCTTGACGAGAAATTTCATTATACGATGTTTCTTTTTGTATTTACTGTCTATCTTGTATGATCGTATGTGAAATTTCTTCTGAACTCGGTCAACTTTCAAGAACTAGCCTTGCCCGCCGACCCGAGAAACTCATGCATCACTCTCTCTATAGACTTCTGGTAGATTTCCACGCCCTTCATCTTGAGAATTGTAAGCTCAAGTTCGCCAGCCTTCTCCGCCACGAAATCGGTGTATGGGTCTCGAACGGTTTTGTTTAGGTTAATTTTGACCATGCCGTGCTGCCGGGAGGTGCGGAATAGCGCGTCAGAAACACCGTGTGTGCCGTGGAGAACAAGAGGTACGTTGGGAACGGCCTTGTGAATATCTATCAACCTATTATACTTGTCAGCCAAGATATTCCCGTGATCGATGTGACCAAACCTCAACATACAGCGGAAGTCTCCAGAATCCTTCAGGGCCCTTGGAACCATAATGACCGTGAACATTTCCAAACGAGGGAGCCAGGAACTGAACGCCCGTCTCCCTGACAAACTCCTCGGCCTCTTGTGGGGTGGTGAGAATTGTGTCCAGGTCGACCGTGGGAAGACCATCCTCTCCGCCCTCAATACGTCCCATTTCGGCCTCAATGGAAATGCCTTTCGCGTTAGCGCGTTGGACAATCTCCTTGCATCGTCTAATGTTCTCGGCAGGTTCGTGAATCGACGCGTCGACCATGATCGAGTCAAAAGGGAGCGTCAAGGCCTTTTCAACGTCCTTGGGCTCGATACAGTGATCCAGATGAACGGCGATAGGCACCTTGGCAGCGTGTGCAGCCGAGATGACATATTGAACAAAATGCTCGCCCTGGAATTTCAGAGTCCAGGGGAAGAGCTGGATAATAGCGGGAGAGTTGGTAGCCTCGGCGGCGCGAATCACAGCAATCACGCCGTCATCGTTGTAACTAGGAGATTATTCTTAGATCCTGGTCTCCTTTAATTGTTTGGCCTGACTAATCCAATCTTACCAGTTATACGCACCTACAGCATAGCCTCCCTTTGCTGCTGCGTCCAGAATCTGGAATGTGCGATTGTTCTGAGGGAAAGTTGACATCGTGAACAGGGAATAATGAATTCTGCAATTGCTAAAACTTTTGTCAGGGAGCCTACTTCATGGACCTTCAAGCCCGACCAGGTACTCATTAGATTTGATTCTTTTATTTTCCCAGATTCTAATGCGGGTGGTCTCCCGGCTTCAGCCCGATGTCGTGGGGCAACACGGCTTGTGGCCGGTCTCGGGGGGTTTTACCATTTTGCTAGCGGCATGCTCCAGGTACGGAGTCAATAATGGCTTTTTAATAAAGATTCATCCTGCTTTATGGACGTCCGATTGTCGTGAGCAAATATTCAGCAACTACGAAATCCAGACAGAGGCCCTAACACCGCTTCCCATGTCAGCCTCCGAATCTGTTATCGATCGCCTCAAGCAGTGGTCCAGCTGCGACGTGAGTTAGCTGTTCAATTCAATTCTCGGAGTCTTGATGTAATTGTGTCACTGATGCTGAAGGCGAGTTGTAGGTGTCTGATGGACTGTCGAAGCTCGGCCACGCCCATGGGGGCTTCCTCGAGGGAATCAATCTTTACTCTCCCGACTTTGTGACCGGTGATACCAAAATTGTTGGTCCTGTTTTCACAGTCAAGTTTGAGCCCAAGCCAAATACATCTGCTCCCAAAGTGAAGGGCAACTACGTGAGTTAATTGGGAAGAATATGATGAATGTCACTGACATGTTAGATTGACCAAATTCCCCGCGATGCTGTCGTGTTCATCTCTCAGCCAGCTCCTCATATCAATGCGTGCTACGGCGGTTTGATGTCGCTCCGAGCCAAGGCACTTGGTGCCGCTGGTGTTGTCATCGACGGCTCCGTCCGTGATCTTCAGGAGCACCGCGATCTTGGGTTCCCTGTAAGCCAACAATATAGCAATGAGAAGCTAGTTGATTTCTAATTTGTAACTAAACAGCTCTTTGCCCGAACCCACGGCACTACGGCGGGAGGTGCTGTCTGCTTTCCCTCCCAGGTCGGCGTTCCGGTCCAGCTGCAATCCTCCATCCAAGAGGCCACAATCAACCCCAACGACTATATCATCGCTGATAAGGACGGTGTGGTGGTGCTACCGGCAGATCTGGCTGAGCAGGTCTTGGAGATCATCCCCAAGGTTGTGTCGGCTGATGAGAAGTGCGCCGAGGCTATCAAGGGTGGCATGTCGGTAGAAGAGGCCTTTGCTACCTTTCGCGGAAAGAAATAGGCATTAAATAAAAAGAATTTGAATATCACATCTACACTGAGAATATTTTTGTCTGGCCATTCATCTCTAAGTTTCGTTTGGGCGGACCAACGAATACCTGAAGAGCCCTCTTCCATTCGTATCAAGTTCACTTTGTATGTCTACCTTAATCGCGAGATGCGTCTATGTATATGTATTCGATTATTACTCTTCATTGACTTTAGCACGCTTGATAAATCGTGTCAAGTTTTTGTGGATTGTTAGAAGGGCTTGTACATGTAGCGTAGCCTATATATACGTGCAACTATTTTTTATCATTAATGACAAAAGAGAAGCTTTTTTTTTTTTAAAAAAAGTGCAAGGTGAAATCAAAACTGTTAACATCAAATTTCAAGGGATCATAGTATTGACATGTGGTATGTTGGTTCATTGGTCTAATTATTTTCCCCCCCATCAACTCATAAAGATATATATATTTACAGATTTAGAGGCTCGGTAGACAGAGTAAGAGGAGTGACAGAGTACTTGCTTGCCATATCCTCAAACATCTGCTTTTCGGCATCTGCAAAAGGTAGGCCCTGCTTTGTCCTCTCAACAGCCAGGCGGTACTCTGGCTCACCAGGGAAGAGAACCTCCTTGAAGCCGTCAGCCGGCGTGACACCGTGAACACGCTGCACTAGGGTGTCCATGCGAGCCCGGAACTGCTCGGCCGACATGAAGATATCGGGCTTGATGGCGATGAAGCAATGTCCCACGTTCTGGGGACGGGCTTCCTTGTATTGGTCACCAACTGTACCGCCAAACTCGGCGCCAGAGAGGACACCAGACATGATGTCCATGAGAATGGCAATACCAGAGCCCTTAGGGCCACCAATAGGGGCCATAGAGCCGTTCAGAGCCTCGTTGGCATCTTCTGTAGGCTTGCCGTCCTTATCATATGCCCAACCGAGGGGAATCTTCTCACCACGGCGAGCGGCGCGCCTGATCTTGCCCTTGGCAACCACGGATGGGGCCATATCGAGAACATATGGGACCTCGCTTTGGCTGGGAGCGCCAGCAGCGAATGGGGAAATACCGAGCAGAGTCTCCTTTCCACCGAAGGGGGGCATCTGCTTGGCCGAGTTGGTAAAGACGAGGGAGATCATGCCGGCATCCAGAGCCTGATTGACGTATGTGGCAGCCATGCCGAAATGGTTCGAGTGTTCAGCAGTGACAATGCCAATGCCGTAGGTGTTGGCACGGCGGATGGCATCCTCCATGGCCTTGGAGGCCACGATGAAACCGAAGCCGTTATCTCCATCGACATGAGCAGCAACAGGGGTCTTCTCGTGAATCTGGATGTTGGCACTGGCGTTGACGAGACCGCTGCTGACGCGCTCAACATATTGTTGCAATCGTGCGAGACCGTGAGTGTCCTAGAAAGACTCAGTTAGCAGGCTGAGAAGCGCTACGGCATGGCCTTGAATTAATTCATTCTACATACAACACCACGAGTATCAGCTTCAACCAGGCACTTGGCCATCAACTCGGCATGGTCTTCAGGAAGACCGGACTTGGTTAGAAGAGCCTTGGCAAAGGTCCTGGCCTCGGCCGGGTTAGCGTAGTATCGAGAAGCCATAATTGATTTTTCGGTTCTTCAAGGAATGTCGTGATGGTTGAGGGAGGGTAGAAGGAACCGGGATCATGCTCGATTTATTCAGCTCCTTTTACCCCAATTGCCTCTTGATGTCTTTTCCCCCTCACCTGGTTCGAGTCAAATGCCATCCATCGACCGGAGCTACCCCGATTTCTGGATAGCTCCGGCCCAAGATGACGTTTGAGTGGCCTCACCCATCGGCATAAAGCCGAGTCACTAAATAGCCACATTTTCTTTTTAGGGTCGCGTGCCTGTGCAAAACCCGACTGGAATGATGTCCTCTACTCGGGGAATTGCCGGGTGGTGAGTTTAGATATCGGTCATTTTCCCCTTGGCATCCGCATCCCCTTCTTCCCCAGCCCATCATCCCGCACTTTTCGCATCCAACCCCGATCCAACAACCAAGCTCGTATCTGGAGAATTGTACGGGGCCGAGATTTCAAGGGAGAATAATCATGGATGAGCAAGAGGAGCCACCAAAGCGTGTCCCGGTGAAACCGACCTCCCCACCCACCCAAGCACCAGCGCCCACAACGGGTCCGACTCCAGCGCCTGGTCGGAAGAAGGGAACGGCATGTCTTCGCTGCCGCATGCAGAAGACACGTTGTGATGATCAGCAGCCTGCTTGTGGGAGTTGCGCCCGCGTAGGACGCAGCTGCATCCGGCCCGGAGCCCTTAACACGGCTGGAGGACTAAGGTGCGTGCATCCAGCCACAGAGCGGTTGTATTTTCCTTCGCCACCGTTGCTGACTGTGCCCGTGCTTGGCGGAGCGGGTGTAGCCACTTGAATCAAGTTGAAAATCGTCTTCGCTGGCTTGAAGAGGCCCTTCGGCAAGTGGCCCCTGAGAAGCTCAACGAAGCTCCTCCTATCACCGCCCAGCCTACCGATCTCAATCACCAGCAATATCCTCCGACGGGCACCCCGATACATGCAATTACTTCTTCTCATTCACAAATTCAGCCCCAAGATCACGGACTGTCGAATAATAATGTCGATCCACTTCTCCAGAACAGCTATGACTCTGGCTTCGATGGCAACACAGCGAGCCCAGCCCCATCAACACAAATCAAGCCCAATGAGCCTCTGGCACATGAGGTTGGCCTACTCTCACTGGCTAACTCGAAAGAATCCAAATATCTTGGTCCATCCTCCGGTGTTCCTTTTGCACGGTTGATCTTTTCAGCTATCCCTCAGTCACAAGGTCTAGCAACATGCTGGGCCACGCCTCCTTCAACGAATGCACCTGGAAACCATGATGACGACGCACAACCGTTCCCCCCAGATTGGACTTCCGAAGCCGACTTGCAACATTTTGTGGACGCCTACTTCGAGACATACCAGCCGATCTACCCGTTCCTTGATGAGGATGCAGTACACGAGTGGTTGCAAAATATCTTTTCACTAGATAGTGCGCAGGGTATGCCGAGGCTGGTTGATATGGAAGCTTGCCTGTCACCAATTGCATCTGTACAGATATTCCTTATCATTGCCCTTGGTTCACGGACACTGGAATCTCGTCTATCAACGGATTTCTTGTCCGGGAGATACCTAGCTACCGCTATGTCTCGCTTAGACAGCCTTGCTCTGCATGACAGTATCGAGGGACTTCAGATTATGCTGCTGTTGACATTATGTAGCTTCAATTTCGTCAATGGGCCCAACGCTTGGTTTTTGACTGCGAACTTGATTGCGAGCTGTCTTGATCTTGGCTTCCAGAGGAAATGGTTAGAGGAGCCACAAGACATTGGCCTTCAGCAGAAGCGGCAACTGGAAATGAAGCGAACGCTGAGGAGTGGTATCTTCTGGTCAACATACTCTATCGAGCGGACATTGGCAGTTGTCTTGGGTCGACCACTAACACTGAGGGATGAGGCCATCGATGTACCTTTCCCAGGGGGCGAAGACTCCCTACCCTCTTCGAACGGACGGACAGAGGTCTCAGACGGGCCAACAAGCCCGAAGCGTGCCAGACTATCGGTTCCTTCTTATGTCGTCTCTCACTATTCATTGACATTTGACCGTGTGGTTGCAGAGATCAAGTTGACATTATACCGCGTCGTCAGCCTCCCTGATAGATTTCCCTGGCCTACTGATATTCCCAAGTGGCAGCTAACAGTGCATGAGCACTGCGACAAGCTCTACGCCGAGTCAATTCAGCAGCTGAGGCACAAGTCTCGTCGGAGTACAACTGATTCTCCCACTCGTAGCCTGGAACTCAAATATCACCAGTGCTTGATGCTTCTTCATCGACCATCTCCTGCAGTAGCTCAGCCGACATTGGATTCCTGGAGGATATGTTATCACAGTGCTGTGAAGACCATCTTGATCTCTGCAGAGCTCCAGCGATTCCGCAAACTCAATAACAGCTGGCTCACCGCACACCAGATCTTCGTGAGCGGCATTACATTCCTTTACTGTCTGTGGATCAATCCCAGTCTCCTTCGAGAAGTCGGCATAGAGACTACCACAAGCAACGCTGCAGAGTGCTCCTCGCTCTTGCGGCATCTGGGAAAGACGTGGAGCGTGGCCGCGGACTCCCTCGACAAATTTGACAAGCTCGTAGCCACCAGCATGGCCTTTTGGCGCAGCCGCGTAGAGAAGCAGGCCACTGAAGTACAGGCTGGCCATTCACTCATGATGATGCACCAGTCAGAGTGGAGGGCAAATGATGACGGCACGCGCGTAGCTAACGCTGACACAAACGGGTTCTTTCCACCGGAAAACCAGTTTGATAACCCGAATGAATTCAACAATGTGGACTTCAGTTCATTCTATATGGAGCTGGGGGATATGAGTTCGTGGTTTGATTTGGGATGGATTGATCAAGCAAATTATCCAACATTTGGCGATTTGTAATTTTTACCCATGTATATTATTCAAACGAATGAACAAAACAGAACGAGTTGCTCGGAACAGAGATATGAAAACGTCAAAGGATAATGAGCTCGAGAACCTTAAAATGGGCATGTTCACATGGATTTTGACTAAGAATCAACAGGCTTTACAAGCATTCGGTTGTTTTATCAGACTTGGGAAGAGAAGAGAAGGGCCAGTATGACTCCAAACCCATTTTCACTGTTATTTGAATGTGTTATCTCAGTAACGACAAAATACACCATCCAAGCTAATTCACAGAAACTGATGATATCTTCCACCAGAATCTTACATGACAACCGGGCTTCTTTTCAACAGGACTAACCATAGTCACCTGAATCCATCCGACAACCGTATACAAGGTCCTGAATCGCTTCTTCGAGTACTTTCCCTCTTAGGTGATGAAGCGGAAAGCAGCTCTCTGAGCCTGGCGCTCCTCCTCGGTAACACCACTAATCTCGGCCTGCGCCTCACCCTTCATCACATCGGCAACGTCTGCACCGGAATCAAGCTTCTTGTTGGCTCTCTGCAAGACGATGCGCATCACAAGAGCAAGAATGATGGTACCGAGAGCAAAGGCAGAGTTTACCGACATCGCCAGCACGTACCGGGGCTTGTCGGTGTCCGGGTAGAGGTATGAGGTCCAAACTTGGGAGATGTTTCCGAAGGCGTTCACAAAAGCAACGGCGGCAGCTCGCTTGATTCGAGGTCGCAGCATCGTCTTCTGAGTCCAGGCCAAAACAACAGCGTTGGCACCATGGCCCCCGCCAACCATGAGCATCATGGCGAAGTAGCGGGGGCCAACCTGTAGAGTCGCAGCACCGACGACGAAGCCGATAATGGCCAGTGCCAGGGGCCACATGACGTGGAAGGAAGAGTTCTTCAGACGGTCGGCTGACCAATTGTTTGAAATGGAGATGATAAGGCCCAGAATGTAAGGGGGGGCGGTCAGTAGAAGAGTGTTGGTTCTGTTGTAGCCAAGGGTCTGAACGACTGAGGGGAAGAAGTTGGAGGTGGCGGCGGCGACCTGAAGGCAGAAGAACATGCCGGCGAAAATGTAAAGACGCCAGTCCTTGAAGGCGAGCTTGAAACCGTGAGACCAGTTCTCGTCGTCCTCATCGACCTGACCTGCATCCTGGATCAGGCGCCATTCAGCGACGGAACGCTCCGTGGGAGAGAGCCACCGGGTCGTCGTAGGCCAATCTGGAAGAATAACGCAAGTGCAGATAGCGACAAAGATGGTGATGGAGCCTTCGATGATGAACAGCCATCGCCAAGACTCGAGGCCACGAGCACCTTCGAGGCCACTTTGGATACCAGCGCCAATAAGACCGCTGAAGGCGCTTCCAAGCTGAGTAGCAGAGAATAGAATAGCGCTGCGGAGACCCATCTCAGAGCGACGGTACCATGAGGAGATCAGGAACAGAGCTCCAGCTGAAAAATAAGAGTTAGTAATCACTGAAATCATCAGGAATGTAGGCGGTTACTTACGATAGAAGGCGGCCTCGACGAATCCAAGGAAGAAACGGCAGGCATAAAGGCCCGCAGCATTGTGAACCACTCCAGTCAAAGTGGACAGCAGACCCCAAGCAGCCATGCAAGCTGGCAGATAAAGCGAAGGGCGGAGCTGAGCCAAGAAGATGTTGGAGGGGATTTGCATGAGAACATAACCGACAAACAGAATAGCCACCGCAGTAGCATACTGAGCGGCTGTCAACTTAAGCGAATCTGCGAGACCAGCAACCTTGGCAGCGGCAATGTTATTCTGTGATACGAAGGCAGTCAGTTCATCGGTAGTCTCACAGACTCTTGGTAGAGCGGCTTACTCTGTCCAGATAGTTGAGGACAAAAATGAGCCAAACACTGGCCAAAAGGCGCATGTCAAGCTTCCGCTTCAGTGCCTTTTCAGCAGCAAGGAACTCCTCTGAGCCCATTGCTTGCGCAAGAGCCAGACGGTTGCCCTCCTGGGCTGCCTTGAGCTCAACCATCTCGACGGCACTACCCGGCTTGGCGTCGGAAGATACGTTCGCGTCCGCAGCCATCTTCAGCCTTGAACTCAACTAGAAACGTGTAATTGCACACAAAAGGAATACAAGAATCAAAGGATATCAGGAAAGAGCCTGATGGTTGCTGTTGTTGAACTCTTTGCTCATGCCAACCTCAACACTGAGCTGGAGGCATGACAGCTTTTAAGTTTGCGCTGAGGTTGAAGCAAACAACCGGGGCTACGAATCATCTCCTTGTGTCTTCGAGTTGCAGCTAATGGACCGGCTTCCCACCGACTCATAACACCCTCCACGTCCCCCGCCCGGGGCAACCCCGCATACCTTGTTTTGATGATGGTTCTCCCCACAATGGCGTGGCCTTCGCAAGGGCTAGATTTCCAGTAGTGCAGCATCTAAACACATAATGCCAAGGCTCCGGGTTTGATTGAGTAATCTAAATGAAAATCTCTGCCCTTCATTCATCTCACACGGGCTAAACCAATAGTCTCTTGGCCTCACCTGCTCAGCTCCAGCACCGGCATTCGTCCGGGAGCAACATAAACTCGTCTTTGATCAGCTGATCTGAATTGATTTCACTCAGCCTATGCAACATCGGGACAAAGTCTTACTTTGCCAACCCACTCTAGTTGTAACGTCGGTTCTCGACCTTGCCCTCATGAAGACCATTTACTTAGGCAAGCAAGCATTAAGCCCCTGTTCTTCGTGCCACAGACGAAGAACTGGCGGCCTCTCTTCAAACTTCCCCGCATCGGCATTGATCCGAAGTAACATCTCCTAGAGAGACCGTGGGGTGGAATGTCCCATGGAGTAGCCATCACATTGCCAATTCTTGAAGATTTGAGTTAACGTTTGACTCAGAGATTGGGTTTATAGCCAAATTAAACGATAATTACGTACTCCTAGTCTTCAATATCCCTGCTCATGGTCGTTTCTCACTCACATGATGCTTCTTGTTGTTTTGTTGCTTTCTGATTGGCAGGTTTCGGATGCATCCGACACATTCTCTCTAGATGGTGCAGGGGCATCCTCCCCTCATCATTTTAGCAGAGGTAAAGTAGTCTATTTCCCCATGGGAACGCGAATCCTTTTCCCCAACCCCTACCATATTGGGATATCTCGTGAGGAGAAGCAAGCAGTGGGAAAGGCATGAGCGGTTAAGTCGGCAGAATGGTAAATGAAACCAGGATTCTAATGTGAAGCCCATGGGTGGCTGAGGGACGGTATAAATACTAAGAGTACTCGGTCGTAACCGGTGCTGCAGTCTTGCTCCGTATCACCACTCGCGGTTTTCTTGCCCCTATTCCCAGCTTCGAGTGAGAATAAATCTATTTAAGCGGGTTGCCTGCCTATTATGATTGCAATTAAGAACATTGTCCTTGCGCTTTGGATCACAGCCACAATGGGCTCCAGGGTCCCCGCCGGTTCGTGGTATGTCACTCGGCCCCAGCTCCCTTTTCAAACTCTGATTCAATGCAGGCGTACAGCTTCCGCCACTGAGTACAGAGATCGAAGCTAACTGTTTATTGTAGGGATTCCCATATCCACGTTATTGATCCCGAAAGATTCCCTATGGATGAAGATCGAGGTCAGTGCTTTCCAAGGCGGCATCTTGTCCGGGAGCTTTGGCCACCGGAAAAGGAGGTTCCTCCAATCTAACCTCTCTACTTTGATAGATTATACGCCCAAACCTGCTACTGTTGCCAACGCTACAGAGTTCCAGACTGCACGTGGCGTCAATCACGCGGTCATAGTCTTGCCCAGCGTCTACGGTACCAACAACTCTGTCCTCGTCGATGCTCTACGCCAGTTCAAGGGCAAGTACCGCGGCGTTGCCGTGGTGGACCCCGATAGTGTAACGGAAGAAGAGCTCAATGAGTTGCATGAGGTTGGCGTCCGCGGTCTGCGTGTCAACCTGAACAACAATACCGACGAAGACATCATCGAGGAAGTCAAGAAGAACGCCGCGATCGCCAAAGCCCGCAATTGGGTTGTGCAGCTCTGGATCCCCCTCAAGACCTACGTGGGCCTGCACTCCATCATCCTTGATCTGGGGGTGACATTCGTCGCTGATCACTTTGCCCACGCGGAGGTGGGTTCCAGGACAAACAAGACGGTCAACACCATCGACCCGTATAAGTCAGCTGGATTTCCAGAGGTGATTGACCTTGTCCAACGCAAGCTCTTGTTCGTCAAGCTCTCTGCACCTTACCAAAACTCCAAGGCCGCACCTCTGTACGAGGACATGCGCGTTGTGGCTGAGAGCCTGATCACTGCAGGACCAGACATGGTTGTCTACGGAAGTGACTGGCCTCATACTTCCAGCAAAGAAGGCAACGCGGCAGTGGGCGGTCGTCTGAACCCACAGGAGTACAGAAACATCAATGATGCTGCCCTTGTCGAGATTGTCAAGGACTGGGCAGGTAATGCAGCTCAAGTGCGCAGAATCTTTGTGGATAATCCACGACGTCTTTGGCAATGGTACTCCGAGGACTAGCAGAATCCCCCAGGGACCACCCATTCTCTAGATGAGTGAGTATCAGGGGGTTCGGGGAACTTCAGATGCCAAATCCGGAGAGACATGAGTTTGCCAGTCATCCTATGCAAAGAGGCGAGTTTAGATTGCGTAGATAAATAGCAATGCATACATCAATCGTAACCACCGCCCTTCCACAAAATACTTCGTGTTTTAAGATTTGAGATCTCTCGAGTCGCAATATAACTATTATTACGTCCCGTATTCGTCAATTTTCTACGCTCACGCTACGTGAATCCGTTACTTGGACAGTTTGTCTGAAAAGTGAAGAGGCTTCGTGTAGAGGGCACGCAACGCCAAGTGACATACAGACTCATCATGTGAAGGATCAACAATTTCCGGGCCCCCAGTATAAGACTTGGTCACCAGGGCCTAGAACCCAGCCAAGGCAGTATGTATTTAGTACTGCCGAGCTGACCTGACGTGTACAACCGAAACTCTTGTCTACTTTTCCATGGTCGGCTCATCCCGAGTGGGGCTTTGGCAGTGATGGAAGATACAGCCTTGACGGGGACAGCGTCCGGGCATAAGCCGATGAGTGTGCCACTCGAAGCGGGCCCATGAATTGTGAGCCATGGAAGTGAAGCTGCTCGTCTTCGTCTTAACAATCCCCATTAGGTGAAAAATGTAGGAAGCGGTCAGGCGAAATATCTCAACTTCATTACGGCCCTAAGATAGAAATAGAGATTATGGAGAAGGGGAGATTACAAAAAAAAAAAAGTCAAGTCTTGTACATTTAGTGTTTAAATCTATCTATCTATAATTTAATTCGTTGTCTCGGGTGTCTTAGGGGCCTCAGTAGGCGTTTGAAGACCACTCAGTTTTGAAAGCGCGGTAATTGGGCACATGTATTCATCCTCAGGGTCAACCTCAAAGTCAAAGCGGCATAAATCCTCCTTGTAGGGGAACATGTAGGTTTGTGTCACCCTATAGAGATGCCGGTTAGTTACCCGGTCAACTTTCATATCGGGCAAGACAAGTATCTGGGTCATCTTACCATGTGTGCTCTTTGCTAGCTTGGTATTCGTCGAGAGCCGCACGGTTCTCGTGGTAACTGAGGAGAGCAAACTCGAAGCCCTTGCTCCGCTCAATAGGGTCGGTAACGGAAGGGCCGCCGACAATCAGGCGGTTGTCCTTGACACAAGGTAGGTGCTTCAGTTTCTTCAGCTCGCGTACGAATGTCTGCTTGTGCTCCTCGGACACGTCGGCTCGGAACTTGAAAAATACTATAAATGGCAGATCAGTCTTGAATCCAGAAATACAGCTATTCTTCCGCTTGATTGCATACCCATATGAATGAGAGTCATGGCTGTGGCTAGGAAATTGAAATGCTCGGGTTGGAATTCGTCGAAAATGATTGAAGGTCAACTTGTTGTTTCTTCCTCGAATGATGGAATGAGAAATACAAAAGGGGCCACCGGTAATAAAGGACAACGAACGGCTTACAACACTGACTAAATCGCCGGGGATTATCAATTTTCCCATCGATATTGGTCAGGAGACCGCTGAGGGGGTTACTAGCCGATGGTCCCCGGGATCCCGAACGTCTAAGGATGAGCGAGGTTGGGAACCGGCGCTGAGCCGATCTTGAGCCATCTCTCCGCAATTACCGAAATCCCGACGGCTTGTCGGGAAACATTTCACGGGCTATTCTCAAGAATTACGCGCCGCGTATGGCCCGGAGTCGGTGGGTTTCTGGGCCCAGCTGGTACCGCTGATAGAAAAATGCCATGATGGCATATTCTGGGCCTGTTCCTTCGGTCTTCCCAGATATTGTCGGATGCGATGCTTTGAAGTGGGCAAATCTCAGGTATATAGTCAAACCCATTCGCGGGACCATTCTAAACGCCCCAATCCTGGCCCCTCCACGCCACAGACCTAGCAAAACATAACCTCCTTTTTGGAAGTCACTAGTGCCCATCATGTCAGGAGACGACAAATCTCTGGCTCAGAAGACTCGCAGCTTTGTTACCGATGGAGCTGCAACGCTTCATGGCGGTCTTCAGGGGCTTCTAAATCTTCACCCTTCGTTACGCCTTAATGAAAAGTACAAGAGCAAGTAGAATGTTTCCCACTCATGAATATATCAATAGACTAACTGACTCCTTTGAAATAGTTGTGTATCGAGATGCCCCCGATAAGCAGCAGCGAGTGACCATTCTGAGTGGAGGTATGGCGCTGAATTTTGTTTCCAAATCATGCATGAGTAGCTTTTGATCTAACCCTGACGTGTTCTAGGGGGTTCTGGCCATGAGCCTGCACATGCCGGCTTTGTCGGAACCAATATGCTTGATGCCGCTGTCTGTGGTTCTATCTTTGCCTCACCAAACGCAGCCCAGATTGAGTCTGGTCTGAGACACATTCAGTCTCCCAAGGGGACACTCGTCATTGTGAAGAATTACACTGGTGATAAGCTCAACTTCACATTAGCCGCAGATCGCTTTCGCTTGGCGACAGCCCAGCCCATCCGTCTTCTCGTCGTAGCGGACGATGTCTCCATAGGCCGAAGTAAGTCGGCATTGGTCGGCCGACGTGGTCTTTCTGGCACCACCCTCATCCACAAGATCTCAGGTGCTGCTGCGTCAGATGGACTAGACTTGGATGGCATCGTGGAAATTGCCGAGTTCGCCATGGATAATATGGGGACCATTGGAGTAGGGTTGGATGGCTGTCAAATCCCAGGCCAAACATCAAACGAATCTCGTTTGGCTAACGACGAGATTGAAATCGGTATCGGTATTCACAACGAGCCTGGAAGCAGGCGCATCAGCCCTCGTCCTAGTCTTGAAGATCTTGTCCAAGGTCTGCTTTCAAACCTCCTGGATGATGATCCGGAGCGCAATTACATTGCCACGCCTCCGAAGGCGGACCTGACAGACATCGTGGTCCAGATCAACAACCTTGGAAGTCTTTCAGCTCTGGAAATGCTAGCTATCACGAATGAGACAACCTCTCAGCTCCATGCCACGTACGGACTTAAGCCTGTTCGAGTGTACTGTGGTACGTTCTTGTCAGCATTGAACTGCCCTGGTTTCAGCATCACGCTCCTGAGCCTCCCCAAGATGAGCAAGCACTCGGCCACGATCGTGAACTATCTTGATGAGACAACCGATGCTGTTGGTTGGCCAAGTCATCTAGCAAAGGCTGCCTGGGGATCTCCAGTTTCCGCGTCCCTGGGCGACGTGCCCACAAAGGATGAGAAGCCTACCCAAGATACTCCTGGTGTCCCTTGTAAGTTGTCCTCTCTGCTCCATATTTCAGTGACCTTGGAGTGACTAACAGTACATTCAGGCGACAAATCTCTGTTCGAGTCTATCTTGAACTCCATTCACAAATCGCTCGTTTCCGCTGAGCCTGAAATCACCCGCAACGACACCATCCTTGGCGACGGTGATTGCGGTACAACCCTCGTGGACGGTGCCAACTCCATCATCAAAGCCCTTGAGGACAACACAATCAACACATCAAGTCTCTCCCATGGCATGCTCGAAATCGCCGATTTACTCTCTCTCAGCATGGGTGGCACATCAGGCGCCCTGTATGCCGTTTTCATGACCGCCTTCGCATCCAACATTGCGCTCCAATCTGGCTCCGAGGGTGCCAGCTTAAGCACCATCTCCGCCGGTCTCTCGCACGGTCTGCGGAGTCTAGAACAAGTCACAGCTGCTCGGAGCGGTGATCGAACCATGATGGATGCTCTTATTCCCTTCATCCACGAGTTTGCTGAATTAACTGCCAAGAATGAGTCTGTTCTTGAAGTATTTAAGGGCGCACGCGCAGCGGCTCAGGTAGGAGCTGAGAACACAAAGATACTTCAAAGCAAGTTTGGGCGTAGCACTTATGTTGGGGCAGAGGATGGGGCAGATTCCACAGCAGGCATTCCAGACCCTGGGGCAACAGGTGTCGTAGCCATTCTGGATGGTGTGAAGCAGGCATTAGTGAAAGTATACAAGTGAGGTAAGTAACACAACAAATAACATTAAGCTCTAAACAATCTCAGAAAGCTTTTCATAGAGGTTGCCAGTTAAATGTTCAACTACCAGACTTTTACCCTCTAATTAACGATTCACTGACTGTAAAAGAGTAGGTGGTGAGCATACCATCTATGCTTATGAACAAAAACCCCTGCAATAATGCTTGGGACTTTGTCTTACGAAAACGAGTTATTCGACCACATCATGACGGTCTACAGGGGACATCACTCACAGCATCGATTAGTAATTTCCCTGCTGGAATACCCCGGCAAGTCCCCACCAAATGTATCTGATGAATTTCACTTTCTCTTGTTCTAGTATTATTCATTTTCTAGCTACTGAGGTTCGAATGTCGGGTTGGCCTGATACTGGTTTTTGCCAGCATATAGGGTAGGCAAAATATACTTGGTACATACTCGACAGAAACAGACAGGTAGGTCAAAAATTTTGAGAGGTGAGCTTGTGGCAACTTTATTTCGGTGTGCATCTTGTTGGATCACGCGGCAACTACCGATGATTACCTAGATGTCCGTCGAACTTCTGTTCTGGGTCAGTTTACGGCACGGCTGCTGACAGAGGAGAATCCACGGGTATAGCTTGAATCCTGGCCTGTCAGCTGGTTCGGTATTTGCGGTTGCCTTGCCGGTCGGCAGCATGATCCTTGACTGCAATTTGAGAAATGCCTTGGACAGCGGCGACAGCCCCATGCTTTTGGAAAAGGGATGGGACGAGTTGCTAAAATAGCCGCGTTGTGGATAAGGTTGGTCCTGACCCAACCCATAATCTTACCAGCACGGGCCTGGCTTTAATCATAGTTTGTCCAGCTAGGCTCAGATATTCCCTGTTGGGTAAAAGCGTCGACATATATAGCAGAGTTGCCACAATCGAAGTGGATACAGTAAGCAGACACGCACGCCTATCCCCAGCCATGGAAGAACGGCCATCCTCCCTTATCAGCGAGTCCAGGTTCTGGAAATCGGGCCTCCCAGCAGTAGTGCAATCTCCCATGCAAGTCAGAATTGATACCGGCTGGCCTGGAGGGGCATTAATAAACTTTCGTCCTTCCTTTTTACCTAGAGGCACACTACGTTGGGGTATTGCCGAGTTGATCAACGATCAACATTGTGGCCGATCATGAACTGTCCAACTCGGTCCTGGATGCTAGCCAGTCTGGCACTGTCAGCCTTCTCACAGGTTGGCCCTGCCAGTGCTGCACCCAACTATGAGACTGTACCGGTCAGCTATAGGGATGTCTCCGGAGACTGGGACAGCGTTAAGCGTGCTGACTTGGTTCCCTTGCGGATTCTACCACTTGGTGCCTCCATCATGACTGGTGTAGGCTCGTCAACGGGCGATGGGTATGTTGTTTCTGATGTAAATAGTCTTTGTACTGATGCTGATTCTCCAAAAGCCATCGGAAACCCTTGCGAGATGCACTTCGACAGGATGGCTATGAAGTGAACATGGTTGGTAGCCGAGCTTCTGGCCAAATGAAGGATCAAGTAAGTTCTCTTCAGCATCGTTGGGAAGTTTAATATACTAACATTACCGTGTTAATTAAGAATCACGAGGGAAGGCCTGGAGACGTTCTTACACAAATCCAAGACAGAGTGGCAAACTCGATTGGATACAAGGTCAGTTTATCAAGAGTGGGAACTTATCACCACTGATATGAAAATGTAATCGAAAGTAAGGACATCACCTAACCTTGGACGCAGCCTAACATTGTTATCATTAACGGAGGAACCAACGACGGCAACGGCGATGTAGATATATCCAATGTTGGCGACCGAATGAACAACATTCTCAACGCGCTTTGGAATGCAGCCGATATGAGCGACACGTGCATCATGCTCTCGACCCTTATCCCAACAACCAATGCCAATGGTTCCAAAAACCGTGCTGCAATCAATAGCCAATATCGCTCGCTTGTCACCACACGAAGCAACGAGGGGAAGTGTATCTACCTCGCCGACATGGACCTTGCCAACGAGAAGGTTTGGTTCGATTTCAATACGGATTATTCGGCAGGAGAGTCACCAGCTGTCCACCCCAATGTCAGTAGCTTCCAAAGCCCCAGACAAGAACTAGATCTCTGACGCTGTACATATAGGACAAGGGACACAGGAAGATGGCTGCTGCATTCTACCAGGCCATTCACAAGGCGCTGGATGACAACCGCGTCAAGGCTGCACCTGACTTCGATACTGGCGTTGGCAAGACCGGGTGTGACAAGTCCGCAGGCAACGGTGTCGATGCCGGTGGTCTCACTCAGCGTGGCTCTGGCTATGATGACGGCATCTATTACCACAACAGTGATGACATGGGTGTAAGTTCAATTTCTGGGCACCCGCGGGTGTTTCTCCTTTCTCACTGAGATTACCCAGATTCTATGGAGTGCAGAAAGCGATTGGGATAGAGGCCAGTGGAAGTTTGCACGCCTGTTTGATACCGACTACGATGACCTCTTGGCATGGCTTAGCACTGGCGATAATTCGCAAGAATATATTGTCTGGTATGCCCCCTTCACGAAGGAATTTAATTCGACTCTTCCCAAAGACAGTCAAGGATGCGCTAACTGGAACACAAAGGGCTAATTCCGGTGACGGCAAGGCTGGTTTCAAACAAATTAACAACTTGACACCCGATTTGAACTGCAAAAATGCCACGGGTGTCAACTTCATTGATATGAACGGCGACGGCCTTGATGATCTCGTCTATATCGATGACGATGGTAACGCTTACTTATCCATCAACCAAGGAGACGGCGATAGGGCGGCTGGAAAGGCACCTACTTTCAAGCGTGTTAGCGATACAGCAAAAGTCAAGAGCACTGAGGGTTATGGACGAGACAAAGTGCGCCTCGCAGATATCGATGGGGATGGCCGGGGCGACTATGGAGTTTGGGATGGCAGCAGCTGGAAGTTCTGGAGAAACGGCGGAGTTGGCAACGTCCCCCAGTATTGGCAAGCTCTTGGTGCCAGACGCAAAGACCAAGGTTACGGAAGCTACGAGGGGTACACGTTTGAAGATGTCAACGGCGATGTAAGCTCCGAGGATTCAATGTGGCTGGAGTGAAACTAACGTGGGAACTAGGGTCGTGACGATTCTATCTGGCTTGACTCTGTTGGAGCAGGCTATATGCAGACTAATGGGCGAAGTTGTGCAACGGGTGCCGAGGGCGATGGTCTCAACGTTGCGTGGCGCGATGGCTACCTTACGGGCGCATCATCCGGTACAGTCTATAAGGGCATGGGCAGCTTCGTTACCGATGCAGAGAAGACACTACGTAACCGGATTCATTTTGGCCGCATCTATGGACAGTCTTCTGTCTTCGGTAACCTACCAAAGCAAGACTACATCTTTATGCAGCACGAGACGCTTTCAACTGGCAAGCATCGGTTCCAGATGCGTGTCTGGAAGAATACTGGCTCTGGCGGTACCAAGCTTCTTGCCGACGGAAACAAATACTGCAACATGATGGGCCACCCCAACGGAATGGAGGACTATGTGTGGGCCTACGCGGGAGGAACGATGGAGATGTGGGCAAACCGCGGCAAGAAGTCGATATCCGATTCAGACGCCGATGGCTTCTGGGAGTCCAAGGGCACGATTTGGACCCCGCCAAGCGAGATGAATCGCCGTGATCTACACCTGCAAGACTGGGACGGAGACGGGGATTGCGACATTATCTATGCTGACCCTGAAAGCGGCAAGGTGCAAGTCTGGATTAACAACTTCCCCAGTACCGGGAAGTGGGACTGGACTCATCTATCGAACCCAGCTCCAAGTCTGAGTTGCTCACAGAAGAGAGGCCTTGGTATCCATGACTGTAAGTTGAGACTGTGTCCCATATTTTCCGTCGCTATCTTGATGTTTAGTAGCTGATTTGATACAGTGGCTGTCCGCTTCGCCGATCTTACCGGAAACAAGAGGGCTGATTATCTTTGTATTGAGCCTAATAGTAGAGTCACCGGCTTCGTCCAGAATGACGACGGTAGCTTTGAAGATGCCGGCCAGATCAAGGTGTCCATCAGTAAAGATCGTGCCAACCTTCGTTGGGCTGACGTTAATGGCGATGGCAAGGACGATCTTCTCTGGGTTGAGAAATTCTCAGGGGATGCCTACGTTTGGTAAGAGCTTACTCCTACCATTGAAGACTGTCGCTCAAATTACTAACCATGAGATAGGTACAACGAGGGTAGAGGCAAAGCTGAGGATCTTCTCGGCTCTACGTTCTCCTGGAGGCAGCAGACCGAAGTTGCATTCAAAGGAAATGCAGCGGGTACGTGCGAATACTGGCCTGACCTCGACGGCAACGGCCGAGCAGATGAGCACTATATCACGGGTACCTTTGACAATAAGGCGCGAACGTCGTTCAACCCATCCTGCGGATTGACAGACTTTACAGGAGACGATGCCACCTTCGCTGAAAAGTTAACAGAAGAGCTTGCCGAGTATAATGCGTAATATAATCTGGGGACAAGAAGGCATCTATTTTCTGCAAAAGGCATGAGGTTTCTGGGTTAGGCAAAGCTCCGTCTCTGGCTCCTCATTGAATAGATAGTAATAGTTTTGAGTATTTATATTGATGGTGCGCGTAGTGTTCGGATGAACATAAATATCATATAAGAATTTTGTGAACATAGCTCTCTTGGGAAACCTTAGTTCTATTCTCTCTTTGCATATTACAGCTACTCTGTTCAACCAAGTCTTGAATGAGCTATATAAAAGAAGTCTATCTCCAACCTCCCTTGGTGGTGAAAGGTTATATTCCTCCTCTAGTTCCTGCTTCACCTTATTTAGTTCAACTGCCAAAATGACCAAAGAAGACAAGAGGAATGTTTGTTTCCGTCTTTGAAACGATCATTTTTGGTCTCGCCCTGGCCAAGATATTGAGTATTGCCTCCGCTGACGACCCAGCCTTGGGAATCAAGCGAAGGCTGCACTGGAGCCACAATGCTGATTCTCGATTTCCCATTAACTTAATGCAGTGCCCATATTAGGTTTAGTTGCTTTTGAAAAAGAAAGCAGAATATTTCTCTTGGTCGCCATCGTGAGTCCAGACTGAGTCTTACAAGACTAGTGCCACTAGTTCTTCCAGCTAATATGCCGTCGTTCAGGGGTTAATTGTTGTTTATTATCAGAGACAAATCCAACTGCAGATGAAATCTAAGAGCAAACGACAGGCTGGAAAAATCTCCGCCACGACCTTGCGCCTGTGCTATCACAGCATCTCGTCAGCATCATGATACCAACACGCCTTCTCGTCGCTCTAGCCAGTCTCCTCCCGCTGGCTGTAGCTGAATGCTCCAAGCCATGCACGAGCCGATGTGCCAGGGCTTTGCTTGACCCTGTCGGCAGTACCTTGCAGAAGGAGTCCTGTCTCGCATTCATTCAACAGGGTGAAGACGCCACAGTTCCTGTTGAGTTAAATGCGGTGTGTCGTTCGAAAAAGGCCTATTCTCGTGCCTGCTCGTGCATCGGAGTGTCGCCGACCGTGTCGCCATCCTCATCCGCCACAGCTCATACACCCTCGATTACCCAGTCCAGTACCCCAGATTCCTCCGCTCCGGCAAGCTCTTCCAACACACCAATCTCTTCGACTTCTCCAGCCACCTCAGGTACTCCGGTATCTACACCTACTCCAGAGTCCTCAGCTACTCCGGAATCCTCAGTTGCTCTAGAATCCTCAGCCACTCCAGAATCCTCAGTTACTCTAGGGTCCTCAACTACTCTGGAGTCTTCAACGACAGCAGTCTCTTCAACCACCCCGGTCTCCACCACTATCCCAGAGTCTACCCCTCCAGCCTCGTCCGTTACCCCAGTCTCTTCTGCTACCCCAGAATCCTCTACCACTCCTATTTCTTCAACCACGTCGAGCGTAGCCCCCGCCTAAACCGAGTTCTTCGATATAACAGTTTATGTTGAGGGTGATTCTACACCTCATAACACCGGGTTCCGGGCGATTACCAACGGTTTTGCGCTTAGCTGGAACTACGTTCCTACCGTGCCTGGAAAATTGGGTATTGATGCGGAGACCGGACGTCTTTACGCTTTGCTCGACGGCAGGACCGACAAGCTATGGGGCTCTACTTATCTGCCTTTGACAGGATCTCTTCTTCTTAGCTTCTGGACGCCTGCCCAGATTGCGGCATACGAGGGTTCGATTGTTTACGTGAAATGCACCCGTGATGCAGATGGCTACGTGACCTGCGGCTATGAGGACCAGGACCTTGCAAGGCTTAAGCCTGGTCAGAATCAAAATGTCGTGCTGGGGAAACATTTCAACTCAGCATCTACCGTGATCAGCATGCTCGAATACCCAGTCCCTGCTGGCTACCCTACGGTACAACTGAGGGTTAAATAAACGGGATACGAGTCTTGACCCCAAGCATTGTTTTACACGATAGAATAAACCATAAATAATGGTCACGAATGCATCTAATTATTATTTTGATACAAACTAAAAAAATGGTTCGAACAGCCAAAAACCCTTTCACACATTTGACAGAATCATGCTTTCTAAAAGAAAGATAATACTACAATATGTGACTCACTTCAGACGCCATCTTGTAATCCCGCGTTCCTACCTATTTTCTCTGAACTCTCTCAGCTCTTTCCACTACTATGGATAGTAACTGTCAATAAAAGTCCTCCTTGACCCATCAATATTTGGATTTCCCGTATGCTATCTCCAATCGCTTTATCAAGTCTCGGCTTTAATAATGACTTGCCCCGATGAAACAACGAATGATGATGTAATTAACTCTAGCCAATTAGAGACGATTTTCAATACGAAACAAGGTTAGCTCATCTAGTGGAGTCTGCGCAATACACCAATCAGAACGCGAAGAGCCCACATAATATTATGGACACCACCAGTCAGCTTCGTCTTGGCATTTCCTCGGTCAATTATCATTCTCCCGTCATCAACGTCCATTCAACTTCCGCCAGCTCCCAGCCTCCAGCGCATGGTGGAAGTGTCAGAGCTGCACGTCGCCTGTACGTTTCTCGTATTTTCATTCACAGAAGTAGTCTTCAAGTTAGTTTCACGTCATGGCTTCAACCATGACGGATGCCATGGTCCCTCGACGTCACCGCAAGGCCCATCGGAAGTCTCGCCTCGGATGTAAAAACTGCAAGCTTCGAAGTGTCAAGGTATGTCCCATGGGACTAAGATCTTTCCCCTGCCACTATTTTATATTTGATCTCTTCCTGTCCTATTTCGCTCTGCTGATTGGACTGACCATGTCCAAGTGCGACGAATCTAAGCCGGCTTGTAAGCGTTGCCAGGCATCCGGGTTTTGCTGTGACTTCTCTAGCCAAGGACCCATGCTGCAACTCCAGCATGCGGGAGTCTACAAATTCGATCTTAGCCTGAGCTCACAGGGCCCGAGTCCCCGGTATACCATCCCCATCGTTCTTCCTTGCTCCACCGCCTTTGGCGAGTATGAGTTGAGGGCCGAGGACTTTGCCGCCCTGGACCGATATCGCAACCGAACTCTCAACCATATCGGGACAAAGGAGTCCCGGCCATTATTTAGTGACGAAAATGGTGGTATTGGGGTTTCGGTACGTATTCCTGTTGTTTATGTCGGACTAGATATTTATAATTGTATCCATAACACGCTTCACGAAGCTAACTGTCCTAGCATCCATTTCTTCTTCACATGTTTATTGCGCTTGCCTTCATTCACGACTCCTGCTCCCCATCCCCATTTCCCTCAACAGAACAAGCCTTGATGTCATTCCACTGGTATCAGGCTTCGGCAATATTCAGAAGGATGCTCTCCCAAGGTCGATTTGGCGTGACGGTGGTTGAACATGACGCGCTTTGGGCCACATCCGTGCTTCTCGGAGCTGCCTCATTCGCGTATCTCGGTACTCACGATCCCAAAAAGACTTGGCCGTTCCGAGATCCGGATCCGTCCGACCTGGGCTGGATCAAGATGGGTGACGGGAAGAAAGCTGTCGGAGAAACCATCGGGCCAGTTCAAGAGGGCACTGCCTTCCAGAAGTACAGGACAAACATATTAACTGATTCACTTCCGAGAGGCGATGCTCCGATACCTTTAGATGCTTTCCCGCAATGCTTCTATACTCTTTTTGACCAGTTCCCTTCGACGGACTCCGAGGCTGATGTTTATTTTCGACCGGCCTCAATCCTCGCGGAGATTCTACCCCACCCTTTTATTCCGGGGAAACTTGGCCGCTTCATTTCCTTCACTATCGGCATGGAAGATAGCTATAAAGACCTCCTTGCGCAAAAGGACCCTCGAGCCCTTCTTCTTCTCGTTTGGTACTATGCAAAACTGGTCGAGTGTAAGATATGGTGGATGCGTCAACGAGCCATCATAGAAGGGATGTCGATTTGTCTATATCTGGAATCCAAGCATCCGCACAAATTAATCCTTGAAGGCCTGGTATGGCCAAAAACGGTGCTCTCGTCAGCGTACCAACATAGTCTCGATACCAATGGGGGGTTGAACGAGATGCCTCAACCTGATAAGCAGATATCCGAAAAGGATATTCAGAAGGAAAATGAGAAGCAAGTTAGGTTGGAAGTTTGAGGAGCCTTATCTGTCACCACTTTTTAGACTTGGTAACTCATTTTGTATCCTACCAGCTGTAAAAATTGCATAAAAAGAAACCGTTTCAACAACATTAGGAAGTAGATGATGACAATATCTGGGAAATTCCTTGTAGACCCGGTCTTTTTCTACTTGGAAGTGCAAATACAACAAAGACGGCCACTTTAGACATTTTTGTGATTAGAATATTTGGTTTGAGATGGAAGTGTTGAGGTAGACTGTATTTTCTGATTGACTTGCAAACCCTCTCGATATCATCGTTTCATCTCTTTGCTTTCCGTTTTTCTCTCGGTGCTATTTCACTCATCTCCTTGATGTGATCAGCTGCCAGTGATTTTGCCGTGATATACGCCGCTTCCAAAACTTCTACATCCTCCGGCGCTTTCCCATGTAGATTTCGCGTTGATTTTGGCCGTGGAGATGAGCCTTGGAGCTCTTGCGGATGGTATGTCGAGCCTGGCATTTCGTGTGGCAGCGCTGAGCCGGGTAGCTCGTAAATGTGGAAGAGGCGGCGTAGGCTGGAAGGCGATCTGCGAATGGGCTTCAAGGCAGATTTCAAAGGTAAACGAGTCTTGCTTGGAGGTTTGTGTTTGCCCCCTTCGGAATCACAATCCTCGGGTTCTTCTTTCTTTCGGGACCTGAGGTAAAGCCATAGAAGAAGACATAGTGCCACGAGCGTAGCAAAACCGAGAGCGGGACCAATAACCCATGTCACTAATAGCTTGTCAGACAAGATTCTGCTCCCAGCAATTCAAATAGGTTAAGAAAGTTTCCAATACATACGGGCGGAATTAGAGTTCCCAAAGTTAGTCTGAGGAGTTTCTGTTGCTTGAGGTATAGTTGGTGTTTTACTTGGAAGCCCATTTTCAGATGATGCAGTATTCAATGCCGTAGGAATTTGGCTCGCGACAACAGTTGTTGGCGGGATACCTGTGATCGGTGCTGTCGGTTCTGTAGGTAGATTCGTAATATAGTAATAAAAAACTGTCGAGACGCGTTGGTATCTACCAGATGTGATTATTGAGATGCCGGAAACGCTTTTTTTATGGTATTGGAACCCCATTTCGCAATATGATAACACAGGGGATAGGCTGTCCGGCATATATTTAGTAGGTTGTGGCTCTACATTCGTGACACATTCTGCACATGATGCGTAGGCCTGGAGGAACTTGGATCCGGATTTGCAGGTATCAGCTGGCGAACTGAAGAATTCCACTTGCCGTACCGCATTACCTATATTAGAGATCTGAGTGTTAGAAGAATATCCATCGCTTTTTGGGGCTCCCGGATGGTTTCATACTGCACACGTCATGACATTCCATGGTGATGACTACCACGGGTGGGAGATTTGAGCATTGGTCGGTGAAGAACTGACGAAAAGTGGGCGATGGACATGGTGCGATCTCTTCGCTACCAAGGCCCTTTATTGATCAGGCCAGAGTAAACCCCAAATGAGGCCAATGTTCGCCTCATGCGCCGTGATGGGAACTAAGCCCAATATCCCGATCCTTTCGTGTTTCATATCAGCATAGAGGCAAGGCAGCTCCGTCATCCACCAATCGGGAGAACAGAGGATGTGTGATTGACCAAATGCTATATGCACCTAGCCACGGCTAATACTACGCCTCTAAGAGCTCGGGTAATCAATCATGTTCTACTGAGAGCACTCGATGTCCTCTCGCCCTTCGCCCTCGAGACATGATTTACATTTACATAAGGTACATTAAGTCAATAGCACCAAAATAAAGGTCTTTTGTTTGTGTAAAATCCAACTCAACCTGTGGCACGGAACGGAACTACAAAATATTACTGGAAAAGAACTTTGACGGGTGTCAGACTGCAACCTCCAGTTGGGGGTAGCGCTCGATGCATCACACACTCCTACCAAGCACTCGCCGCCACTCAAAAGCAACCCGTTGCTCCTTCATCAGTGAGGCAATTCCTGGTCAGCCCATCATAGCCTTGCTGACATGCGACTTAAAGGTTTACCCGATACTTCCTTTTGGCAAGCGCTTCATGACTAGTAAGAATTGTTAACAACAGAAATAGCTTGTAGCTAGACTCCCCTCCGCACTGCACGATGTACATTTAGTTTTTGTAGCGATATACTGCTGTGCATCTGCATACCTCGTATTCCATTTCGAAATCGGTGATGCCAAGCTGCTGCGCCACCTTCGTGCTTCTGAGACATGAGCGGCCAACCAGTGATAGCTTTTTTTATCATTGTAAATTTCCTAGGTCGCCATATTTGCCTGTCATAGAAAAGAACCCAATTCGCTCTTTTACAATACGTATAGGGCTGTGTAGGGCATGAGTTAATAGATCAAGTAACTAGCCAAGCATGAAACTGGCTGATAACTGTAACAATTTTTAGAATCTCACATATTATTCCACCTTCTTCGGCTTACTTTATGTTTATTCGGAAGAGGCAAGACTTTTGGCATTCCTTTGGATAGGGATGGATGGAGGTGCATTCACCCATGTCGCTCTCCGATAAACTCTAGCCCCTTCTTTTAGCTTACAGTGCCTTTGATGTTATTTAATGAGGGTAGATGCCTAAATAATAAGAAATCAATAGCTTAATTGGAAGCGGGGAGAGAGGGGGCTTACAGACTGTTAGAAAAGAAAATGGTTCATTCTCTCGTTTTCTTCTTTTGCGACTCAACAATCCGACATTCACTGATTGTTTTGGCCTTCTCTTTCCGACTCATCGGTGGAACATTTGTCCGAAGTTTTGAAAGACTCTCCTCAAGGCTGTCAATCAATCTTCATTCATCCTGGCACGCATCTGCCTACCTAAGGCATCATCACCATGTCTGACCCCGCCTCGTGCTCTGAAAGACAAGCCTCCCCTCCGATCTCCGGAACATACTTAAAATTGCGTAGATCCCCTTCGCCTCCGGTAGTGAATGGTGTCCCTCTACATGTTCAACGCGCGTACGATCAATTCTTTGCTCAAAAGTCACTGCCCTTTCGCGATGATGAGCCGCTTATAGGCGACCCTGACTGCTCATGGAAAAGCGTCCAGAAACATATGCTTAGGGCATGTCCCTTTAAGCTCGAGGACATGATTTTTGAAGAACGGCTTGGTGATGGGATAGATGGTGTTGTGTTCAAGGTGAGCATCGATGGTACTCCCTATGCACTTAAAGTAGTACGTCTCTCTCCTTCGCCTCCCAAACAGAAACATAACCTACACCACTGCTGCCTTGATGAATCAAGAAAGGCTAACGGATATCTCTTATTAGTTTTGGGACGTTGAGATACCAGGGGAGCGCACCTACTATGCCATCCAAAAAGAATGCTGGAACTGCGCTGTTGCAGATGATAGGTGCTTCTATCGCGCAATCAGAGGGGCCCATCTACTTGAAGCCCGAGATTGAGAGTCGCAAGGATGCTCTGTACAATACCCAAGCCTTTTGCAACGAAGCTCGCCAGAAGCCCCGTTTCAACAAGCTCCCTGGCGCTGTGCCCATCACCTCTTTTCCACGATTCCGAAAACGCTTTGGCTGGCTCAAAGCAAACAGCACTCGACTTTTCGAAGATGGGCGGATGGGCCCTCCGTGCGCTCGTGTTGGCCGTGACCGCCGTGCTATGACTAAAGACGGCGAGTACTACGCTATATTATACGAGTATATCTCGCCGGGCGAGCAGCACGTGGATATGGAAGGATTGCAGGCCCAGATGGACTTGCTCTATCTCGTAGGCTTTGATATATGCGATCTCAAGCCTGAAAATTGGATTAGGGGAATCTTGATTGATATGGCTGCTCTCGAGAGTCCATGGGAGATGCACTGGTCCCATCGTGCACACAAGCATTATGACGTGAACCGTATTAGCTTTCTATCTCAAGGCGTTTAATATTTATGGATTTCATCTACATGAGATGTTAATTCTAAATTTATTCCCGATTTCTTCCTTTTCCATAAGCAGGCAGGCATTTAGATAAGAATTAACTGTTATTTTGCAACTACTGGGAGGCAATATTTGAACGCACTGTGACCAGTCACTCCTTGTCCAAGAAATTGTTCTCTTTGATCTGATAATAGAATCCAAAGCTGAACGTCCTTCCGGTTAGACTGTACGATCGACGAGGTGGTAGTGGATGAGGCGAAAGGGCTGCATTACGATGCGCAGTTCAGGGCAGAGCGACATGATAGGTGTTGGCTGAGGAGTCACTCAGATTCACCCGTCAATTAGTGGCAGTCCGAAGCTGAAGACCTTCTCGTTTACTCTTGGGATGAGAACGGAATAGAATCCATACAGCAGAGAGCTTACAGCAATAGTGTATATCCTGAAGCGGATTCAACCACAGTTAAAATAGCATAGCATTGCACTAATAGCGAGTAGCAAAAGCTATAGATCTAAGCTTTCCAAATATAAGCCTAATTACCTGTAACAAATAAATATAAGTAGGATATGCCAGTCAACAACGGCACCTCGTCACAAACGTGTAGAAAAGACATTATTGTTGTTTTCACTCGTAACACGCTTCATTGCTTCTTGTACGAAGGGTCTTTAAGTTCAAGTTCTCTATGTGAATATCACATCTTTGTCTTTCAATACTTCATCTACTTCTTACGACCGGTTCAATAGGGTTCGACGTTTTTTTTTTTTTTTTTTAAATCGTTCAGGATTATAGTTTTTGACTTATTGGCCTTAGCCTCGAAGAAAAAAAACACAATAGTAAAGAAAATAAGGGGCTGCATTCTCTGGATATCCGGGATAGGGAACAGGGTTGTCAACCCCCAGAAGCAGGATTTCCCGGGGGTCTCAGCCACTTTTGTGGGTAACCGAAAGCGAGCATCCAAAAATATCAGCTTCCGTCATCGCCCTCATCTCAGTATGCTAACACCGGCTTGGCCGGGTACCAGACCCCAAAGTCTAGATCTAAACCGTAATCGAAAGTATGTAGTGGAAGCATAGCCCCATTATCTTACGACTTTGATCCCTGGCCATCATGAGTGGTGGTGATGGCCGCGCACGTCTTGTCTAGTGAGCTGCTGACAGTTAGGCGACAGAGCCAGTTAGCTTCTGGAACGGGAGTGGCTGTGACCTGGAGACACCTAAATTTGGGTTTCTCCGCTTCAAATGCGAGGTGAGGGAGATGGTAGTGATTTGCCATACTGTTATATACCGACACCCCGAGAAAAGGGGAGCTCTATCTCGTCCACCCAACTACCTCTCGGTCTATTTCGACATTTTTTAGAAGCTCGGTCGCAAGCATATACCAAATCGAAACCGCTACCTGCAGCTTGAAAACGATCGCAATGTCCTTTACACCATCGCCAATGACTCCAAATCCACCGACCGCAGTCCTACGATCCACTACTCCTCCACCAATATACTCACCTGATGGATTGGCTCATAGTCAAGTTTCCCAAGAGATAGGAGAGGCTTCAAACCAATCTTTCTCTTCTTTCCACCACTTAGACACCAAGACATCGAGTCCAACGTATGCGAAACCCATTTGATTTCCCAGCGGACAAATCTGACAAAAGAAATGAGACAAGTGACGAGAGTGATGAGGCTTTGATCCTCGACGGTGCTCTCTCGGGGCCTGTGAGAGGAGAAGGCTCCATGTCGACCGCTCGAGCGCCAGCTTCACTGGACTACGGACTACGATTACACGAATCCTCCACAGCCTCACTCCGGTCTATTCAGTCCAACTCAAAGACAGCTTTCAGACCAGATACATCATATTCAATGCCGGCGTCGACTGCTAATATTACCGTCACACCACTTCATCTGTTAGGAGATCAGGCAGATTTTGTGGACTGCCCGTTCTGTCGGCGACGAGTTGAAACTAGAGTTAAGAAAAATGCTTCTACAGCTACTCAGTGAGCAATCGTCCCTCTCGATTTATTCAATTATCAAAGCCTACCATTATGTGTCTCTACTTACACATATTCGTTCAGTATTGCCGCGACCGGGCTCTTCTTTACGACCGTTGGAGGCGTAGTAGCACCCTACGCTGCCAAGTGGAAATGCCATATCAGTCACTTTTGCACCAATTGTGGTAAAAAGGTAGCCGTTAAGCGACATGGTTCAGACGAGATGAGGGCACTTGGAACACCAGATCATTTGCGTCAAGTGTCCAAATACGCTGCCGCTTCCACTCCATATACGTCAGATAATTATGGACATTGAATCTACTTGATATAGCACACGGAGTTTGGAACAGTATGAAGAATCGGATGATAAGCGTTTTAATGGGAAAACAGAACACCAAATCTGCCGACAGCTGAGGATTTGTATTCTAAGCGAAACTGACACGTGCATTTGTTGTTGTATTTTATTTAGGAACCATAAGATTAATTAATTTCCAAAAAAAAATCAAATTCTAATAAATCAAAGAAGTTGTCTTCTGCAAAGCATTTTAGTTCCCAAAACCCTACACAAACACTTTAAGGGCATTAGGATACTAGCGTGATCTTGGTGAATCTTCCACCTCATACTCTATTCAGTTGAGACTTTGGATCTGGTTTTACAGTGGAGGAATAAGAGCCACGCAATGGAGCTTTGAGAACTTCTTGGTCTACTTTCAAGGCATGCACGGGCTCTGTCTTTGTACTTTCAAGGGTTGAAGCCACCGTAGGAGATCTCTAGAGATGATAGTACTCTAAATAGATTTATGTTGCATGCATCTTAATCTATCCGCCTTTAGGTGGCTTCAATTCTACATCTGGACTTGGAGTTCCTAAGTCTTCGTTCGGTATATCTGGTAAATTATTCGCTCCAAGAGCTCAAAATACTTCATACGCGTCTCATATCTGAGAGAAGTACATGGACGCTAGAGGATGATCGGGGGATTCGTCACCTCTAGTCCAGTTTGCTTGCAGGAGCAACTGGCCCAGAAAACACCATCTCTTCCAGAGCATATATAATAGAAACAGCTCAGAGCTAAACACGGCCATCGAGCGCTTCCATAGGTTGCAGCAAACCAATAATGATTAAATAGGGGGGGTAAGTGAGGGCTGATAATGAGTTCTAAGGAGATGATGCACTAAATATTATTACATATGTCGCTTACACGGCAATGTGATTATAATGATTGTAGAAAGTAGCTTACTTATAGTCATCCTTCAATTTAATTTCTCATGGAAGAGGCAGCAGCTGACGCCTTTGTCCACATCTGGAGGGCGCAGCTTCAGCTGAGGCTGAATATCAGGCGCATTAGGGCGAAACTTCATGCAAGAGTGCACAGATGTGACAGTGAGGGAAATAAATGATATCGCCGCCTAGCCCATCACATTGAAAGCCCCAAACCATTTCTCGATTGCTGAATTGGTACGCCAGATACATCGTCGAAGAACCCGTCCGCTGGGCTTATATCACAATGGGAATCAACGCTCTGCGCAGCATTGCCTTGGCCGACTTCCAAAACCAGAAATTTCAAGGGGAAGCCGCAGTTCAGAAGTACAGCGTCATCAGTGCTGAGTCTGCTGTGGCAGCGCAATTGCAACTCAACGAGCGTGAATCCACGCTTCCCGACATCGAGCGACTCTATGAGAGTAGCGAAACGCCACTGCTAATCGTGAAAGTCTTATACCAGCGACCAATTTCTGATCATATCTTTGACTCTACGCCAGAAGAGTGCAGGAGGCTGTTGGAGCTTTTCCAAATAGACTCCTATGGTCTAGGTCTAGTAGCCAACGATGCGAATGGCTTCCATAGTCTAGGGGAGAATCTTTTGAGTGAGACCGCGAGCTACTATCTCCAATGCACGGCTTACAAAATCCTCTGGTCTTATGATCGTGCGACTCGACGCTGTCGGGCAGTCGCTTTTTCATTTAACCGCCCCATGGCAAGGAAGGGTTTCGAGGACTTCAAGGCATCTCTGCAGTGCAATGGGGAGCTCCTCTCACACCCCCTAATCCTACCCATGGCCTGCCTTGCTCAGGCAGTGGGTTTTATGGATGGCTTACTCCGCAGACAATACACCAAGTGCCACAAGACGGAGAATTCCATAGGATATCATCACCCTCAGCGAGTCGTTGCGCAGTCTCCGCAGGACTTGAACGAGCTTTCGGATCTTTCAAAGAACACGAATGCTCTTAAGCTGGAGGTGGAGATGATCCTGCGACGACTGAGGCAGCTGCTCGCGGCTATTGAAGTATATGCTAGTATCCAGAGAGCCTTTCAGAGCTCCGCATCTCCAGAGGTTCAAAAGATGTCAGAGTTTGACACGTCCACATCGGTAGTATCGGCGCTGAGCCTCACGAAGACTAAGCTGGAGGTGATGGAGCTTGATTTTCTTTACGTCGGAGCGAGAGCCGACGCACTTATCAACACGGTAAGTCAATTGGAAATCTACCACTTCGCGTGTTCTTCGTTGATACTGATTATACACTTGATTAGATCTTTCATCTCATGACTCGCAACGATGCCCTTGCCACCATCGAAGTCGCACGTGCCACAGCTCGTGATAGCTCGTCAATGAAAGTTCTTGCCATCATGACAATGGCCTTCCTTCCAGGTACATTTTTTGCCGCTCTCTTTTCCGTACCCTCACTACAGTGGAATACGGAACCGGTGGTACAGGACAAGTTTTGGGTGTACTGGGCGTTCACGTTGCCTTTCACTGCGCTCGTCTTTACCCTTTGGGCTCTTCTAACACAGGCGGAAGAACTTGGTAAGCTTCGATCATGGGTCTACCAAATCAAGAGAAATTCGTCTGCATCGCACAGAAGTAAAGAATTGCTGCAAGATGAGAAGCTGGGGATGTCGGGGGGAGATAACAGGTTGGGAGAGCAACTCAAGGAACCGCTTTCAACCGTGCAGTACCGATCGAGAGAAACTTACAAGACATGGGAAGTCTAGATCTGACTAGAGGAAGCCTGTCAAACTACCTTAGCTTTAAATGACTGTACTCGAAGATTTTAGTGTTCTCAATTTGCGGGGGCTGTTTTGTGCCGGCTCATGTAAGCATGCGTGTGGATGAATAAATGCCTGATCGTTTGGGGGATACTTAGAGAAGGGCGACAAGGAGTTGTCTACAAAGAAAACAAAGAGAAAATTCCTATTCTTAACTACATCATCAACCGCATTATGTGCCGCGTTCAGTGATTTCATCGGTGTTCTCAAATAGAATTTCCAGAATATCTATGGTGTCCGTGTCCTTATTGGAAGCTGTGGCAGAGGATAAGTGTATCAATACAGCATCCTCTCTGTCTAGTGGAACTAATTTAAAGAAGTAGTTTTTCCTCATACAACGGCGCTAATTTGTTGTAAAATTGGTACTTCTTGCTTATGTCGATTCAAGAGACCATCTACCCAGCAATGTCGAAGCTCCTGTTTCTATCGTGGAATCGCCCAATACAGCACCGGCGGCAAATCCTTCAGCCCCGTCTCTGTCGTTTTCCCCCGCACTCTAGAGTGCGCTACGAATCTTCTAGTCAAGTCAAATATCCCTCAGATGGCATTTGCAACGGCACATTGAACCGGCGGTTTTGGTTTGTTACTGCTAAACAATGTAACCTGGATTACCTAAGTACTGGGCACGCGAGTTGTCCAAATGATCAGCCTTGTCAGGGAATGTAACCTATGGATCTACGACGGGGCTCCAGACATCTACACATGGCAGCTGAGTGGCAGGTTGTGGATTGCTCGCCACGATCAATGAGCGTATGCACCTTCCAATATACGTAAAGAGCCCTTTTTTCATCGTCAGTTGATATAACTCATATCATGATAACGTACTACGTTACGCCCAAAGGCGGGATGTCGTTCTCCGCCATATCAACGCGTGCTAATCCTTTTGAAACCTCAAGCCTCTGCTCCCACCTGCCGAATTTGTGTAAAACCCCCCACATGATCATTCCACCGACAGAAGAAGTATGAATGAATGAGATGAACTGTCTCATTTGACAAGTTCTATAAGTAAGGATGCGATGGGAGGTCAAAATTTCCGGCTCTCATTGTTTGGTGTTGCAGAGCAATTTCAGAGTAGGCTTTTGGATTGGTTGCAATTGTATATATCGCTGCATCTCCGACTACCTACCTTTCATCAAATGCTCCATTGCCCTCACCGATATTCTGCTGCTCATTAGGTACTCAAATAACATTCTCCCGGGCCAACTGCTTCCAAAATGAACCACCTGCTCCGAGCTGCCTTGGTGTTGCTGCCCATCCTGGCATCAACTGGCAACGCCATGCCAACCACCAGGCAAACCACAACCTGTGCAACCAAGGGCAAGCCTGCAGGAAAAGTCCTGCAAGGCTACTGGGAGAACTGGGATGGGTCGAGCAATGGTGTTCACCCCGGGTTCGGGTGGACACCAATCACAAACCCTCTGATCCCCCAGCACGGCTACAACGTAATCAACGCCGCGTTCCCCGTCATTCTTTCTGACGGCACCGTACTGTGGGAGGACGGCATGGACAGCGGTGTTAAAGTCGCGACCCCTGCCGAGATGTGTGCGGCCAAAGCCGCCGGGGCCACCATTCTCTTGTCCATCGGAGGTGCGACGGCAGGGATCGATCTGAGCTCTTCCGCGGTCGCTGACAAGTTCGTCGCGACGGTCGTGCCCATCCTTAAGAACTACAATTTCGACGGCATCGATATCGATATCGAGACTGGCTTAACCGGCAGTGGCAGCATTACCACGCTCTCCACGTCCCAGCAGAACCTGATCCGTATCATTGACGGCGTCCTTGCAGCCATGCCGTCCAACTTCGGTTTGACCATGGCACCCGAGACGGCATACGTCACTGGAGGAAGCGTCGTTTACGGCTCTATCTGGGGCTCTTACCTGCCCATCATCAAGAAGTACGTTGACAACGGCCGCCTGTGGTGGCTGAACATGCAGTACTACAACGGAGAGATGTACGGCTGCTCCGGCGACTCATACGCCGCGGGCACGGTCGCGGGATTCATCGCGCAAACCGACTGCTTGAACAACGGCCTGAACATCCAGGGTACAACGATCCGCGTCCCCTACGACATGCAGGCCCCTGGTCTCCCAGCCCAGGTGGGCGCCGGTGGTGGCTACATGTCCACCACCCTTGTCGGGCAGGCCCTGGACCACTACAACGGTGCGCTCAAGGGCTTGATGACCTGGTCAATCAATTGGGATGGGTCCAAGTCTTGGACTTTTGGCGACAATGTGAAGGGGCGACTTGGGACCGCATGAAACCTGTGTGTGGCATCACTGAATTGTATATACGCCGATACATAGATTGTCTATATGGGACTGAATTAGATGAGATGACTTGAATGTGATTACTGTGATTATGAGCAAATATGGGGTGAGATTTCCAGTCAGAGTCGCAGTAGTAAGCATATTACTACTGTTGTCCGGGCTTGCATGCCAATATTGGGTAAGGGAAATGGCATAGCATTTGATCCGGTGTAAGATTCTTCTAAACCAGTTGACAAAAGCTATCAAGATGTCTTTGCTTTTTGTTTGCTCTTCAGTCTCACCGCCTCAGCCACTTCTTCCAGCCACGTGGATCGATTGCTGGGCTCTTTTAAGGGAGTTTCAATGAATCTTGATGACAAGATTGAGGCCAGTCCTTCCGAAGTTCCGACTGATGCTGGGTTCTGGTAGCTAAGCCAACCCCCGGTCCAACTACGTATGCAGCCGTCAGCTTGGCGTGGACAACTTGCGGCCTTGCCCCTCTAGAGTGAGAAATTAGCGGCAGCCACATGCACAATAGCCCTTTCTGCAGTGCTCAAAAGAATGACTAGAACTGGGAGATTGGTTGTTGGCTTTAGTGCTTCCCGTCCTGGCATTGTCTGGCCCAACACGGTCATGAATGAGTAAAGACAATGGGTCTGGGATCCCAAAAGGAGCGCCAACCTTCTCCGCAAGGGTACGCGTACCAACAATCAATATTCAATATCGAGCGGCGGCGTAGCACGGATCGACACGTTATTCTTGTCCGAGCGGGCATGGCACACTAAGAATAGGATCCCTCCCATGGCGTTCGATGGACCCGGCAGGCCTGTCAACTCGGTCTAAGCCTCGCCAAAAAGTGCGAAGTACCATTCAAAGCCATCTCATTTGTACAGGCGGGTACTCTGCAATCTCCTAATAGAACGGGGCACGGAGGCAGTAGGACTGAAGTGCAAAGCAAATACAACCTGTGGGTAATTATCCGTGCAGTGATGCAATGTGAGGAGGCCAATATTAACTGATACTAGCCACAACGCTGCTCTGAATGTCATCCATCCATACTTCGCCCGTCTCGTCCCATCGCAGAAGATGTCACTTACGAGATCAGTGTCGCCGCTTTCATCAGGTCCAAGTCCGGTCAGCGGACGCTACAATGAGATCAGCCCGATCGAGTCGCAGAATTACCAGGAGCGGCAGCAATATCAGGCCATATCATCAGTTGGGGATCCTCAACAACAGGAATCACAGCAACAGGAGCCACGACAGCCACGACAGCAACAGGAAGGGGAAGAATTTTGCAACCCCTCACAGAATCCCGCTGGAAATGTGCAGCCTACGCATCCAGATCGGACGCCGATGCTGTCGGATGGTCAAGAGGGATTCTCTCGCGGGCAGGTTGCTGAAAAGACGCCGCCGGAATTCGTGAAAGGGGGCCTCAGGATCGAGACCATCGTAGCCGACGTTCTCACGATCCTCATTCCCATAGCTCTACTGATTTTTGCATCAATTCTGATCTCCAAAAACGGCAAAGAGACTTCCATATACCAGATTGAGCAATGGCAGAATGCCGCGTCTGTCGTGAGTCTGAACAGGTTTCCATGATACAATATATTTCTAGCTAACATATGTGCTCGCTTCACTCAGCTCTCTACATTCTTTCCTTTGTTCTTCTCAGCCGTGGTGGGCCGTTTGATGCTGCAATTAGGTCGCTGGAAATTGGAAAGAGGTGTCACAGTGGAAACCCTCGAGCAACTCACAGGGAGCAGAACCTTTTTCGGCGCAGTAATCACACAGATCCGCCTACGGAGCTTGAGCGTGCTCGCCATCCCTCTTGTTCTCCTCTGGGCTTTCTCGCCCGTCGGTTCCCAGGCTCTCACTCGTCTCGTTCAGCCGCGGCAAGCCATTGTCACGGAGTCAAGCCGCATGACCTACTTTGACACCATCGGATCGGCCCCAAGTGACTCGATTGGGGATGGAGTGATGGGCAATGAATGGTGGTACAGCATGGAGCGGATGAGCAAGCTGCGAGCAGAGTTGGACGCGAGAAACGCGATATACGGATCCATGCTCACGGCTCCCCGGGCGGCCAAGCAGAGTAGCATGGACTCGTGGGGGAATATCAAGGTTCCATTTTTAGCCAACGATCAGGATAGTTCCTGGCAAGCTGTCTCGGCAAACTCTGATCGGCCATACAGCTCCCTCGTTGGTCTTCCTTTTGCGAACATCTCCTCGGGCAACAACACTTTTAAAATTGAGTCGACCTACGTTGCACTGGAATGCGACGACTTGGAACTTTGGGAACTACCTCTTGGGTCCAACAACTCTTCCCAACCGGGATACATTAATGCCACTTACATCGCAGCCTTGGGAGGTGGTGGTGTTGAACAGCCAGCGCCGAATGGGACTTTTCAGGGATTCAGCATCGACCGCGGAGGCAATTACGACTCGCGGGAAGCTTCCTGGAGTGTGGGCATTGATCGACTTATTAATGAGAAATGGTTGGAGGGTTTCGAGTGGGGGAGCGATGGACAAGAGCAGACCAAGAGGCGAAACAACCTACGACTATTCGAAAACGAGCAGGGGATTGATATTGGGCCAACCAGAATCTCATTCCAGTCGTACATCCCTCAAAACACGACTGAAAATCCCGAAGTCACCCAGATGAGATATTACGGTACTCACTGTACTGTGAAGCAAAAATACGTCGAGTCCAAGGTCGAGTGCGAGAAAGCAAGCTCGTCGAGCACCGCACAATGCGCCGTTACCGCCCAGCGGCCATCTCAGAAGCAAAGCCTTTCAGAGAATCTGACCATTTTGAACTGGCCTCAAACATGGCTCATTCTTTCAAAGTATTGGCCTCTAGCTTCAGCCCCGACCATTAGCTTTTCAGGCTATGCGAGCCATGACCTGACATTGCAATACCTTGCTGATCCGGACTCGAGCTTACAGTTCTCCTCGGCCGCAGTACAGCTCGGGCCTTCGAAAATAGACAAGAAGGATCTCAGCACCAGGTTAAGTCAGGTGCTTAATACATACATCCAGCTCTCCTCTGCAGCAGGTCATGCACTCGAGGGTAGCACCTTAAACAGAGACGGCTCCCATACTCAGGAGGCTGATTCGCAAGTGTATAAACGGATCATTGCATATTCGATTTCCACAATTTGGGCTGTGTTCTGCATTCTGTCGATTATACTGCTACTCGCGAGTGGTGTGGCAGGCGTGGCGTTTGCTCATCTGGCTGTCAGTCCTGCTGTGTTTGGATACGCCACAGCAGCTTTGCGGAAAAATAATATGTATCTCTCCAAAGCGTCAGAGACAATGGATGGGATGGAGCTCGCGAGGGAGCTGAAGAAGAGGCGGGTATGCTACGGTTGGTCAGAAAACGATTTGAGCACAGATGGCGTTACTGGTATTGGCGAACTTCTTGATACGGGGAGGATTGAGGATACGCCACCGAGAGTGTAATATGTTTTAGACTGTATATTAAAGTAATAAGATAATGATACCCCAACGATTTTTCCATCACTAAGCTCTCGCAGTATCTTCTAGAGGTCATGCGACTGATATATGGTTATACCACATTCTTATTCTTCCATGGAAAACAGACAGATACATGGTCTAAGTTGTCTTCACGATGTCATCCAGCAATCCCTTTATCTCCTGTGCAACAAACAGTGGGTTATCTCTCTGCACAAAGTGCCCAGAATGAGGCGCCTGCACTGGGCCTTTGGCTTTCTCGGGCGCCGTGATCTTGACGAGGCCTTGATTATATCGCTCCCAGTACGGGTTGGTGTACGCCCTGGTGACTGGCTTTGGCCAACCGGACTTTTCGCACTCATCAACAAACTTCTCGAAGTCGTGTCCGACAATCCTGACGAAAGGCTGCTGCTCTCTCGGCCCCTTGAGTTTGGGTGCATCACTATCCGGAAGAAGGGAAGCCAGGTTCCTCCTGTCCAGACCTTCGGGGTTGGGCACGCTTGGATGAAAGATTTGGCGAACCAGGCTACGAACATCCCTGAGGTTTTCAGGTGTCACGCCATCTGGGAGGGCTCCAGGGTCGAAGTCCGCGGCATCGGGATCTGGGAACATGGAGACAAAGTCCGAGTTGGCGATGATGCTGTCCAGAAGAAGCAACGCTACCACTGTGCCGGGGTATGATTGTGCGTAAAGCCGGGCCAGAGCGCAGCCAATTGAATTGGCGACAAAGACGACTGCAACGTCGTCCAGATGAGGGATATTCAGCTTGTCTCGGGTAATCTGCGAAAGCAGCTGCCTCAGATCTCCCACCACGGAGGCGCAATCATGGCCGCGGGATGGATCAGAAGCAGTCTCATCCAGCGGATCCCGATCAGTCGTCTGGCCTTGGCCAAACCGGTCGTATGTAATCATCGGAGGCAGGCCGCCACCTGGATACATGTCCTGCAGCTCCGCGATGGCCGGTGCCCACCCCGCCTGGGGCAGCATGAGGCCATTCAGAAACACGACAATTCGCTGCGGCGCCTCTGTTGATGCGGAGGGGTAGAGGCGGTAAAGTATACGAGCCTGGGGCTTTGTGGTAAGCCTGATGGACTGAAGCTCGGACATGGCTAGCTGCTCTCGATGTGATTGATTGATCGATGTCATGCGGTGGGTGAGAGAAAGATGAAAGAAGGAGACGACCTCAATCGCGCAATTGCTGACGGTCAGATTGTCGCTCAAGCTGACCAAGACCGAGATTCTCATAGGCCCAACTCTATCCAACAGCATCACTTCGCTCCAGAATGACGTATCTCAAAGGACAGGTTATACTAATCGTGAGAAGATGAATTCAGTAAGGCGATCACCAAGACATCAATGGGAGGAAGTAGGCCACATCGCACCCTCATCAATGTATTTGCCAGAACGACTCGGCGAGTGTATTATTTATTTCGTTTAAAGTCTCTATTTTCCTTCTATTCCCTGGACTGAAAATTTATTCATTCAAAACAAAGAAGAAATTCCGTACACCTCCAAAATCATTTTGCCCGCAATGCCCATATCGTCTCACATCAATTCCGCTCAGTTTTGGTTAACATACTTGGGGATGGTGGCCATGACACCGTCCTTAGAGATAAGCTCCATAGCCTTGGTGACCTCCTCGACGAAGCGCTTGTCGTTGCGCAGGTTGTCGCCGAAGAGCATCTTGATGCTGAGGAGCTTGGTCGGGTCGTTGCCGCCCTCCTTGGCCAGGGCCTGCAGCTCCTCCTTCATCGGGTCGTCGACGTCGAACTTGTTGCCCTTGTCGTCGACGCCGTTGATGTAGAGGAACCAGGCGGCGGTGACGAAGCAGAGGCGGCGCAGGGGCGCGTTGGACCAGATGGCCTCGGCGACCGAGGGCATGATGAACTGGGGGATCTTGCCCGAGGCGCCCAGGGCGACGCGGGGGATCTGGTCCATGATGGTCGGGTTGGAGAAGCGCTCCATGAGGGTGGTGCAGTAGGCGTCGATGTCGACGCCGGGGATCTCGGGCAGCAGGGGCTTGGCCTCCTCCTGCATCATCTCCCAGACGAACTGGCGGTAGATGGGCACCTCCATGACCTCGTGGACGTACTTGAAGCCGGCGAGCTGGCCGGGGTACGCCATGGCCGAGTGGCTGGCGTTGAGCAGACGCAGCTTGTGCTTCTCGAACTGCTCGACGTCGTGCACGTCGTGGACGATCTGGACGCCGACCTTCTCAAAGGGCGGGCGGCCGTCGCTGAACTTGTCCTCGACAACCCACTGCATGAAGGGCTCGGTGACGACGGGCCAGCCGTCCTCGATGCCGAACTGCTCCTTGAGCGACTGGATATCCCTCTGGGAGGTGCTGGGGGTGATGCGGTCGACCATGCAGTTGGGGAACGCGCCGTTTTCGGCAATCCACTTAGCCATGTCCGGGTCGCGCAGACGGGCAAACGACTCGAGCATGGAGCGGCTGATGGAGCCGTTCTTCTGCATGTTGTCGCAGGACAGGACGGTGAAGGGCTTGAGGCCCTGCTCGCGACGGCGGACCAGGGCGGCGTAGAGGAAGCCGAAGGTGCTGATGGGCGCGTCGGGGTGCGCCAGATCGTGCTGGATGTCCTCGTGCTCGGCCTGCAGCTGGTGGGTGTTCTCGTTGTAGTAGTAGCCGCTCTCGGTGATGGTCATGGACACAATGTGCGTGTCTGGGTGTGCCATCTTGGCAATGACAGCCTCGCGGTTGTCAGGGGCGAAGAGGAACGAGTTGATGCTGCCCACGACCTTGGCAAAGCTCCCCTTGGCGGACCGCTCGACGACTGTGTAGAGGTAGTCCTGGGAGCTCAGGACATCGCGCATGGCCGCGTCGTTGGCTCGGATTCCGACACCGCAGATGCCCCAGTTGCTCTCGCCGTGCTTCTGCAGCAGCTGGTCGACGTAGACGGCCAGATGGGCTCTGTGGAAGCCGCCGACGCCGATGTGGACAATGCCCTCCTTGACGTCATCTCGGCTGTAGGTAGGGACCTGGACCTGCCGCGTAGCAAACTGAGACAGGCTCTGGGTGCCCAGCTTGAGGGGCTCTGGGTTCTGAGACATGGCAATTGCTCGAGGGGACGGCAGTGCTTGGGGATGGAGGGGGTTTGGGAGCAAGCAGAAGGGTGAGGAGAGGGAGCTCGACCGATCAAATAGCTTCCGGCCGGTTCTGACCGCTCGTTTGTCAAGTTTCACCGGAAGAAGTTCGGCCTCCTCGCCTCGCACAGCACGTTGTGTATTGTCTGGCAGGATGGAGGGTCTGGCTGGCCATAAACTGGGCCCGCGCTATCAAAGCCGGGACTAGATCTGCACCAGCATGGAGACAGACTTGCTGGTGGCACAATCGATGCTGGAAATGTAGCTGCCTAAACCCAGTCCCTGGCTTATTAATTGGCCACATGACCTGCTGAATTCTCCATCTCTTCTGCAGAAAAAAGGGGGCGTTGAACGGTGACACGCTGACACGGGCTGACCGTGTGCCTGTACCTGCGTCTCCCACGCAATTTCTGTGAGCAGCTACTGCCCGTCTTTTTGTTGAATGTACCTACATGAGTTTGAGCCGCGGTCTTTGGTTGATGGCAGCACTAATGGAAATGACTAAGGTCAACAATTCTTGCATTAATCTGGAGCCAACTCCGTACCAAAGTTTTTTTACGCCCCCACACACTCTGTCCATCTCCCAGCTCATCGTGGGGGTGATCCGGCTGAGCCCGTCGTTGAGGTTTGTCTCAACTTGACGAGACCAGCCAGCTTGACTCAACCCTATTTCTCACGACACACCTAAGAAACGATGTCTATCTAGTCAATTGACATTTTAAAATTGCTGTACTGAATCCTTTTCTTTTTCTCTATTTCTTTCTGTTGTTAAAAGACCAATTGCAGGAAAAGAAAAACACACATTTTCAGTAAGAGCTCTTAGTCTAGGCAGTCATCTTTTTTTAGCCACAAATCCCCAATTTCTAGTCAAACATCGAACGACTATCTCCCTTGGCGAGACTGTCTAGTCTCCCATGTGGGTAGATAAACGGCAGGTTAGTTGTCCCCGTGTGGAGTAAAAGCCAGGCACAGAGCATAACCGGGCCCGTCCCCTGCTGGCAACTCAGAGAGGTGATGATCTCGACCATTCTGGAAACGACCTAGGCCTTGCAACTGGTTCAACATCTCAGGGTGCAGATGGTTGGTTTGTCCACTCCATAGTAAACCTCTCATGGGCCGGTACGACCAGTGCTGGCTATGCTTTGTTGAATGTGCATCTCACTCATCCATTCAATGCTCAATTGGGAAACATCATCATGTTGGAGTAAAACTGAAAGTATTCCATTAAACAGACGCCTCTTTGTTGCTGAGATGCTCGTCATGTGTAGTTCGACATGTCTCATATCTGCTCCAACCGTAAGTCATTGCCCGAGAAATGATTCCGCAATCCGAAATATAAAACATGCGGATCTTTGCTATGTCTAAAACAATCCCCATGAAGCTACAATGGAAACAATTCTCTGGACTGTAGCTCCAGGGAAATTTTACAGACAAACCTCTCTCTGACCTTGTGGACAGCAATCAACGTATTTCTTGCATCCAGGCTCGTATTGGCCAAGAATGCCGGTTTCAGTGTGCTTGAAGCAAGCATTTTGCATGCGAAAATTTTACTCATTCGATTTTGATTGTTTTCATCTTTCTAACTTCATTGAGCCGACGAACCCAAATAGAGTTGTGCCAGATAAGCAGCCAACTTCTGCATGCGGAGAACCCGAATATGAAGACATTTCTACAGCTACACCTCATCTTAGATAATCAATTGCTTCCTCTGTCGTCATATTCTTGAAATCTAGCGAAAATCTAGCGAAAATTTCGCCTTCAACTTAATCGACCCACTGCTCTGCCGAAGCTCAAGATCAGTCTCCGCCGCGTCATGATGACGTATCGAAGATGATGATGTTCAGCATTGATTCAGATATCGATCAGGTCGGGCCAATTAAATACAGGCACAAGATAAGGAAATGACAGATCGGTTGGTGAATCGATGGATAACATTAAAAGTATGGACTAGAAGCTAGGTATATGCATAATCATGTGATCGTTCCGCTGTACACTGTGAATTACTCGTTCTCCTGCATTACCAGCTTGTTCATGGAGTGCCAAATTTAATCTGGCGGAAGATGAGCTCTAAATAATGTCGGTAACATTCAGAGGGAGCGCCCTACGTGGAGGTGCAGGCCGTCACCCTTGATGATATCTGCAGCCTATCATCTCGTCAGCATAGTGTCTCAATGATAACACATCACATGTGACAGGTCTTACCTTCTCAGCAACGGCATAAACAGCTGCCTGCAAGTGCGCACCAGGAATAGTAGGGAAAACACTGGCGTCAACAATCCTCAGACCCCTCGTCCCGTACACCCGCAGCGAGGTGTCGACGGCGCCGCCGAGGTCGCGGGACAGCATGGACGCGGTGCAGCTCGGGTGGTAGTCGGAGTGGAGGCTGGCCCGGAGGGACCTCTGCAGCTCCTCGTGGGTGACATCAGGCCCGAACCCGGCCTGGGCCACGGGCTGCAGCTCGGCCATGGCCTTGGTGGTGATGAGCCGGTCGTTGAAGCGCAGGCCAATTTCCACCATGTCGCAGTCGAAGGCGTGGGAGCAGTAGCGGGGGTCGATCCTGGGGGCGTCCCAGATGGACCTGGAGGTGGCGGAGACGTTACCCCGGCTGAGCGGCTGCATGACGGAGACGGTGAGGCCGCCGAAGGAGTTGGACATGAGCTCGTAGGCGGAGACGTCGTCCTTCTCGAGGAGGCCGATGATGCTGGTGAGCTGGGCCTCGTACCCGGCGCGCAGCGTCTCGTCGTAGGAGTCGGGGAGGCTGTTGGCGATGGAGCCATTTCGGATGGCGTTGAGCCGGTCGGCGTAGTCTGGCGCAACAGAGGGGAAGCCAGGGAAGGCCACCGCATGAATCAGGGGCGTAGTGTAAGGACCTAGGAAGAACCCCAGTGTCAGTATGAGAAAGAAGCATCGTGATACGCCAGCAGTTCCCATCAAAACTAACCAGTATGCTCCTCCTGCCACTCCTTGAGACGAGCTGCTCCTTCGGCTCCAGTGAGATTACGTGAGGTGTAAAGTCCCGGGACGGTATCTACACATCGGTCAGTGTTGCCATCACCCAGAGAGCTCCAACGATGTCGAACTAACATTGGTACTCTAGAAATGCGTATTAGTATGGTTTCATTTCAATATTATCATGGAACTCACCAGGAGAGATCATAGGATGATCTTGAAAGTTGTTTCCAACTCCGGGAAGGTCGACGAGCACATCAACACCGAGCGACTCGAGATGTCTTCGGGGACCAATTCCGGAAATCTGAAGGAGGGTGGGCGTGTGCACGGCTCCGGCGGAGAGAATTACCTCTCGCTTGGCAGTGATATTGCGGACGGCAGCTCCAGAGTCCGTGGCAAACTCAACACCGACGGCCTTGGGGTCACCGTTGGAATTGTCAAACAGAACACGGGTGACTCGCTGACCGGTGGCGACGTGGAGGTTGGGGCGATCAACGATGGGGGTCAGGTAGCCATCTCGGGCACTGCATCGGGCATTTGTGTCGTGGGTCAGGCTGGAGGGGACAACAGAGGCACCAGTCATGTTGCCTTCATTAGGCTCGCCGACGATGGTGATGCCAAGCTCCTCGACGCCGTCGAGGAAGTTCTGCGTTTGGGGGTGGTAAAAGTGCCTGGGATAGCCGACTTGGATCGGTCCATTGCGGCCGTGGATTTCAGAGTCGGGGTCGATCTGGAGGTTGTCGCGCCCGTAATCATTTACATCAGGACTGAAAGTCTCCGACTTCTTGAAGTAAGGGAGCAGGTCATCCCAGCCCCAGCCGTCGTTGCCGAGATCAACCCAAGAGTCGTAGTCGGAGGCAGAGGCACGGGTCCAGACCATGCCGTTGACGACACTCCCACCACCGACAGCCTTGCCGAGGGGAAAAGAACGATCGGCGTTGTCAAGGAAGTTCTGGGGAACGGTCCTCCAATTCCAGTCGTACATGGAGACATCCTCGAGACCGATGCTGCCAGGAGCCTGCACTTGCCATCGCCCATCGTCCAGGCCACCAGCTTCGAGGACAAGGACCCGGCAACACTTCTGTTCCGTGAGGCGGTTGGCAAGAACCAGGCCAGAGATTCCGCCTCCAACGATCACGTAGTCGTAGGATGAGTGAAGAGAATCGATGGCATCGGGGGGGATAATCGCACCAGCCACGAGGGGTGCGAGGTACAAAAGGCCAGTAAGGGCGCCAGCCAGGAAGCCCATTTTGAAGAAATTGTCGAACGAAGTAATGAGTGTACGTCCAGTAAGTAAATCAGTATTGCCGTGCTGGGCAGAGAACGAATGGATTCCGTAGAAAGAAAGCAACTGCCTTCAAAAGGCCGTGAAAATTGATCAAAAGAATGACTGGACGGGCGAACGAATGAATGAATGTTGGTTAGCGAGAGATTCCTACTGCATCATATAAACGAAGGTGAATGAAGCAGTAAATTATGTTACAAAACTCAAGGGCGAGCCAGACAACCCATCAAGAAGAAAGGAATGCACGCGTAGTGAACAAGGAAGAAGAAGAAGAAAGATCGCGAGAAAGAATGTCGGTATCTAGCCAATGGTCCCGGATGGCCACGACAAAAGGGCCGCCACGCAGATGGAAGCAAAGCCCTGCCCAGTCCCCATCATTCGAGTCCACGATCAGGCGGCTAACAGCAGACAGTCGACGGAATGATTGGGCCCTCTGTGGCTTGATGAGACCGCTCAGGGCGCCTCAATCGGCTCGGGACCTGCGCATGAGCCTCCAATTGCAGATCCGGAAATGAGATTTTCTCGGCAGAGTGGAGAGAGCCAGCCAATAGATCACGGCAAGTGAATCGAACCTACAAAGAGGCCGACATGATTGTCAGGTTAGGCTCGTGTTGACCTGCGGCTAGGGAGCTTCTTTGAAACGCCTAATGTCTCGGAACGTCAGGGGGCAGGGGGATTCGATCTGATTCCCGATTCTCGTGGCGTCCATCGTGAGGTTAATTAGCCCCTGTACCTCACTCTAAAGTCGATTCGCGGGGAGAAATAACATTGATTCAATAAGAGATCTGAGTACCAGGCCGGGAGGATTATCGTGGCACGAGAAGGACCCGATGGGACGCAATCTCCTTGCCCGGATGCACTGCATCGACACGACACTGCTTCATATAACTATCAGAAGATCATCCTCAGCTAATGCAGGAGAGCCGGCGCATTCATATTACACATGCAGACGGTGGAACTCTAAACACTGCACTTATGGTGCAGATTCTCCCTCTTCATTCGAGCCACATGCATGAATGAGTCAGGCACACGTATATCATTACTCGTATCAGACTAGGTGATGAGCGTCTTTTCTCGCTCGCTCACTCCACCTGGCTCCAAATGGCCTGAAGCCTCGAGATCTCGGCCGTCTCATCGCCGCCAGACAGCTGGGCCAGCTCTGCGCGGGACTCCATCCCCAGCTGCGCGCCAACCAGGCCGTTCCTGGTGCCGTGCCAGCCCAGCGAGCTGTTCCCGTACATGTAGCCGTCCGTCGCGCCCGCCGCCATGGCGAAGCTGTTGGCCCCGGCGTAGACGGTGCTCTGCACGCCCTTGTGCAGCGCCGCCCGCCTCCTCATCGCCTGCATCTGCTGCATGACCTCAATCTGCAGCACCGTCGCGTTGTACACCTGGAACCGCTGCGTGCCAAGCTCGCGGAGCCTGTCCTCGGCCGCCTTGGACTCTGGCGATCCCACAGCGCCCGCGGCGTTAGTCTCCAGCCAGAGCCTACGCATCCGAGGCGACCACATTTGGCAGATGCGCAGATCCTCCTCGTATAGATCCCGGACGGGCAGTGTGTCCGCGAGGGGCTGGGAGGCGGCACACTCGAGATAGCACTCCTTGCACATGTACAGCTCGTGGTAGCCGAACCAGGTGCCGCCGCCTTGGGCCTTCAGGCCTGGGCACGGCCGCACGCCGGACCATAGTCTCGCGTAGTCTGCGAAATGGCTGAAGAGGCCCTTCTCGATCATCTGGCCGAAGTGGCTCAGCAGGTCAAGGGCACGCGGGGCAGTGATGTGGAGGCTGCACAGGATGGGCGAGCTGGAGCTGCGACGCGTCCGCTCAAAGTACTGTGCGACACCAGTCGGGACCAAGAAGCCCGCGTGACACGCCTCGCAGATGCTCAGTCCGTCACACCCACCCTGTAGAGTCCACCAAGTGCTGCTCTGGATGCCGTTCGCCGTGCAGCTCGGCAGGCGAGAGGTGGCCTCGGCGGCAGTCTTGTAGACACTGAAATCCCGCTGGTAATGTGCCGCGTCGAGGGCGACGTTGAGCGACATTCGCGCCAGGCTGCAGAAGCCCTCCTCTGTGTCCTGGATGCATTCGTTGAGAAAGGAACGTAGACCAGGCTTCGGTTTCTGGTAGCGCTCGAAATGACCTGCAAAGCCCTTCACCATCAGTTTGTCCACGTAGCAGGTCTCGCAGACCCTCAGACCACCACCGCCCTGCCGTAGAACGTACGACACTGCATCACTGCCAAACGTCCGCGGCTCGGCCAGGGTGCACTCTGGTAGCCCGAGGCGGTGGGCGGTCGCTGCAACGAATGTGTGCCAGTCCCCATTTACACTCAAGCTCCGGAGGTTCGCCGCCACAGAGGGCGCACAAGCGTCGCACATGATGCCTTGCGTATCCTTGAGCTTGGACTGGTCGTAAGGTGAGAACCTGGACTCGAAAGACGTGCCTGATATGCGATACACGTAGCAGGCCTGGCACGCAAGGAAGCCATCGAGCACGCCCGCCTCCGTGACGACGTACCACTTCATGGCAGCACTCTCCTCGGGTCCGTTGTACACTCTCCCGCTACACGGCTGAAGATCCTTGGTCTCGGAGAAGAAAGCTACCAGTGCCTGCGTGTCGCCGCTTTGCAAGGCCTGCTCCCACAGCTGGTCTTTGATGCGAGGCAGCCAGAAGCAGCAAGTGCCGCCAGCCTGGTTGACTTTCTCGAAAGCGCCGGCCAGGGCAGTACTCTGGATGTGGTCTGCATAGCAACGCGTGCAGATGAGGTGGCTGGGCGCCTCGGGGAGACGGTACCAGTCCATCGCGTAGCTTACTTCCCTGCCCTCTGTGCAGTCAGGGATGACCTCATTTGGTTCACCTGATAGAGCGATGGTAGGCGGTCCTCGGGGAGGAAGCAGGAGGCGATCCTCAGAAGCCGTAGCTGGGGACGGGGCATGTGCCGATGGCGGCGCAATGGGTGCCGGGAGCTCTTGGATGGGTGGAGGGGGACCGGGCGGAGAGGCTGATGAGGGAGGCTCGGGCTGGGATACTGGAGTTTGAACCCCCAGGTTGCCCATCTGTGAACAGAGCTCTGCCACGTTTGGAGGCGACGACACGGGTGCGTACGAGCCATACTGAGGGTGAGAATACTGCTGCTGCTGCTGCTGCTGGGGAAAGGCTCGGCTGGCGGATGGTGCGCTATCACCCGGGAGCTCAGCAATCAAATGTGGCGGAGGAGCCGTTGGAGGAGGCAAGTAAACCTCTTCTGGCTGTGTCTGCACCGGAAATGATGAAGGCAGAGGCTGCTGGTTCACGTGGACCGGCGGCGAGTAGTAGGTCGGCCCAGGAGCTTGGCGCTGTGCAGTCGCGTTGGTGGCCGGCACAGGAGGCGGGAGAGGAGGCGGCAGGAAAGCATCATTACTGCTCACGCCAGAGTTCAATTGAGGGGCATAGTACTGAGGCGTATTTGCGTATGGGGATGCTGAGGCAGGGTACGTCGTTGGAGAGAAGGACGAGGGTGAAGGGGTGATGCCGGGAGGAGGCAATGGAGCTTGCTGGTAGGGCTGCTGCTGGTAAGGCTGCTGATGAGGTTGATGAGGCTGTTGAGGCTGTTGAGACCAGCCGCCCTGATTGTAGTTCTGCTGGGCGTAGGGGTTGTTCGGGTTCCCAGGCAGTGAGGAATTGGCCGTAGTGTGAATCTGCATGGCATCGTCCTTGAGGCTCTCGGTGACGAGACCAACCATGCTGGAGGCGAACTTCCTCATCTTGACGGCGTAGACAGCACCCGGCGGTGCTTCAGTCTCTCAGAATCTCAATCCAGGGCAAAGGAAGCGTCCATCGTCGCAGCTGATCGCGGGCTGCAGCTAAATCGACTGCGCGAGTCTGCCTGGTGCGGCTGGACCTGAGAGGGGTGGCGGCGGGTCTGTTCTAGACTCCCGCCCATCCTCTTTGCTTCTGCCAGCCGCACGAGCTGAAGCAGGCAGATCAATAGCGCCGGGATGTTGTGCCAGAGCCAAGATCTGATTTGTCTGATTGCCAGGTCGAGGCCCACGTTAGGCGTTCAGCCAGAATCGCGTCGCGTTGGTTGCAGGAGGATATAAAGCGTAATTTGCTGCAGGGTAGGCATGGTCGCTTAACTCAGTTGGTTAGAGTGCCGTACTAATATATCTACCCGATATCCTAGTAATGCGGACGTCGCCAGTTCGATCCTGGTAGTGACCATCCCTTTTGCTTTTTGCCTCCACCACACCCATCCACCTACCCTACATGTCTTCTCTAAACACTGAAACACTACAGTTTTCTCTTTTATTGCCGTCGAAGATAGTAAATCCTTTGCTTTTTTATAATATTTAATTTTTTATTTTTTTTCTCTTATCTGTACAAATTCGAAAAGTATGATGATATTTAGTTGAAGATGCTCCCATCCTTGATAGAAGTTGGAGATATGAACTGACTGTAGGTAAATAAAGTTGTTCAGGAACACCCAACCGGAACTTTACCAAGTCTGACAAGCCGGTGTCCACCCATATCAGCAGATAAGAATTGACTAGTTTTTCGATTGACAGTCACGAAAACTACAAGACTCACAAGCCAGCAGGCCAGGATCACTTGGGCCGCCCTGCCGGTTGCCTACATGACATCTGTCACCGCATTCTTATACAGCCCCCGGGATTGCAACGCTATCCAGGGGTCTGGGGATGGCGCTTGATGTTTCTCAGGCGGAGTGATGGCCCCGAGCCCCTGAGGCTGTGGAAAAATTAGCTGGATGACCCGCACATGTCCCCTGCCAGCTTGGCAACTCTCTTTGAAATCACTCTGGCTGTTCAAGAGCAGCAATCATGGAACAGGGAAACTCTCCCGGAAATAAGGTTGTTACCCCTTGGCGGGATATGACATCTCGTATCGGGATGCGGGCCACTAAGGTTAATTTTAAGGGTGCTGTCGAGACTCGTAGTGTTTCGCGGAAGCTCTCCCTCCGCAAACGTCGATCGATTCCTGCAACAGACAAGTTTCAGAATGCCCAAACGGACATGCCATGCCTTTCACGGAACCAGTCCCACCCCCACTGTACCGCTGTGAATGCTATAAACATGATATCGTCCGGCTCTTGACCATGGTAACTGACCAAGCTTTTAATTCATCTCTTCAACTCAGCAAGGGCGGGTGCGGTGCATTCGTCACTCTACGTTACCTCCATATCTACAGTTCCCAACAGCGCAGGCGCTGAGACAACGCAGTCATGTTTCCCCTCATCTCTATTCTCTCTACGGCACTTGCCCTGACCTCGGTCGTCAATGCGCAGTGCAGTTCTGGTAGCTTTGACGCCAAGGTTGAAGGGTCAGGCACTTACACTGCCACAGTCGGCTCCAAGTCCGTCTACTCCGGCTCCAACTACCTCACTGCTATCCAGACGGCCCTGGACTCCATGTCATCGGGTCAGAAGCTCGGCGTCATTGCCTCGGGCTCCATCGGCGCCAGCACCATCACCATCACCAGTGGCAAGACCTTCTACGGCTGCGGCACCATCGCTGCCACTAACAAGGCTGGCCGTGGCGCGATCGAAGTCACTGACGCGTCCGACGTCTCGATCCCATACCTTACCATGACCGGCAGCCCCTACTTTGGCCTCCGATTCTCCGGCACCAAGAACCTGAACCTCGGCACGATCGTCATGGACCTGACTGCCGGGATTGGCATCCGCTTTGACCGCGACAAGGCCGCCAACTCAAACGTGGTTATAGGCTCGGTCACTGTCACCGGCGCCAGCAGCCACGCCGTCGAGACCTGGAACATTGACGGCCTGACCATTGATTCAGTCGTTGCCAAGAATGTCGGCGAGTGTGGTCTGCTTCTGCAGAAGACTACCAACGCCAAGGTTGGCACCGTCCAAGGTGACAATGCCGGCTCGGGCACTGGATACGCGACGCTGCGATTCGCCAACAACAACGGTGAGCTGAACGGCTCCCACGACAAGACCAACGTGTTCATCGACAAGGTCATCTCCCGAGGTGGCGGCCGTGGCATCTTCTGCGTGTCCCAGTCTGGCGCAGCCGAGATTGGCAGCATTGATCTTGCCGACAACGGGAACAATGCGATTCTGATCGAGAACTGCTACAACCTCAACATCAAGGGTGGCACTGTCGATGGCGGCGGTGAGGTGCGCATCTCTGCTCGCGATGAGTTCCCCAACACGAGCGACATCTCCATCACTGCCAAAATTAGCGGCACTACCGTTCGCGAGTCGCCTTGCGCCGACAACATGAAGTGGTCAATCACTGGTGATGCGAAGCAAAGTATCTGCTAGACTTGTGTGTATCAATCTACTGCTTTACATCTTGTTCCTTTAGCTTCCACCGCAGTCGGTGTGGGATTGGTAGACGGCGTGCTGGCCAACGCGGTAGAACATCCAATTTACCTTGACTGAAAGGGATCGATGCATGCTGGTGTATTAATGTTATGTGTGATATATATGATAGTTGCCATCGCTTGACCGTGAGTAGAACAAAAGAACAATTGGAAGATACCAGATATTGCCGTGATGCATAGTGCATAATAGTCCATAGGTAGTGGCATATATTCGTCGTCCGTGGGCATAGTTGTCCGATAACCTGTGCTCGTTCTTTGTATTGAATGGTAGGGCTAAGTCATGCTTTCAGAAATTTGTATGTAGCATCTATGGAACAAACATGGTGGACATTCTGGCTTGGGGGATTTTCGTAAGAGCGTGTCGGTCTGCGTACATGTTTGTTTCCGGTAATACTTCTGGGAGGTATTAGCTAACTTATGCATTTAGTATTCAGTTCATATTGGAATGTGTTATTGTGCAGTTTTGTCTCGTGACATACCAGCAATGTTGATGCATTTCGAGTGGTCAGGCGAAATCACCAACAAAGCTTCAAACATGGCGTGTGTTGCACCAGTATGCTCGTTCTCGGAAAAGTTTTACACTGGCAAATGCTAGAAGCCTTGACAGATGTGAACTCAGGTTTGTCTTCGGAAAAAAATGTGTGAGACACTGCAGTCGGTGGAGGCTGAGGATTGACTAAGCCACATTGAAAGAGAGAGAGCCTTGGACTCAGAAGCCCAAGCGGTTGACGGCTCGATTAAGTCGATCGCGTGATTATGGACTGCTAGGCTTAGCCGTGATTGCAATTCAATTTCCGGAGACTCTTTGCGGCCCAATCCTGGGGAGAGCCTAGAATGTGATGACTCTGATATCTCACGTACCCACTCTTCCCTTCTGAGCTGATCAAGGCTGCCAGCGAGTCCCAAGGTAGCCTGGAACATCGAGCTGAAAAAAAGCAAATCTCGATAGGTACTCTCTGATATGACTCCCTCTCTTCACTAGCTCGAATAGTTACATCTAGACCAGTCCAAGGATGGTCATGAAGTGTGATGTGGCTTACTCCCGCTATGCTCGTTGGCTAATAGCTCGAAGATCTCGTGAAGATCCTTCAATAGTGAAATAATGGCTAGAAATTTGTCAACACTAACTGAGATGTGATGTCGAGGATGGAGACTAGAGGGCGAGCATTGTTGTTGGTGGGTAATATTCAGCCACCAGCCCGATAGCCAAGGCGGGATTCACCTAGATTCATAACAAAAAGATAGGCCTACGGGAATCTAGCCCCATGGATGTTTTGGCTGGGTCATGAGTCCCCAAGGGGGAAAGGGCACACCCCCTTGGCAGCGTTGCTGTATTGTCTCACTCTCACGACTATGTCGCCATTCCGTCCCAAAATCAATAATGGGGCACGATCTCAGAGATCGGTCCCTCCGATCTAAGATGGTGGCGGGAAGTGGGAGCTGCAGGAATCCATCTGCTATGTAAGCTATTCTCGGCATGCTTGGAACAGATCTTTCATAGTCATGGGTCCAGCCAAGGCTGATCAGCCGCTCGTCTGATCTTTGTATTCAGATTGCCTCTGAAAGAGAAACAAAAACACACCTCCAGCATCCTTGACGGGGTGTAAGGTGGTGGTGGAGTAACGCTGACGGTGGCGGCCCTATCAAGTAAGTGTGCCCGAAAGAGAGCTCAAGCTTAGTCCGTCTGGAGGAAAACGCATCTTCTCCCCATTACTCTGGCTAAATATTTACCTTAAATATAAGGTTATTACGTTATTTTCATCAGAGAGGACTAGGAAGGAATAAAGTTTTATGCCATCATCCCTTAATCACGCCTTCTTACCTGGACTTGCCTGGACACTGAATGCTGGCATTGTGATCTTCATCATAGTCATCAGCTCTTGGGATGCCGCAATTTCAGCCTTCAAATTCGCTTCCCACACCCTCCTTTGGTCAGCAATCAAGGATTGGGCGGCGAGACCCGATTGTTCTTTTCTTTTTTTGCGGAGAGGGACTGGGCTGAGACACCCATGCCCTCTCTTTCGATAGTCTTCTGAACATGATGGGTTGTACAAGCCATGCGAGTTTGGGTCTGGGACGATCTGGAGATGACCAGACCAAGACTTGGATCACGCATGAAGCCACAGAAGGGGGCTTGCCAGCTGAAATCGTTTCTGAACGAAGCTGGGAGAGTGAGTGGGTGCTTTTGGCCAAGAGTTGGAGGCCGTCTTACCTCGATATCGCTGGATGTATATACGGACAGGGGCTGTGGAGGGGCTTGGCGTTTTGAAACGGCCCTCAGCCTATCATTTGTCAATGTCGTCTAAGTTGAGACCGATGACACCATTTTGCCGGCTCCTGTTTGGCTGATTACTCCAACTAATCCGTACTAGCTCCAGTCTGCCGTCTGCAACATCCACTTGATGACAGTGATACTTTGTTCACAAGCAACTGGCTGCTTGCCCACGGGCTTGTGTGAAAGTCCGGAATACATGCTGATGGCGTAGGCCAGCACAGCTAGGACCTCCTCGTCTCAAAAACTAGCCCAAAAGAATGAAAGGTCGGCTCTCGTTCTTGGCAGACCCGTATTGCCTCTGTTTTTCACCTCGAGATGCCATGATTGCGCGAGATGATCATCGTCTTTGCCCATGGTACAAGTGGTGGCCAGCCAGCTGGACAGCCCGGATGTCTCGTTCTTGAGGGGATAACGGCCATCCCTGTGCCACACCAACTCTCAGCAACTAACTTCTGGGAGGAGTGGGCGCGTACCTCATTGAAAAGCAGCTTGTTAAGTGGGGAGTCAAACAAGCTTAAGCTGTATTATGTGGACTTCTCCACCATGCCGACATGCAGCAAAGGCCTCGATCGCTGAGCTTGGAAGCTGGGGCTTTCGGGACGTCCGCTATGGCTAGAAACCCTTCTGCTCGGCATCAACGATTGCGTGCTTGTCCCGGAGTGGCGGGAAGAGATGGCAAGAATGGAGTCTCGGAAGTGTCACCTCCCCCAAGCCGACTCCCGGCCTGGGTCTGTCTCTGCAGTGCCATTTCCTGGAGGGTGTCACCGATGGCACCTACGAATCTTGCTCCCTGTCGGCGAGGTAGAACTTTTGGGATAAAAGACGGCTCGGTGCCGCTTCCTCCCATCCTTTCCCTCCAGGCTCACCTCCAACTCCCGCAAACCCTCACAGTTCTCTCGGACTACTTCTGCCGCCGAGCCGATCACTAAGCACTGAAGCAGTAACAACATGGGATTTCTCAAGAGCCGCTTGGAGGCTGTGTCAGCTTATCCTCCCCCACTGGAGGATGAAGAGGCCCTCAACCTGGTGGTCGACTGGACCAAAGAGGAAGAGTCCAAGGCCAAACGCAAGTCAGTGCCGCCCATCCCATCGGCAACCGATTGCCGCCTCATCAAGCGGAACTATTTTATTGACGATATTTAATCTTATCAGATTGGACTTTATCATTATGCCCCTTTTGACACTTGGGTTTTTCTGTCTTCGTATGTGCCTCTTCACTTAGCACAAGGGGTAATGCCCCGCCTTCTGCACCCTCCCCCATTTCCTCATTTCCACTGTGGCGGCAGTTTGGACTGAATTTGCCATCATGATTTATTTTTCTACTGATAAATCAAGAACGCGAACTTATGCTGATGATGATTTATTACAGAGCTCGACCGTGGCAACATCGCCAATGCTATCACTGACAAGTTCATGGAAGATGTCGGCGTCACGCAGAACGAGTTCAACATTGGCCAGCAGATGCTGTCGCTGGGCATCGTTCTCTTCGAGATCCCATCCAACATGATCTTGTATCGCGTCGGCCCTGGAAAGTGGCTTACTCTGCAGCTCTTCCTGTTCGGCTTCGTCTCTACCTTCCAGGCTTTCCAGAACAGCTACGGCTCCTTCATCGCGACTCGATTCTTGCTCGGAATCACAGAGTCTGGTTTCATTCCCGGCGGTCTGTGGACGCTTTCGACCTGGTACACACGTAATGAGACAGCCAAGCGTGTCATGTTCTTCTACTTCGGTAATCAGTTCGGCCAGGCTTCTTCCAAGCTGCTCGCCTACGGTATTCTCCACATGCGCGGTGTCGCTGATAAGGCTGGTTGGTTCTGGCTGTTCGTCCTCATGGGTGGTTTCACCATTTTCAGCGGCTTCATCCTCGGTTTTTGTCTGCCCGATTCCTTCAGGAACCCCTGCAGCACCTTCCTGCCCGGCATCAGCTGGTTCAACGAGAGGGAGCTGCACATCCTCAAGACCCGTGTGCTGCTTGATGACCCCATGAAGGGAAAGAAGAAGAAGAAGATTGGACTGAGCGCTTTCAAGAAAGCTGTGAGTCTAATCAGTTTCTCTCAACATATGGATCTCCGAGGAGTATTCTAACCCGCAATCCTATAGTTCTCCAACTGGCGCCTCTGGGTCCATGTCATTATCACACTCTCCAACAATGGTCCTCAGCGTGCTTTTGACACATACTCGCCCACAATCGTCAAGGGTTTTGGATTTGAAGGCCTGACTAGCAATGCTCTCGCCTCCGTCGGCCTGTTCGTTCAGATCCCCGTGTCTTGGGGATTCAGTTATGTTTCCGATCATTTGTGAGTTTCACTGGCGTATTTATTTATGCAAGTTCCATACTTACAGCCTTCCTTAGCAACAAGCGTGGTGAGACTGTCATGGCTGGCATGAGCATGCATCTCCTCGGTTACGTCTTCAACCGAATCTTCACTGAGATTGACCTTCGCGGCGTCCGATACTTTGGTGTGGTCTGGACTCAGACGTTCGGCACATTCAGTCACCCCCTCAACATCGCCTGGATGTCGCTCACATGCAATGATTCCGAGGAGCGAGCTCTGGCTATGGCTATGTAAGCTGACTTGACATCTTAATTTGATGTTTGAACAACACTAACTGTTTGAAAATAGGGTTATCATGGGAGCAAACATCGCTGGTATTTACGGCGCCCAGATCTTCCGTAGTGAAGATGCCCCAAGATACCGCCGTGGTTTCGGAATCAACATTGCCGTTCTCACCGTTGGTCTATCAATGGCCATCCTCCGATTCGTCGACGACAAGTTTTGGCGAAAGCGGACTCCTGTTGAGGAGGAGATTGAGCGCGAGGAGTCTCGATCTGACGATGACCGTATTCCCAGCGAGAAAGGGGCGATTGCAGCCGAGGACACCAAGGAGATCTCCGACAATGGGAAGCAGCCCCAGCAGCCTCTTGGACCCAAGGTCTTCTGAGTAGTCAGATGTTACTCGGATCGCCAAGCAATTTGAATGGTCTTTATGGTATGCGCTTTTTGGTTCAATCGGTAATTTAATGACAAGCAAGCGATGGAAGGAATAAACTAGGCGCTCTTAAGATGGGTTGATCATTGGGTCGCAGGAATTATATTGGGGAATCTAGGAAATTGGGTATTGGTCGGTTTCGTTAAATCTATCGGCTTTGGATAGCTAGCTCAGGACAATCAATATCTTCCTGTATTCCCATTGAGGGCGTATTAGTTGAACTCAAGTGCTATGGTTAATTCCTGCGGGAGCTCAAATGGAACAAAAAGTGCCACATTTATTGTTTATCTGCCAGTCATCCATCTATCCGTTCTATTAAAATGCGCAAAGTTGTAGTTCTGCTTCGAGATAGCAAACGATGAATAGGAAACTTGAGATGCTATGAAAGAGAGTAAGTGCCAATCTATAGATGTGTCTGCTTTCATTTCATAAAATCGAAAGCCTCTTGACGGTTCCATTGACGGGGATATCATTCACGGACTGATACGATCCCCAATCTAGTTCCAGAATATCAGCTGCGCCAACATACTCATAGCTCTCGTCCTCTGCTTCGACATCCCTTTTTCGCATCATCGCAACGGACCTGAAGCCCTCTAACAAGCTCAGAACCAGCCCGCTTTCCGAAGTCCTCTCACCCGAGACTCCAAGGTGTCCATCTAAGGTGCAGAATAGGTCACAGCTCGCCAGAGTCGTGCCATGAGGGGCGCTGGCGGATATATTGTTGTGCTCTCTGAGGCGACTCTTGAGTTCTTTTTCCATCTCATTACAAATTAGATGGACCTCATTCGTAGATTGGTTGCCGTAGTGCCACATAGATTTCTCTAGTTCAACAGGTACTTTTCGGGATGCGTTGGGAATGTGAGGGTCAGTACTTATCCTCCAAGCCAAATATTCCTCGGCTGAAGAATACTTCTGGCTTCCCTGAGTCTCGTTGTTGCCCTGTGATCTATGAAGGAAGCAGCAAAATACCGACAAGTAGGAAAGGCTCTCTGGATAGGAGCAAGTGTCGAAGATGCTTTGCCCTGAGCGAGCTAGACCCTCGGCGAGTGGTCGGACGATGTGATCATAGATATCTTCGCCAGTCCTCATAGTGAGGCTGAAGGCAATCTCGCCAAGGATGTATCCGTCCCCATGAAGGGTCCTGTCGGTCGAGTGAAACTGGCTGCCCAGAAGCGAGGGAATCGCTCGCCCGGCGGGTTGGCGGAATAGGCAGGGCAAGACTGCACTATCTTCTAGCTCTCTATATCTGGCGCTGATACAAGTCCAGTCTGGAACCCAGGATGGCAGATCTGAGATAACATTGGCCGCAGGATAGTTGATGCTCTGCCAGAATGCGAGCCCTTCCGTAGTGCGAACCATGACCCTGGCTGCGTTGATGTACACTTGTTGGACTGAGAGGCTGTAATCGGGAGCGAGCTGGCCTGACCAATCGGAGTCTACGACACCCAATACAGCGAATACTTTGTCTCTTGGATCACCGCAGTTGAGGTGAGTTAGGATCTGGATAGCAGACCCCATGTCCTTGATTCCTCCCTCGGTAACCATTTCTTGGGTTCTGGCAATAAGCATCATTATATCTCGCCCCCTTGGCTGCTCGCTGCCGTTGAACACCGCCCACATGGCCATATATTGGTGGAAATCTCGCCACGAAGCACAAAGCTCTCCACAGATGACCTTGCCTCGTGCTCCGCCCAAGATAAGCTCTTGATATATCCACGCCCTGGTGAAGTATGAACGGCTCAGAAGGTCGGTCGCACCACTGGCCGCTTTACGATCGTAGGTCCCTCCTGCGTCTATCGAGCCAAAGACTTTCTTGCATAGATCGAGAGCTTCGAGCACCTTCTGTACGTCTGATGATAACGAATAAGTGAAGAATTCTGCTGATGATAGCTGGTCCCATGCATCTAGGACTCTAGGGATAGATGCAAAAGCTGCTACGACCTCGGGACTGTCTTCGCCAAGCCACATCAGCACTTCTTGGGCCTCTTTGTATATTTTGGTCATCATCCGCACTTGGCTGGTGCGTTCTTCGACATCTTCTTGGTTGATGCAGACGGCATCGACCCATAGTGTCTGCACCTTTTGTTGCGATCTGATTTTTTGCAGCGCCGCCTTCAGATTGGATGTGATGAGAAGACTTCTGCCACAGCACAATACAGGGATGGCGCCAGTTTTGGCTTTCCACTCGTATGATAATGCTGTATATGAGGGCTCATGGTCAAGGTTCGCTTCATAGAGATCAAACGATAGAGCGTCAGATTTTTGCCCTGGTTGAAGATCTATGAGGCGAATGCAGCTTGGCTTGGAGAGTGGGACAAAAGTATAGCAGCCTCGGTTTGGAATATCAGAGGCGACTGAGCCAACCCCAGAATCATGGCTGACTCGAGATGCATGGCGCAGAACTGAAGCCACGCCTTCGTGACCCTGCATCTTGGCCCACGAAAGCGCGGTCAAGCCATTCTCATCCCTATGACCAACCTGGGAGACTTCGGCCTCTATCAGCATCCTGGCTACCATCTCGTGTCCCGTGGCAGCTGCAAAAAACAGCGGCGTCCTCTTGTGAGTTGTCAAGTGATCGACTTTCGCGCCGTGTTTTAGGAGCAGTGCTACCACATCTTCGAAGCCACGTTGGGCGGCTATACAGAGTGGCGACCGATCATCTGTTGAAGTTTGCATCGTCGCTCCGGCTTCTAGGAGAAGGCTTACTATCTCCGTATCGCCTTGCTCAACCGCAGTGATCAAAGGGGTCCGACTTGGGTCAGGGCCGTATTCAACATCGGCCCCGGATTCGAGTAGGATTTTCACAACGTCGACATGTCGAAAATGAACTGCCAGACCCAAAGCAGAGTAGCCATGCTTCTCCGTGTGCCCTTTGGCACCTCCCGCGAGGAGCAGCTTGAGGACTTTAGCTCGTCCGCGATATGTAGCCGCCATCAATGGTGAGAGCTGCAATACGTCGTCTGTAATGTTCAACTCGGCACCGGCATCAAGGAGGACATTAGCCACCTCGTACCACCCATTATAAGCCGCCCACCATATAGCGGTTCTGCCCAGGCCATCCTTGAGGTTCGGGTCAGCACCATGTTCGAGGAGCGTGCGGACCATGGACACATGTCCATTTACAGCCGCTGTGCCTAATGTGAGGTAACCTCGTTGGTCCTTCTTATCCGTTGGATGGCCGGCCTCGATGAGGCGCACCACCGCTGCTCTCATGCCTTTCTCTGCCAGTTGCACAAGCTCTGTTCCAAACTCATCCTCAGGACTGTGGCTGTTAGACTCGGAGGCTTCAGCACTGGCACCCGTACCATCAGTAGTGTGGGCGTTCATATCCTCGCTGGCCTGGTCGACAAGATTTTCTCCTCTGACTTCCGTACGTGGTTCAATATCTGTAATCCCTAGGATATTCTTTGTAGAGTCGTCGAACTCATCTGCCTGCACTAGGGATGCCGACATATCAGACAAGTCGAAGGCTGATTTAGCCCCCTCCTTGTGTGATAACAATGTGCGTATCACGGCATCACTCCCGCTTTCTGCCGCGAACATAAGCACATTCTTTCCATGGCATGTTTTGATCTCAATATCGGCATCCCTTGCGAGCAGGCTCGACACTGCCTGGACATGTCCACCCTCCGCAGCGGCAGAGATTGGCGTCTGTCCGAGCTCATCTGCTGAGTTGGGATCAGCTCCACTTTCCAGCAGTGTCTGAACAACCATATCGTGGCCGTAATGAGCAGCCAACCAAAGGCAGGCTTCTCCAGAGTTGTTTTTTGCTTCAATTTCAGCACCCAGTTCGATGAGAAGCTTCACAGCAGCATCTTGGCCCGCCTCTGAGGCGAACAACAAGGCCGTGTATCCGTCCTCATCCACGGAGTTGACGCTGACCCGCTCCTTCTCAAAAAGAGAGGTAATGGAATCTAGATTGCCTGATCTCGCAGCCGATAGCAACTGCTTCAAGCTGTCTCTGCTCGTATCTCGTTCATACCATCCCCGGGTAGCGGCGAGAAGCAGCTCTTCCATATCCTCTAGGTCCTTGCCTTCCAAGGAAAATGGGCAGATTGACAGCGGAGTGTCCCCATCAGCCGACTCTACTGTTGGATCTGCGCCGCAATCCACGAGCAGCCTTACAATATGTTGGCGGTTCCTGTTGACGGCCCAGTGCAGTGGTGTCCAGCCTGCGTAGTCTGCAATTGAGACATCAGCACCATGGTCGAGAAGCAGACGAATAGAATCCAGCCTTCCAGCACCCGTAGCAATGATGAGTGGTGTTGACCCGTCGAAGCTCGGTGAGTCAACTCCCATGGGAAGCTTCATGTTGAGTAGCAACCGGAGGAACGCGAGGTCACCTTTGTAGGCCGCAACATGCAAGACTGTATACCCCTCCGCTGTGATGGTGTCCGATATACTGGCCCCCGCCTCTAATAGAACCTCTAGAGTTTCGATGTGGCCGAAATGAACGGCATCTAGAACAGCGTTCATCCCGTACTCGCCATCAATGCTTCCATCGCCGCCAGTATGCTTTGCATTGACGTCCGCGCCTCTACGGATCAATGTCCGCACTATATCGGTATTTCCGGCGTGCACTGCTGAATGTAGAGCAGTGCAACGCCATTGATCGGTGGCGTGGATGTCAGCGCCGTAGTCGAGGAGGAGTTCAACAACGCTCTGGCTCCCACGACGAGAGGCCAGTATCAGAGCTGAAGCCCCATCGTCGGAAACAGAGCTGTCGATGTCGAAATATCCGTCCTCGAATTGGCAGCCGGCTGCCACATCAAGGATGAGTTTCACTGTATCGAACGACGACTCGACAACGGCCTTGTGCAAAGGCGTCCAAGCGGTGTTGTTCATCCAAGGGAGAGAATCGCCTCGTGTGTGGACGAGCATGCTAAAGGCATCGCGGGCACCACCACTGGCGGCGGCGTGAAGTATGGAATTCCCTTTTTCATCCACACTTGCAAGGTCATCTCCCGCAGCGAGCAGGACTTCCAGGACGTCGCAGTGATTATCAGAGGCGGCGCTATGCGACGCAGGACGTCCTTCGTCATCGGTCCAAGCCGGGTCAGATCCTGCAGTCAGGAGAAACTCTGCAATCTCGCCGTGGCCCTGCATGGCCGCGCAGTGGAGAGGCGTCACTCCCGCTCTCGCTCTTGCGGCGAGATCTGCCCCTGCTTCCACCAGCACTCTCACCACCTCCAGATGGCCATAGAAGGCGGCGAGATGCGCGGGCGTGAAGCTCCACTCGTCGACCTGTCTCAGGGCGACGTCATTTGGGCCATTTTGAAGGAGAAGGGACACCTGCTCGAGCAGGCCGCGGCGCGAGGCCCAGACGAGCGCCTTTCCCTTATTTTCCTGACTCAAATCCATATCAATCCGCCCTAGGAGCCGCCTTTGGACCGGGCTAGGCGCTTTTGCCTTCGATACCTGTTAGTCTGAAAGAATTTATCCAGAAAAATTGGCCTAGTTATGATGCCCTCGCCAATCGTGTTGTTTTGTCGCATTCTTGAGCGGGGTAGGATCAAGGCTCTGACGAAGCCCTGTCATCCACATGAGTTGTTGCTTATGTGAGTTACTACTTCATATCCCCTGTATCTATTCTTTTCTGCCTCTCGATCCCCCCGCTCGTATTACGATATTGTCGTGATGCCATGTTGTTAGTTCATATCATCATAGCTGTTCTTTAGAGGTGAGCCCCTCATGTCATGTACGTCTGCCTCACGCGCCTTTCCGGATCGACCCTAGTGGATGAAACTGTGAGGCAGGCTGGTACGCGAACCATCTCGTCTGATAGAGGAGAAGAGTGCTGCCTAAACTCCAAGCACTGAATTTTTTCCTTCTCTGAAACGATTGGCAGGCGTCGACTCTGCTGCGGTCAGGTCTATGCCACATTTGCTCCTACTTTCCTTTGTTCCGTCGCAGCTGACACCGGCGAACAGGGCCGAATACGAAGTTAAATCTTTCTCATGAACCTGATTTGTCTGATTCTCTTGTGTAACGGGCTCTCTAGCGTCGTGGCTCAGATTGCCTGCGTCTATGCTGCTCCACGTGAGAGCTCTCGGATGCCACCAGACCATGGTTAAAGTTTCCACATAAGTGTAGTGTAATGTGTTTGAGATAAGCCACAGGGATTTCAGGGCTAAGACTTTATCTGCATACCGCCAAATTATGCTGTCTTGGATACAAGTATCTAGGAATCTGAGCGGGAAGATGGCCCTGCCTCCCTTATGATCGGTGGCTCATCAGTTGCGGGTGAAACGGATCCTGTCACTAGTCCGAAATCAAGAGCACGATCACCATTGTGAGCCCAATTAAGTGCCATCTGCTTGTAGGAAAGTACCTTCATTTAGCCTCGTATCTGGATAGTCGCGCATTTGTGAGTCTGGCACACAATCGTGATTTGACCCACCTGGTATGTTTCATAGTGAGAAAAAGTGAACATGAAGTCATCGCCACATTTGGGACCGGAAAGCAACGGCCTCAGAAACCGCTCGCTAGGCTTCTACTGGCGATCTCTCAAGTATAAATATACAATGCCCTCCTCTCCGTTTATCTCGACATCCAGCATCATTCTCATCATCACTCCTCAACTTACACTACTCAAGTCTTCACGACAACTCTCACCTTCGCGAGTTACGCCACTACTAAATCTACCAAACCATCATCCACTTCATTTCCGCAAAAATGTCCAACCCCAGCGGCGGCCAAACCAACACCGGTACCCGTGATACCGTGTACACCGTCAAAGCCGACCAGACCATCAAGGACTTCGAAGCCAAGTTCAACTCTAAGTGAGCACCTTGAACTGGAATGGGAGCATCTTCTTGGGAGTCGAGGCGCTCCAAATATTTCCGCCAAGCACAGAGTCCCCATACGTTATTTCCCATCTGGTCTCCGATAGTAGCAGCTCATCAACAGGTAGCTGTTGTTTAGGTGGATTGGTTAAACTTCTCCGGATACTTTAGCAATACATCCACCATTCTCATAAGATCTGCGTGCCAAATGAAGTGAATTGTACCGTCAGCACGAGGCTGATTTGTGACACAAGAGTGAACAATAATATTTTATACAGAGTGCCCAACGTAAACAAAACCGACCGGCGCGACACATTATTGAAGTCTAATTGTTATTATTTCTGACGTTGGTTTTACGATACCCGCGTTCACGTGCCATGATGCGCTGCGCCAGGTGTGTGTGCCAAGGCATTATGAAACGATTTCTCCTCTGACGAATGAGAAAACAAAGAAATGGCCATTGGAAATGCTTACCAAATTCAGGCTGACATTTGGGTCAGGTGAATGCCAAGAACATACCATGCTCCCTCCCTATTTCGCTTTCGGTTCAACGGGGAAATCGGCGATTGCATCGGCCTTAGCAATCGCAGGAAGATACTTTAAAGAGAGGAAAAAGAAAAGATGACATGGTATGCGTGTACTATGAGGGATCATATATTATGGAAAATGATCCGGTGAACTGCAGCGCCAAACTGTTCTCCTCAACATCGACTGGGACTATCCAAAGTGGGATGTGGAATTGATGAGCAGCATTTATTTCTCATGCTAGGAAGTTAACTCTCGGATTTTTATTATCTTAACAGTAGTGAGTATGAATATCTATCGACTTGTGATACATTAAAATGCGTATCATGATATAGGTAGGCGCAAATCTACCCTGAGCAGTCTCTAGAGTGGAGGTGTAGGGTAGGCACGTTCTCTTGAACACGTAAGTTTGAGCCTTTTTTTGCAACATGGATGATGGATAGGCGTTATTGTCTTACCAACAGCATGTTGCGTGATGCAGGCAGGGATCATTTGCACGAGTCGTGTCCGCCTTACCATCGCCACGTAATGGTTTAGGATTAGGGCACAATTGGAAACTTCTTGGCATTCTGTACACAAGAAATATAACATTGGACAGCCTCTTCTCCCGATATAGGTACCGAATAGCAAGTGCCGCCTAGCCTTCTTCACCACCTCCACATGCTCCTCCCGAGTGATTTAATATTGGGAATGATTTCTCTTGCACCATCTACCCCTGGGATCATGCTCAATGGCCTGAATTGCTCAACCGAGATAAATCTTCCACTCGTAGTTTCTTTTACTCAGCCTTGCCGTGATGTCCTTATCAATCTTTGTGTTGATTCCCTTGCTCAAAAGTTCGACTGACTCTCCCTCGTCAGCCGAGACGGTGCTCTCATCCGCACCGTGCATCGCAAACAGCTCGGCAAGATTTGAACTTTTAACGACATCCATATCCAGCTGAGCTGTGAGAACCATGACCCAAATCAAGAAAACTAAAGTCAAGGTGAGTTGGATGACTAGCAGAGACAGCCACTCCCAACGAACAAGGATGTGGAGTTCTTGCTTGTATGCTTTGCCCTCGATATGGTTATCCGTGTCTGCATTCCGCATACTGCACGATATATTAGGTGTCTTGGTTTCTTGTAGTAGATACAGGAAGAACAACTCACTACGCTGTCATGGCATTGGCTATATTGTTAGCAGTGCTCTGCAGGTTACTCCATGTCCTTCTGTCAACCTCGCCTTCCGATAGCCGCGAGAACAGGTCAGAGCGGTCGGGGAAGTCAGTATCTGCATAAAGATTGGCACCGAATACAAAGCTTAGACTTTTACTTTCAATGGAATTGAACCCTCTAGGGCCCTCAAAGACATCCCGGAATCTGCCATTTAGCTTTTCATATCCCTCGGCAAACCTGACTTGAAAAGACCCATTACCACTTTGGCTCGAGAGGTTGAAAAAGGCGCCGTTAGGCCCCAAGAAGTCACCTTGTCTTTTATGTATGTGCGTCGTAGAACCCCTTTCCGTTGTGAACGACGTGGCGTTGTCCACACGAGCGTCATAGGTTTTCACGCAGAAATGCCATAGCACTTCAGCGGCACGTATGCTGATGAGATCCTCCCCTCCAAAATTGTTATATAATATGTGAAGCTGGGCCACGGTCGCCGTCTGGAGGTCATCCGCGTTGTCCCAACCAGCGACAAAGTTCCAACGCAGTGGCCAAAAAGTTTCCGTAGTGCTCAACAACGACACGTTCGGCTCCCACCCTGGGACTGTTATGTTTGATTGCGCAAAGGATGAGTTTCTGAGATCCAAAGTTGCAGTAGTATTGGCGAGTTTCGCAATCCGTGTATCCTCATACATATCTGAGATGCTGGTAGATACAACTAGGCTATCACTGATATTGCTAACACTGGCACACATTGCGAGGGAACTGAATTCAGGATACTCGCACTCATTTGTATCGCATTCGAGTTCGGGGTATGGCCAAGGCTCACTAGGCATTCGTATTCCACCTTGAATGAGAGCACGAGACATGCTCTCCAATGCTTCGATATCTTTTCTCATCGTAGTTTAGTAAATAGTTAAGGCTGTAGATGAGTTGAACGCAACAACTTACCTTGGAAACCTTGTTCATCTTGACTGACCACGGGATAAGTTCTTGCAACGGGGGCTGAAGAACCGGTCGTCAGTGCCCGAGCATTGGTATATGCTATCGTAGATTGGGTCAGGAAGGATGTAAAGAGCCCGGATACCATGACCAAAGAAGCCAACCAGCCGAGCGTGATGAACCTGACCTCGCTGTTAGCATGTCCCTTCATACCATGTTCGATCGGATTCACGTGCCTTCCACGCAGCGTCACCATCAGCAAAAGGGACCCGATAGGACCTCTGCTCGCTTGATCAAAGGTATAGAGATCCCAAAGCGGCCGGCGACGCGTTGCTATCCAGTTCCACTTCAGCTGAGAGAGCCCCTCGCTGATAGGAACAACCGTCATGGAACGACAAATGGTGGAGAGAAAGGCCACCACGGTGTTGAGCGTGAGCCCAAACCTCCATTCAGGCACCGGTCGCTTATCATACTGACGCAGCGTTATGACGAGGGCGATGAAGACCATTATGGAGAGAAAAGCCCATATAAGCTCGGGAGCCCATGCTCTCACATGTCCCGTCGAGCTACGATTGCGGCCCAGGACCTTGAATTGTTCAGTAGTGACGAGAGAGCTCTTCTGCTCCATTTGTTGAGTTGGGTCTTTGCTACAGTGTCCGATCTCTATCCTGGACGAGTTGGCGGTTGGGCTACTTCTTGTAGATGGACGGCCTCTTCCACATCAGATGGGTCGTATATTCCCCGCATCCTCTCTTGTAACAGTAACATTGGGCGCGGTTGGTTGAGGATGCGTCAAAGGATTTTCGAATGTCCCACAATCAACTCTCCAGTTGAAATCTTTTAGAAGTGGGGTGAGGATGGGTGAGGTGGTATCTACTCCTACCCGTATATGCATGGTGACTTCAGCTGACATGGATTTTTAAAAACCTGTTTCTTGGTGAAAAGGCACGTTCATGAGTGATACTTACTGAATATCTTTATTGTACTTCGCGCAACTGGAATGTTATAGGGAAAAGTTTGTAAATCAATGGTAGGCAAGCTTAGAGAATCAAATTAGGGTTGTTTCTCACCAGCTAGATTCTGCGACTCGTACAGCCCCTTCTAGATACCACTCAGATCAAGGTAATAACCAACTTATAAGTCCCGCTCTTGGTAATGCGGCCATTCTGGACCAATATCCGCGTGGCTGACAGTCGACAGAAGATACCCAACGGCTATAGGGATGCTAAACCCTGATGCCGCAACCTCGTTTAGGGCATCCTTTATAATCCGCCTGACTTTGTGTCCAGCGCGCCTATGGCCTCATCGAATAGCAGCGTCCGCGGCTTACAGATGAGCGCTCGGGCGATGGCGACGCGAAACAAGCCGACAAAGCAATAAATACAGCAGTGGCTCAGTTATCTAGGTATGCTTGTGTTCGAAATGTAAATCTTTTTGGGGGAGGAGGGGGGCGCATCCTCAAGTTATTTCCAATCATCTATCGCCCTCTCCCTAGTTTCTCGGTTTGATCAATGAATGTAATTGCATCACAAGTATTCATTGTGTTGAGATATTGGGCTCTGGCATCTTCTATGATTGTTCCTAAATTTAACTCAGACTTTCCCGTATCAAATTATATCACAGGTGCAAACTCGCTTGTAAATCCTCTGCAGACAGCCAAGAGTTATATCCTGAACGGAGCATACTATGTAATCTTAGCATAACATGGCGGTCGCCAGTGGTTGGCATGAGTGTAAGCCTGGCCCGCCGTATTCTGTTCTACTTTGTCTACCTGGAACATTAAGACCAGTAGAAAGATAGTCCTTTTCATTACCTAACGCCCTCATGATAAAATAAGGGTCAATATTTCGCGATATAGCCTCTGAGGTTCTGATGAAAACCGCGCTTTAGTCTGATTGTAGATGCCCCTACAGTCGTAACAGGGGCGATGATAAATTTAGACCCAAGATGTCGATACCCGTTGGAGAACGCGGCAAGGGATATCCGAATTAGAAAGACTGCTTCCGAAGTGGGGAGCTTCCGTGGTGAGATGATGATCTATAAATAGCCCCAGTCGAGGATGATGCCTTGAACCTCCCTCACGAGCCGCTGGAGACAGGCACGTTCTTGTTGATGGAAATGCGCCGATTAGTTATCTGGGTATGCAGGTGTATACCAATAACAAGCTCAAGGCTCAAAAAAATAGAACAGACAGCTAGATTTAATGGGTTACTCGTTTGGCTATTAGAGGCTCACCCATGTAATATGATTGCAAGGGAGACGCCTAGCGGACTTAGAGTGATGTCGCTCATTAACATGTTGGCTTTGATATATCTGGGAAAAACGCGGAAACGATTATGATGTGCATTGGCCGACTGGTGAGAGAAGCTATCATTAGACCACACATTCACCATTGCAGGCAGGGGCTGAGACCTGGCCCTGGTCGACTTTAGTCGAGGGCACCCAAATAATTTGATGACACCCGGCTGGAGCCGGCAATGAGCCAGCGGGGCCGTTCACGACAGCGAACACCGCGTCTACATGGACGATGAGCTGCTACTCCATGCCCAGGCGAGATGAAGTAGTACTTAACCAGAAAGTTATATAACCGAGCTCAAGACTCTCTTTGAATATTGGATCATCAGGCTCAACATCGCCTTCTAATCTCCTTCGTCTTTTCCTTTGTCTTTTCCTTTGTCTGCTTATTCGTTTGCTTTCCTATGTTATTTCCTATATCTACTGCTTGATTTTGTTTTCTTTTCTTGTTTCCCGTTATTTCCTTATTATTTTCTTTTCTTCTCTATTTTCTCTTCTGTTTTATTATTTCTTCCCCTTTTCTTTTTGTCAGACATTTCTTTTTTGGGGAGCTCGGGAAGCCAACCATCTGATCTGCTGGATGGCGAGCCAATGATCATGGCAAGCAACACCTGCCATCACTTGCATAACTGGTTCTTTTGAGCATGCAGGAGTATGCCTTCATCAGCATCAACAATGCCGTGATTCGGGAACCAAAACCCAGAGGAGCGCGAGTCGCATCCTCGTGAGGTGACCTTTTCCAAATAGGTCTTCACCCGATGGTCCAGAGCACCTAGCAAACTACACTTTGGAATTATTCCGGCTGGGCCGACGATATCATCAGATTCATTTTCACCGGCTGGGCCGAAGGGTCTATCAAACAACTATACCGGCTGGGCCGATGAGGCTTTCAATCAATTTGTACCGGCTGGGCCGAAGAGGCTTTCAATCACTTTATACCGGCTGGGCCGATGAGGCTTTAACCAGATCATACCGGCTGGACCGAAGGAACTATCAACCAGATATTTCCGGCTGGGCCGAAGGAGTTGAACAAAAACAACGAATCAGCCTCGCTCTCTGGACGAGAGGCGAGTCCATCGTTTGCCCTGGGTCTTGTATCGGCTCTATCTGAAATACGATAGATGTGCGACAATGCTTTGTTGCTGGTGAGGAGCTATCACAGCCATAACAGCTATGATCAAGCAACCGGCCTAACAACATTAGTTAAAGGTCTGATCGAAACTTTCATCTCAACCGAATCCCCAATTTCTTGATCATTTCGCTATGATTGAGACTTTTCTTATCTTTTTACTTTCTTATTCTTCTTCTCTTCCCTCTTCTCTTTATCTTTTTACTTCTTTACTTTCTTCTCTTCTTTTACCTATATTCTTCTTCTTCTCTTCTTCTTTTTTATTTTATTTTGGTATATGGGACTGGTTCCCTCGGTGGCATTCGTGTGATCCGGCCAGCCAAAGCATTTCATTGTTCTGAAGGGGTTATAGATACTCATGGTATGGGGTTTGGGTTGGAAGATACCTTGGAACAGCTATATCGGTTCAATCTAGAGTCCGTCTCGAACTACTACTTTGTTAATTGATTTTCACTTTTTTATTCGTTCAACTTATATTTGCGCATAAAAACTAAATACTCAAGATCTCCTCATTATCTGTGAACGTTGCACATGAACACTTGCTGCACTGATGTTTAAGCCTATAGAAAAAGAAAAACTGGAAGTAGAATGGAATGACTTCAAAAGTTTACTGTTTCCACCGTCTCTCGACGCAGAGTCTCGGCATCAGCTGGGAGAAGGAACCCATCTTGGATCTGCCTTCGGAGAGCCTCTCCGGCGACACGGCGATAATTAGAGACAGATCCATAGATCTTTAGTAGTTGTTCATTACTAAATGGCCATTCGGACCCTTTAGAACATCTTAGCATCTGTCAACTATACCGTGATGGCAATGTGCTGTTGACTTACCGCAATACCAATTTGGTCGCCCCTTGGGTGTGGCAGCAACCAATCTTGACAGAGGAGCGTCCGTGTGTAAAGTGCGTACACCGGCAAGGGAATTTCCATAAATATCGCGAATGATCTCATCCGTATCATCAACAGTTGTGAGCATCCTGCTGGCAGGCGGAACCGCGAGCCCCCTGACCCATTTCTCCATGGCTTGGAAGACGGCGTGATAGATGAACGAGTTTGCAAACGAGCTCCATTTGGCACCGCGTAGATCGGCGACAGAAAGCCTCTCTATGTCGAGGGTAGAGGCGTACCTACTCTCACGATGAGCCATGCCTGCCACTTCATAGAGTCGGAATCCCTCGCTATCTGGTCGTCGGTGAGAAGTCTCGTACATCTGGCCACTCACTCCGCATGGCAGCCGAACAGACTGGAATTCCGATTCGCCCAAGAGCTCGATGATCTTGACCCCTGGCGTGTCAGGGAGTGCAGGACCTCCAGATTGGCAGGGAATAAACCCTTCAAATGGCAGCGATCCATCGGGGAGTCTCAAGCTTGCAGACTGGGAAATGAATCGACGTGTGACTCCTCCTGTCTGAGATAGCCCGCTGAGAATGACTTTATCGGCCTTGAGGCCCAGCTCTCCAGATCGAAGAGCGTGAGAAGCTGCGCAGAGAATCTCTGGAGACTGCAGTGTAGCCGGCCACCATTTAGCCTTGAAAGAGTCATATGCATCTCGAAGGGACTCCTTGGTAACATTGGTTACGAATGGAATATTTTCAGCAAATTCATCAGAAAGAGGCCCTGGGATAAAGTGCATATCCTTGTATCTCTCAGGATCGACGGCTTTGATCTTGCCAAGGGCTGATGGAGCCTGGGAGTCCACCTCTAGCCAGGCGTGACCTATCATGATATTGTAAGAATTTATTTAAGAATTATGCGAAGAAGAAAATATCTGAGGACTCTTACCATTACGCATTAGCCACCTGTTGATATGACGCCATATACTTGTGCCTCCCCAGAGATGTGAGGGCTCTTCAACGACAAAGCCGGAGAAGTCGTTCTCGTCGGCGGGGCACCGAAGGAGCAGACGTGTGCAATATGACTCTCCGGCCGCAACACCGCTAATCATGTACTCGCGACTTACGTACCCATATTCCGGGAGCAAATCGACATGGTATGGTTCTAGGAGTACGGAACGTGACCCCTCGGTTTCTGGCAGCTCAGCTACTACTGGCACAGACATGGAGACATGCTGAGCATGAGGATTGGAATTTCCAACCGCCATCTTGATCGACAGGATTGTAGAGCCTCTTGATATCAATTGAAACTGAAGTTCAATTACCAACCCCCTCTCGACGTATTTATGCTGTGATGCCCGAGACTCAACACAACCCAATCCATAGCCGACAAGGTCACGTGATGTATCTAACCGACAGTGTCGGCTCGATACACCCGGCTCGATCTCCATGACTAGCCATAGTCGCTTCAGTTCTCTTTCTGTACAAAAGCAAGCCAGGTGGCTTCGCTTGATATTGACAGAAGCGCTCTGCAAACCTGTATGCGCACCTCTCCTACCCCTTTTCTACCGACTCCAACTCCGACGCTCCGACGCACTCGACCTGACGACTATGAACACTGATAAGGGCAAAGCCGAGGACGGGCTTCCCGGGGATGGGAAAATGAGTATGCATAGCGAGCATGCTAGGCTTGGCTCTGACCTGAAGGCTACTCATGAAGAAGCGATAATTGGACAATCCGAGCCAATAGCAACAGCAGAAGAGAATAAACGAGTGAAGAGGAAGATTGACTTCATTCTCTTACCGCTCATGTGTGGTTGCTATATCTTCTCTGTGAGTGCCGCAACCTTTTTAAGCATCATGCCAGCTAATTCAGGCCATTCAAGTTCTTGGACAAGACCATGCTTAACTACGCCTCCATTTTTGGGTTGAAGACAGCATTAAAGCTGAAAGGAAACGACTATAGCTGGCTTGGCAGGTTAGTAATTTATACCCGTAGTCTTGAGTTGTGTATTGACTTTCGGGCAGCATATTTTATCTTGGATACATGGGTGGTGCTATGTTCTGGCCTACTCTCGTGCAGAGATATCCTCAACATGTCGGAAAGCTCATCTCTGGAGCTGTCTTCAGCTGGGCTGTTATGTCTCTACTCACGCGTATGCTTTCGTCGCGGCACCTCACCCCCGAAGGAGAACTAATGGGACATATATTAGCCCTCTGCTTTAACTTTGCTGGAATTATGTCAGTGCGGTTCTTCCTTGGCTTTCTTGAAAGTATCAACGGCCCGGTTTTTGTTATCATCACAAGTAACTGGTGGACTCGATCTGAACAAGCGTTCCGAACTGCATTCTGGTTAGGCGGTACCCCTGTAAGTCAAATATCTTCAAAGATCTCGCAATTTCGACCGACTGTGACTTACTTGCGTCTAGATTGGGAACTTCATTGGCGGGCTTCTGACATATGCCCTGGGTTCGAGTAAGTTTGTTCACTCGCGATTGACTTGGAGGGAAGCTCATCATTTTAGTTCATGGGAACATCGAAACCTGGAAGATTTTCTTCCTTTTCTTTGGAGGCTTAACCTTGGTATTCTCCATTGTCCTCATGTTTCTGATGCCCGATACTCAAGCCAATGCGAAATGGCTCAGCAAGGAGCAGAGAGTCATTGCGCACGAAAGAGTGAGAGAGAATCAGACCGTCTCAGAGAAGAACCAATGGCAGTGGCCACAGTTCTGGGAAGCTCTACGGGATCCCCAAACGATATTATTCTTTATCACCGCTATGTAGGTTTCGTTCGTTGGGCTTCGCACCGGATGGGCGTTAGCTAATTATTCTGAACAGCGGTAACACCATGCCATCAACGTTTGCGAGCCAGGTAAGGAGTCCATATTACTACCTACAAAAACATTTTCTCATATCTCTCACTTGTAGTTTTCGAGTCAGATTGTCAACGGTTTTGGCTTTTCACCAACGGCTACCACAATAATCTCTACCTGCCCGGCGGCAACGATTCAACTACTTACATTCCTTTCTTTCTCCTACATCGCGTCTCGATTCAACAACATACGTCTCATACTAGGACTGATAGCTTCGATCCCGCCATTGATAGGCGCATCGCTTCTCCATGTCTTGCCAATTTCGCATCAGGCAGGGAGGTTAGCGGGCTACTACCTTACATACACGTAGGCAACCATGTGCTCACTGAACCCATTCCCCTCGTGCTAACAGGCCATTTATGCAGGCACACCATGTCTTTCACTCTTGCTACAGGTCTAATGGCGTCCAACTACGCTGGCAGCACCAAAAAGGCAACAGCTTCTGGGTTCGTTTTCGCTGGCTGGGCCGCTGGGCTCATAGCAGGTCCTCGTAAGTTGCACTCATGTTTGCAAGAGTACAGATAGCGTTTGGCTAAAACGACCGCAGAATTCTTCCTCGAGAGCGAAGCGCCCAACTACACGACCGCGTTTGAAATGCTGAGTGTGTACCATGTACTTGATCTTATGCCATGCCTTTTGATACTGATCCTTTGATTGTAGTGGTGACCTATGCTCTGATGATTGTTATCCCGATCATCCAAATCTGCTGGTATAGACACGAAAACCGCCGTCGTGACCGGCTTTTTAGTGTTAGAGTCGATGGCGAGCAGCCGGGCCGCATCGAATTCACGGACAAGTCAGACTTTGAGCAGTGGGAGACATTCAGGTATGCCATGTGAGACCGGTGCGATGCAAGGAGATGAGGAACTAGCATTTAGCTGCACATTGCAATAGTGTTGATTTGGTATATTGTAATTGGGAATCGAGGAACATAAGCGTCATTAAATAATAAATCGCCCAGTGACCTGAGACATGGCGTCGTAAACGCTCACAAAGGTGCCTTCTGATTGCATCCTTGCTATTGCTTCGAGGAGCTTGCGCGCTTTCTGAATATACAGCCCCCATTTCTCACCCTTTTTGAGTATTTTGATGACCCAATCACGGTGAATTGGATCTGTGGTGAGTAGCCCGGCCACGAATAAAGACGAGGGCAAAATTGAAGATGGTGATCCGGCGCGGGAACCATCTTGATCGACCTTAAGCTGATAACGCAGTATTGCTGAGATTGAAGCATCTTGATGACACATCGACAAGGGCTATATCGACTCAGCACTATGTGCTTGGAGATCGGGTTGGATAGTTTACTCACAAAGATATGATGGAGATATAATAGCGAGGAATGAAGAGCGGTGAAAACTGCATAAGATCCGTAGGTTGTCGAATCAAGAGCATTGTCGTTGGCTATATTCACATCACCAAGCCCCCGACTTCGGCTCGTGTCACGAATATGGCGCTCCCATCGCTGAATCTCGTTCTGAATATCCGAATATAGATTCCGCACAACTTCAGTGCGTATAGGGGCGGATCTTATGAACTCGCTTTGTATTTGTTGGTGGAGTTGCACGTCGATTTCAGCGACTCTCATCCGAAAGATGTCTGCCCGCAGCAAATCCACCACCGCGCCGAGCGAGGTGGCATCAGCTGAATCAGAACTGAAGAGAAATGAAAAGGAGGTAGTTTTCCTCAGTGCTTTGATCAATGCACCACCGCCTAATCGATAGCAAGAAGCGCGGGCATCGAGAATCGCGATACGTACGATGATGCGCCAAGCTAAAGTAGAAGTGTCCTCCAAAGCCCGTAGACCATGTGTAGTTGTGAGGATATCGACTGCTTCATCAATTATCTTTAGAAAAGCTTCGACGCTACCGCCCATGACGTGGATCATCTTGATGCGCACAAAAAGGGCGGAAAGCAAACTGTCCACCTCTGTTTCATGCGTTGATTTAAACTGCCGGAAGGACTCTGCAGCTAAGCGGTCGAATCTAGCGGCCTGCTCTCGGTGGGAATCATCCTCCATCGACATATGAGATGCTGAGAACGCAAGTATGGCATAGAAAAGTGGTGGGAATGAGAGGGAGCGAGAAAATGCGGAGATGAAGAGGTTGTTGGTCTCCTTTGATCGCTCATCTACTTTCGAGTATCCTTTGATGACTTCAAGATAATGCTGGATCAAATGGCGGTTCTGATCTGTGACAGAGGTAGATAAATCGTCTTGATCTCTGAGCGTGGCAGTATTGAGACTGTCCTCCAACTGCTGTGCCATTTCGGAGACATCAAATGGTGAAGGCCATTGCATGGATGCTTCATCGTAGATGGACTCGGCGAAGAGAGACGAATCCACAGCAGGCAAGGGGATGAAGTCAAGTCCTTCCCCTGCCAGGTTCAAGTCTAGAAACCCAGAGTCGAGGCTGAAGTCAGGACCAAAGAAATTTTCCTCAGCCCTCATGCTTTGATTTTCCTCAGCTGGTTGCTGCGACGGCAGAGCCTTGGAACTCTCGGCGACTTCCGCAGGCCGGTCCGCATCTTCCTCTTGACTAGCGAGTGCCTCGTTACCTGGGGCAGATGTAGATGTGCTTGCTCCTGCATCATTACCGTCGTCACGAACTCTGCGTCCGGTGGTTCGTCGACGTTTGGGTGGCGGATCATACTGTTCCCCCGGCGGAGGAGGTCTCCATCGACACTGGAACCCAAGCCTCTGACAGTTGGCGCAGTCGCCCGGTTCTTCGTCATCGTTCCCCACAGATGATTGCCTGACTACCTGGCACCGGACTTTGCGAAATCTACATGTGTAGCAGCCGGTTCGCGATCGCCTGTGGACTGGCTGCCGAGCCATCTCCCCGGTTGGCATGATGGGGCAGAGAAGAGTGAATGACGAGGAGAGATAAGCATGAGCATGAGCTACAGTGGAAGTAGCGGGGTTTTGAGAAGATTCTGGGGCTTACGGGGAGAGACGGGGGCCCTGATCGCTTACGGAAACCCCTATCTCGGCTATAATTGTTCACTAATTCCCCAGGGGACATACACACATTCCATATTGGATTGGGTAGAGACGGGATTACAGTTGTATGCTATTGCCGTTAGATATGAAAGTCGAACCAAATCATCATAGCTATAAGTAAAATAATTTGATGAATCCTTCCACCGGATACTTTTGACGGAATATGCCAGTCCCGAAAAGACTTGCCATTGCTTATATGTAGACACATACAGTGCCCCGGCTTTGACAAGTAAAAGTAGAGGCCAGTAAAGGTATGAGTGTTGAAAAAGTGCACATCATGATAGTGAAACTAGTGGATATGCTTCGATAGCTTTTGTATTGTTTCTCTAACACCTCGTTCTATTGATTTCTACTCTAAACTCAACTGCTCTGCCGCGTTCGCTACGATCCGGTCATCTTAACACCACAGCGTCTCTCAAAGCGTCCAAGAGAGCTGGTGTATCCGAAAGAAACGATCTATCTAATGGAAATGATTTTAATAAGGCTCAAACTACCATAAGGTGAGTGTGCTGACTGCTTGTGCCGAGTGATGGGTAATCAATACTTCAAGCATAATGCACATCGCTTAGTAGATGGAGTCGATTAAGCATTCTGAGTGATGACACGGAAAGCCTTCTGGCCGAGCAAAAACGTAGAGCCCACGGGGAATCCTCCAGGGGCACGGGGGAAGACGGAACCGTCGACGACTCTGAGACCCTCAACACCATGGACCTTGAAGTTGGAGTCAACGCACGAGTCGGTACTGTTGCGGCCAATACGGCAGCTTCCAAGGGCGTGGTGGCTAAAGGTGTGGTCCAGAATGTGCTGGCTCAAAGAGCGGTCAGTGGGAGGGTCGATGAAAGTGAAAGGCGCGTATGGCTCCTCCATCGCATTCATGATGGAGGTGACATGCTCCAGGCCCTCAGACAGAGCTGTGAGATCAATCTCGCGGCCCTGTTCAAAGAAGTTGAAGTCGATCTGGGGAACTTCACGAGGGTCGGCTGAGCGAAGACGAACAGTGCCGGCGGGGTTGTGGTTCTGCATCTTGGCAACAACCCAGAAGAAGCTGGTAGGAGGTCGCTGGGTTGTGCTGTATCCGGGGTAATGGCCGTCAAAGACACCGCCACCGCCACCGAAGATAATCAGATCAGTGTCGTTGTTTTCACTTTGGCTGGAGCGGTAGAGCATGAAGATTGAAGAAGCACCTTCGCCATAAGGTCCGTAACCTTCGACCCATTGGGCGAGGCAAGGGTCAGTGTCGGGGTTACCTGAGGATGTGCAGTTGGCAGCCGGGTTATTCTCCCAGGGGATCTGCGACTGGACATTAATGCCGATCTCGTAGTTGTCTTGCAGGTACTCGCCCTAGCGACTTGATGTCAGTTTGAAAACTTCGGTATCCAAATTTTGAATGTGATAGTGCTTACCACAGCGGGAAGGTCGACAACAGTTTCAATACCGTGGCTTTCAAGCTCCTCGCGAGGACCCAGGCCACTGAGCTTCAGAATCTGGGGGGTATTGAAGGCTCCTCCAGCAACAATAACCTCCTTTCTGGCCTTCACAAACTTCTTCTCTCCACTGACGCTAGGATCATAGCGGCGGTCAGCTTCATACAGACCCTCACCAGCAAGGTACTCGACTCCCACGGCCTTGATCGTGCCATTAGAGCTCTTGGATGTAACCACCTTGGTGGCAAGACTGTGGGTGCTCAAGGTGAGAGGGTAGAGAGCAGACCCATTGGCGGACTTAGCAGCGAGCGTTTCAGTGATGTAGTTCCACGGGCTGCTTCGGCGGCGCTTCTCATCGATATGGACTGGGACCTGGTAGACACCTTCCTGCTCATACTTGTCAAGATCAGGTCGGTTGAGGTCACGTTCCAAACGACGAATCACGTCCTCTCGGTCAGGAAGATCGATGTTTTCAGTTTGAGACATGGCGTTCTGCACGACGTTGAAGATGCCTGGGCGGTCAACAAGGTAGGAAATGTTGTTCCTGTTGGTCTGTAATGAAGTCAGTATGCATTCGGGAGTCAAAGTCCATGACAGAAGCTCTCACAGCGATGTATCCATCGTAGCCGTGGCCATCGGTGCCGGGCGGAGTGTAAGTGTTGCGCTCGAACTCTTCGTAGTACTGGACGAGATTCTCCCCTCTCCAGGAATCATCTCCCGTGGCGCGGGCGATGTAGTCGAAATCTTCAGGAGGAGGTAGCACGACGTTCATAGCATTCGAGATGGCTGAGCCTCCAACGGTAGCTCCTCGAGGGTAATAAATACCGAGTCTTCTAATGGTCAGATTCTATAGCCTGTTCCATTATATCTGGATATGTGCTTACGGCGTTGCGCCCTCAGGGGGGTTAAGACCGTACCAGAGCGTACCGTTGGCGAGACGGTAGCTGAAGTAACGATCGCGGCGGGCTTGGGTCTCGTTCTGATAGTGAGAAACGAAGAACTGCCAGGACATTTCGGGGTGTTCAGCGTTTGCATTGTACCTGCAACCAAGTTAGATCGACATTGGGAATGCTCTTTTATGTTTCTCCCCCTGTTAGATTTGGTTCACGTAGTTTACTTACAACCTGGGGACCTGTTGTAAGAATTCGTCTCCGCGGTCGCCACCAGCTTCGATCAAGAAGACTGAATGTCCTTCACGGGCCAAGTTCGCGCTGTGCTCCGTTAGTAGAAGTCTTCATGGAACATTGGAGTGAGAAGGACGCACGCAAGAGGACCGCCACCGGGGCCAGAGCCAATAACGACGTAGTCGTACTCGGCTGTGGCTGTGGCCTTGGCTGCGAGGCCTCCGAGGACCAGAAGGCCAGTGTTGATGACTGCCTTCATCATGAAAACGAGAATGGGTGAAGGTATATCACAAGATGTATTATCGCACTGCGATGAGTTGATGAAGTTGATGAGGATTGATGGGAAGGAAAGATATTCCAATGCCCTTATATAATGTTTCCTGGTTTCGCTCCCATGAACTATAATGGATCCTCGACAGCTTCATTTTCCCTCCTTCCCCCACCGACGTGGCTGACGAGTGACGACGCATGGGCACATCTCAGGGTTTGGGTTTGCAAAGAGGCCTCAAGCATAGAACTTTCGGTGCTTCCTCCGCGGGCGATGGAGCGATAAATCCGACGCTGTCTCATAACGCGAGAGCGTCAACGATGGCTGTCACACAATCGCCGCTCGCGCGAACTCGTGCTCGCGATTAGGGACACCCTTAAAGCCGGGGCTTTGCTGGCGGGCCGCGTCAAAGTGATCATAGTTCCAGTTAGCGTTTACGGATCAGCAACCCTGTGCTCGTGCTTATTTCTAAGCTTATTCTCCATACTTGCTTTGCTGCCCATGAGTATCCCTGCATCTTGGCGTCACATCTCCTAGGCGGTGGACTGACAAGCACCATACGGGCAAAAACAAGATATATTTGCAGCAATACCAAGAGTATGAAAAGGCTGCAATGGCTTGGTGTTATCTTTCTCAAAACTGGAATGTAGAAAATCAGTAGTTGCCCGGCTATCAGTGACTCTTTCGATCGTGGAGCAGAACCCGACTCGAGTCGAGTTGAAGGCCGAGCCGTAAGCGGTTTCAGCGAACAACAGACCCACGGATTCATTGATTCATGGGTTATTAGCCGATGCCGCCAAAACTGGAACTGATCAGGCAATTCCTGTTCGTGCTTACGGCCCTCCGCTCACCAGTGCCGGTCAAAACGGCACTTGTACAATTTTGTAAAATTAAGGTGAACTGGCGTTCTTGACCAATAAAAGTTTATAACCAAACGGCTCAATTCAGTTCGATTTCGCTATGCCGCTGAATGAGATGTTGTAGTCGGAAAAAGGGGTGATAGGGCGATGCTCGCTGCAGTCTACGGGCAAGTTGATACACATTATCCCTTCAACGAAGGAGACAGAATTACTATTCTGGTAGCATTAAGATATTTCTAATTGTCATATCATTCTACGTTGAATAAAAGTGACGTCAAATGCATTGTCGTCGTTGCATGTCGTGGCGCACTTGAGCTTTAGGTGATTACATCACTGAAACAGATGTAATTAACCAGCCAGTCGCATCAGTGAGCAGAATAAACTCGACAAAATCGAAAGAAACATTGAAGAAGACAGAGAGGTGTCTCTGCCGCCATCTTATATTTTGCTGGGTATTCCAGAAGCAAGTATAGATCATCTGATATGCTACTCTGGAGCATATCCGCGAGGGCATTGGATAAAAACGATGACGTTTCCCTACGATGATCAAGGTTCTAGCGGGATACACAGAGTTAATGCATTTCTCCCCTTCAAGCACTCATTTCCGAGCACTAGGAGTTGCTTGATGGGGGAAAACCGCATCGGGTGGACATAAGAGTGACTGCGCCACGCTGACCAGAGAGGGGGAAACGCGGACCCCGCATCTTGACCTCCTGGATCGCTGGCATGTTGCTTGTTCTGGCAGGTCCTCTCACTCATAAAGTGATCATTAACTTCCTATAAATAAAACCTAGATAAACTATGCACCATCAACAGAAACCTCGACAGTCACATTGCGGATGGTGCATGTGGACGTCTCGTATGACTCCCCAAACATTTGTCTGAGCCATGCCATTGCTCTTGGCTTCCCATTCTCAATCTCAGATACATGAGTTCCCACCGTGTTCCTTTCGAACAAAATATGGGCGCCATCCTCACGCCATTTGCTCACTATATCGTCGACCTTGTCCACTGGACAGACTTGATCACCAATCGCATGGTAGATAAACATAGGCATGGCCGGAGTTGACCGGTCGCCGATTTTCATTTGCGTCTCGTACAACTCCACCAGAGTTGGGGCGTATAGATCCTTCTTCCCGCCTTTGAAAAACGAGTAAATGTTCTTGCCGCTAAAATGCAGCACGGACTTCGAGGCTTCAGTCTCTAAAACAGACAGGAACTCGTCTCTCGTCTCCGGTATCAGACAGCTTTTCAAATATGCCCTGGCTTCGGGGAATTGAGCCGTGATGCCCAGCAAAATCGCAATTATGGTTCCAGCAATGGGGCCTTCGTTTAGGCGATCAAAGCTGCCAGCCAGATCATTGGCCATGCCGCCCAATATGGCCCCTTCCAACTTGAGCTCTGGTGCGTAAGTCGGCTGCATCTCTGCTGCTGCAGCAGTGGCCGTGGTACCGCCACTGTATCCCCATATAACAATGCTCATCTCTGCTTCGCCGGTTAACCGTGCCAGGTTTTGTACAGATCGGATTGAGTCGAGGGTTGCATGCCCAGCCTGAGCCGTCGCACCAAATGCAGCCATGGGGCCGGCAAAATCAGGCGTGTTGACGATCCAACCCTGAGAGAGGAGTTGGTCGAGCAAAGACGTGCTTGATTTCAGGCCCAGATGCTTGTTCTCCTCGGCCAGCTTGCCATACAGAGCAAAAGAAGGGCTGGAGTCTGGATTGGCTGAGTTGTAGGCAAATTGATAAGAGACCATAACCGCCTTCCCTGAGGGTGTGAAGTAAATTGATGAAGGGATGAGTAAAGTGGTCACGGCCCATGAGGGTCGACCTGCCGAATCAGTGGTACGATATAGAATGTTGTAAGCAGTGCCTAAGGAGTCCCCAATGATCGCAGTGAGATTGCCCGGAGCTAGGCGTATCTTGAGAATTTCTCCCGCTCGTTTCGTGTCCAAGTCCGGCGGTGCCTCGTACCAAGGATCCTCTGTTGGTGGTAGCGGCTGGATATCCTCCCTAATCGACTCCCCAGACGTTGGGTCATTCATCACTGGTTGGACGACTGGGAGACCAAAGAGCCAGTTCAATGTGACCATCGTTGTGTCGTTTGATGTGGCTTTTTAGATCAACCCGTTGAGATAACTTATTCTCTTATGATTGCTAAGACGCTTCACTGATATGATGCGCTAATTAAGGGATGGATTTTGTTGAAGTTGAAACTACATCTCACATCTGACACACTGACGTCAAAATGAGAGAAAAACATTGATGACTGCATAAATACGTGTACTTCAGGCTGACTAAACCAGATGCAACGCATGGGCAGTAGATTGAATGTAGCGTTAATATCAAAGAGCTATTGTTTGAACGATGATTAAGTCATATGTATATTTTTGATATAAGCCCAATGACAACATTATTTTCACTGAGTGTAGCCCTTCGACGCGGTATTTCTCACTAACCCAGATCTTCAGCCTCAATCCTGTCAATAGCCAACACTTTTTAGGCTTTCCCCCTGCGGCTGCTGACCCAACCTCTTATTCAAATCGTATTATTACTATTTGAGCAGATGTAAAGAGATCATCTTGTTAATTAGTTGATGAGATATGGTTGTTAAATCGAGTTGTAATGGTATGGGTTCCGGGTAGATTGGTTCCGTGGTTTGGAACATGGATGCCGCCTGTTGGGAAAGAGAGTTGATACCCGCGGCTGGCGAATCGGAGTGATGGTTGCGAAATTATGTGGTCTCCAAGCAATTCCAAGCCGACAAGGATGGATGACAAAGCCTACTAATTCCGCTAAAGATAGCGCAAGAATAAGCGCTAACAACATGAACACATTTTGTCTGGCGATGGGTGGATAACTCGGAGCCTTTATATAATATCCCGCTCTAGAACGAACCGTCCAATATCATCGAATTGCAAGCCGCAGATTCGCATGTCAACGCCAGCTAGAGCAGTTGCTCACATCACTTTGTGACTGGATATTCAGCTATGTGCTGTTTATAGTAACCTCACTGTGGCAAGACGTGCGTTTATAACTACCATGTGAGATCTTCTACAAAGTAGTAGTCTTCGGCTGCGCTTGGATGACTTCACAAAGCGTGGGTGAGAACTGCACAGTGGATACGGCTGCCAAACTGCCGAGGCTGTCAAGGCCGCCTTGTGGACACAGGTTGAGCCTGGCCCCTTTATTCTGGTGATCGACCGTACTCTGCCCAATCACTGGCAGGACTTAGATGAGGCAGCAGTGCCATGCTGATGTCCGCGTATCGAGCCCTACAGGGCATTAGATACTTGATCCAAGTACGCTGGCGCTTTGTCCACGTGTGCCATCTGCCAGCCTGATGTTGACACCCAGATGATGCTCTCAACCATTCTTGTCACCGTTTCTTCCCAAAACGCATTTTGCCTCCCTCTGCCATGACTTTCGCTTGACCTACCGAGGTGCCTGACTTGACAGACTGACAGCGCAATGAGGCTCATCGGATCGCTACATCTCTTACTATTCTTGGCTTCGCTTGGAGCGATGGGCAAGCCAACTTTGCACCCCAGAACTGCCAGAGCGACCGACTCAGACAAACTGCACCAGCGCCGTGCATTTCTCTCCGGTAACACACCCTCCCAGTCTTGGTTTGCCAAATACTTGAAGCTCATCCCCTCCTCTCCCCATCCATAGTCGCTGTACTGGGCGATTATCTTTATATCGAAGGCGGCGAGCAGTCTCATTATCTCGATTCGGGAAAAAAGGGCACCGACAGCAACGGGAACGAATTCAACACTGATGCTGGTGCAGGTAAGTATATGCAGACTTTGCCTCTCGGCGAACAAAATGCCTTCTGAACCAAGTCTGACGAAGTTTTTGTCTGTGGGAATAGATCAAGCCGTCACTCAGTTCATCCCAGTAAACCAGCGCTGGGCTCCGCAGGATGTTCAATTCGATACGATCTCACACGAAGCTTCGGACATGAAGATGGTGAACTTCCCGAGTTTCTGGGCGATTGGGAGTACACTCTACAGATGGGGCGGCCAGTTGAGCAATGGACTACAGTATGCTCAAGGCGACAAACCCTACCTATTTAGCGTTTCACCTGGTTCTGGTGGTGGCAGCGGCCTTACATGGACCAAGAGTCCCATCCCAGATTCAAACCAACTGGCGGGCTCAAATATGGCCTCGACATCCTGCGACGATACTGGATTTATGTATGGTGGCTATGCCTATAAAGCCTCCATGTATGCCGAATTTGATGACACTCGACCTATATCTGGCATGCTCATGTACAACACAACCACGCAGGCCTGGAAAAACTCGACGACGGAGATTAGCATTCCTGGAAAGACTTACAGTGCAGGGAAAGGGGTGTGTCTTCCTGGGGTTCTCAACTACTCCATGGTCGCCGTGATGGGAGGCGCCGATCTCGAGACAGCGCAATACCGAGCATTCACTAACTTTACGTTCTACGACCCCCATTTGGACCGCTGGTACTATCAGAAGACCATCAACCCTCCTTCTCCAATGGACGACTTTTGCGCCGTCGGTATTAAAAGCACCCATGGAACCTATGAAATGTCAGTCAAAAACTCAGAATATTCACCAATCTCAAGGTAGAAGGAGCGGATGGCAGCTAATGTTTTGGGAAACAGATTCTTGTATGGAGGCATCGATCAATCCGGAAAGGTTTCATCTGATATTTGGGTGCTCTCATTGCCTCTGTTTAGATGGTTTCGCTATACACTCAATGCTAGTGAGCCGAGAAGCAACCATGCCTGTGCAATTGCTGGGAAAAGGCAGATGATATCCGTTGGCGGGATTGATCGGACCAACAGCTCAGATGCTTGGACGTCCCAAGATCCTTGGTATAACGCACTCGGAGTCTTTGATCTGGCCGAATTGAAATGGAAGGATGTATATGACCCGAATCTGGGAGGCTACAATACACCAACCGAGATCTGGTCATACTACACAGATCAGTATGCCTGTCACTGAATCCGGAGAAGAAATTTGCTGACCATGAACAGAGCATTCGAGCAAATAAAGTGGGATATGAATGAAGTAGAAAACATGTTTATGACACCCTGTATGAGTCTTTTCAGATTTATGAATTGTTGAGAATTTTTAACTAACTTGCACCGCTGATAGATTACGAGAAGAATCCAAAAGGATCCCAACCTGGTAACGACACCGCCTCCAACAACACCGACAACGGGAAGAGTAAACCAGCCGGTGCCATTGCAGGAGGTGTTGTAGGAGGCGTAGTGGGAGTTGCTCTCGTCTCCGCCCTTGTATGGTTCTTCCTTCGTCGACGACGCAGTGCTGGAACTAAAAAGGACCAGTCCAGCGCGTGGGAAGATAACTCCAACCAACAGGCAAAAGAGCTGTCTTCAACTCCTTCGACTGACCTGGGCGCGAGCTATGAGCTTCATTCCACAACAGTCGTGGCAGAACTCGAGGGTGGCTCAACGAGTCATGTGCATTTAAAGCCAAACTCACCAGGCTAAGGGACTTTTATGTGCAAAGCAGTATGTACTGAATCACCAAGACGAGACACATAATAATTATAGTAGATACCTAAGACAGTTAAGTCTCATAGCTAGCAGACTCTTTCTTTTGAAGATTAAAAAACCAACACGAATCTGAAACAACCACTCAATCTGATGTCCGCTAAAAAAGATAATGAAGTCAATAATGCCTGTCAATACCCCAATATCTAGTCAGAGTACCATCGCGAGCCAAATACTAAAGGTTTCAGAGATGTTCAGACTCGCTGTCTTCGGACTCGGTGCCTTCAGATTCGCTGTCAACAGATTCAGTGTAAAAGCCATCAGGGTCAGAATCAGAAGGGTTATAATCATCAAGGTCAAAGCCATCAGGGTCAAACCGAAAAGGGTCAAACTCCTCAGGGTAATCATAACGGTTGCTGGCCTGCGGCTGCACAAATAGCTCCTTCAGAAACGGATCTCTTGCCATCATCACGGCCGAGTGCCCAGCATGGTTCTTAATATCAGGATCCACGCCCTCACACTTCAACAAGAAGGACACCATCCCTATGTTATTGGCCGAGACAGCAAGCATCAACGCTGTATCACCATTTTTATCTTGATAATTCAAATTTGTCCCCTTGACTTTGGCGAGGACTCCGGCCGTTCGTGGATTACCTTCACGTACTGCGACCATGAGAGCAGTCTGGCCTTCGCGGTCTGGAATGTGCGGGTTGGTCCCCGGCATGGCGAGCAGCGTCTGAACTGCGGCGGGACTGTCGGTGCAGGCTGCAAGGAAGATTGGTGTCCAGCCAAGGTCAGAGCCGCGCGTTTCTATGCCCGGGTGTTCCAAAAGGCACCGAATGACATCTTGCTGCCCACTTCTCATGGCCCTAAGTAATGGCTCGCGAGATAGCACATACGGTCTCCCTTTTTGCATGCCACCGTTTGGGTTGGATCTTGGGTCTCTGATCAAAGCGCATGCGATATCTTGCGTTTCTTCATATATGGCGTATTCGACAGGGTTGGGTCCACGTCGTGCCCTGAGATCAAGTTGCGGATAAGCAAGCAAGGTCAGAACCGATCTGAGCTGCTTGCCCTGGATTGCCCCTTCCAAGGCAGTCTTTCCCATCCCATCAATGAAATTGATATTAATGCCTGGAAAAGATAGCAACAAGTGAATCAGATCGGTATAGCCAAAGTAGCATGCGCACCACAGAGGTGAGTGATACCTCTCCGTCCTGGAGGGTTTCATATCAATTTTGCCAGTCTCGATAAGCATCCGTACGGTGGCTTCCTGGCCATTCGCGACAGCCTGAGTCAGCGCATCTCCCTTCCATATGATAGTTCCGCCGGATTCTAGGTCGCGTCCTGGATTTAGTCTTGATTCGCATCCTGGCTCCTTTCCTCGTTGCCGAATGTCTGCTCCAGCATTGAGCGCCATTTGGACAGTGGTTATGTAACCCTTGGCTGAGCCAAAGAGCAAGGGCCAGACGCCTTCTGTCTTGATATATTGCTGGTACATCTTCTGATTGAATTGAGCGTGCAATATTCGACACACACGGGTCAACTGGTTGACATCTCGGTATCGATAGACATGGCCATAGAATTTCTGTCCATCCTGAAATAGGTTCTCAGCAATAAGGTCCAGAACCTCCACTGGTACGTTCAACAGCATCTTAATTTTGGCTCTCAGCTTCTATACTGGCGAATCTCTCGTGTGTATCGTGACTTGGGGTCTTCGGCTCAAACAACGAGGGTATATATAGAAATCGTGGTGAGAGGCGCTCGCCTCCCGAGGATATTGACTCCACAGCAAGTGTTCTGGGTGTGATAAACACAGATGTCTATTTACGTAACTTAATAATTTTGAGAGAGAAAGGATTAACAAAGGTACTTTCTTATGCTTTCTAGGTACACGTGTTCTTTTGTAGTTAAGTGCGGCAGGCGAGGTGCCATGTGAAGGCACAAAAGGGCTCTTGGCTTGGAACTTTGGTGATACTGCTTGGTGAAAAACCCTGAGCTTCTGCGGGGTCTTTGAGCTGCAGTAATTTCCGCAAATGACAACTTTGCACTCTGAAATATGAAGGCACGTTCTCATCCAAGCGAAATGAAAAAAAAGTTCGAGGCATATCCCAGACGGTCCATGTTCCAATGTCATTGTTACGCCCCAACTACTTGAGTGCCCTTCCACTGGCCATCGTTATTGCATCTCTTGCTCTTATAGTCCCGATTTCAGTAATCAATGAACTATCGGCGTCACCTTTCAGGTCGAAAGATTCGTTTAGCCAAGAACACGTGGCCCGTAGCCAGTCGACTGTTCCAGGCATTGGGATCAGTTTGAATTACGACTATGTGTAAGTGCGCGGCCTGAGATTTTCCCATCTACTTCATGTCTAATGCAAGCCGACATTATACAACAGAGCCGCTGGTATCTATTTTGAAAATGGCACCTCTTTTCCCGTCGCTCGTATCGACGGGGACGAAGTGTATCGGAGCTTCATGCGTGCCACACGTTCTGGAGTCGGCAGTGGCTGTATGCCGAAGAACTCGTCTTCTCAAGTCTATTCTGCAGTCGACGAATCCGAATCCTTGGCGAGGATACTACGCCAGGTCAAGGCTTTAATAACTTCTCGCCTTGACGAGCCATTCTGCTTTGTGGTCGCTAGCCGCCCTGACAATAAATGCAACGATGCCAGTGACCCTGATGGTCAGTGGCACACTCACCAGACAGAAGTGTTAGACTCGGCTCTCAGCAAGGTTGGCTTGTACCTGACGCAAGACCGCATGATTGACGCTGCCTACGCGACCGCCTTTGCCAACGGCATGCTCGTCGGTAATGGAGAGAAAGACGGCTATGTCCTTTTTATCGATCGCGGTTCCTATGGTTGGCGCTATACGCTTCTTTATATTGATGAGGGTTATGGGGACATAGAGATGGATACTAGTTTTGTTCAAGAGACCGGGGAACTTGGATCACTACGTGAGGCAGCACGAGATGCCTTGGGCAAGTTTTTAGCCTATCTAGATCTTACGGATGATGAAATCAGGGAGCTTGTGATTTCAGGGGATTTAGCAAGCGACGCAGACCTCCAAGGCGACCTGATTTCCGTTCTGGGATCTGACCTAGTAACCAAGGCTCACGTCCGAGACCCAATTCATGCATCAGCCTTGGGTGCAGCCGCAAGATCTTTCTATAACATCAAATACCCCTCATTTGATCTACAGCCAGGTTTGGATTGCTGCAAAAAGTATAAGGGAGAGGGCTGCCAGCTCACTACAAATTCTTTTTGGAGGCCGCGCATGGTAATTAATTCGATAAGGTGAAGAGGTTAAATACATGGCTAGTCTTATCGACATGAAAGGCAATTTACACAAACTTGGTTCCCACATACCCTTACCTGGAACGTTATCTTGTAACCCTAGACTTGTACCTGAAGGCTCCTACTATATGCCTCACTACACCTAAACATGTAGTTTCATCGGCTTCTATACCGGCCAGTCGGTTAACCCTTATATTTCCATACCGTCATTTCACTTCAATTTGTGTGAGTCCAAGACGAAGTAACTCAAGTGACTGACTTTACGTATGAAAGAGCTTGACATCTAACAGAACTCTCTCAATGACATGAACTCACCTCTGACAAAAATTGGTCTAATTGAGCGCTGTTTCAAGTAGACGGATGCAGAAACGCACTCTCGCCGTCGCTTCACATACGTGTATTCTTACCACACGATACGAACATATGTTGGGATGGATATGGGAATTTCCCTAAAAAAGCTGCTCAAACTAACAACCATCCCATTAATGAATGTAAATTCATCAATTAAATCCAATAAGAAAACTGGCTCGGATAATCCCGAGCGTACACTCACTGTTCAGGGAGTCTAATTGGTTGACCGTAAAGCCCACAACCTTCACCTACATCAAGCAGTACGAAAGCCCAGCCGCACGCCACAGCCTTGTCGCGAAAAGACAACGTGTGGTAATTAAAAAAGGCACATTGTGATAATATGGCCTGTCCAGTACGGTGGCATTTTTCAATCTCTTGCAGGACCCCTGAAACGCGCCCCTTGCTCACGTCAGGAGCTGGTTGGATTGGGTTAATGCGACAAGCTTGCAAAACTGTCACTGGTTTCCAGGGGTTTGGCTTCACCTTGTTCGGCAGCTCGCATTGCATGGATGTAAGCGTTCATTTCATGCACCATCGTTTGGGCTGAGGGCTGAGAGCCATTGCGCAAGATTCAGCCTTATACTTATCGCAAAAGATTGTTACACAGTAGAGCAAAAACATCCTCCTGTGAATAAAGACGAGCATTGCATCAAGAGTGCCGCATGGGCCGCACAGGGACATCCAGTGACATCCTGAAGACGATGACTTTCTGTAGCGAATGTCCGGGTGGTCCGTCAGCTCGTCTGCCACTCAAATCAAACAAGGCCCTGGGAGTGGATATGGCGTGCCGAGATCCAGCAACGTTACGCTTCGTATCCCGCTCGTGTCATCCTGGCTAGCCGTTACGAGAGCGTATTATGGGCGTATGCACCGCCGTTGGCTCTTAAGCGACACCTTAGAAGAGCTGCTATAGCCCCCATCTTATATATTGTGTTCTTCTCTCTCACATCGTGATCTCATGCTGTTCTTTCCTTCTATTCTCAACGACGGTCGTATTCACTCATTTGTCTAACCACATTCATTCATTTCGCAAACATGCACGCTCGATCAATCATCACTGCCTTCGGCTTGGGCTTCTTAGCTCTGGGAGCTGAGGCTCGCTGCAAGCACTCCTCAAGGACTGCTTCTTCCGTCGCTACCTCCGCCTCCGCCGCTTCAGTGCCATCGTCATCTGTGCCCGCCGTTTCGACCACGCTTCAGACCTCGACCCGTCCTGCGACCACGGCTGCCCAGCCTACCACCACTTCGATCAGTCTCCCCAAGCCTGAGTTCTTCGACCCCGTCTTCACCCCCGCTTATGGCGCCGAGTTTGCCTACGGTTCGAACTTGGAAATCACCTGGGGTTACGATCCCTACTATGAGGGCACCATTAAGATCACCCTGATCGGCGGCCCTACCCAGGGAACCCAGCAGCCTCTTGGTGTCATCGCCTGTAAGTTTTGGTCCTGCAATCGCTTCTAACATGTTTTTGGGCTGACAGAAAGACAGCTGGCCTCGACAACAGCCTTGGCAAGTTTACCTGGACCATTAACAACGATTTCGTCGGCGCCAATGCTTTCTACGGATTCTCCATTCTTTACGAGAAGGACGGCGTCACCTCCCAGTACTCGAACCCTTTCCACATTAAGCACTAGGAGGATCGTAGGAGAACTGGTGTCCAGGGATAATGTAATATCAATTGCTATATTCTAGAAGGTTGGCGGGCTTCACCCGTGTATGGTTAGGCTCTCAGGTCGGCAGCTCCGGGTAGATCTGGGTGGCATTAATACTAAATTTATTTTCACCCTCGCATGACCTTCACCGCTCACATGGCCCTTCATGCACTGTAATTCTTCCCCGGAAAATGCCACCAAGGAATTCCGGGCGGCCGCTGGAAGGAGACTCTTGGCATGTGGCGAAGACGGTTGATTCGAGCGGGTCAAACACACTAGAGTCGGAAGTTGCCTCAAAATTTGCTGCGCTGACAGGGATCCGCGTACGAGGTTAGGTTATGAGCTCGTATTTAATTCTCTTATTTGATTTGAGTGACATGGCGGTATAGCTTAAAAAACAATAAGAGGTGGGTTAAGATCGCTTAAAGAACAGACAAGGATTTAGATGATATGATATTCTCATTACTCGGGATGCCTTATTTCTAACCTATTGGAGGACACACAATGCGTTGGTGAGGCATCGTGTAGTGCCTTGCGTCGGTATGTACATTAACTAGACCTCGTAAAGTTAGATTGAGGAAAGTACCGTGAATTCTTTGCCAAGAGTTGTTCAATAACAGTACACGCGAGATGATGTTCAAAAGTTAGGAGTGTTAGGCGGGGATCATACCACAGGACACCTCCTGTTAAGCCCGGAAACAAGCAGAGTCATTACGTGTGACTCCGTCAAAGCGGTGTAGGCGTTTTGGCATGTACCATTTAGGTTCCAGTTTTGGACCAGAGTCTTGGTTTCAGGATTGGAAGAAAATCTCAGTTCAGGGATTAGAAGAATAGCCCGATTTTGGGGATAACCCCCTCAAAAGAAGTCAAGCCATAGCCATCTCTCTGTAAAGCATTCTACAGAGCGTGTAAGCACTGTAAACATGTGGTCCTCTGACATTGGGAGAAACTATAGATTGAAGGCAACCAATCCCATGGACGGGGACTGTTGACAATTTTGCTACGATATCTATTGTTCCGCCGAGTATTTCCCAGCGACCATAGTAAGAGGAAACTGAAGGTGACTCAGCTACAATTATGTTGGGTACAATGTTCAGAGGTCGGAGGCATCGAGCTTACCCCTTCATGAATTCGTTCACGAATAAGCAAACAGGTATTCGCAATTCTCAAAGACACTCATCGTAGCTAGGGTACCTACTCAAACACTCGTATAGGGTATGGATGAATCGTCCCCTTTCTGGCACTTGGAAGTAAACCCTGTCCCCGCCTTTCACGATAAGCCACCACTGACCCTCAGCCTCGACCTTTTTTTGCTGTCTCTTCTCCGGGTTGCAGATGTCCCAGTTCTCTGGATCTAACTGATCCCGTGTTGGTTGCCACTTGTACCAATCAATAGCGGGCATAAGCGCGCATTACGCGCTCCACTCTACAAAGCAGAGCCTCGCCAGTGCTTCCAACCTGAACCTGCATTTGATCCCTCGTGCTGAGCTACACATTGCTCTTGTTTCATCTCAAGTTCAGCGCTTCTTAGCCAGTTCTCGAGAGGGCCAACCATAACATGTTCTTGAAAAGACTCTTCACACTTGGTCCCAGGAATCTCCGCCTTCTTCGCAATTCGGCAGTGCCCCGATTTCAATCGATGATGATGACACGTTCTGTTTCTGGGACCTCCAGGCACCCACCCTTGAGATCGTCCACAGGGCCGCCCTTGGCATCGACCTCCTTACCTCCGAGTGCACGCGAGTTTCCTTCCGAGGGTTTTCAAGTCATTGACCCAAATGACAAAGTTGAAGAAGAACGGTTGCCATTCTATCACAGACAAAGTTACTATCCTATGCGGATTGGCCAGATCGTTCAAGATCGCTTTCAAGTCATCGCCAAGCTTGGTTTTGGAACTACTTCCACCGTCTGGCTGTCTCGTGACTTAATGTCGGTTCTTCCCTCCCCTTCTCCTTTTGTTGTTTGCCTTCCCAATTGACTGGTGTCGCCTTCTTTAGCACGCAAGAGTACTGGGTTCTCAAGGTGTACATTAACTCCCTCCAAAATATCCAGGAGCTCAAGGTCTATCAGCATCTAGATGGCTTCATACCTGACGAAAATACAATTGGAAAGCCATTCGTCCGACAACTGCAGACTTCCTTCAATCTCAGAGGCCCATACGGCGACCATCAGGTTTTCGTTATGAAGCCTCTGGGTATGAGCCTAAGAACCTTGCAAGAATTCTACATCCGAAAAGATAAAATGTTTGAAGAGAATCTCGTTACTGGCGCCTTGGATCAAGTATTACTTGGTTTAGATTACTTACACGAGGCTGGAGTGGTCCATACAGGTACAGTAGCCCCAGCTCCAAACGCCCTACCCCTTGCCATTTATTAACTTGCCATAGACCTTCATTCAGATAACTTGCTGATTGATATTACTGATGACTCGGTTCTATCTAATATCGAAGAACAGGAAGTTGCCGAGCCATCAGCGCGTAAGCGTGATACAGATCGCTCTATATATGTCTCTCGTTACATGCTGGCAGGAGCTGGCTCCTTGGTTAACTCAGATCTGGGCCAAGCACATATTGGGGAAGAGCATCACGGTAAAGCAATGCCTCTCCCTTACCGAGCGCCAGAGGTTATCCTTGGTATGCCATGGGGTAACAAAGTGGATTCTTGGAGTGTTGCGCTATTGGTGAGTCCTGACGTTGAACCGTCGTATTTCTTTTACTGGGAAATGCCTTTACTAACCTGTTAAAACGCTTCCTCCTCGAAGACCTGGGATCTCCTTGAACGAAAGAGCCTCTTTACGGTTTATGATGCAAACTCTGAGGAGCAAAATGATGCACATCATCTGGCTGCAATGACAGCCTTGCTTGGGCCACCACCGCAAGAGTTTCTTCAATTGAGCAAGGAAACAAGCAAATACTGGGACCAAAAAGGTAATAATAAAAACTTTTGGAGTTCTTCGGACCGGTTGGCTAATTTTTTGACAGGTGAATGGCATGGTCCGGTCCCACTGCCTCCCAAAACATCTTTGAACACACTTGCCGAAACATTAAAAGGCAGAGGCAAAGAGAATTTCCTTGATTTTATGGATTGCTTTCTCTGCTGGCTTCCTCAGGATCGCCTCAAGGCGCATCAGGGTTATTTCCACCCTTGGCTCCGGGAGAAGAATGGCGAAAGCAGTACTTTGGCTGGATCTTAGCATGCTCAGGGTACAGAGTATGCTACCTCCAGGAATCTCAAGGGATCAGCCAACAATATTCCAGAAGCATAGTTCTAGCCTAGTTCAATTGAGTCGACCTCCATGCTTTGTCTAGGCTCATATCTTGCTCAGGCGATATATTCATCACTTAGTTGTAATAGGATAAAAAACGACACATAGAAGAGTAATTTCTTTTGATGGCAATAATGTATGAGAATGATGGAATAGAAATAGGGCTATATTGCCGGGCATCGAGGAACATCTCCTGGAAACCAAATTCACTGAGGGCAGCAGGACGAGCGCTGTTGTTCACGGCTACGGCTGATGTTTTGAAATACTGCTCCGTCGCCTAAGAATTGAAGACTTGTTTGGGCCATTGTGCTATCTAATGGCCGCTATTTCTTTCTATATCGCATAATCACCCATTTCCATATACTGGTGGCTCTGGATTCATATGTTATAGACACGCTTGAGCCCCATGGTCTTGCTTTCAAAGGCACTGTGAATACCAGTCGTTTACATACGTGCATGTCGAACCAGACTCGCAAGTGGTAGGTCCGGTCCAACCGGTTCCGCCACATTGTCCATATTTCCTATTGTTCAAAGTCACTAAGTTTCCTTTCTAGATTGGAGCAATCTTGAAAAGCATGAACTTACACTTGACCCGCAGAAGTCGATGTGGGAGCAGCGCTGGATTTCGTTGTCGTAGCAGATGGTACGGAGGTGATTCCAGTAGTCGACGTAGACAACGTTGTTCGAGTAGTAGTAGATGATACTTGGCTAGTACCACAACCGACACGGCTTGAGCCGATAGAAATATCGTCATACCAGAAGGTGTTGGCGTCGCCACCATACGACTCCCAGCCGAAGTAGATACCCGTTATACTTGGCTTATAACTGCCATTTCCCCATTGAGCGCTGTACGGGTTACTGGCATTTGGTCCGGCCTGGAGACCACTGATCGAGGTACCGTCCAGCCAGGTCTCGATGGTGCCGTCTTTGCCTAGGTGATACTCGAGGCATTGAAATTGACCAGCTTTGAGAGCGACTGAAGCCGCAATGCCGTTTGGCGACAAGTCTGGAAGCGTGGCGTCGTCAGTCTCACGATTGTACATGAGAATCTGGCTTTGGCCGCCAATTCGAAGGTGCTTGTTTGTTCCTAGGCCTGAGTCTGGCATAGTGATGAAAGTGACATGGGATGCGGTGAGAGCTGTAGATGGTTTCCTACACACGGATGCAAACTTATTAACAAAATCACGACGCATACCGAGACACAGAGAAAGCTTACACCCAGGCTCGGACGTAAATATCTCCGCTTGGCACAGAGGTAGTTCCAAAGAAGATATGACCACAATATCCGCCTGCCCCAACAACTTTCATGGAAGCGCTCCCGCCGTGAGAAGTAGATGTGTCAAGACTGATGCTGCCACCTTGGTTGCAATCAGGTGCATATGTCTTCCATTTCGTTTGGTCCCATCCGCCTTCGAAGTCGTCGGATATTTGGCCGTTGGCAAAGGAGTATAGACTCACCAGGGCTAAGAGAGCCGTAGAGCCCACCATACTGAACATTATGAAAATAGGTCACCAGAGACTCCGTTGTAGAATGATCTTTCAGTAGAAGACAGACTCATGACACATCTATGTCGTCGAGTGGCTTTATAACACTTCTTCCTTCCCTCCTAATCTTGCCAGTACTTGAGCTCCGTAGGATTGCCATCTAACTTAATTGAAGCGGAGGATCTATTCCTTCCCCATCTTGGAAGTTAATACAGGTCCTTTCGTGGAGTAATGTACGTGAGTAGATGAGTTCTAATTGCAATCGGTAAGCCGCCCGCAGATCCGGGAGGTCTCCGTAGGCCTAGGCGTACGAGATGGGAAATATTGACGCTTAGGTACTACGCATTCTTCCAGCGTCAACGTGGGGAATTGGGCTTTGCGGATAACATGACGGGCTTTTGATGATATAGCCTAATCTAGCTGTGGGACGGTGAGAGTCATGTTGGAAATTGAGTCTCGACTGGCCTTTTCTTGATTTGGGCCCGGAACGAGCAATATCCGAGGGATGTGCCGTCACACATCCGGAGGTCAAGCTACGCACAGGGGACCTTGCACGGCCCGTGGTTCCATGCTGTCCGCATAAACACCGCTCACAGAAAGCCGATTGAATCCAGCTGAATATGAGTTTCGCTTAGAGCATGTTTTTGTATAAGTGTAGCTAGCAATATGGATAATGGATAATCAAACATGAACTGATCAAACTAACATACTAAGTTCTCAGTGATGGGCAAGCATTCCAAAATTGTGGCGGATTTCTTCATCATGTTCTACTGTCTCTATGGACTGTGGCACGTCTAGTTTTCTTGCGGTCGGTTTTCGCCAGGCTAGCTCAGGGTCTCGAAGCACGAGGCTTATGAGTGAACAAGTCTTTCCAGATGCTCTATAGTTGATAGAAATGTGTCGTGCGTGAAGAATACGTTTTTTTTTCTTTTACGAGAAGCATGTTGCCGGAAGCCTCGTCGAAACGCCTGCTGTGCTTGCGAGACACCCGAAGAAGTATTTTGATAGCATCTTCTTGTCACACTGTTAGGTCAAGGCTGTCAGTTCTCTGCGAAATATAGCTCGAGTCTTTCAGAAAAGCGGTAGCAAAGATGATCTCAACTTTGTTCTCGACACAGTTAATGATAGGACGATTGATTACCTGCACGTACTGTTGGCAACCAGTCTTGCTCAGCCTTCTTGCAAAGAGAGAGAGTGTCTTCTACATCGACATTGGTATGAAAATCTTGCTACCCTTTAGTACTTTCATTTAGCTCCCTGGAGATCCTGGAGATGCAACCATACCATCGAGCTTGGGAGCTCACTGGGTGGGAATTTTGCCCGGTTTTCCTGGGCCAGACTTTAACCCGTGCGCTCGAATAGCCATACTAGCACTTGAGATTAGTTAGCTAAGTTACGAACCATATGGAGTATCATGAACAGGTAATTATGTCGTTTTCATCTCTTCCCACGTAGCTGGAAACTCCACCATAAATAATAACATTCTCCTCCTCAGTGTAATTTTCGGGGTCTAAGCCTATGAGGTCAGAAAAGTCTCGTCTACGGTGTAGATGGTGGCTCAAGTAGTGAAGCTTAGAGGACACAGGGTGGGCAGGGGGAAGTTTTGCTGATCTAGCTTATGAAGGCTGATACCTGGACTTTCGAATGTGGTTGCGATTCGGTCTAGGGTCCCATCTATCCCAGTGCCCGACAACTTCCAGTTTGCAACACCTACAATCACAGGGTCTCCGGCCTTTGGGGTGGGAATTTTCACATCAGGCTTGGTAGTCGCGCCAGTCTTTTCTGCCCCGACCGGGTCATGCGAATCTTCAACGACTAGCGCGTCATGTGAAGTCAATCGTCGGCACTATGAGCCAGCTGCCACAAAGAACATTTGCATTTAGGATCTACTGTGTGCATAAGCCCCGATTGCTAATGATCCTGCTGCCAGAATCCGAGAATCTGGGCACGAGATGAACTTTTCCGATGGTTCACTCCAAGGCAAAACACCTCTCACTGCTTGCCTCCTCGTTTCCCCACCAATGCGGCATGTTGATGATCTTACCAGCACCAAAGAACAAGAATATGAGGAGCATATTGAAGTTGAAACCGGCGTCAAAAGCTGCAGCCAGGATATAGTTCCACCTCGCCCACATCTCGTAGCGGTAGCGGTAGGCCCAAAACATGACCACGAAGCCACCCACAAAACTACTAAAGTAGCCCGTACTAATGTTCCCGTAGAACGTAGACAAAGCGGAAAAGTAGATGGTCGTATTCCAAAGACGGAACTTAGCCCGAGGGAAGTAGCGGTTCAAGATAAAGAATATGACCGGGGCTACGGCTCCCACGAGGAAGCCGTAAGGGATAATTTTGTAGATGTGTGTTTGAAATAGGCGGCGGGGCCCCTGTTGAATATAAAACGTAAGAAACTTGAATAATGTAGATTGAAGGGGGAATTTAGATGATCATGACTTACAATAAGCACATACTGGACGCTCATTGTCAAGTTGGAGGCCAAGCTCTGTGCCGTCCATTGATGAGTAGGATCCTCCTTCTCGCCCGTCAGGTAGTCAAACTTCGTGTCGAGTACCCATCGTATCACGGCATAATTAATCGGGATACCCAGAAAAGATCCAAATACCTGGGAGAAAAATACCGCCTTGGGAGGGATATGCATATAATGCCCGATCTTCATGTCCTGAAGATTCAGCTGCGCTCTGTACCAAGCATTACCAGCAATGCTGCCATAAACGGAGGCGCCCGTTGGGTTCTTGTGCCCGTTTACAGCGTTGACCATCAAACCATAAAGCAGCTCGTTGGTAGTGCCAATCGGTAGCTGAAAATTAGACAGTGCGTACAACCAACCGAGAGGAACGACAACAACAGCTCCCGTCCCAACGGCTACAAAATATGTCCAGATTGGGATGTAGAGGTTTCCCGTGGCTACAATTGTGACCAGTGCAATAAATGAGATACCAAATAGAATGGCAAACCACAGGAAGGGGACTTCGTCGTAAGAACGCTGCAGAATGCTCAGCTGATCGTCGTACTGCTCGCTGATTTTCGCGCCCTTCTTAGTAGCTCTCTCACGAAACTTGGACAAACTGCTGCTGATTTGCTTGTAGCCAAATATTGCCATCCAGGAGATCGCAGATGTATAGGAGGCGTAGTCAAAGAACATAGACCAGAGAACGTGGGTACTAACGTACGGCACACCAATCTCCGCGTATGCAGTCTCGTTGAATTTAGCGTCAGAAGTAAGGACGTCGTTGATCGGATAGGTCGTCCCATTCTCTGTCGTATCATTAGTGATAAAGTCCATCGATACGACTAGTTTATGAAATATAGGACTCACCAAGAAATAAACGGTTTGACATGAGCTTGTGATGCCACTGCCCTAGGCCCCCGAACTTTGCCGCTGGTAGCAGAATCCAACAGCTAGTGACAAACCCAAAGAATATACAGACCTGTGTCCACCAAGGTGTGAGGAACAAGCTGGTAGTACCGTTGAGATTGGATATGCTCGACCAATCCAGGGAAAGATTGAGGAATCCCATGCCGCCAAAGCCTCCGCCAACAAAATTCGCAACCGCGTTGTTTGGAGCCACCCAGCAAAGAAATGCGAGTGAGCCAAGCATCGGAAACACGAACTCGGGAAGGAACTGCCATAATGTCATAGCGAGTAGAGCAATGAAAAATATCTTCGTTTGCCGGCGAGATAAGGCAGTTGGATTTTGGCGTTGCTTCTTCTGTGTTTCAAAGAGAGCAGTCTGGCACAATCTGAGGGAAAAGGTGTTTGTCAGTTTCTTTTATGTGAATAATGGAGGAACAGTTGAGCATAGAGAAGTAATATGAGGTACTTACGATGTAAACCAGGGGTATTGAGGATCGTAGATTAGAAATTGCCTGCCGAGAGCTGCAAAACTATATCCCGTCCAAACAATCCCCCACATGAAGAATATGGCAACAGCTGGGTTTATTCTCTGACCAAAGTACAGTTCAGCCATTGACACGGGGGTATATCCTAGGTTATAGGTGGCACCTGAAGCCGCTGAGATGGTAATGAGGACATGCTCCTTGACACTGAACGGTCCTGGGTTCAGATTAAAACTCCAAGGGGTAAATGGAACTTTGATGTTCCATGCAGGCAGAATTTGGTGCAACCAAACCCCAGCATAGCTCGATGCGATTTGCACAAAGAAGACGGAGTACGGAGCGTAGGTAGTGCGATAGTGGCTCATCATACTGAGAAATGCCCCGGGTATCACGAACAGTATCGTGAGTACGAAGTAACGGAAGGTTAGAGTGGGGAGCTCTGGATCGTCAGTGAAACTGACCACCCGGCGAACGTAAGCGGGTATGTCCTTGAGTCGAGGATCGTCATTGTCGAAGGCCTCTTCGGACCCATTGGAAGCTTGTGAGGTAAAAAGGAAGGGCGGCTTCTCAATGTCATCTTCTTGGGGCTCATGACTGGCTGGCTGTGGTAAGTCATCGCCAGAAGACTTCGGTACGTCCACACCGGTGGTGGCATTGCTGCCTTTCTCATTCTTGACCGACATATCTCAGACAAGAACGAGTTTGATGGTAGACGTAGGTGATGTGCCAGCTCTCAACAAGCGGGTTTCCTGGTATAATATGCATGGCGTGCAGGTCAACATAAATCCCAACGCCGGACGGGGGTCTGCTCGATGTGAGAAGGACATTGGTGAGACAAAGAATTGCGTTATCATGAAACTGACCATTAGGGCCGGTTGTGGCAATCTGGGTTTCTCCAAAGTATGGAACAAATGCTACGAGGAGAAGAACATGCAACAGTACTCCGATCAAAGCCATACACCAAGTCCCACTACTCGGATATTCGGCAGATCTAGGTCTTCTGAACATCCCGATAGAGAAGCCAAGACCAGGGATTTAAATGTAACGATAATTTTTTGTCCGTAAATGGCAAGATGTGCTCATCAGAGCGATTGCACCATCACCAAAAGTTCCCCTCCAAGTCTAATTGACTCTTTGAAAAACTGAGCAGGAGAGAGGTTAGAGAGAATTGTTCTTGAGGATCAGCCCACCCAAACGCGCCCTTGAAATGATCCTTGACAAACACAATCCTGTAGTTATGTTGAGCTAATATTTCTAAATGGCCCCCGGGTTACATTGTGCAGACTTTGCATGCCGATTTTGCCGGCATGTAACATTATCGGGAAGTGGGAGACGCGAGAGTTTCTCCGGGTCGTTAACACATCGGTTTCATTGTGGTTACCTCAGCTATGATTTATTGGAGAAGTAAACGAGATGATGCCAAAAATAATTATCTATTTTTAATCTAATAATCGCATGGTTCAAGCATGCTCCGATAAAAGTAAGGTCCTCAGGACCATATCTACAGTATTATTGGCCATTGTGTCAAATATGCCTCGACAGCTCAGATGATGCTAAGGTCTATAGAGGCTCGAGTCAAACCATGGCTAGAAGAACAGGGCTCTACAATTGTGCCATGCATGGTAGCTACTCGGGAGAGGGTTCGTTACATGTTATAAGCAGGTATCGGTTTGCTTTCTACACGTGGGGTTATCCGCAGTCAAGCTTGGATAATGCGTTTGCCAGTTCGGTATAGAGGTCCTTAGTGCTGCGCTGCGGCCTATGGCATTGTCGATTTTGCTACTTTCTTTCTGTGGCACTTATCCATTTGCCAAGCTTTCAGATAGTTATAATTTTGTCATTGGTAGAATTGTATAGCAGCAAATTATGAGGCTGTGCCCCGAATAATGAACCCTGAGCATTCCTATTATAAATTAGTGGCACTTAGCTACTAGGCCGTGATCTAAACAATCTTTCTTTACTGCTAGATATCTCGATCCATAGTCTGTGGCTGTAGGGCACTTTCCAGTGAAGTCGAACCCCAGGTTGAGGTGTTGGGAAGATATCGGGATTGGCTAGCCGCTGCCCTTCACTTCAAAGCGTCGTCGAATAAAGGGACATGTCTTTCCAAAATTGGTCTGACTTCCTCGATCAGAATGAACGGAAAATACAATTTATCCCGGTTGCAGTCTGCCTGTGAGCGAAAACAGGATATCCGCTTCACTCTCTACATATATAGCAAAGGTGGAAGCTAGAACACCTCTGCAACGGATTGATCATGAACTGGAATTTAAATAAAAGGTTAAAATACCCGGACCAGATTCGAGAGAGCTAAGTTCGAGGGGCGTTTGCCAACAGGCCAATGACGGTTGACATCCGTTTGCGGAGGCGTCTGAATTCAAACTTTATATGTACTCAATTTCCCATATCCTTCAGTAAGACGAATCCCCAGGTCGTCCCCCAACTCTCTTTTATCTTAAATCGACATATAACTAACCTCACGATGCAGAACCCCAGTCAGGCTCCCGAAAAGGCCGACCCCCTCCATGTCTCAGGCCCCTCGCAGCAGTACGTGTACGACCCTTCACGGCAACAGTATGTACAGCATCCCTCGCTACAGCAACAGGTGTACGACTCCTCGCAGCCGTATCCATATGATTCCTCGCAGCCGTACATACACTATCCCTCGCAGCTGCATCTGCTAGATCCGCAGGAACAGCACCCTGCCCCCGCCTACAGTGCCGAGAACCCGCATCACCCCTCGGGGCAGGGATACAATGGCTTCCTAGGCCCATATCCATCGGGCCCAGGGCCGGTTCCTCTCGCCGACAAGCCGTCGCATGGCTTTGATGGGATCCAGCAAGGCCAACATCCTGCACAAACCACCAGGCCAGGCGCCACGGCCGCGATAAAGAGAAGGGGCCGCGGACTCTTGACCAACCCGCGCAAATGGTCACTCAAGAAAAAGTTGATCGTGGCCGTGTTGCTCATCGTGGTGCTTGTTCTCGTCATCGCCGTCCCTGCCGGCCTCCTGCTGAACAGAAAGCGCAAATGCAAATGCCCTGGCTGGTACGATCGCAAGAACAACTACTTCCCGGCCACATATTATCCGTGTGATGGAAAAGGAAAGGACCTGAACACGAACAGGATGCCTTCATGTAACTGGGAATTCTTTGGCCGTTACTGAGCTGCCCGGATGTTCGGCTCTGAGTCTAGCACCATCTGGACCAGGACTCTGGAGGCTAAGCGGTCAGATTGGATCCGCTTTGAGCACTACGAGGCTCCCAGGCAGGCTTTCAGGACGGGTTAATCAAAAGGAATTCCTTCCGGCGCTCATACGTTAAGCCCGGTCATGTCCCAAGGCCGCGCAAGAAGCTGTCTTTTCGAATCTGATTGAATGAGGGCCGAAACTTGAAGATGAGCGGTCCAAGAAGCTGTAATATCCGAGTCTGGAAAAACAGAATGTATCTAATTAATATTGTATCACGGCCATTGCAGCAGTGTTACCACATCAGAGAACCTGGATGAGGCGCAGGCTTGATTTAACCCACAGATAATTTGACTTGCCCCCGCTAGGCTTTCTTCATATTTGGGGAAAGGGGGGAACATATCTCTGTGCACGATCCGCAGAGGACGATTTTCTTTAGTTAATCTTTTACGAAATCTACGGCTACATTAATATTTAATATTTGTCTCCCATTGCGCGTAATGTTGGCAATGAGACCTCTCCAATTGCATCCCAAGATACGTGCAGCTGCAAGATGGAAATACTCGCACACTAGAACGATTTCCACCGCCATCCATCAACCTGATCGTCTTCCGTGGAACACGCTGGTATCCAACTTGCAGTACGACCCCCAGGTCGATTGTAAAAATGGCAGAGCAAACCTCACGTTTCGGTTTCAGCATAACCAGAGTGGATTGCTAAATTACTTTGTCGATTCTTTGATCCGGGTCATCAACGATCAGGCAGATGAACTACGCCGCACTTTTCCAGTAAACTATGAAACTCCATCATCCGATGATGTAGTAATTAGCGATGAAGTGGCCATGAGAATCTTACCTCTTGTCCACACCTGGCGGTCGCAGTGCTGGGACGGAACCTCGGACAAGCACGAAATGGGAACTACGAACGATACTGTCGAGTCGGAGCCGTGTTCGCATACGGAGCACGACAAGGACTGCAAGTGTGCATTGCCTCTGAAGGAGAGAAAGATGGCAGCCTTCCTCAGACAGTACGAGGAGAATGATTGTTATTGCTTTATGCAAGTAAACGGCGATGCCTTTTTCAACCTCGAGATCACCAAGACTCTTCTGATACAGGGAGAAATCGACACAATTTTGAAAATCTTTTCACATCCAGATGTTGATTATTCCGAATGGTGGAACCAGGCGGAATGCCATTGCAATGTGAGCGAGTTCAACATTGGGTTAGATCAAATCTACAACATAGCTTTGAGATCATACGTTACCCTCAATGCACTTCTTCATTTTCCCCAGCTGTGGGACCATGCATTATCTCATTCAGAGGATGCCAATGATTACCGGCAACTGTTAGCTTACAAAAAGATGGTAATGGAAACCACGAAGACGAATCCGACGACAGAGGTGGCTACATATCCACACAGGCAATTCTTTGGCATAACACGGCCCCAATCCAATGGTTTGACGGGTCTCAGGGAGCCAATACCCTGGGAGGAACCCTCAAAGTCTGGGAAGTACTCAAACTTAGAAGTAGTTGGAGTACCTCGTCGACTAGTTGTGCCTCACCATCCATTTCATCCTGACAACTTGGAGAAGCTGCACCTGTATCTTGAGTATTGCTGGAAGCTGATTCTGAGATGCGTCCTACTAGACCGAGCCCAGGATCTCAGCTTTGGAGACGAGATTGATACGATCACCAAGATAGTGAACGATCTGGGCTCTTGTGGTTGTTGCGGAGGCACGAGCGCTATGAAATACGGGCCATACGGGGGAGAATCACAAAGATGGATGCATAGGTTCGTTTAAATAAATACCACATCTTAACCTAAGAAGTCAGGATCATTCGTGAGCAAGACTTGCCCCTATCATAGACTAGCCGCACACCCACTGGTGCTCTTTGAGATGATATTGTTTGCGTTGGCGGTTCATTAATCGCCAGAAGTTTGGGTATCTCGTCACGATTCTCAGAAGTGACAACGAGCAAAGGCATAGAGTAGAAAGGAAGAATATAGATATACACATTCGGATTCAAATTGGCGTACATAAGCCAACATCTTAGTCGTAGGCTCGAGTCGTAGATCAGAGAACAAACTGCTATATACTAAAAGATCTAACTTCCATATTGGAGCAGTGTGATAGGATAGCCTACCGTCGTGCGAAATCAAGAAAATCCACTCCACGTTTTCTTCACAATCTCCCAATACCGATGCTCGTCTGTTCTGGCATGTGCCACGTGAGCCGAGTTCTCAAATCTCTCTAGTTTAACAGAGAATCCCTTCGCCTCGGCATCGGCCGCATGGCTCTCGACGCCTTTGTCGTCAATCAACACATCGGTACCGCTGTAGATGTATACGCGGTGGGCCTCAGTCTCGACAGGCTTATTGTTATGAGCCTTTGCCCAGTCACCCGACGTGGTCACAAGGCCCAAGGCAACTAAGACGGACCATCCGATAGCCCAGATGTAGAGGAAAGGTGTAGCTACTATCCGCTGGAATGGCGACATGCCGAGGCTCACGAACGTCACCGCATGGCCAACACTGTAGACACTCGGGCTGGAATCAAGAATCATGGCATGTCGGGGAAAATGCTCGCCAGGACCCGCTGAAGCGGCGAACTGTTCATAGAGATTGGCAATGCTGCCGGAGCCACCGTTGGAAAAGAGGTGAATCAAGACCTCGGGCGACGAGGGCAATGTTCCTGGCGGGTGGACGTCACGAATAACAGGAATCGCAGCTTTCATGGCTGGCCCGATCCGTGATGTTCTATAGATCTCTGCTGTCGTATTCTTGAGGAGCAGAATCTGGGCTCTGGGATACAACGCCTGGTATTTGACGATGTACTTGGCTATATGAACATCTCTGGCATCTGTCCAGCTAGCAACGATGATGAGCCGCGGTTGTTTGTTCGTAGAGCTGGAACTAGATTTCTCTATCTTCGGTGGGCGGTATAGTGAGACCAGTCGCCCCAGTCGCTCCATGAAGAAGAGCGGTTTCGGCGCTGAGACTCCCGGGGCTGGTTGCATGGTTCTGCCGGGACCGAGACGCCGTTTCCTTGAAGAGATGGACTAAATTACCTACTGTCGAAGATGAGAGAATAGAGTCTAAGTGTTGGCTTTAATCAACAAAGAGAATAACCCACATTTACAATGTAGAAGGAATGTTGTGAAAACTTGAAATACCTGTCTGACCAAAAGTGACGGCTTTTTAATACGAGCACCCCTGCCGCCTTGTGGGAATAGCCAAAGCATCAGCAGCTTATTCATGAAAATACTAGAAACGGTAATGTTGAGCGAGATACAATCCACAACATCTAACTGCATTCATACACAGGAATATTCACCAGACTCATAACAGTTTACGCGTTTCATCCGAGGAATATTCGACTCATCTAGTCTCCAGAACCAAGGAAGGTTGGTAGTTGGAGTCGCCTAGATCTTTGGCCGAGATCAAAAGTTGGATTGCTGTGGCCACGGGTACAGCCCACCCACTTTACGCTTAACAGACCCTTGCTGGCTGCTGTTTCTCATTTCGTTGCAGACTCGATTTATTGCTTGCTTCGATTATTTTTTGACAAAAATTTTTACGAGCTACTGGCATTATACTAGGCACCTACGTATATATAGCCACACCTAAAATGTCATACGTGACTTGTTTCAAAGGAGGGCATCTTGGCAGATCTTTCTTATTTGTCAGTTTACGACGTCAAAATAGCCACATTTTATTGCATGAATGCAAAGTCTCTCCAAGCCACGTATGGAGAAAATCGGGGTTCAATTCTTCATTGCCACCGCATGGACCTCACAACTGGAAATTCATTTCGATCGGCACTTTATCAATCATCAAGCTCTCCAATTTCCAGGTCTTCTTGCCGCTTATTTCTTTTAACTACACAGCCATGCCATATCGAAGTCGCCATGGCCGCCATAGAGGGTCCGCACCGGCGTTGATGTGCTACCGAGGGGACACTCGGAAAGCGTATCTCAATACACCGCTGGAGCGCAACGAAGAGTACGAGGCAAAATTACAACAGATCAAACGATGTCGCGGTACCCTCAGTCAAGAAGAAATAGAACTTCAGGATGAACTTATGGCTATGGAAGCCGATCAACGGGACACCAGATGCGCAGCTCTAAAAAGAGAGATCGAGTCGTATTTTGACAAACCTAAGCCCTTCCCACCGCCACTACCGCGATCCAGTATTTGGCTAGAACACACCTATCCTTATAACTATCGAATTGAGCACATGCGAATGTTCTATCTGGCCTGCCAAGAGGGGAGACTCAATGATGTTGAGGAATGGTTGAGGGACAGGCGAGATATGCTCAGTCCGATTGGGCTTCGAGATGGACTGGACGTAGCCGCCATGGGTTCTCAGGTTCACGTCGTCCGATACTTTATAGAGGAAGTAGGCGTTGGTATTACGGGTGCTGCTGTGATGTACGCGTGCAGGAACCAGTCTTTGCCTCTCTTTGAGCTGTTTATACAGCATGGCTACCACCCGAATCAGCAAGTCCCTAGTAATTGCGGTAGCTTTGGAACAGCGCTACTTGACTGTCTTGGGAGTGAGGATATCACGCGTCTTCTGCTCGAGAATGGGGCTGATCCAAACGCGGCGCCGTTCATGGACGGCCGTCGTCATATGTGGGGTCAGCAGTCGACTGTTCCTATGGACAGGACATCTGGTTTGCTGTTGGATAAAGCTGTCGAGAAGCACAGCTTCGCTGTTGTTAAGCTTCTTCTTGAGCACGGCGCCGAGGTGAGATATTCGCGACCTTTGGAACGGTTAATACGCTACCGCGGTGAGTATCTTCGCTCCGTTGGTTTGGATGATGACTGGCGGCCGCTCATCGAGATGCTGTTGAGCTATGGTGCGGATATCAACGCAGTAACCTATGGCGGTGGCACGGCCCTTTCAGCAGCCCTACACCGCGGGCGATGGGATGTAGTCGAGTTTTTGATTCAGAACGGTGCCGATGGTAGGGTTGTTACTCCAGTGTCCAAAAAGGATTCCTTCGCTTATGCCGCCGAGGGTGCTCAGGTCGAATGGGAGATTACAAACGAGCTCAAGGAGTACTTGGATTATCTTTGCGGCTCGGATTCCAGTTCGATCGCGAGTCATGTGCCCCCTCCCGGAGTTGATCAAAATCCTTTGGTTAAAATGTTCATCAAAGTGAAGACCAAAAGAGACGAGGCAGGAGGACAACATGATAGGAAGTGATAAGGCCAAAGACATCGAGGCTACGTCCTGGAACATAACGGAGAGGATATATCATCGTCCTAGACAGCATATATGCTTCAAACCTGGAATCTGTAAACCCGCGTTGCCTGGTTATGGTGAACGCTTCTTCTTGAATTTAGCAAAGAAATAGTTAGTTCCGATACACATGGTTTTAATTAACTTTCTTCCAGGCTTCGAGTCCCTGTTTCTTTCTCTCTCCCTCATATCGAACCAGGTCAGGGATCAGTTCCGTTAGCTCTGGGCCCTTGGGCTCCCAGCCAAGAAGCTTCTTTGCCCGCCTCGCCGCACCCTTGCTGTTAAGGCCCCAGGTTATAGGTTCCATGCCGTACTTCTCCTTGGCCGTATTAACAGTAAGTTGAGTCGTTTTGGGCACCTTGATATAGCCCTGCTTATAGGCTTCTTCGGCAATAGCCTCGGCGATTTTATCCCATCGATGAGTCCCACTCGCAGCAAAGTAGTAGCTGTTTGGGCCAAAAACCTCCTTATTAGGATCATGAGTCCCCGATTTATTGGCATGCTGCACGAGCAGTGTAATCAGGCTGGACAGGTCGTGAATATGGATGTGGTCCCATTCCGCAAGGCCATCTCCAATAACAGGCGCTTCGCCGTTTTCGATTGTCAAGGCGCTGAGCAAAGGAATCTGACGACTTCGCTGGCTGATGGGACCTCTTCCAATGCCGTAAATCGTTGGGGGGCATACAATGGCAATTTTGACCGCCTCTGGATCCTTGCTGGCCTCCGCGAGAACGATTTTGTCAACATTACGATGCCAGGCGTAGTCGGGAAGATTTAATATAGCGTCAATGCCATCTAAATCATCATACGCCTGTTCTGGCAGCGGCTTTTGTCCAAAGCGCTGGTGCTCCCAGTCATACCAGGTAAGGATTCCCGTACCGCCGATGTGAATGTAATATCCAGGGTTGGAGTGCGAATGCGTGGCCCGGAGGCCATCCGCGATGGCTTGGGCCGAGGCTGGATGATCAGACGAATCTGCGGTGTCTATTCAATCCCGTTGTTAAATAATAGTTCAGATTACATTACTCGGGGGTGGTGACATCTTCTCACGGATGACGATGTCGGCTGTAGATGCAGCATTCACGATGATTTCGGTATCATCTAACGAACCGATGACAACCTTGATATCGGGGTAGGCTTCTTGAATCTGCTTAGCCTTCTCTTTATCTCTGATCAGGACGGAGATCTCCCAGTCGGGCTGGGCCTTGTGCACTGCGTAGAGTGCATCGCCGCCAATGAACCCGGACGCCCCGGTGCTTAAAGAAAAGTGTGAGCGGAATAGGGCTGGCGAGCAGCGGATAGTCGAGGGGTGGAACTTACAGGAAAACCTTCTTGATTGGCATTCTCGTAAAAGCTTTCTTTTACTCGTGATAGACACAAAGATCAGGTATACGGAGAAAACGGGAATCTCGCGAGGCATTTATCATCGTTGATTTATGATGTTACCAATCCCCACCTCCCCCGCAGATATGAACAAAAACGTCATCGACAACAAACGTCATGAGAGTTTCGTATGCAGCGAAGACGCAACACAAAAGAATACTAGCCTCAATAATGATACAATCAGCTTCGAACCTTAACACACGCGTCAGCTCGTTCATGAGAAGAATCGAGCTTCCTGAACGGGTGACCTTGATTGCCATACGAGTGCAAATACGTTTTAATGTGAGGCTTCAGGTATTTCAAGGAGTGATGTAGCCAGCGCGGTACCTATACACACAAGGAGGTTCAGTTTTTTCTAGGCACAATGTTACTCTTACGCGATTACGCATGTAAGTAAACCCTCTAGGTGGTGTTGCTTCGACACTCGTCGTTACGTTTAGCTACCTACTCACAGTTACTATTACAGGGGATGAAGAAAATTCAAGATGAAGATCAAACGTATTTCCGAGGGTATCGACACATGGTGAATGAATATTTGTTTGTGAATATATACTTGTTTGTCGTAAATCTTCATTGACTTTCGAAAGGCTTGGGTTGACTTCTGCAAATCCCCTGTTGATGTGACACCTTAACCCACTCCACTGTCCCAACTCTTCCTTGGCTTAAATTCGCTCTCAAGAGGGCCAACTTTCAGAGTCTAGATATCTTTTGGTACATTGCTTTAGCAGCTTGACTTTGTAAAGCTGAGACTCAAAGGATAACGTTGCTTGGGTCGTGGTGTCCAACGATCGGTTTTGGTCTAAACGGTGGACCAGCTGACAACAGCAGTTCCGGTCAGGGGTGCACAAGTGTTTCCTGACGCTCGGATGACGATGCTGCCAGTGCAGTCAGCTCCAGTCCAGCCAGCGATGGAAGCGCTTTCACCCCTCAGTGCGATAGAGCCGGAGCCAGCAACAGCTTTGTTGACACAGGTGCCGTCATGGAAAATATTGACACCATCGCTATTTCCAGAACAATCGTTGGTAGGGAAGTAGGAAGCGTAGAAATCAGCGGCCGAGACGCTGGAAGCAGCAGTAAGTGCGAGGACTGGGAGTGAAAACCTCATGTTGATGTTTGACAAAGCTTTTAGTTGCGAGGTCGCTGCGGGGGTGATCAACGTATATCGTTACTGACTGAAGATGGCTAAAGTCTACGAAACAACTTCAGAATAATGAGTCGAGCAACATTATATATTGAATTAAAGTACAAGGGGTTGTCGCAACCAACAACTGACGGGCGGGGGTTCCCATCCTGATGTTTTGGCCACATCTTCTCGGGGATCTAGAACGTATGTTGTCCGAGTATATTCAGCATCAGCTTTGCAATACAGTTTGCCGCAAAAAATAATTTCCAGACAGGGATTCTCATCCCGATACGTTGACCACATCGCCTTAGGGATCTAGAAGGTAATATCCGAGTATATCCAGCATCAGTTTTGCCACTGAAGGTATCGAGTTTGAGATCGGACTCAAGCAAACAGTATGAACATTTCCTATTACAGTTGCATTGTGCGCCGCAACTGCCGTGGCAGTGGGTATTATCCCATAAAGCAAGGGCCTGTTCTCCTCCTTTTAAATTAGACTTCCGCTTTAGTAAGGTGTTGGTCATATTTCTATGCAAAAGTCCTGCTGTCAGCAATTAATGGTCAGCTTACTCTCGCAACAGAAGAGCCTAGTTGAGAAGGAGGGCGAATACCCATAGATATTCTACGACCTGAAACACTTCGCTCGGTGACCGTGATTCCGAGTATTGAGAGGGAAACAATAGAGGCCAATATCAACACGATCAACTTCCTATATTCAGTTTTAAGAAACATATACTAACAGGCATACTCAGATCATGATTATAGTGATTATGGTTATTAGCAAGGGGGTTTATTAGGTCAAGTTTCTTGCCCTCACGATTAACAATAATCATTTTAAGTCTCAGTGATATATTAGTAGAGGTAGACATCCTTCCACCACAAAACTATTGTTCAAGTATCAAAGCCCAAAGATTCACATAGCTACGCACATCTGCTTTTTTTTCTCGTACCTTTAGATTCTATTGGGGGAGTTTCCATTTCTAAAAAATGAATTAACTAATTGGCAATTTAGACTGAAGATGAGAGTTATAATGCTGTTCTCGGTCCTATGACTTATGCCATGTTCGGTGTCTCCAGTACTACATCTATATTGTATTTACCATAATGCGTTCGATGAGATATGAGAATGATCCATCTACTATTAAGGAGCCATCAAATTTATTACGATTATAGTTTTCTAACGCCACAACACGTGAAACGCGAAGATTGGAGCAACAGAAGATGTTATCTTGTTCAAATTTGCAGAGCTCTGTTATGATCTGCGCTACATTCAGATCAATAATAGGAGGCCTTTCAGATATGATAACAATGGACAAGGCACTATAGGCAAAGGAGTTCGAGATATTCAAATCCGTTAGGCTGATCACAGTAGACTAAAGTGTTAACGCTTGGCGTTATGGGTATATTTATAATTTGTCCAGACTCTTTGTTATTAATTCTTTAGTAATATATGGACCTTTTAAAATGAAAACACCTGGTCTTCAAGCTTGCTCACTGGTCGTGCTTTCTCAAACCCAAGATTTTCTGTAGCTTTCTTCATAGCACTAATCATAGGGGGCGGGCCACAAAGTAGAATCTTCACATCCGGTGCCGGCTTAGGGAGCCATTTCTACAACAGAAGAGAATATGTTAGCAAGGGACTGAAACTTAGGAATTCGGAAATCGTCTTACCCTAATCATATTCTCTGTCACGAAGCCAACACCGCCGATGAAACCTTGGGGCGGCTTATCCAACACGTAGTGTACTCGGAACTTTGGATCGGCCACTGCAAGGGCGTCCAGATCTTCCATGAGTAATATGTCTTGCTCCGTCACATTGGCAAAGATTAGATCAACCTCAGTCATATCTCCAGCCGCACGCCCTCGGTAGATAGCGGTCACAATTTGCAGCATCGGAGTGAGTCCGGTTCCGCCGGCGATCATGCCGAAGTGCCGAACCATGTTTGGTTTGTATGAGAAGGCTCCCTTGGGGCCGCGGACCCGAATGGACTGGCCAATCTCGAGAGCCTCGATGTGCTTTGAGATGTTGCCTTTGGGGTATGTCTTGATGAGAAGGTCGAAATAACCAAGTTGGTGATCGCCTGAGACAGGTGTGTAGGAGCGGATGATTTCTTTGGAGGTGCCGTCTGGTTGAGGTAGAACAGCTCCGATGGAGATGTGCTGGCCGATTGGGAGCCCAAGGACTGAGTCTTCTGAGGGCAAGCTGAAGCGGTATCTGCGAGGCCGTCAGTATCTATAAAGTAAGATTTCCCGTTGTTCATCCCCAACTTACACTGCTACATTGTGTGAAATATTCGATTTTTCTTTTAATGGGAAGAATTGAAAGGAGTCTGGTCGTAGGACGGTTGTTGGGCTGATTGTGATTTCTTTGATCTGTTGGATGACTTCGGTCTTTTTGGCTTCGGGAACGGAATTAGGGGAGATGTCTATGACAGTTGGTGCAACTTCGACTGTCGTCTCTGGATTTGTAGCTGGAGAAGGTGTTGTGGTGGTGACCTCTGAGACTGCTGCCGATTTCAAAGTACCGACGCAAAGAGTTTCTAAGATTTCAGCGGCTTCTTCAGAGTGCCCAACATCTACAAAGGCCTCGGTTGCGTCCTGTCCAGCGATGTCGGATATTAATTCTCCACCACCACTATTGTACTTTATGTCAGCTACGGCTCATATTGTGGGACGAAAGCCCGCGACTACGCGTACGCAGTCATGGAATGAAGAGTAAACAAGGATGGCGGGGTCACCTACGGGTGGTCTGCCACGAACGAAGCGCAGCTATAGACTTTGTTGTGGACAACGATGTACAAATCATCTGCTGTATTGTGCAGCTGCACATCAGCAAGTGTGAACTCCTGTGCCATTGTGCCAGAGGATGTATGAAGTTTGGGGAAGGACTAGTGAAACGGAAATGAAATCGCTGAGAATTAGGTGACCAAGGTAGATATGCCAACTCATGTATTGTCAGGATCGGCCTTTATATTAGTCGATCCGAAGAGAGGACCGGTAGGTATCCCGTGGACCCCTACTCCGACCCGAGTAGGCATTGCTAATCGCCATAGACAGGATTGGGCAGTGCTATCAACCAGGGAGTGCTTCCAGATTTCCCCAGACCCACCGTCGAGTTGAGATCCTCCGATATCGTTGCCTATTCGAAAAGTAGCACGGAAGCATAAAGTCATGAGGTGGACATGCTGGACACCAGTCATGCTTGGTTGAAGTCTGGGGCAATACGGCCTCATCCAGGACGGCTCTGAAGCGAACACATGTTATGGGGACGGAGGGCCCAGGCCTGGAAGCCGGCGGTGCATAGATAAGGCATGGCCACTTTTCCACAAGAGGAAGCTTACATGCAATGTTTGTGTTGATCTAGCCTTTGCTGGCGTAGGCCGGAGTTGTAGATGCCTTCCCCACCCGGCGCACGGCGTCAGACTCCGTGATTTAGCATCACAGTTGATAGCAACAGTGCGGCGAGGCCTGATACTATGTAGTAGACAACATGATCACTCGTCTGGTCCGCGTGACACACCGGCGGCCACGTTGGTCAGCTCCGGGTGGTGACCTGAAGCGAGCTGCTCCGCTATCGTATCTGAGATAATGTTGCAGTAGCAGTAGCCGGGGCGAATCCAGGACCCGGCTCCGGCCCAGAACCGTCATAATTGTTCATCCCCGTGAGCACCCGTGAGGAGGAGAGGAGAGACCTGGGTTGAGAAAGACGTTGGATAGGAAAACAAGCTATTTTCTAACACCTCCACCACCCACTAGTCTTCTAACACTGACTTGGCAAGGCTCAAGATCTCCCTAGAACAATCATCAGGCTTTTCTAAGTTCACCCAGTGGCCAGCCCCCTCCACGATAACCGTCCCCTTATAAAGCCCCGCCCCTACACTTTGCTCGTTCTCCATTGCCTCCAATGCCCCTGGAACCTGATAATTGCCCCAGTCCTTTGCGCCGCCAACATGTTTGGTAGGGACTGCTAGTCTTTTCCCAGCAAAGACAGTCAGCTCCTGCGCCAAATCCGGGTCAGTGAACACCTTGTACCATCTCAAAGCATCCATGAACGATGTCCGCGACCACTCTGCGGTATACACAGCAAGCTCCTCCTCTGGGAGCCAAGGAGTCTTTGCCAGGTTGTCCCTAACAGCGGAGGGCTCTTTGGCCATGTCGAACGCCACATTCTCTCTCATTGAATGTCCTGCCCGCATAGTGTAGTAATGAGGCATTACTGCGAGTTCATCTGCCGTCCATGATTTCAGCCGACGAGGCTGATTCCCACCATAGTCTGCTGATTTCAAGTGGAAATATCCCCGCAGAAATTCGTGCAGAGGCTCGCCTGCAGGGAAGCTCCACTCGTCCGCTGCGGAAGGGGACGTATTATACCACTTGTAGAGCTGCCTGGGTGGGTTGAACTTGAGTAAGGAAGCGTGAATGTCCGGATCCTTGACGATCGAGGTGTCTTTGGATAGGCTATACGGCGGCAGCTTCACCCCCGAAGGCTTCTGGTTCCCAAAAGGAAGAGCCGGCGGCCCACCATATGGATGATCAAAAAGAACAAGTGACTTTACCATGTCGCTTCGTGTCAAAGTGAAAATAGAGGCTGTCGCCGCCCCAAGATCATGACCAACAAGCGTATGGATTAACTCATAACCCAGCGCATGAACAAGCGCCGTGACGTCACGGGCCAGTGTTAGAGGCCGAAAGCTTTCCTCGGGAAATGGCTTCAAATCTGCTCGATGCGTGCGGCCAAAGCCTCTCTGGTCAAATGCGACAACATAATACCCAGCCGCGGCGAGGGAGGGCATTACATGATTCCAATCATACGCAAGGTTCGGGAAGCCATGAATGAGAAGAATGAGAGGCGTAGAAGTCTCGAAGATTGGATTAGTTGGTTTGGATTCCAACACGTGAAATTTCGGACCAACGGGCGAAGTGTCAACAAATCGCGAAGTGACTCCTTCTGGGAGCCTCAACGGCGGCAACTTCGCAGGGTCTGGGATGAGTTCGGAATCTGACATGGCTTTATCCAAAGACCACAGATGAGATTAGGACAAGGAATAACGGTTGTGTTGGGAAGAAATCGAGTGAAGAGTCATAACGCTGACGCGACCCCTCACATCGGTTAACCGAGGCTCCGATTAAAAATCAATTGCGCGATCGGCATTACTGATGATCTTGCTAGTTGACATGACCATTATGTTGATAAATAAATGAGGCCGAACCACTTCCCGGCAATCATTATCGCCCAGATGAAATACTACGGAAAACTGAGCTACCATAATACCATCATTCAGATTATTCTGCCATATCATCTTGACTAGTGTGTATACATTCGAAAGGGCATGGCCGACCATCACATTATGGCTGCCCATAGTGATATTATTACCTTCTGATATCGATCTCCCGGAGCTAAACTCATGACCGAATTGTCGTTGACTCGCTGAAGAACAATTAATGGTCAGGAAGGGAGGAAGGGGGGGGGAGTCATGCGGTTGCATCACGACATCACTTAAGCAATCGAATGATCTCAGAATTTAACTACGGAAGTTTTCTGTTATATTGACAACCCCGTGGGTGATAGATATTCATAATCAAGCTTTCAAAGTAGGGTCGTTTCCAGGTCACCCTCCCAGTGTCAATATAAACAATTTCGAAGCAAACCAAGAAAGGCGTCTAAGGGTTGTAGCTAATGACTTTGACATTTCTCACAGAGTAAGTCGTTGCTATTTCGAGAGGAATGAATTAGTCATGAATACTTCAGCGAAGACCAGAGCGCGAGGGACCTACTCGTAGATGGACCAGGAGACCCGGAGGAGCCCTCCATTTGGTAGTTGATGATACTAGTCATGTCAGTATTCATGATCATCCATTCTGCGCATTTCATTGCTATGCTCACAAATATAATCCCGCATTAACGTAGTTGGACCCATGCTGGGTTGCAACCAAAGTGTTATCCAAGTAAAACTTGACGCTAACATCCCGACCGTTGGCATCTCGAATCTCGGCCCGGACAGTGTGCCACGCCTTGGGATTTGGGTAAGCAACATCTAGTGCAGTTACTTGGCTGGAGGTGTTGAATGTGTTGAAGGATATTTTGCCGCTGCCCTTCCACTCCGCAACATCAATCTCGGGTGGCCATCCTTGGACCGCTGTCAACCAAAAAGCAGGCCACGTGCCTTTGTCCACTGGTGCGATGAAATCTGCGGAAAAGTCGAAGCCGCCGCCAGCCTGCACGGTGAACGTTTTCTTGGCGTGGATCGCTCCCGACAGATAGTGAATCGGAATATCTTTTCCGCCGTGATGGGCAGGTGGTTGGCCAGTGACTGGTTTCGAGGTCAAAGTAAGGTATCCTTGAGCTGTAGATACTTGGCTCTTGTCCATTCTTGCACCGCCATTGTGGTCAGTTCCCCATGGATAAAGGTAATTCCAGTGCGAATCAAAGGAGGAGAAGGAGTTCGACGGAATAAGTGTGGTCTGCCCAAAAGCCAATGCAGCAAGTTGGGCAGCGATGTAGAGTTTTAATAGCATTTAGACAAATTGTAAATTGGAATCGTTAAATCTTGGTGCTCGTGTAATTTTGAGATGATCAATGTGGTTTCCTACTTCATTATATAGTAACGTACCCTTGGGACTCTTACTTTCTCCCTGCGACAGAACCGCCCGTTTCATGTCACCGTTTCATGAGCCAGGATATGTCACGATCGTCCAACATCTTTACCCGGACGAGACCTGATTGGTGCTGTTCAGCAACAAACTGAAACAAACTGACCACTATCCCCATTCGGGGGCCCTCTGGTCGAATACGAGCGACAATCTTTCTGGATGAAGAACGGACAGAAATCTACCGAGGCGTTAAACACACAACGTTGCAGTATCTGCCAACACGAAGCAGAATCTCTACCTGTATGACCATTGCGGGGTTTATTGGTCGGCTTCAGCTTCCCGGTGTTTTACTTGGCATTCAACGCACGACAACTCTTGGTCCTGGGTTCCCAACGAACGTGGCGATGGATTCCAAGTCAATCCAGATGAGTGCCAGCTCCCACCTCGATGAATCATTTTATTAATTACCAGCACACCATAACGATATCAGCCTAAGCCCTCTACCTACCTGTAGAGCCACTTTTACAGGGTTATTTGTGTAGAGAATCTTACCACATCGATACCTCACACATCGCGAAATGGGACTGAATGAACATTAGTCGACTATTGATGATTCACATAAGTCATGAAGGAAGAGCAAACAAAGGAGTTTGCAGGCAAAGCCTACTTGCTCCGAGACACCCGAACTACAGACGCAATAACCCAACTTCAATATCTAGACTAGAAGATTAACTTGTCTACCGGGACCAAAATGTTCAATGAAGAGGTGAGTATTCTTGTCGCACAAATGGTCTAGCGAACTTGGTTGGCAAAGGTTTCTATCATGTGGAAGCCTGCAGTTCAAATCGTAACCTAGCAAATAAATATCTCAGTCTGATCACTCAATTACCTAAAGATCTCAAAGCTTTTGCATAGTTCAGATAAGGTTCATGTGCGAAGTAACCTCATGAAAGAGGCCCAGACTCTTTTGTTCTCCTAACCCTTGGCCCGAAGGAGGCCACTTCCCCAGGCTAAAGCCCCCGGAAACCCTGGCGATCTAATTTCCGTTGCTCTAGTAGAACCCTTTTTTTTGTTCAAGATGCGGAAAGATACAGAATATTCCGAGCGAAGGAGCTACACCCCCGCACAAGCCGGAGATGCCATGAAGCCACGCTTATATCCAGCGAATCTGATTGGAGATGAGGTGAAGGAGTCACGAAATCGGCGAACTGCATCGTGGGGTGCGTGTCCATCCATGCCCCATGCCGTATGCCCCCAGATTATTTGGAATCCGATGCTGTTACCGCCTCGCTACACCGCAGAGGTGTGGTAATGCGGGGGAAGAGAGATCGTGATATTTCAAACACAACCACGACTGCTGAAATCAAGGCAGCTATGAGAGCAGAGGAAATATCTAGCGAAGTCCTTATGGTTTCATCATTCTGTTCAGGAAATTCCGGTATAACTTGAATGACAAGCTTTCGGGGATGTTCAAAATCACCATTAAGCCCTAAGGGCGAAACGCCAAGTCAGCCTTAACGCCTAGACCCCACCTGTATTCAAATCTCGAATCATGAGATGGCCATTGCGAACATGTGCCATTCTCGGTTATCCGGGCATTGATAGTTGGGCGGCCAGGTCAGTTCCCCCGCGGTAATAGCGCAGCAAAGGTTGGGGTTCCCAGAAGCTTTGAGATTAGCGTCTGGGGTCACTCTTCAACTACAGTCGGAATCTGGGGTAAAGGTACCGATGTCGCCGCGGAAAGTTTCCGAGTTACAATCAACAGCAGCGTCTTTATCTATGCTAGTCGGTTAAAAATATCCCTTGAACATAACGAGAGCCTTTCCTCAACAAGTTTGGAAATCGTTTCTCGGTTCTCTGTGCTTCTACATCAACATATCAATCTCCAGTGATACTCAGAAGAAGGACATTTATCAGCATTGCTAAGAGTAGCTACGATGGCAGAACTTGACAAAGGGGCGGTTGCTCACGATGAGAGCAAGATCGAAGAGTATTTTCCTGTCTCCTAGTGCAAGACATCATTGATGATCCGGGAATTCCTCTAATTCGGGAAAACACTAGAATTGAGCTGGCCTCCTCGACGCAGTACTTTGACTCCCGAGAAGAAGATCGCCTGCGAAGAAAGATCGATTGGGCCATCATGCCCACAGTCTGTATTCTGTTCCTTGCCTGTGTCATTGACCGAGCCAATATTGGTAACAAAACCTTTCCCGTGCATACTTCTCACGCAGAACTAACATTCTTGTACATTAGGCAACGCGAAAATTGCCGGCTTCGATAAGGATTTGGGTATGGTCGGCGCTGACTACAACGCGACCCTTTCGCTCTTCTATGTCGCATACATCGTGTTTGAACTCCCCTCCAACATCCTATGCAAAAAGCTCGGCCCTGGAAGGTTCCTCCCTGCAATCACAACTCTGTTTGGAATCACATCCATTCTGAGTGGGCTAGTACAGACCAAGGCCCAAGCGATGGGTGTTCGATTTCTCCTTGGGTTTTTCGAAGCAGGCATGCTCCCCGGCCTTGCCTACTATCTTTCTCGATGGTACCGGCGCGCCGAACTGTCCTTCCGCGTCTCTCTTTACATTGTCATGAGTCCCTTGGCCGGTGCAACAGGTGCTCTTCTCGCCTCTGCCATCCTCACACTAGATGGCTTCGGTCCTTTCCACAGCTGGCGAATGATTTTCGCTATTGAAGGAATCGCCACAACTGTCATCGGACTAATCAGCTTTTTCACTCTGACGGATAGCCCAAGCAAGGCGAGGTGGTTAAGTGCCGGCCAGAAAGAGCTAGCTGAGGCCCGCCTCAAGTCTGAACGCACGGGTCAAACCAAGGTTCTTGACAAGATGGACAAGACGAAACTCCGCCGGGGCATCCTGAACCCCGTTACTCTCAGTGTATCTGCGGCCATGTTCTTTGCCAACATCACTGCGCAAGGTTTTACCATCTTTGCACCTACCATTGTGCGCTCTATCTTCAAGGACAAGTCAGTCGTTCAACAACAGCTACTGACAGCTCCACCCTACTTCCTCGCTGCTGGCTGGACCGCAGCTGCAGGCTTCCTTAGTTGGAAATTAGACCGCAGGCAGATCATCATGATCCTTACTGGCCCTCCCACCATTATTGGATACATTATGTTCCTCGCCACGGATAACTACATTGTTCGCTATGTGGCTGTGTACATCGTAGCTTCGCTCATCTTTGTTTCTGGTGCTATCCCCAATTCCCAGATATCCGCCAATGTTGTTTCGGACACTGCGCGCACCTCAGCTATTGGATGGAACGTGATGATTGGTAACACGGGCGGCCTCGTGTCGACCTGGACCTTTCTCGCATGGGACGCTCCCAACTACCCGATTGGCAACGGACTAAATCTCGCAGCAAGTGTGCTTGTTCTCCTCTTTTCGGTAGGAACAATGGTCTGGATGAAGAAGGATAATGCTCGACGAGAGCAGAACCAAGAGGAGGGCGAGCTGGAATTAAGAGGAATGACGCAGGGTGAGATTGAGGATCTAGACTGGAAGCATCCTTCTTTCCGTTGGAAAATCTAATGGAGAGCTTTGTTGTATCGGATCAGAGTGTTCTTATCCTTCAGAATCTACATCTTGGTTTCATTTTTATATTGCTTTTTCACAGAAGTCCTGCTCTATCATCTTCTCGGTCAAATCGCATGATGGTCTAGGGTAGCTCCAAATGTACCCACCCCGCTCAAGGCTGCAGCTTACCTCAGCTTCACTCTATTGGTGGTGACGCAGTATTACTTTCCTCCTCCTTCATCACTCAAAACTGTTTGATTTGCAGTCTCTGCGAAATTCGGCCTCATCATGTCCCTCATTTCCTGCCCTCCTGATGTCCTCCTCATTATTCTTGAGCTTCTTGTCCCTGCCTGGGATCCGGAGCGTCAAGCCGCTCAAACCCCCACCGCCGACCGACGTAAGCTAGCTTGGCAACATGGCTTCGAAGCTGATGGGGAGACAAAAGAGCACCTGGAAGCGAAGAAAACATTCTCGAGCTTGGCTTTGACCTGCAAAGATATATCCGAAGCCGCCATGATCATGCTGTACCGCGAAATCTGTCTCCATAGCGCCACGTCCATGGTTAATTTGCTTCGCACGCTTCTGAGAACACCTCGTTTACGCCAGTATGTCAGATCGCTTGCCTGCGCAAAGCATATGGATCAATTTGATCACGAGGAAGAATCAAGGAAAATCCTATCATCGATCGACTGGGACATAAACTCAATGGGTTCATTCGAGAGATCGGTATTTGGCTTGGCTAAATGTGAAGCCTTCTGCTCGGGCAACCTACCTTGTCCTGAGGATGATTTAGACAATCAGACCTTCGACGACGACCTGGACGATGACCCAGTATACGATCATCCGTCCATTCCAACTCAGCCATATCTTGTCCCAGTCATTGGTCCCTCGGTCTTAGCTTCGCTTATCTGCCTCGTGCCGAATGTAACAAGCTTCTGTTTTACTCCACCAACAGGAGATGATACTGACGTCCACAAAACATTGAGGGACAGTCTTGATAAAGCCCAGGAATTATCGGTGGATGACGGCCATCCACTGTCAGTATTGCCAAGACTTTCCACGCTTGCCTTGTACTCGCATGCCGCCATCCTTAGTGCACAATGGGAATGTATCTGGATATCGTTCTGGGCTCGGTTTTCCAAATCGGGGATTCAAAAGTTAAAGGTTTTACAAGCGATTATGTCCGTCGACGATTTTGAAGAATGTAACGAGGGAATGATGGACGTCTTGTCGAATGAGGATGCAGAGTACTTTCAAGACCAAGACCGCTACGTCTCGGAAGCCAAGTGGGAAGCCCTTGAAGAATTACAGGCATTCTTGACAGGCACATGGGGGCATGAGTGGTTTGGAATTTTTAAGGTCTTTTCCCACTTAAAAAGAGTGGAAATTACGCCTACAAAGCGACCGATAAGTTACCAGGAAGTATTTGATCCCGATGGGGGCACCTTGGAGAGTGGTCTCATTCAACTCAGAACGACTCTCGAATATTTCAAACTCACTGGCCTTTACACTGAGACGATCGTGCCCGAGCTCGGACCCGAGGGGGTTCTCACTTGTCTATCTCAGTTCACATGCCTTCGCCATCTGGATATCGCCACTTTGGCGCTGTTTCGAAACCCAGAGCAAATGGAAGGTTTTTCCATTGCGGAAACCCTACCCCAGTCGCTAGATACTATCTTCTTTCGGGAAGAGTGGTTGCTATCTGACCTAGAAGATATCGAATCCGGCACCAGTGATCAACAGCTCCAGTATAGCCGTATCGTTATCGATTGTTTGAAGAGGATGATCGATGATGAGAATGGGCTGCCGAAGCTTCGACATTTGAGCTTTCAAGAGCAGCTCATGGCCTGGACTCTGGGGCTTGACATCAAAGACCTATTATCTCTAACTAGACGGCGCGTTATATTCAACGCATACAACAATAAAGGACTACCAATGAATCTCGAAGACTTTTTGATTGCTCACCATATCTAGGAGGACGGTGCCGTTATCCCTATCGCATTCTCAGCCCACGCCGAAGAGTAATTGATGTATTTTCTCTTTACTAGGAATGATCTCACGGGGCCATGATACGATAGCATGATTCATGAAATATTTACTAAATCTCTTTAATCTCTATAATGATTTCTATCGTGTCGCAGGTTCAGGTTACGGTAGGTGTGTAAAGTGAGGCCAGTTATGATGCCAACAGAGCCTTTGCGATTGCTTCTTTTGCTTCAGTCAACTTGAAATTCTGAATGGGTAGTTCTGACCAGAGAATCTGCTGAGCCACGCCCTGCCAGATCATGGCCTCAGTGCCATAGATCATCGTCCAGCCAGCCTTGATACCAAGCTCAAAGAACTCTGTCCGCGGCCTCGGAAAATAGCACATTTCGAGAATGCAACCCTTCTCCGGCCTGTTGAGAAAATGATTGGAAATCTCCCGCGCAAGGATCTCTCCTGGTGACTGGGGAGGAAAGTCAGGTACGGTGCCCACCACCAGGACGGGCGTCTCCAAGGCAGTAGCCTGTTCAATGGACTTGACGTGGACCAGTTGGCCAGTAAATCCACTCTCTTTGAGAGATTTTATGATACTTTCAACTTCGTCATCGAGTCGATTGACGAGATATATCTTGCTGGCACCAAGCCATTCCGACAGAGCGTAAATGGATGCTCGACAAGCGCCGCCTGCGCCGACAACCATAGCAGGCTTGCCCTGTGCCCGCTGAACAATGTCCGGATAGTTCTGCTGGAAAGCCTCCCGCACGCCGACGCAGTCTGTGTTTGTGCCAATGTATCTCGTGGTCCCATCCGGCGCCTTGCGGAGGAAGACTGTGTTGATGGCCCCAATGACACGTCCCTCGTCTGTGACGTCGTCGACCTCACTCATCATCTTAACTTTGAACGGCATGGTCACTGCACATCCGACTATGTCGGACTGCTTGAGTGCCGGGAGAAACTCGGACGCATCCTGGGTTTCGTGAACCTTGTACGTCCATGGCACGGAGATGCCGTCGAATAAGGTCGAGTGCAGCAGCGGTGCCAGGGTGCGAGCTAACTTGTAGCCAAATAAAAATGTGCGCAGGGGGGTCTCGCGTTTGGCTGCATCCACGAAGCTGGTCCCGAATTTGAACGAGGCCGCCAGGGTCTCGTCTTCGGTGTGTGTAGCTGAACCCATCTTGTAAGCTGTGTGAATTAGATCGACCCCAAAGACGATAATAGCCAAGCCTTCTGGATGTCTTCGGTGTATATACAATTGGCCAATCTTTTCATGCCGCGATCATGTCTCAGATTAATACTAGGCCAAAAATTGATAGTTTGAGCCCTAGTCCGATGGTCGGATAAACGTAGAAGCCCGGCAGAGAACAAGGCCGAAATCGCAACCGATGAGCCCCAAGGTGCCATAATTTGGGGACAGAAGCCCCGCTCTGGTCCAGTTTCACGAAGGTAGATTGCTTTTGGTTGGTGGATGTAAGGGTAAGGTCAGGTCCGAGCTGCATGAGTTGCTAGGATTCATCATCTCCAACAACTGAGGGGAACGGCTCGCCTGGCACATTCTCAGAGATTAGGAACTCCTGTGCTCATAAATACAGGCAATTAAATTATTACCACGTGGGCCTGTGATGTAATATTGAGGCATATGAAGTACCCGTTGTAAAGCATTATATTTCACACTTCACGGGGAATGGCTACCGAGGCTATTGTGCCATTGAAGCTCTTGAACGAGGAGGTGAAATCTGTAGGCCAATTCTTGCGGTAAGAACGACGAGCTTCTCCCAGCTTTTGGCGATGGGGTGGCCTGCGATGGCCGTGGGCTCCTCGCTTCTCTACTGTTGCTTGCCGCATCGCTGAATTAAACCCTACCAGGCACTACCAATGAAATGCGTCTGAAAGTCTCACCTTATTATGTGCAATATAAGAAATAAAAAGGAAAACGAAAACAGGGGACGGGAAGTGGTGCCATAGAGGCTACTCTTCTGTGGAGTTGATGGCGTTTAGAAATCGGCTTTGTGCCAGTCTTCGTCTACCCCTGAAGAAGCCCAGGTGCATTTCTCGAAAACCATGAAGTAACCAAATTCTATTCTAGTCAAAAATGCGCTTCCTCGGTTCAGTAATTCTTAACAAGTGTTCCCAGCGCCAAATTTAGGAAATGAACCTACCTTCAAGTGTCTGTGCTGAGCTATGTACCACTGTTCTCATCTGGGATCATATTTCAATTTGGTACTGCTCTGCTCTTTCCTCCTAGCCGCTATCGCGAACATTTCATACCCAATTCAACGTGACCGCTACCGGCTGTTGAAACAATCGTCGAATGCTCGTCTTCTCTTTTCGATATGGCCTGAAACCCGCTAAGGGAGGGTAATAAAGTATATAGTGATCATGAGAGAGATGTGGGACATTCTAAATCACACCAATTGACTTCAATTCTCCACGGGGGCATGTAAATGTGTCTTTTCTCGGACAACTGGCTTTATTAGAGGGTGCCCTTTCCTTCTACAGCATTTGTGTGGCTATAACTATGATGCTTAGAACGGGAGTAATAGGTTAAGTTAGCACGAAGTGGCTAATTGTACAAAGATGAGATCAACAGCTTCTTAGTGTTTATAATTCATTTGCCGAGTAGGACTTCATTTAGGAGGCAGAGATGTGTGGCCAGGCTATAGAGAATCGGTCATCATCACACACCCCGAGACCCAAAGACTACGTAGTAATTGTTTTAAGTCAAGCAATCTCAGGATTTGTAAGCGTTTAGCAGATCAGTGAGAGATGACTGCTTCGCGGTAAGATTTGCTCCGATGCTTGATCCTGAAAGACCTCCGCAGACCGATGCCTGGGTAAGAGTGTGCTGAGTCTATCCCCTTGCGCCATCACATGGCTAATATCTTCATTACTCTCTAGCCGATGCATTCCCAATTGTTTGGCTTTGATTGGCGAATGGTTTTTCATTAAGACCCTCTCGAAGCTCCACGGTAAAGATCTCTACCGGATGGACGACTGGCCTGGCTGGTGAGATGGAGTGTGGGGTTAGAGCTGGGGTAACGTTTTCTGGGGCAAACCCGGAGAAGATTGCAGGACATGACTCTCTGCTCACGAGACTAACGGCATTGGTAGAGTAGAGCGAGTATGGACGAGAGAAGCTGAAATAAATTGAAGTTCCTACTCTTCCCTTAACCTTGGTTCTGCTGAGACTCATCGCCTCAAACGAGAGGCCCTTCAGAACTCGCTGAAGCCCCCATCCCAAATCTGCCTCTTTGCTACTTGCCTTCTGATTCGCTGTTAATCTAAATATGTTTTTCAAACGGCCAAAGGATGATTCCACCAATCCAGCACCGCCAGAGGTTTACAACTGGCGCATCTACGCGCTCGCTGCCTCCGCCGCGATGGGTTCAGCCATGTTTGGATACGACTCAGCCTTTATCGGTGGGACCATGTCGCTGCCTGCCTTTATGAGTCGTTTCCATCTATCGACGGCAAGTGGTGATCAGCTCGCAGCTTTGAAGGCGAATATTGTTAGCACATTCCAGGCTGGCTGCTTCTTCGGTGTTATCTTTTGCTATCTCCTTACGGAGAGGATTGGACGGCGCTGGCTCCTTATCTACTGCGGCGCTATCTTCGATGTTGGTGCTGTTTTGCAGCTGGTCTCTCCTGGAATCCTTGGTCTCATTTATGCTGGACGTGCTTTGACAGGCAAGCTGAATCTTCCACTTTCCTCTCCTATTTTACATGGTTCCACAGGCGCTAACCCATGAGTCCTTCGTCTCCAACAGGTATTGCTGTCGGCGCCTCCTCGATGATCGTTCCCGTGTACATCTCCGAATCATGCCCTCCAGCCGTGCGAGGGCGTCTGATTGGAATCTTCGAGATTTTCATCCAAGTGGCGCAGATCTTCGGCTTCTGGGTCAACTACGGTGTCAATATCAATGTCTCGCCTACCTCTGATTCCCAGTGGCATATCCCTTTCGCTATCCAATTAATCCCTGGGAGCATGCTCTGCATTTGTATGTTCTTCCAGCCGGAGTCTCCTCGCTGGCTCCTGAACGCAAAACGTACCGAGGACGCAAGAAAAGTGCTGAGCTATCTTCGCAACTTGCCGGAGAATCATGAATATCTGAGCTGGGAGATCAATACAGTCCTCCAGCAAGTTGAGCACGAGCATGCTGTTGTCTCAAATAAGAACTTCATCGGGAAACTCCGTGAAATTGGGCTGCCAGCCAACCGAAACCGTCTCCTGATGGGTATTGCACTGATGCTCATTCAAAATATGTCTGGAATCAACGCCCTTAATTATTATTCGCCATCTATTTTCAAAGCTATTGGGTTCACTGGCACCAGTGTTGGCTTGCTAGCAACTGGTATCTTCGGCATTGTCAAGGCCACTGCAACTGCAATCTTCATGATCTGGGGCATCGAAACTCTTGGACGCCGTAGAGCTCTTCTTATCGGCTCCGTTGGTGCCATGATATCACTTTACTACATCGGTGCATACACTAAAGTAACAAACTCATTCTCAGCCAGTGCAGCTGCAAACTCTACCAAGGATGCTGCGGCTTATATTGCAATCGTCATGATCTACGTATTCGCCGTGTTCTACGCGATGTCATGGAACGGCATCCCTTGGATTTTCTGGTAAGTAGCCTTGATTCGTGTCACTCCACATGCACTCTTGTCTGACAAATTGTAGCGCCGAGGTCTTTCCAATGGCCATTCGATCCACCTGCCTGTTGTTCACAACATGTGCGCAGTGGCTGGGCCAGTTTATTATCGTGTATTCCACTCCATACATGATGGAGAACATCAAGTGGGGGACATTCATTCTCTTTGGATCAGCAGTCCTGTTTGGTGTTATCTTCACCTTTACTCTCGTTCCTGAAACTAAGGGATTGTCTCTCGAGGACATGGATATCTTGTTCTCGCAATCCGGTCTTGGACTGACCTGGCGTAAGAAGACGGATGCTATTCTTGCCGAAAGACGTGAAGAAGGTATCGCGAATGTGCTCGCAGAAGTGAAGCAGGACGTGGCCCATTTGGAGAAGGTCTAGATGACACGTTTGGCAAGAGCATGTAAGCAGATGAGGTATTCAAGAACCAGGGCACATCATAGCCTCATGCGCCAAAGAATGAAAGTTTCTTCTCTCATAGTTCTCTTAAAAGTGGCTAGCTCGCCTGATTCATCACCCGTTCCATCTAGCCCAAATGTTGTATTTTCCACCCAGCAGGACTTCTCCCGAAGGTGCCTGCCAACATACAAATACTACCACTAAAGGCCCAGATGCGAACTACCCATTCAAATCTTCACTGAGTACTGTCTTGATCTATTTGATAGAATGCAGATATTGCTTGTTGCAGACATTTCATTGCTCCAACAAACCGCAGAATCCAAGACCTCACCTTTGGCGAAGGTCTAGGCCCAAAAATTCTTCCAGGCGTTCAGGACTTGGGAATCAGATGATACCAGTATCGTGTCACAGTCTTCGATTCGAAGGCAATGATCGATGTAGTAACAGGATCAAAGACTGGAATGTATTTGTATTATAAGAATTCATAAAACAGGCGCCAGTTCCCTCGTCTAAGTATCGTACTCTAATCTACAGAGCGGCTGGGCGTCTCTCATGCGTCAAGACAGCATCCCGCATGATATCCTTTGGTGCCTCCATATCTGTCCACCTTGAATACTGATCAAAGGCCTGTGAAAGCAAAACTTCGACTCCCGTAACAATTTCCCATCCCGGGTGCCGCTGGGCCACCTTGAGCAGCGGCGTGATTCTCGGCTTATATGACATTTCGATGCATAAGCCCCGGGGGCCAAAAATATTAACAAACTGAGCCTCCGTCGTTGTATCGGCAGGGATCGTGCCGACGATGATGTCGGGTTTCGCGGGAAGGTCTTCCAGGCTCGGTATGACTTTGACCGTGAAGAGAGACTCGAAAGCCTCCTGTACAGCCTCCGCCTTCGACAGTGTTCGGTTGACGAGATAGATAGTCTTGACCTGTGCGCGGTACATCGAATACAAAGCGGCTCTGGAGGCACCTCCTGCACCGATCACAAGCCCAGTCTCGGGCTCGCGGCCTGTTTTCTCAATATAGTTGCTCATGATGCTATAGAGGCCAGACCAGTCCGTGTTGTCGCCCATGATCAGCCGCTTCCCATCTTTTGACTTGACGACAAGGGTGTTGATGGCGCCAATCGACTTAGCAGTCTCGGTTACTTCGTCGCAGTATTTGTGCACTTGAAGCTTGTGTGGCATCGTGACGCTTGCACCACCAAACCTATCGTCTTGGATGAGATGGGCAACTCCTTCGATGCCGGGAGACTCGCGGATGTCATAGAAATGTGGCAGTTCATGGTACTTAAACCCAGCATTGTGAATAGTCGGTGACATGCTAAAAGAGATGCCGCTGCCGAAAATGTGAAACCGCTTTCCAAGGAGCCCAGCCGTGGGCTGTTGCTCCGTCACAATCACTTGAATCCCCATATTTACCACTTGACAAGGCTGATAAAAGGATGAGTTAAGCGGGTGTATATGGAACAGTTCTAGTATTTCATTGGCTTTCTATGCACTATAAACCGGGCAGAGACGGTATTAACTAAAGAATGTGCAAGGGCTGTAAGGCGAAGCGGTCCACAATATCGGATATGCGTTTAACCCGGTGAGCCGTTGCAACGAAGGATCAGCATACGACCATCATATCGTCCTATTTAAGGCTCAATAATGCCAGTAAACACGTCGGACTGATCAAAAACCGGAAGATAAGTTGCAATTCTGCCAATAACTAATATCTGCAATCGTTGCCTGGGATGCCTTCCAGGTACTCTTCTAAAGTATACATACTCAAATTGCTAAACAGGCTGTTTAAACTACCAACGTAGAACTATTCTGGTATCAGCATTCCGTTCACGACCTTAAGATTACAATTTTGGCGTCTCGCCTCCTTCCAAGCATCCTCTTCTCTGGCACCTTGCGACTCTTGTTCTGTTATGAGAACAAAGTCGTAGCGTAGCAGTCTTGTCTCGGGAGACACACCATACTTTTCTGCTAAACCATCTACATCTCCCACCTTTGCTAGGTCGATGATCAATGACTCCTTCACGCCGAATACAGCATCAGACGTTTCGTATGGATCCCCTCGTAAGTATAGCGCACTGTCTCAAGGTAAGCGAGGGGTCGTAACACAAGGCTGCTAGAGAACTTACGTGATCAGTCGGTCGTAACCCTCCTTCTTGAACATGAAATGCATGTGGCTTGGGCGGTAGCAGTGGCGATTCAGACGTTCCAAGAGCTTCCCTACCGGACCGTCGTTGGGAATGGGGTATGGGACAGGAACAATTGCGTTGAAGTAGATGATGCCGTCCTGGTCACTTCTTACAATGGCGCGACCATCAGGTGTTGTTCGACCTGCGTACTGGACATCATAAAAGCCCTTTGAATCGGTCTCCCATACATCCACAGCTACATCCGGGATGGGGTCTCCATTGGTGTCCTTAATGGTGCAAATTGCCAATAGCGGCTCGCCATCGGGATCATTAGAGATCTGATGACCGTTGGAAACAGTGTGTGCATCAGTTGTATGAAAGGGACCCAAAACAGTGCCCTCGGTCGAATTCTTGAGCTTTGGGTGGTCAATGGCATCCACGAGCAGCGAAAGGCCAAGGACATCCGAGAGGAGGACAAACTCGTGACGGACATCACTACTAATGTCCCCTACATCAACGAGGAATTTGATGGCAGTTTCCCATTCTGCTATACTGAGGCGTGTCTCTCTTGCGAAGTCGTGAAGGTGATTCACAAGCCTTTCTAACAAGAATTTGAGCCTGCCGTCGCTGCATTTAGAATTGATGCTATGCACATTGTCGGTTATGTTCTCGATCGTCAGATCCTTCATAGGAGGAATATCTGGCGGAGTGTGCTTCTTCTGAGACATTGTAGAAATTATAATTGTTCCTGTACTCTTGAAATTCGATGGATGAATAAAATTTAGTGCTTATCATATGTAATAACTCTATGTGAAGGCAAATATACAGATGGGCGGGTTGTCTAGATATCTGGCCGTGGAATAGGAGTCGTTGGATTTACAACCCAGGCGTGATGGATAACCGGATCAACGACCAGGAACTCATCCAATGAGCATCAATGTGTATATCCGGAGGAGTCACTGAATGAACATGGGAACCCCTTTCCCCCGCATTTGGCTCGCGCGGAGAAGACCGTGGTTAGTTTTAGCGGCGCTTCGGTTTAGACATTTGCCGGAACGGGCGCCATGCTGGTGGTACTGGTGGCCAACATCCCACCCAGAAACCAAAGCAAGTCATCCGATCCGATGTCATAGCCGATTCCGTCCTTCTAGTTATATCCGTATTGCCTGGACCATCCCCAAGCCCTTGCAGCCGTCCCTGCGAGACTCCTTCATGGTTCGTATTCGTCCTAAACATCACGAGACCGAAATCACAAGATCAAAATGGATGCTTTCGAGTACAGTTCCAACCCTGGACGGGTTATTTTCGGCAGCGGAACGATCAAGAGGCTTCCACAGGAGCTCGAGGCACTCGGCCTGTCCAGACCCCTTGTGCTTTGCACACCGCAGCAGACATCCCAAGCTGAAGATGTGAAGAACATTCTCGGGGGCAAGGTTGCGGGGATTTTCTCCCAGGCTACGATGCACACACCTATCGAGGTGACCCTCCAGGCTGTCAAGTACGCTGAAGAATCGAATTGCGACTCCCTGGTCTCGATTGGAGGCGGAAGCACCATCGGCCTAGGGAAAGCAATTAGCTTCCGCAAAGGTTTTTACCATATTACGATTCCCACCACATATGCCGGGAGCGAGGTCACGCCAGTGGTGGGGGAGACAGAGAATGGTCGCAAAACCACCAAGTCTGACCCCAAGATCCTTCCTGGTATGGTGATTTACGACGTCGACCTCACCTTGACTCTCCCCGTGGGCATGAGTTCGACAAGCGGCATTAACGCCATTGCGCATGCCGTCGAGGCCCTCTACGCCCGCAATGGGAACCCTATCATCAACCTACTCGCACAGGAAGGCGTTCGCGCGCTTGCTGAGGCTCTCCCCGAAGTGAAGAAAGATCCCAAGTCTGTCTCAGCACGGTCCAAGGCATTGTATGGCGCCTGGTTGTGCGGCACATGTCTGGGCAGTGTCGGCATGTCACTTCACCATAAGTTATGTCACACTTTAGGAGGGAGCTTCGGTTTGCCTCACTCGGAAACGCATACGATTGTGTTGCCCCATGCTCTAGCATACAATGCTCCCAATGTCCCTTCGGCCATGGATGCCTTGAGCAAAGCCCTGCCTGAGAGCAATGGAGATGCTGTGCATGGTTTGAATGTCCTGTTGGCAAAGCTAGAAGTGAAGCGAGATCTCAAATCCTTTGGCATGAAAGAGGAAGATGTGGCAAAAGCGGCAGAGATAGCCCTGAGCAACCCATACTGGAACCCTCGCAAAGTGGACAATAGGGATGCTATTCAAGAATTGATCCGCCGAGCTTGGGCTGGCGAAGATGCCAAGGCAGATCTATGAGTTGGATACCTAGAATAAAATACTGCATAATTCACTTAACGCTTGTGCAATACCGTAAGCAATTGTGAGAACCCAGAGGTGCAGATAGCTTCAACAAAGGATCTCTACATGTATCATCGATGCGTCATGAACGCAACATCCCCCGCTCTCAGACCAGGATGCTTGTTCCCCCGCAATCTCCCGCATTACTCCGTATTTCCAGCGGAGACGGGATTTCAGTTAGGGATTGTGAGGAGGAAATAAGCGGGTGGGTTCGAAGAGTACAGCCGGCAAAGGCCTCAACCGAACTCATGCGCAAGTGGGTAGCAAGTACCACCACATCGGATCCAGCAGGCCTCCATCATGTAGTGGAATGATAGATGATTATTGTAACTGTAGCTTTTCTCAGGCCACTTTGTAGCAACATGTAATTATTTTTCCCTTTTCTTTTGGCAGCGAGTTTTAATAGAAAAAAAAAAAAAGCATAGTGGCCAGCTTGATCGTCCATAAGCAACTCACCTTCAACTCCGAGAAAAACACTTCCAACGAACAGTCATGAGCACTGAACAGAAGACCCTACACCTGGTTGGCATTGGTGTCACTCACTCAATTGCCCCCGGTATGCACAATTTCATTGCCAAGTCACTCGGGCTACCATGGACGTTCCATAATACCGAGTGCCCAACACTGGATGAGCTAGACGAACTCTCCAAGAAAAACACAACAGCTGGTCTCGTTGTGACCATGCCTTACAAAAACACCGCCATGCCTAAGCTGGACCGGGTGGACGAGCTGGCTACTGCTATTGGGGCTTGTAACAACGTTTATTATGAGCCGGGCAGCCCGCGTCAGCGCGTTGGCACCAACACCGACTGGCTCGGTATCAGAGGATGTCTCCTCGAAAAAGGCGATGAATCTCGCCGTGGGACAAAGGAAAGTCCTGTCTCTGGCTTGATTGTTGGAGCTGGAGGTGCCAGTCGCGCCGCAGTTTACGCCCTTGCTTCCCACCTCCACTGCTCCAAGATCTACGTCCTCAACCGAGATGACGGTGAAGTTCTCGACCTTATCCGGGATTCCAAGAAGTTGCCCGTCGTACCTGAGATTATTCACATCAAGACCCTGGAGGAGGCACAAAAAGCCGACATACCTTACTACATCGTGGGGACCGTTCCAGATCTGGAACCCAAGACGGAGTCTGAGAAGAACGTCGCTGCAATACTACTCTCATTCTTGCAAAAGCCCGAAAAGGGTGTTTTGCTAGACATGTGCTTCAAGCCTCGGCGCTCGAGAATGATCAAGTCGGCAGAGGGTCTCGGCTGGCCTTGTGTCGAGGGCACTCATGTGATTGGGTATCAAATAGAGCGTCAATGGTCACTTTGGGCTGGGGAAGAGCGAGTGAAAAAATTGGACAAGGAGGGCGCTTGGAGCTGCCTTTTGCAAGCGGCAGAGGAGAGCAAGTTCATCAACTTTTAGCTTAGCTAGCTTACCTTGAATGATGAACAGTAACTTTCTATTTACGATACTCGTCGCCCATTTCATGCCTTGTTTACACATCTACAGAACATTAACAATGGCATAAGACACTTGCCAACAACTTGATACCATATAGCAATGCATGAACCGGTATCACTTCCAGCAAATCTAGGGCATGGGCGGTCCCAAGGCGTGAATGATGCGGATAAGAATAGGAAAAGTAAACATTTTACCCACCTGCTTCTATTGCCGGCCGGGATGGCTCCGTCGTCCACCCGCTTCTCACCCAAGACGAGAAGTGTGACGGGAAAGTTTTTACCCGGGGGCCCCCCGGAATCCAACCCCACCCTCTCCAACACCAAGGGTAAGTTTATCAGGTGGGCAAAAGCTCATCGAGGTTATGTTACCTTTCCGTCCATCGCATAAATGAAGGGAAATATTCTGGTCTCTTTTTCATAATTTGATCTATATCGTTATCCCTGAACGAACATTTAGTCCAAAAACTCATTATGCCTGATCTGCACACACTACCCGAAGGCACCAGACCTATTGATGCCGTTCGCAACAATGGGCCGGATAACCTCGTGATTGAACGGCTCAAGCTCCGCGAGCTTGCAGAAGGCTGGCCATGTTACCGGTATGCCTCACTCTGAGACTGCCGCTTGAGTCGATGATTATTAACCCGCACCATTTGTAGTGATGCATGCGAGTGGGATAACTTCCTTTCCATCTTCCACCCTGATGCCTACGTCTACACCACCTGGTCCGGCCGCGTCCCGTACCGGGATTTCATAGCCGGATCCCAGGCGGGCATGGACAAGGGTGCCTTCATCATGCATCGATGCCACGGCTCGACGACAGACATCACGCAGGACGCCACCCGCGCCGTCACCAAGCTCAAGGCGACCATCACACAGCGCTTCACCATTGACGGGTGCGAGGTCGATGCTGAGGCCGACTGCCGCTTCTGCTTCTTCTTTGAGAAGATCGATGGACGCTGGGGCGCCCGTTTCGTCCGCCACTGGTATGAGAAGGATAAGCTCATTCCGGTTAACCCGAACAAGGTACCCAAAGTGGATGAGCAGAAGTTGAACTCGTATCCTGAGGGGTATAAGTGTTTGGCGTACTGCCAGGAGCTGACGATGGGTGTGACCGTGTCGAAGGACATGCCAGGCCACAGGAGGCATGTGGGCACGGCGTCTGGCGAGAAACACGATCTCCTTTACAAGCAAGCAAAGGATTGGCTAGATGGAAAGAAGATAGAAGTTTAGTTAGTTCAATCGAAATGTATAGCAACCAATTACCTGCACACGTCCCTAGAGACTTGGGTGTCAATTTCATGGAGGTTGGCTCTTCTCCATCTCACAGATCACAAATGGACCAGAAAACCCAAAGGTGATGCCCAAACTCTGTGAGTCTCGGATTGAACAAATTCACATCGCGACATGGAAGTTCAGCAGCAGCAAAAAGGTGAGACCCTCATCTCCTTATACTGGTATACTGCCAAATGGGGTTTTACTCTGCCCGCGCTGCACAGTTCGGGCATACCATGGCTGAGACAAGATATTTGTTGATGGTAAATAATTGCGACGCGTCTGACGCGCGGATCCACTGCAGACTCAGAATATGGATGAGTAATCAAGGCCGCATACCTACCCTGTATCTCAAACGAACCCAGTATGCTGCCTCGCGAGACCTTAGAAAGTTAGAAAATACTATGGTTCAAGCCTATTAGTCGGTATTTAAAGGTTGGATGGTTACTTGGTTACTCTTTTCCCGATAAAACTTATTCAACGAGTGACATCACAAAACATCTTGGGATTGAGTGAAAGACGCCTTGTTCAGTGAAAATGTTTATTCAACCGTTCATTTGTCTCCGGACAACATTAGAAGGGGGGAACGAAGAAAAACCAAAAACACCATAGCTGAATAGCAATATTACAGAAAATGGATTTCATCAATGGCCTTGCTCAGAACACTGGGGATAACTGCTAAGGTCAGGATACTTCGTGGGCTGCCGGACTCTTGGGTGAGCGCATGCACCTTGGCAAGGTGTGTTAGGCCAAGCTGTATTGAGAAGATTATTTTCCAATCCCAGACACTTTCAGTTGAAACATGCGACAGGAAGCGCTCTGCTATTTTTAGAAGCATGTTCTGTGCCGCGCCTACAGCCACTTTGAGAAGTATGCGCGGTTCCTGAGCTGTCTGTCGGATTTAAATTCATGCTATTTGGACAAAGTTCTTGTTCCGCGCGTCAATAGGACCGTGACACGTACATATATGATCTTGGCTATTTTACATAGGTTGTATGGGGGAACATGCGCGAGGAATTCTGATGATATTCAAGGGTGAGTGCCCTTGGTGGCTCTTCTAAGCAGATCCATTTTTCATCAGGCACCTGGGATTATTTCATAAACTGAAGCATAATTGGCGATCTTGAAACAGCTGGGATAGACTAATAATTCTTGGCCCTGTTGAAATAGCCATGTATGCTTTTGCGAAACGATTCATGCATAAGTATCCGCCCTTGACTCTCAAGTTGTGAGACTTCTGAGACAACTGGTAATCTTTCCCTTCAACTCAATCATTTTTGGTACTTCTTCTCTTCTTCTGTACTTTGATCTTTTTGCCTCTTTTTCATTTTTTTTTTTTATTTTTTTTTTATTTTCATTTTTCTTGCACTTTTCCTTCATCTTGTTGTTCCGACGTGAACCTCCAGCAGCAAAATGTTCAATTCACAGACAATTAACACTCGGGGATTGTTGACAGCAGCTATCATCGGTTCAGCCTCAGCCTACTCAATCCCCCGCGATACCTTCACTCCGACGATCAAGGGTACCCCACAGGTACTGGGGCTTGTGTCTGATCCATCACTCAACCGAGACAGCTGTGGCTCCGTCAGGTTCCAAACCCGAGATTTCTGGACATGTCGCGATACTCAGGTTAACGACGAGCAAGGTCGCCCTGGGGGTGGCACTATCTCGTCTACTGCCGGCTTCACGCCCTTCAATTTCGACGGCACCCCGTACGTAGAGGAGACCAATATCGTACGCATGACCGGCGACAACCATGAGCCGTTCTACCCCATGACGAATGAGCAATGCAGCGCCTGTAACCTGTGCAACGGAAACACTGCCGGCGCTTGCCTAGATGGCAAGACTCGCTATGCTCTATGGCCAGACAGCCCACCGATGGTGACTGCGGGCCAGTTTGAGGGCCAAATCACGGCTTATACTTGGATTAGGAATCAAAAGCTTGAAGGGTTGGCTTTACTACAAGATAACCCATCCACGGCTCTACATAAGATTACCTACGATCCCTTCAACCCCGACCCGAAGGCCCTGCCGTCTGTATCAATCGCCAACCCGGAATTCTGGCCCGAAGGCTCATTCGCATATGGGTCGTACGGCAATATGGTCAATGACGGTGTAGCATACCTATACGCCAAGGCGGATGATAATGGCAAGCCCATTGCCTTGGCTAAGGTTGCTGCAGATTCTGTTGAGGACAAGTCCAAGTATCAGTACTGGGTAGGGGGCTCTTGGACTTCGAAGCAACCTGCCATAACCGATAGCAATGCTCATCTTGTCAATGCTGGAGCAGGTGGGCAGGGAACCTATTACTACTACGAGCCCTGGAACCGTTATGTGTGGATCGGACAGGCTGGAATCAGCATCTCCGCCGAGTTCTTCATCACGACTGCCGCAGAGCCCCAGGGACCATGGTCCCAGCCGACGCTCTTGTATAAAGGTGTGGATGGGAATGCTACGTTACCGGCTTATTCTCTTCAAGCACATCCAACATTGAGGCCGGGATCTCGAAACGAGGTATATCTGACCTACTCCAAGGTCGATAGATGGGATGGAGTTGAACTGGATGTGTATTCCACCCCACTGATTCGTATCGAATGGGAATAGGAAGGTTTGAGAAAGAGAAGTCTGCGAGAAGGATGCTGCGTTGAACTTTTACGGATAAATAGAACACTCAGGGCATAGAGCGGGAACGGATCATGATATTCAATTGTACTTATTTTTCACTTACTTCTCAACTATGGGCTTGGAATACGGGGCCGGGAAGATTCTGGCTGTTGTATCTTTGAATTTTTTTTAAGAGATACTCTAAGCTATGTCTTGTTGTAAAATGAGCTTTTATTTTTCTATAATTTCAGCTTTGAAGCAACTGCTCACAAGGGAAGGGAGACTCTGAGAGTCTCATTTTCCGGAATATTTAGTCACCCGATTTTAACAATCTGATGCAGACTACTCCTTCAGTCATAGTCCATGCCAAGTTTGAAGCCACCGATACATGCCCGTTGGAACACACCCTCCGGGTCATATTTTCGACTGACTGCACGCATGAATTGGAGGTTCTCTTCTCCGTATCCCTTCATTGGGTCTTGCCACTCAGCACAGTAGTTAGCGAATCGGAATGGATGAGCTGTCCGATTCGTCTCGGCGTCTTTGTCAACTTGCTCAACAAACCGGCGCGCTATGCTTTGAACTAGTTCCATGTGTTCTGTGTTATCCCATTTGATCGTAATTTCTGCAACAACGAGAGGATCATTGCAGTCATCCAGCCCCAGGACATTAGGCTGGCCATTCTTGTACCATTGAGGTAGGATTGGCTGAAGAGCCAAAGAGAGGACCATCCCCTCTACTCGTTTGCCCGCCGCTGAGGCTTCACGATATGCTGTATGAGCAGCCATCAACGTGTCCAAGTCATTCTTGAAGGTGGTCACTGCGAATATAGTATAAGTTCCCGGTGGCGATTGCGCCGACTGTTCCTCGACTGCACTGAGCAAACTCTGCACTTTGGCTGTGCTCCATAAATTCCATAGAGATCCAAATGCAGACTTTCTCCAATATGCAGGCCATTTCTTGTCCTTGGGAGGGACCGTGTATCCAAGATAATTTGCCGTGGCATGAATACCAAGATCGCGCGTGTAGCCGAAGCAGGTAATGGGAATGGTGGCATGCTCATCGAAAGTCCCAGGCTTTCCTGAACTGGCCGCTTTGACATAGTCGTAAAATGCTTTGACCAAGCTTGGAGCCTGGAAGCCAGAAGTGTAGTTGCACCCGTACCACATGTCGCCGGAAGGGAAGCATGGAATCGTGAAATTAGTAACAATGCCAAAGTTATTGGATCCGCCCTTTAGCGCCCTCCATAGATCTGGATAGGACGTCTCGGATGCTACGACTGCACTTCCATCGGAAAGGACAATGTTGTATTCCGTGACCGTGGAGCACACGAACCCGCGTACTGGAGAATAGAAGGACATGCCACCTTGCAGAGTCAAGCCGGCGACTCCAACTGGGACTGTCCTCCCTCCAGCCACGGTAAGAGATTTTGGCTCCAACTCCTCGTAAAGGTCCTTCCACTTAAGGCCACATCCAACAGTGACATGGGAGTTGTCATCTGCATAAGTGATGTCTCGGAAATGAGCCAAGTCGATCACAACACTCGAGTTTTGGTTGTTGAGTCCGAGGGCTGGAGAAGCCCCGCCTCCTTTGACGACGAACAATCCCTTGTCAATTCCTTGTCCCTTTGAATGCTTGGTATCAACGTACTCCTGTTTTAGGAGCTTCACGGCCTTTTGAAGCTGCTCAACAGATCGAGGCTGAACGTAGCATGCGGGGAACACTTCCCGATTCTGCTTCGCCCAATACGACTCGGTGATCTTATTGAAGGCGTCTGCCTCCGAAGAGAGTGTCACAGCCTCGGGGAGAGCCGCCTTGAGATCCAAAGCAATCTTCGTGGGCTGTGGGAGCTCTTTCGCCGCTTGGCCAAGGCTCGTCGGTGCATTGCGCGATTGATCTCGCCGCAAAACACCCATGGTGACTGCCACGAGTAGAATGGTCGCTGCCGCAACTGCCAATGTGTTATGGCTCGACATATCTTGAGTGAAAGTAAAAAGACAAAGAAATAACTGCGGTTACACTCAAAGTATGTTTGGGGATTCGATGTTTTATTGAGAACTGGTTGGGTAGGTTTGATCTTATTACTTTGACTTGGTATGCCAGCCGGACAACATTGAATAGTGGGCCTGGCGTTTCGTTTGATGGTCTGTTTTGCACTCCTTTAGGTCTTTCGTTGCGTCTGCCGTCAGATTTTGACCCCCCTGTCTGCGCATGTTCGGGCCAAAACGGTCTTAGAAGCGTCAGCTGTGGATACTTGACTGACATGATGCTGCCAACAAGGAGGAGTCCATTCCTAACTGGGTGCTAATGGAATGGCAAGATGAGTTGGTTTAGCTGATTTCGGATCCAACATTGACGTCGCCCTTATTGAACTAAGGACAATGGGAACAGGGGCCGGGCTAACAGACGGTCCCCCTTGTTTTGGTTCTATTCTGGGTTTCTTGGCCAGGGTCTTAATTGAGGCTCAAGTTCAAAGAGCGAAAAAGATCACGCGGGAAATTCCATGATGAAAACGTCAAGGTTGGTATGATTACGCCCAAGGCCAATCAGCCTGTTACTTTCCTCTTGATATTCGCTTAGAGCGACTTGGTTGATGAATCTGCCCCAGGCACCATGAGATGGTTGAGACGGAGGGGAACAAAGGGATGAGTGCGGAATGAGACATAAACGTTGCAATTGTGGCTGCTTCTATACTATAATTACCTATAAATAATGTGATTAAGTGTAAGATAATAACTGTTCTGATTTCGTTTTATTAGAGAGTGAGGCTGAGGGAGCTAGTGATCGATTTTTAATTCTCCTACATGTAACCTTCACGTTCTTGAATAATGCTAGGATATTTCGGATCCTTCTATTAAGATAACTAAGAGTAGCTTCTTTACATTCCTCTGGGAAAAGTCACTATCCTCCAAAATCGATATAGTTTCAAGGAACTGCCACATGCTACTTGAATGAGGGATATTACACGGCCTCTGTTGTGGGACTGCTACATACTTAGACTTTGATAGCATACCGTCTTACTAGAAACCTTTGTTCTACTATGTCTGCACCTGCTCACTAGTTTCGCTTTTGGGGGTCTCCCTGATTCCCCGACCGACCTGCCCCGCTTGGTCTGTCCGTTTCCTTTGTCTTCAATGTAGATTCGCTGCTTCACTGCCCTTGAATCATCTTTGGTTTGCAAAGATTTCAACTTGAGCATCGACATCGCCATTCCTCCAAGCATTTATATATTACATAGCACGCGGCTTGTTCCTCCGCCGTCATGTCTTTATTAGCACCGTTCTTCTCGATCCTTATAATGGCTATCCTTGGTATGGCCAAACCTTTTGTGTCTACTGTTGTCCGTCTGGGCCAGGTAGCATACTACCTTCATCCACTCCTTGAGGCAAGTAGATGGCCACCTGGCTAGTGTGCTAAACTTATGGCTAATAGCCTGATAGGAGCAGAAGGCTGGCTGGCCCCGGATTGAGCACGTCCACGCTGTCCAGGCCTGTACCGTCCTCACAATCAACGGCCAGGCCATAGAAACCGCGGGGGCTATCCAGGCTATATTCAATGACTTTAAGACTCAAGATGACGTATGGTCTACTGCGTTCTCCCAATATGCCATCATCCAAATAATTGGCAATGACCATGCCGCGCTCGCCAAAAGCCATGAGAGCTTACGCCTACGAGGCGTCAAAGTTGTTCACTCCGTCATCCTCCCTTCCGACTCAGCCCCATTACCTCAAGGTCCCTACTTTCTCCACCATGGTCATCTCCACCTAGCGTATCGTTTGTACCCCGACCATGCCGGTGCGTTTATCGTTTCAACAGTACCTGATGGGAATGATGGGTAAGTGAAGAAAATCTTCAAAGTGGGCAAAATCGACTAAATGTAGGTGCAAGCTTCCGGTCTCTCGATGCGGCTGCGTATGGTGAAGAGTTTCCGGGCGCCCTCACAGTCGCTGTTCCTTCCCGGTTATATTACTCGAAGACCGACGAGAAGCCGTTTTCTGGAATTAGGATCGCTGTCAAAGACATCATTGACCTGAAGGGACTTAAAACAGGTGCTTCTTCTCGAGCATTCACCGCGCTCTATCCTGTAAAGGAAGAAACCGCCGAAACTGTCCAGCACCTTCTGGACTTAGGGTTTGTAATTGTTGGAAAATTGAAGAGTACTCAGTTTGCTGACTCGGAGTGGCCAACCTGTGACTACGTTGATTATCATGGCCCATTTAACCCTCGCGGGGATGGTTATCTAACACCCAGTGGTAGCAGCTCAGGTAGTGCCTCAGCCGTTGCAACATATCCCTGGCTAGATTTTGCTCTAGGAACGGATAGTAAGTTCTCCCCTGGATTAGGCCTCGATTGAGAACGCTGCTAATTCCGCACCTTCTCCCTTCCTTTAAGCTCTTGGGAGTATCAGGTCACCCGCTGCCGCGCAAGGAATTTTCTCCATGAGACCTACGACGGGGTCGACAAGTTCAAAAGGTCTCGTGCCCTACAGCCCGTATGTTACCTTCACGAATGATATTTTTGTTCGATGAACAAATTCCAATTGACACTTTTCAATGCAGAAAGTGGGATACAATTGGTGGGTTTTCTCGCACAGCAGCGGAGTATGTGACTCTCGCACAGGCTTTGTACGGGTCGAATGAAACATACAATAAAACTTTCATGGTACTGAATAGTCCCCAGTTCATACAATCTAGTCTTTTACTTACTTTCTCTTCATTAGAATCCAACCAAACTCATCTACCCAACGGATTACTGGCCGGTCAAAGATGAGCCGAGTCAGAAGCTGTTTGAAGCCTTCATTACTAAGGTGGAAGACTTCTTGGGAGTGAAACGCACCAGAATTAGTCTTGCGGATTTGTGGAACGAGAGTCGTCCGGCCTATACTGATGAAAGTATAGTTCAATATCTCAAGCACGCTTTCGAGTGGTCTGCCAACCGTGATCAGTGGCTGGGGCTATTGAAGCCATTTATTCAGGACTACACAGACAAGATGGGCAAGCCTCCAGTTCTTAATCCTCAAGTACGATTTAAAGCGTATGACTTCCAGTTGCAACTTGAATCACACTATTTTTACTAGCTGATTGTTGATAAATATACAGGGGCTACACTCCAAGTATCACAGCAGAACAACAAGAACTAGCCGACAGGCGTCTCGAAACATATCGAAAATGGTTCTACGAGAAAGTGATGCCGCCTTCAGAGGATGGTTACTCAAGCTCCATTATGATTCTACCTTGGACCACGGGAGAGCCAGCCTACCGAGACACGTATAAAAGCGGTCCACAGCGGTTTACAGGAGAAGGTTTCTTCTTTTACAACGTGGGACCATATGCACAAAGCCCAGAGCTTATCTTCCCCGGTGAGTCCGAAAGCCAATTTAGATACTTGTTGCCTGGCGACTTACTGGTCCAAGTCGGAACTATGCCGTATGTTTCCAAGTTCACTGGGAGTGTCGAACAGCTCCCCGCAGCAGCGGGTTTCATTGCCGCAAAGGGGAGTGATATCATGCTCGCTGATTTTGTCAAGAGGTTATTCGACTATATTGGTCATGACGTAAAACCAACTACGACCATTATAGGTCAATCTTCTGATGAGCTCTAAGTTAATACTTTACGGCATATTAACATGCCTGGCATGGATTAGTATGTGCTCATCTTGGATACTTCCCATCATTTATGATACATCCAATCGAAATCAACTCAGGCACACGAATTTTGAGGGCGGAAATTAGGCAACCATTGAGGAGCTGATATATATGGAACATGCACCTGATTTACGATTAACATGCCCCAATTTCAGGTATTCTATCGAACCTTTCTAAGTGCTCATCCGTTATATATATCAAATAGAGCCAATGCTCATGTTACACGCTAGAGAACATACATCAGCCAGGTCGCGTGTCAAATCCTATCTGGCCAGTCAACACGTGTCTGATGGCCTTTGGTCGCCTCGGAGCCTGTCTGCCATATACGTGTCCCATAAGGCTTATGAATCATAACCTAATTATATTATTCTTCTTGTCACATCTGCCCCACTCCCCCAACACTTCTCTATCATTGCTTAGATGGAGCAGCCAGAAGAGACGAGTCGTATTACCGACTCTCCGCCCCCCACCGTCGTATTCTATATAATATGTCGATTTTGGTTCGTTGATGTGCATGCAGGGGGCCTTCCAAGAAGTTTGCAGTTACCACCATTCTCATATCAGCCACGTATTTCTTAGAAGAGAGCTTGTGCCACGTTGAGAGCCATTTCTGGACCCCCCAATTCAGTCACTATCTATAATTGTTGACCCCAATCCACTATGTTCCAGTAAACCCGAATCCTCAGGCTGCCTCATACACAGTTGGCTTTTTCAAATTCCCGCTCAGGTTTTTTAATCAACTGTTCACTTACGCATCTCATTTTTCGCGTTTGCCCGGCATACATCATGCCAGCGTGTTCTTGTGGCCGCAAGTTTCGCGCTGACCAGCACCTCACCCAGCATCAGGCCGATATAAAAAGGCTTGGAAAATCATGTGATTCAAGTTCTCCGAGTCCAAGGCAGAAGAAAAGGCCTGCTGTGGTATCTCAAGATGCGTGGATGTGGGAGGGAGTCCAAGCAGATGAAGTGTTGGGCACAATTCAGGCCTCGGGGTTGAATCTACCGCCCGATACGGCCAAAGTGTCAAGCTCATCAGGATGTGATTTGATATGCAGTTACAATTGGCAGATTGGAGGTATAGAGATCATAAGTCCTGGTCAGTGTTACCTATAACACGAAGTCTCTTGATTTTGGACACTAACGTAGATTGACAGGATGCGTGGCGGAATGGAAGAAGATTGACCTGCCTCTTAATCTTACGGGGGCTAGAAGGGACCATGCCCGTTCTACCGATCAACTTCGCGTGCCTCGCCATTCCTTTGAACCGCTGTTCAGAGCTGTGGAGGTGATGAATCCGCGCCTCCGATTCAACGACGTTGACATTATTTGCAATCGAAATAGCCTCAGGAATTTGATCCTATTTTCTAGCCAGAGATATTTACAAAACTTCCGAGTCAACCTTCTGGTGGTTAATAATACTCTGTTCATTGAAAGGTGCGAGCGTGATGCATCGATCATCATTCGAGGTTCATACGACCGTGGATTTGGTCGAGCGTTTGAGAAGGCTTGCACAACTTACCCTGAGGGATTAGATGCTAGTTCTTCTCACCACTGTGTTTTAAGTTACCCTTTGGGCGACTTGAGTTGTGTTGTCCGCTTTGAGGTCGACGCTTCTTATAATGAGACTAAAGAGCCAGGAGCTTCGGGGTCAACAAATGTGACATAGATCTTGGTTCGCAGTCTTTGTCTTCGGAATTGGAAAACCGGTCCACAAACTGCCCACAATCAGGAAACCCGGAAACGAGCCATGTCGTTGATTCAATGAGGCAGGCTGGGTTAAGGCATCAGACGGCAGCAGCCGAAATCAAAACCGGGGTACGACTCAAACCTTCGAACAAATGCATGGAGCAGCTTTGGTTTGGGAGAACCCCCTGGCTGATCCGTGGCGTCCACTCCAACGGCACATTCCACAAGGTGGTGGTCGCTAATGTTGGTGCCTCGTTCATTGAATGGGAGGAGGACCACCAGACGCAACTGCAAAAGTTGGTGATGACGCTCAAGCAGCTACGAAGTATTGCTCGAGATCTTGGCGGAGGTAACTGTGTTGCCATATTCGAAAGGTCGCTTGGTTCTCAAACTCTCAAGGTGTTCAAGGCAGTCGAGGAGAAGCAAGCATTGCCGGAAGAAATGATTGCGAAATTTTGGGGGCCGTAAATGAGTTAGGTCTGCGAATGATTTTGGTCACCTTTTTTTTATTCAGATTATACAATATTTCAAAAGAAAATTACCCATCCTTTCTAAGAAGGGCTGCTCAGTAAATATATTTCTTTCGCCAGGGTTTCGCTTGACCCACTATCGAGAAAGTTCCCGCAGATGTTGCCGAAGATGTTTCCGACGAGGAACATTTGCATGTATAAATACATACATCTCTCGGCGTCATTCCTTCAAGAATTCTTCATCACATTCCACCATAGATTCAAAGCACCGATATCATTCATCATCATGTCAACAACTATGAACCTTTATGTTATGCCTGCTACATACTACCCTCGGCGGGTACTGATATATCTTCACGAGAAGGGATTAATCAACTCATCTCAAATCAACATTATACCTGTTGAAATTTCCCAGACAGGCCAAATGACGGCCCCTGGCAAACCACCCGGCTCTGTGCCCATATTACGCTTGCCTGACGGTACCTTCATCAAACAGTCCCTCGCAATTCTGGAGTATTTCGAGGACATCTGTGAGCATCCAAACGACCAATGGCAGAAAGATCTCTTCGAGGGAACCCACTGCAACAGTATGAGAGGCGCAACGGCGGAGGCTCGGGCCAGGATTAGAGAGATAATGGGACTTGCCGACGAAGCTAGCAGTCAGTTTGGCTTCGCTTGCCACAAGGGTAGCAAGTTGTTCGTGCCGATAGAAGAGACGAATGCCGATGCCGGACGTCTGACAATGGAATACTGCAGAAAGACGCTGAGTACCATCGAGAAGTACTATGAAACCGACGAGAGGTTGCAGAGCGAAGTCTTTCCAGAGATGAACATCGCTGACTGTGTGCTCTTTGCCCTTTTGGAGTTTGCAAGTGGAGTCTATGGAGTCGACTTCTTTGCGGATGGCAAACTGCCCAATTTGCAACGATTCTTTCAAATGGTTGGGAAGAGAGGGATTGCTCGGATACCGGAGGACGCATGGAAACAAATTGAAGGAGTTCGCATCATGGGTAGGCAGTGGTTGTTCTAAATATTCCCGTCGGATGCAGAATGGCGAGGTGCGGTCTAGGGATGTATATTCAACAATATGAGGTTAACTTTGATAACTTTATATTTCAACTATAACTGTTAATAGTTCTGCTCCTGCCTTTTTTTTTCCCTAGCTATATATAGGAGAATATAAATAATAAACTTTAATAATAATAAAGCTACTAGAGCCTGACTAGCTTAATATAGTAAATATAAAAAGCTTAAAAATATAATCTTTTCTTATATATCTAAGGAGTTATATAATTAGAAAATTCTAATTATTATATAAATAACTTACTTATTATTAAAATAATAGCTTATTAAATAATTATTAATACTATCTCTTTTATCTAGCTTTCTTTATTTATTTTATACTAATCTAACTATATTAACTAATCTAAATAATATTAAGTTTAAAGTAATTAATCTAGTAAGTACTATAAATCTATTAACTAGAGTATCTATACTAATATATTTATAATCTTTAAAATTATATTAAGAAAAGATATTTTAATTTCTTTTTTTAAAAAAAATAAAATTATTTAATTAGATATTAAAATACTAAAAATTAATACTAATAGCTCTAAATATACTAATTAAATTTAAATAATTCTAATTATTTTATTTAATTAGTTATATAATAAATCTAAAAAAATTATATTTTTTAAAAATCTTAAATTATTCTAATAAATTAAAAAACTAAAAAATCTTTTAATAAAATATCTTTTAAAAGTTCTAAATTTTAATTAAAATATTTTTAATTATATATTTATAGAGAATATTAATATAAAAACTATTTTAAAATTAAAAAGAGATAATAAATTAAATTAGTAGAAGTTCTTAATATCTAAGATTAGATTATTATAATTATTTATAACTATTAATAAGAATAAATAATATAATAT